>CM054135.1:22218026-22243026 GCA_028751875.1 Rapana venosa
ACTATCACCCCGGACGGCAAGTGTGACACAGAAATCAAGAAGAGAATCGGTTAATCTAAGGCAACTTTTAACAACATGAAATGCATTTTTACCAACAGTAAGATAAGCCTCAAGACAAAAATCCATGTTTTGAGAGCGTACGTATGGTCCATTCTTCTGTACGGATGTGAGTGCTGGACCCTAGCCAAGGACACAGAACAGCGACTAGAAGCAGTGGAAATGTGGTTCATCCGGAGAATCATGAAAATCTCATGAACAAAAAGAAAAACTAATGCAGAAGTAATGGAAATGGCTGGGTACAAGAGATCCCTTCTCAACACCATCAGAGAAAGACAGCTCAAATTTTTCGGCCATATAATCAGGGCTGACGACTAGAGAAACTGTTATGGAGTGGCAAAATCTGTGGAAACAAGAGCAGAGGAAGACAACGCACAAAATTCACAGACAGCTTAAACAAATTCGCAACGAATAAAGAGGGCACCAGCAATGAGCTCATGAGAGGGACAGAGAACAGGGAAGAATGGAGAGCCATGATCGTCGATGTCTGCAGGACCAGACCGGACACTTGAAGAAGAAGAAGACTACCTGGTTTAAACTCTCCACAAACTACAGCATCTGCTTCAAGAACATTTATAGGAAATTGAGCTTTTTTTGGAGGGGGGTGGACCCTAAAGCTGTATGGTTAAGACCGTTTGTCTTCAATCTCCTCGATTCATGAAGTCGTGGGTTCGAGTCTTGACTGCAGTGACTGGTAAAATTAAGGGTGGGTATATTTTTACGATCTCCCAGATCAACTTAAAGTACAGACATGCCAGAGTCTTATTTCCGTTCGTGTGTATACACATGCAGAAGGTGAAATATGCATATTAAAGATTGTGTAGTTTATGCCAACCTCACAAAAACTAGCCCCCATGCCCACCCCCACCCAACCCACACCCCCACCTCACCCTTGTATAATCTCCCACTGTCAACCACCCACCCCGCCCCTCCCCACACCCCCACCCCCACCCCTAACTCCCACTTCTTAACCACCCTCCACCCTCCACCCACCCCCACCTAACCATCCCATCCCGTCACCCACCTCGAAAACCGTTCGCTTACAGATGCAAACCAATCACGCATAAGCCCTCAGAACCGCCATACGTTGCCCATGCAGTACCCAAGACGGGTCGTAAACACGCTCCCATATCTTTCCCTTAAGGGTCTCCGCCCCCCGTCCCCCCCCCCCCCCCCCCCCACCCGCCATCTTCCCTTCTCTTCTGACTGGAGCACGAATTCCTGCTGCTGCTGCTGCTGCTGGCAGTGCAGCCCAAGATTATTGAATGGTCCCTAGGAAGGCGAGATACGGCATCATGAATAGCATTAGCTACCCCTCTCTTCAGTAGAGAGACTATCGGGGTGTGTGACAAGGGGTGTCATGAATAATCATCATCATCATCACCACCACCACCGCCACCACCACTACCGGGTTAAAGCGGCTTGTCAATGTCCAGCCCAACTCCTGCCCTGGGCCATAGCAGTGGCATAGGTCATCGGGAGGGAGGGAGGGAAGGTTAGAGCTGGGTGGTGGTAGTGGTGGTGGTGGTGGTGTAAATGTAGCAGGTAATTAGTGGGGAAAGGGTACTTATGACGTCGTTGAAGTCGTGCTTCATTTGCATATAGTGAGTGACGGTGCTTGAGAGAGCGGGGTGGGATGGGGGTGGGAGGGGGGAGGAGGATGTGAATTATGCCCCTTGTTGACGTCTTTTAGTGCGTGGGTGAATAACCGAGATGAGATGGACGTATGGAGTTCGTCTGCGCTCCACGCTTTACCAGCTTTACTGGTTTTATCAGCTTGTGATAAAAGTGGGTGTATTCAGGCGTTTTTCACCTATACCGTAGCATCTTGCTTGGTCTTAGTACTTCTTATTAAAGTGTAAAAGTAATGGTAGGTGGATGTGATGCTTTTCAAATTAAGTGTCTGATGTGAACGTGTGGAGAAATACATTGTAAAGCTCTTCTGGCGAGGAAACTGGGAAAGAAAACGCAAAACTGACGACAGACACCAACAGCACAGAGAGAGAGGCAGAGACAGACAGATAGACAGATAGACAGACAGATAGACAGAGACAGACAGAGAGAGACAAAGAGAGGGAGAGTTGACAGTCATTTCACAACAGTGTTTTAAAAGGTTTCATTTTGTTTAATATCGTAAAGTTCAAACATTAGTTTCCCACAAATTCCAGTAGTTTTGTTTTTTAAGCTGTTCAACATCCTCTGAATAATAGACACATGCTATGAAATGGTTTATGTTTCAATCAGCTGAATCGTATACATACGCAATAGCTGTACATAGACCTGATCAATAACACCAGTTATTATATTACAAACTTCATCAACAAAAAGACAAAACAGGTAAGGTCGTTGTTCCCATAACATAAGCTGTCATTGGTTAGCAAGATGTCAGAAACCTCATCATCTTCCCTAGGGGCCATCACATTGATGGCGGTCCCCGTTTACTCTCCCTCGCTGCTGTACCTTCCCTGTCTCTAAAGAGGGCAGATACCCATTGACAGCTGGGTGAACTGGGGGACTCTACTGAAGCCGCAGTGCACGAACGATCACCCATCCACATGAGGACCACGCTCAACGCTGCTTAACCTTAGCTTCTTTTTTTTTTCTTTCTTTCTTTCTTTTGCTCTTACATTTCGAGGATAATGGAATAATCACTTATGTGGGATTTTTTAACATCCAGTCACTGTGTGTACACAAATGTGTAAATTTTGTCATCCATTCCCACCGAAAGAGCCACAGGTTAATGATTGCAACATAATTATGACGTCAATTATTGAAAATGACATGTTTTTATTCTGTGAAATAGGTCAAACAACAACAAAAATCTGAAATAAGTCACGAGCCAATTTACTACCATCCGAAAACAAAAGAAAACAAACAAGCAAAACGTCTCTATCATATACAAACAAAATAGAAAGGACATTACAGGACAACCTCATAATTATTTGCAGGAACGCAGACATAAAAAAACCTGCTCCAAAAAAAAAAAACATTATATAGAAGCTCTTTAAATTCTTGAAGTGATGAAGACAGCCAAGTGTCAATCATCATATGGAAAGAAATTACCTGGCAAATAATGAGTTATACACACTCACACAGACACGTAAACACGCACGCACGCACGAACAAATACACACGCACATATAAATACACACACACTTTGCTATACACGAGTGGGGATGGGTTCCGCCAAGTTTATATTGCTTACAACAAATTTACTACCTGAACAAAAAAACAAAAAACAAAATCAGTGTAGTCATCTAACGACTTTTCAAGCAGTTGTGGAAGAAGTCATCGGTAAAATATCAGCTAGATAAGCTATTTCTTCGAAAGTGCGTAGCGCAACCATCTTCAGTTGTTTGTAGGTGTAAAGAGTAGCACTTCATCTGCCCCCAAAACTTGCAGCTCTAAAAAAAAGGGGGGAAACTTCTCTGTTCATTTTGTTTCAACATTGACCCTAGAGAACTTCCTTTACCTCCAATACTACTCTCTCTGTCTGGCTCTGCCTCTGTCTCTGTGTCTCTGTCTTTGTCCCTGTTTCTCTCTCTTTCTGTGTCTGTCTGTCTATCTCTCTGTTATATCAAATAATATCGATTTTAAAAAATATATATACTATTGTCTCTATTAGCTGTAATTATTAAGGACAATCCCTTCTCATGACTAAGGCCGAATGAAAAAAAGTATTTCAATATTTGTACTGTAACCCTTTGGAATAAAGAGTCTCTCTCTCTCTCTCTCCTCTCTCTCTCTCTCTCTCTCTCTCCTCTCTCTCTCTCTCTCTCTCTCTCTCTCTCTCTCTCTCTCACTCCCTCATCCCCCCTCTCTCTCTCTCTCTTTCTTGTTGGCCAACGGAATGGATTGGTTTGGTGTTTTTTTTCAGTCCTCCATCATTCGTTGTGCAAAGCCGTTTTATTAAAGAGAATCAACCCATGCTGAAATCAAATGCTGTGGCAAATACACAAACTACTTTTTGTTTGGGGGTAACTGGATGCTGGTTCATGAAACGGCAAGACAAAATCATGCTGAAAGATAAACGTATAGTACGATGAAGATGAAGACTATCTGTCAGTGTGAAATAATTATGTCAATGAGGTTTTTTAAAAATACATTTTCTATGCGTGTGTCAGTGTGTGCGCTTGCTCGCTTACATGTATGTGCGTGTGCATGGTTGTGCATAGATTGTTGTTGTTGTTAGTGTTGTTGTTGTTGTGTGTTATTGAAGAATATCTATTTGTCAAACTTTCTCCTTTGTCGTCGAACGCTCAGACAGCAACTCTTTGTTGTCAGTCATGTAAGCCAAAATGCGTTGCGCTGCAGTTGAGCGCCTGACAAGTCAGGCCCAGCACATCCGCCTTCGGCTTAGGAGAGAATTGTTATCTTATAAGTCTTTCTGGGATAAATGCAGGATAAAGAATGGACAAAGAAGGCAGAAAATAATCAAACCTTAGGTAAGAGAAATGTAAGACACAAGGCAGAAACAAAGAGAGAGAGAGAGAGAGAGAGAGAGAGAGAGAGAGAGAGAGAGAGAGAGAGAGAGAAGAGAGAAGAGAGAGAGAGAGAGAGAGAGAGAGAGAGAGAGAGAGAGAGAGAGAGAGAGAGAGAGAGAGAGAGAGAGAAAGAAAGAAAAGAAGGAATTCCAAGCACAGAATTTTCAGAAGGTGGTGATGCTACTTATAATGGCAGGCTCCCGGCATCCCCGCTTGTAGGGGGAGGGGGGGAGGTCGAGGGGGGGGGGGGGTAGGTGGGTAGAGGGTTAACTCTGTGTCTGTCTGTTGTGATTTCTTCTTCTTCTTCTTCTTCACGTGTACGACTTGTTTGGTGGCCAGACCAAATCGAATTGAATTAAGCAGACGCATAACTTTACCCCCTTTTTCTGAAGTTGAATCTCTCTCTGTTTCTGACCCCCCCTCTCCCCTCTCCCCCCCCCCCTCTCTCTTTCTCTCTCTCTCTCTCTCTCTCTCTCTCTCTCTCTCTCTCTCTCTCTCTCTCTCTCTCTCTCTCTCTCTCTCTTCTCTCTGTATCTCTCTGACCCTCTCTGTCTCTCTCAGTCTCTTTCTCTCTCTCTCTCTCTCTCTCTCTCTCTCTCTCTCTCTCTCCTCTCTCTCTCTCTCTCTCTCTTGTATCTCTCTGACCCTCTCTGTCTCTCTCAGTCTCTTTCTCTCTCTCTCTCTCTCTGTTTACCCAACAAGAAACTATTGAGAGAGAGAAAAAGCGACAGGCAGAGAGACAGACAGACAGACAGAAAGGCAGGCATACAGACAAGCAGGCAGGCAAGCAGCAGGCAGACATGACAGAAAGACAAACAAATAGAGAAAGAGAAAGAGATAGAGAGAGACAGAGAGAAACAGAGAGAGAGAGAGGGGGGAGGGTCAGAAACAAGAGATATTCAACTTCAGAAAAGGGGGTAAAGTTATGCGTCTGCTTAATTCAATTCGATTTGGTCTGGCCACCAAACAAATCGTTTCCGTAAAGTTCTCAATCTAGAAGCTTTCCAAAGGCAAGATTTTTTTTGTCTATCTTATCGTCTGATGACGATAGTGCGATCAAATCTGTTGCAAAGTTTATCCCCAAAGCACTGAAATTACGACAATCACAGCTAAGTACCAATTAGTTTAACATTTATGACTAAACTAAACTAGCATCTAGATTCTGTAATCTCCGTCACATTTTGTGACACACCTAAAGGAACAGTTATAATTACGCTGTAATCACCAACAAGAATATTTATTGAAAATTTCACATACAGTTTGATCGGATGGTCTAATATAGCATTCCAAAATGTTCTTGTTATTATTTTAGTTATTGTTCATTGGTTCCTGTTGTTTATCCTTTACATTACTTTGCGTTCAGTTTGAAACTAAGTTTACGTCAGAGCTTAAAGTCGTAACCGTTCATAGAGAGCTCTTTTTTTTCTTTTTTTTTTTGGGTGGGGGGGGGGGGGGGGGTTCATTACGTTAAATGCATCATGTAATTGTTCCTGTATCTATTTGTATTTACAAAGGAAAGTCGTGTGTAGCCCCCCTTGTCAATAGTCCACATTGGGCTGTGACAATAAATTGGTCAAAGCGTCAAAAAAGCGTCTCTCTCTCATTCACTCACCAACTCACTCACTCTCCTTTTCTTCTTCTTCTCTTATTGTCTTCCTTCTCAACATCCTCATCCTCCTTCTTCTTCTTCTTCTTCTTCTTCTGGCTTCCTCCTCCTCCTCCTCTCCTCCTCCTCCTCCTCCTCTTCTTCTTCTTCTTCTTCTTCCTTCTTCTTCTTCTCCTTCTCTTCTTCTTCTCTCTCCTCCTCCTCCTCCTCTCCTCTTCTTCTTCTTCTTCTTCTCTCTCCTCCTCCTCCTCTCCTCCTCCTCCTCCTCTCCTCCTCTCTCCTCCTTCTTCTTCTTCTTCTTCTTCTTCTTCTTCTTCTTCTTCTTCTTCTTCTCCTCCTCTCCTCTCTCCTCCTCCTCCTTCTTCCTTCTTCTTCTTCTTCTTCTTCTTCTTCTTCTTTCTTCTTCTTCTCTTCTTTCTTTTTCTTCTTCTTCTTGTATTATTATTATATTTATCCCCCATATTTTGTTTTCCCGAAGTCGTAAATCAAATAGACAACCATCGATTTTCTTTTCTTTTTTTTTCTCTTAATGGGGATCAGCAAGCTCCATCTGTTGCCTTCGTGATTAATGGTCTCACGAGCTGTCACAGGGTGATGCAGACAATACAATGATACTTGCTCTTCGTCAGCTTCCAATGCATGAAATGTGAATCAGAGAACGATGCTGTATAGGAGGTTACTGCTGTTGGAATTATTGTTGTTGTTTTTTTGGGGGGAGGTTGTGTTCGTTTGCTAGTTTTGATTTTTTTTTTTTTGGGGGGGGGGGGGGATAAGGAGTTGATCTGTTACTGGTGTGGGTTTCTTGTGATGATATGCTGGGATATGATTTTGACGGTTGCTGCTTGTGTTTGCTGCGGATTGTGTTGTGGTTGATGTGATTGCTTTTAATGTTGTTGTTTTTTTTGGGGGGTGGGCATGATTACTGGTAATACTCGTTTGTGTGTGTGCCTGTAAGTGTGCGTGCGTGCGCGCGCGCGCGCGCGCGCGCGTGTGTGTGTGTGTGTGTGTGTGTGTGTGTGTGAATGTGTGTGAATGTGTGTGTGTGAGCGCGCGCGTGTGTGTGAGTGTCTGTGAGTGTATGTGTTATGTGTATGTATGTTTTTTGTTTGTTTGTGTGTGCGTGTGCAGCATGCGTTCATGAGCGCATATGTGCGTCTATGTAGTTACGTGTTCGCGCGTCCATATTTCTGCTTGTTTGTTTATCACATTGGGTCTGTTTATGTGTAAACTTTATGATTCTGTCACTAGCAGTGCATTATTTTAGAAGCTCTAATGCTGTCACGTAGAAAACTCATTTTTGATTCTTTCTGCTGCAACAATCCCATCGTCTGATAAAGGCTTACATACGTTTCAGGATCCAATGCCCTCACTAAATCTGTTCCGCGTGGATCAGTTGAAGGAGAGAGGCAAAGATTTAGACAGAAACACACACACACACAACAACAACAACAACAACAGCAAACCAGAAACGGTTGGAATAGACAAAAACTGAAGACTGAAAACGGAATCAATTTGTAGAAACCCAATCTCTGGCACATAACCTACATAACTAGAGGAATTCGGTGGACAGCTCTTCAGTACAATGGCCCAGCATCTCTACAGGGAGTTAAGGGAGGAGAAGACGTACATGACTTTAATTCTAAAGGCGGGGGTGAGGGGAAGTTTTGGACATTATTTCCAGTTCGCTTTACCTTTTTTCTTTCTTTTCTTTAATACTAGGTTGCTGCTGCTGCCGCTGTTTCCGTCGTTTATAGGGATGCTTTGTCCTGACTGACTAAAGTTGTGAAATTCAACTGCAATTTTCTGTTTGTTTATTTCAATGCATTCTCAGCTTTTCATGCGTTTAACACTCCTTAAAGGGTCCCCCATCCCCCCCCCCCCTTCCCCGATTCTTTTACCTGTACTCAAAGTAAAACGATCTCTTATATGTAGGGTGACTCAAGATTGATCCCGAGAGAGCTACTCAAGCGAAAAGGCTGAGGGGCATTGATACCAAGAACGAAAGAAGAATTAGTGTTAATAATATTGTTTTAAGCTATATACAGCTGTGCAGCTTTTAATTTGAAATGTACACGGTGACAGCTATCTAAAAACAATCTATAGTCTCTGTAGTTGGCGAGGATATAAACAGCAGGACTGAATAGGATTGGATGGACCATGGGAGATGTCTGTATTTTGGGAGAGATGTTTGCAGAGGAAGCGGTTTTAAGACGAAAATATCAAATAACATGGCGACCTGATTCAATGTGATGTTCTGTTGTGTGTGTGTGTGTGTGTGTGTGTGTGTGTGTGTGTGTGTGGTGTGTGTGTGTGTGTGTGTTTGTGTGTGTGTGTGTGTGTGTGTGTGTGTGTGTGTGTGTGTGTGTGTGTGTGTGTGTGCATGTGTGTGTGGCTGTCTGTCTGTCTGTGTCGCTGTCTGTCTGTGTGTGTGTCTCTCTCTCTGTTTCTCTGTTTCTGTCTCTGTCTGTCTGTCCCTCTCTCTCTCTGTATGTGTGTGAGTTTGTGTGTGTAGAGGGGTGGAGTGCATGTGCCCACACGTGCGTGCGTATGCGTCACACACACAACACACACACACACACACACACACATAGCAGATGGCCAACCCTTAAGCCTAAAAAATGTTTTCAAAAGAGCGAAAATGTGTTTCTACCCAAGAGTTGGCTGTTGTGTTTTTACTTGTTTGCTGTTATAAGAATTCAAATCTGCGATGAAAAGATGACAGTTATGATTAGAGAGTGTAACACAGGAGAAAAGGTAGAGAACAAAGGACAGAGAGAAAACTAGAAGAGAATGGGGAGAAAGAGAACCAGGAAAAAGAGACAGGATAATTATGTAAATAGGTTATGGAAATAAGGTTTTAAAAGAAAGGGAAACTATAAAGGAAAAAACACACCAACCATATATACGGACCACAGCGTGTTTTGGCCAACAAAATATCTTCTTCGGTTAGATTTACCTGCACTGGTTCTCCGCAGGGTTGCGTCCTCTCACCACTTCTGTACATTCTATACACAGATGATTGCAGAAGCAACTATGGAAATTCCTTTCTGGTAAAGTTCGCAGACGATAGTGCTCTGTTATCCCTCTTATCCGGATCAGTCTTAGACCACGGTCCAGCCCTCACCGAGTTCGTACACTGGTGTGACGAGGCCTATCTGGAGCTAAATGTTTCTAAAACTAAAGACCTGCCTATCGACTTCAGAAGATCAGGGCATACTCCTAAGAATATTATTATCCATAATCAAGAGGTTGAAAACGTTTTGAACTATAAGTATCTGGGAACTGTTTTTGACCACAAGTTAAACTGGGACGTTAACACTGACGCTATTGTCAAAAAGGGACAACAACGTCTGTATTTTCTGAGGAAACTGAACTCATTTTTTGTAGACAAAAAGATCCTTTCCTTGTTTTACAAGTCTTACATAGAGAGTGTTCTAAGTTTTGCTTTCATTTGTTGGTACAATAACCTTAGTGTTAAAAACAAGAATGGCCTGCAGAGAATTGTAAGAATCTGCTCAAAAATAATTGGAAAAGAACAAAGAGATCTCATGTCGTTCTGCAATCAGCAGCTTGTACGCAAAGCCACAGCCATTTTGGCTGATCCTTCTCATGCTTTGTTTCCAGAATTTCAAATGTTGCCTTCGGAACGCCGTTTTCAGTGTCCCATCAGCAAAACCAACAGAAAAAGAAATTCTTTTGTGCCAGTAAGCATTCGAATTCTGAATTCACAATGATATTGACTACCTAGTTCTTACATTTCTCCGAATTATCTGCCTGATTGTCATTGTTACGAGTGTAGTCAATACATAATTGTGTGTGTGTGTGTGTGTGTGTGTGTGTGTGGTGTGTGGGTGCGTGGTGTGTGAAATAAGTCTGTGTTCTAGTCAACTGTCTTAAAACATTGAATTCATATATTGGTGTATGGTGTGGGTGTGCGTGGGCGTGTTCGCACACACACGTACGTGCGTGTGTACGTGCTGCGTATATGCGCGCGTAAAAATAAGTTTTTATGTCTTCTAGTCAATGGGTTTAAAATTGTGTTCACAATTGATGTGTGTGCGTGCGGGCGTTTGCGTGTGTGTGCGCATGCGCGCGTGTGTGTGTGTGTGTGTGTGTGTGTGTCGTGACATTTTATTTGAAAACCAATAGGAAATATAGCTTTTGTGTCTTTGATATATTTGATGAGTATCAATCTGCCTGTCAGTATTGTAATTGCCCTTCATGGGATGATTAAAGTGTTTTTGACTTGACTTTGACTTGACTTGACTTGACTATACAGAAGATGGAATAGTTTAATGAGAAAAATAAAAAAGTAAAAAAGAAAGAAAGAAAGAAGAGGAGAGAGAGAGAGAGAGAGAGAGAGAGAGAGGAGAGAGAGAGAGAGAGAGCAAGAGAAGAGTAGAGAAAGGGAAGGAAAAAGAAAGTGAGACAAGAATAGAAAAATTAAAGAAAAATAAGAAAGAAAAACTGAAAGACAGAAGAAAAGAAATACAGATAGAAATCAAAGGGAGAAATCAAGAAAGGAATCTAGAAAAAAGCAAAGAAAGAAAGAAAGAAGGAAAGAAAGAAAGAAGGAAGGAAAGAAAGAAAAAAACGAAAGAAGGAATGAAAGAAAGAAAGGAAGAAGGAACAAAAGAAAAGAACGAACGAAAGAAAGAAAACCAAAAATGGAGGAAAACAACAACAAAACCGAAGAAAGAAATTGAGAGTGAACGTCAGCATCAAAACGAGCATCTCCTCCCAAAAAAAAGGAGTTAAGAATCACAAAGCAAAGAAAGAAGAGTAGGAAGAGAAAAGAAGAATGGAATAAAGAAAAGAACAAGACGGCTTCGAGAATGTTCGTTACGTTAACAACAACAACAACAACATCAACAACAACAACACTTCATCAATAACATCAACACCAGAAAAAAAGGAATATGGGAAACAACACAAAACGTTCATTTCAACAATAAGAGAGCGCTCAGTTATCTGGATCTTTGTAACAACATGCTCGTGTGTGTTTTGTGTCGAATAAGCATGAATGAATCTTTACACGCGTAAGGATTGTGGAAGGGAGGGAGGGAGGAGCAAAATAAAAAGTATGCTTGGGGTATGTTAAGAGCAGGAAAGAGCAGGAAAACTGATACACAGATACATATGCGCGAAAACGCACACACACGCAAGCGGCGCGCACATGCACACACCCGTCGCATGTGCGCAAACGCACCACACAAATGCACACGTACAAAATTACACGCTCGCGCATGCACAAACACACACACACACATACACAAACACACAAGCGCGCGCGTGCGTAAAGATACACTTCATTATCATCATCATCGTCATCATCATCATCATCATCTTTACCACCACCACACCATCATTATCAGCAGCATCCGCAAATGACCTCTTGGTCTTCATCATCATTACCACCATCACCACCACCACCATCATCATCATCATCACCACCACCACCATCACCACCACCATAACTACAATCATCATCGTCACCACCATCATCATCATCACTACCATCATCATCCCTCATCATCATCACATCATGACCATCATCACCACCATCATCATCATCATCATCACCACTATCACCACATCACCATTCATATTTCACAAAGTAGCTGTCATCGAACAAACCACACACACAAAAAAACGACTCCCATCCCCCACCCACCCCCAACCCCGACCCCCTTCCCCAAATCCCCACAAACTGACCTGTCAATAGCTACAATCATCATCGTCACCACCGTCATCATCATCACCATCATCACCACCACCACCACCACCATCACCACCACCATCATCATCATCACCACTATCACCACCATCACCATTCATATCTCACAAAGTAGCTGTCATCCGACAAACCACACACACACATACAAAACCTGAAACAAACGACTCCCATCTCCCACCCACCCCCCACACCCCTCCCCAACCTCCCATCCCACCCCCCAACTCCCCACCCCCACCACCTTCCCCTTACCCCAAATCCCCCCCCCCCCCAACTGACCTGTCAATAGCGATGGCCATAAAGGTCAGCACACTGGCGGAGATGGCGCAGGGCGAGATGAAGAAGCAGAACTTGCAGTACACCCTGCCGAACCACCAGTCCTGGTACAGCAGGAAGACGAAGTTGAAGGGCGTGTTCAGCAGCGAGATCATCACGTCCGACACCGCCAGGTTGACCAGGAAGTAGTTGGTGACCGTGCGCATGCGCTTGTGCGCCAGCACGATCCAGATGACGATGATGTTGCCGCCAGCCGCCACCAGGAACATGGCCACGAAGATGACGTAGAAGAAGAGCTGCTGCCACCAGGGCAGCTTGAAGTTGCTGCTGACCGCGGCCTCCGTGGTGTTGTTGGACGACAGCGAGGAGGTGTCGGTGGAGATGGGGAGCAGGTCCACCACGCCTTGAGTGTCGTTCATGGCGCCTGCCCTTCCCTTGACGCTTGTGACCTCCGGGTAAAGGATCAACAACACGCCCGTGCTGAACAGCAGTTGTCGTAGGATAGTTTCCAGAACCAAAACTACAACACTTGGGTTTTCAGATCTGGCATCGCGTTTTCAGGTCCGGCATTAAACTGTGCTGAATAGTTGTTGCAGGGTGATTTTCAAGGACGAAACCAAATACCTTAGACTTTGAGTACTGATTTCAAAACGTGCTGAATAGGTTGTAGGGTCATTTCAAGGACCAAATCAACACAACTAGGCTTTCAGGTCTGGCATCAAACTGTGAAGAATATAGTTGCTGTAGGGTGATGTTAAGGATCGATCCAACACCTGGATATCAGTATCAACATCAGAACGTGCTTAGTAGTTGTAGAGTAATTTCAAGGTCAAAACCAGTTTCTAGGCTTTTAGTACAGGGTTCAAAACATTCTGAATAGCTGTAGGGTGATTTTAAAGACCACACCAACACGCAACTTTCGTGAAGTATAGTAATTTCAGGAAACACATCAAATTATGTCTAGGTGTAGGGTAACTTCAACACCAGACCACAACCTAGACTTTCAGTAAAAGTTGTAGGGTAATTTCAAGACCACACCGACACATAGACTTTCAGTAAAAGTTGTTGGGCAATTTCAATACATACCAACTAGTAGACTTTCAGTAAAAGTTGTAGGATAATTTTAAGGACCACACACTACGGACACTTCCTGTAATAGTTGTAGGAAATTTTTAAGACCACATCACAACCTAGACTGTCAGTAAACGTTGTACGGTAATTTCAGGACCGAACCACAACTGATACTTTCAGTAACAGTTGTAGGGTCATTTCAAAACCAAACCACAACCTACAATTTCAGTATTGACATCAAAACGTTCTGAATAGTTGTAGGGTAATCTTCAGGACCAAAAACAACAAATCAACTTTCATCAGTAATACCATCGAAACGTTCTGAATAGTTGCTGTATGATTATTATAAAGACCTAGCCAGTACTTATTTCAAAACGTGCTGAATAGCTGTAGGCTAATTTCAACGAGAGAACCAACACCTAGATTGTTCAGTACTAACATCAAAACCCGTGACCACACTCTGAGAGCACTTTACAAACACATATACCCAGTGCATCAGTCTCCAACAATGGTGTTTCTGGCATCTTGGTTTAGATAAATCCTTTTAGTTTCTGATTGTCAGGGGGCGGTACAGTACGCGAAAAGTACTGTATGCTGTACAAAATAAGATAAGGGCAACGAACGGCTTTGTCGACTGCTCATATCAGCTGTTGTTGGTAGATTATCCTGGTCACACAGTTTCTGGTGATTTGGCCAATTCCAGTGTTAACAAACTTGCACAAATACTGTATCTGCATCACATTGTCTCTTTGGGAATGGGCACACATTGTGTTGCAACATTGTCTTTGTAAAAGAAGACCATTGTATGTTTAACTTTATCATCGGGATCTGGCTTACTGTGATATTTTTGGTTTGTTCTTATCTATTCACTTATTTGCGCCTTATTTGCTAATTTATTTGTTCAGGTGTTCATTCAAATGATTCTCTACATCTGTTATTAGCCAATGTTTATCCAAGCGCCTCAGTGCCGAGTATAGCTTTTGCATGTGACTCTCAAACTGTTCACGTCACCAACGTTATCCAGCAATGTTAAGGCTAGCTTAAAAAGAAACAAAAGCTGATCTCACATTCCTTTCACATAAAAAGCCTATCTGACTCTAATCCTCAGTTTATTGACAAGTCCTCAAAGGCGACAGTCTTTCCTTTACGGACACAGAGAAAGAAAAAAAAACAGGATGTTTCTCAAAAAAAACACAACCCAAATCCTAAAAAGAAAGAAAAAAACAAAATTTCAGACTTGACAAAATGCACAAACTGCCTCCAGGCTTTGCTATCGCAGTCCCGGAAGTAGCACACAGCGCAGCCGCAGAGTTCGGCCAATCAGCGAGCAGAAGCAGACAGCTCCGATCGACAAACAAGGGAAGTGGAGTCGCATCCCAGTCCTTCCTAAGTAGACGTCAAGATGCACTTGGAGAGAGGTGCGGCACAGTCTGAAGCAGGAGGAGGAGGAGGAGGAGGGGAAAGAAAAAAAGGAGAAGAAGAAGAAAACACCGACTTGAGGTGGACGTAAAGAACTTTCAGAAACTTCCTTCTATGTGACCCTTACGTGTATTACTTGCGTCCATCAGTCTTTAGGTCCCCACTGCTTGCTGTTGGTGGGATTTGTTCAGTAATTGTCCTGTCTCCTTCTCTGTCTGTCCGTATCTCTGTCTGTCGTCGTATTCCTGAAACAAGCACAGTTAGTTAGGTTCATCGATACCAATGTGACAGATGACAAAATTTGCAATCGTCAGTACAACGGGCTTGTGTAAAGAGCACTGATGCTTTTCCATTTATCCTCAGAAGAAAAGTCTTTGTCGTTATTTGTATCATTACAGTAGACAGCAGGTTAATCAATGCAACAATGACGCATATGTGCACATTAGGTTATGTCGACAGTGAGATATCAATATAACCTGCTTACCGTACGTCGTTGATGAGATTGCTTGTGGTGATTTTTCATTAATCGTCGGCTTCATTCTTGTCTGTCTGTCTGTCGTCGTTTCCTGAACAATGCACAGTTGTTAGTTATCGATACAATGATGAAGATCATAGAATTTACAAACCGCATACACACGGGGACGGATGTAAGAAAAGTGCACATAGTGACTTACCATTATCCTAGAGAAAAGGTCATTGAGCGCTTTGATTTGTTGCTTTACAAGATCGTGAGCTTGTATAATTCCATACCTTTCTTTTACTTATTATAATTATTCAACTGATGTTCACATCCTAGTATGACATAGGGAGTAGGCCAACAGGCTGCCTTGTACGTGTGGATTTTGTGAGATATTTGGTTCGCTTTTGAATATTGGATTGTGTCCGGTCTTCAGTCTGTCTATCAAACTGCTGTCTGTCTGTCGTCGGGTTTGGAATCTCTGAAAAATAGCACAGGTGGTCATTTATTATTCAACGATTATGCCTTTGCACATTTAAGCTTATGCACAAGGAGAGATACAAGACCGCTCTGCTTGCCTGTTACGTTTTTTGATGAGATTGCTTTGGGATTTGTTAATCCTTTGCTCTGTCTCTCTCGTCTGTCTGTCTATTATCTGTTGGTTTGTTCATTCTTGTCTTCTCTTCTGATACATAGCCTGTTGGTAGGTTCAACAATACAATGTGATGCCCATGTGCCACGTTCTGCTTGTACAAGCGGAGATCATGCGCGGGTCATGCGTGTGGTGTGAGTGGAGTGGAGGATTGCTTGTGGGAGTTGTTCATTAATATTGTCCTGTCTCAACCGTCGAATTTCTGAAGCATATGCACAGTTGGTCAGATTCATCAATAAGAATGATGACGCTCATGTGTCACACTTCAGTCATGTACAAGGGGGAGATAAACAACTCCTGCTGCTTGCTTGTGTGTATGTGTGTGTGTGTGTGTGGGTGAGACTGTTGTTCGGATTTGTTTATTAATTGTCCTGTCTCCTCTGTCCGTCCGTCCCTTCTCGTATCTCTGAAACACAAGCACAGCTGGTCTGGTTCATCAATACGAGTTATGATGCACAGGTGTGACTCTCAGCTATGTATTTAAGGGAGAGACGAAGTGCTGTAGAGAAGAAGCTGGGGTTAGGGAATGATGTGTATATGTGCACGCGCGTGCATACACGCACGCACGCGCGAGTGTTTGTGTGTGTGTGTGTGCATGTGGTAGTATGAATTTGATCTATAATCTTGCTAATATGTTGTGGACGGTTGCATGTGTGTATTATTTATTTCATTTTGTTTATTCTTTTATATCGAGGATAAAGGAATAAGCACTCATGTGCATTTTTACATACAGTCCCCTTGTGTATGTATGCTGTTTTGTAAATTTTGTAATCTGTTCCCACCGGCACACAGTGGCCTACTCTTTCCAAAAGAGGAACAGGATTTAACGTGTGCGCAAGATGTTCTGCGTGCGTTCGCACACTTGGGCCTCGGTTTATAGTCTCATCCGAAGGACGAAATTAATTGTAAATACAAGCAATTTGATTTGTTTCCTTTACAAGATTCAGCGCTGTATAAATACCATGCATGATTATGATTATGATTATAATTAGCATTATCAAATCATAGTGATCATTATTATTATTATTATTATTATGGTTAAAGCAAGAGGAGCTGTGGGGATGTGTTTTTATTAGTCGAGCAGAAAATCTTATGCCGGGAACGATCTCTGTCTCTGACTATGTCTCTGTCTCTGCCTCTCTCTCTCTCTCTCTCTCTCTCTCTCTCTCTCTCTGTGTGTCTCTCTCTCTCTCTCTCTCTCTCTCTCTCTCTCTCTCTCTCTCTCTCTCTCTCTCTTTCGTGTGTGTGTGTGTGTGTGTGTGTGTGTGTAAGAGTGAGGGAGACACGTATGTGTGTCTGTGAATAGTGTAGTATGTATGTATGTATGTATGTATGTATAGATGTATGTGTGTGTGCATTTATGTATGTATGTAACCCTCTATGTAATCATGAGTGCACGTATAAAATCTCTCTCTCGTGTTACCTAGTGTAACTATGTTTAGTTACGTGATAAGGGTGGTCCTAATTGTCTCCCTTACGGAAGGAGAGGAAGCGCAACTGGGAGTGTTACCAAACTGGGACACACCAGCGAATTATGCAATGCTCTTTTCCCTTGGGTGATAGTTCCGAACCTGTTCTATAGGTCTTAAATGACTCTATATCTGGAAAGTATGAGGTTTTTCTCCTTCATTATTCCAGAATACAAGTAATAATTCATTGGGGATTATATTTAGTTACACGCATATGTCACTGAGTTACTACACATGCAGCGCTTGTAGTTAAAGTATTTCTTTGTGCGAATGAAAGCTTACTTTCATATTTAAATAATGCATAGTGTAAGTACGAGAACATTTCTCTCTCTCTGTATCATGGTCTACTTATCTGTCCATGATAACTCGTATTGGTAAACCGAAACACTAAATACTGTTTTAGTTATTAATGATCTTCACACTGGATATGTGTTTTATCTTTTTTTGTGTGCCGTTGGAGAATTTTCAATAGTTTGTGCAACTTGTACTAGATAAATAGACTATGTTGCTTGAGATTCGAGCTAAATGTGTAATTTTATATATATATATATATATATATATATATATATATTGTGTGTGTGTTATAGCGTGTATTGTCCACACTGTAACTTTTGAACTACAACCGCCACAACTCTTTCTCACAGACCAAATGTGTTCAACTTAGTCAAACTTCGTGATTTGTCATGGTCAATTGGGTATAAAGGAGACAGTAAAGGTTTCTTTGTAAACCCCTTTTTCTTAAAGTTGTCCATCACCGCCAATGAGGACAAGCATTCAAAAACTCGGGGTGAATGAGTGTTATAGCGTGTTGTGTAACACACAGATCCCTTGCCCACTGTGTGTATGGATACATGTAGCCACATGGCTTTGTGGCATGGAATTCCCTTCCCAACCCCCTGGCGGCCTTTCTTTCTAAGGTAAGGTAAAGGTAAAGGTGTTTTAATAAGGACGTCCCATTCCTATCAGTCGTTTACTCGAGCGAAGCGTCAGGACCCATTTCAGGGAGTTGAGACGGGGCACTCTCTCCCAGGGCTGCTTTAACCGTCCTGACCCTAAAGGTAACACGTCACGCATTTACTGGATGGGGTGAACTGGGGGACTGTACTGAAGCCAGGCTGCGCATATACGGTCCCATCAACAGTAATTTCCCAGCTTCGTCCGTCGTTAATGGCTGGGGTTAAAGGATTTTACCACTAGTGCTCTTGTATGAAAAACTGAGCTGTTAGCATCACATAATCCTTTCAATTGGGTATAGCTTGCTTACAATCCCCTTTGTCCGTTAAAGCTAAGCCGAGACAATCTCTTCTTGTGAAACGCTATAATAATAATAATAATAATATATGGAATTTATATTGCTCTGAATCTTGTAAAGCAACAAATCAAAGCGCTCAGATGACTTTAAAAAAAAAATAAATATCGAGGATAATGGAATAAGCACTCATGGGCTTTTTACATCCAGTTCCCGTGTGTATGCGTTTTTTTAATTTTTTTTATCTGCTCCCACCGGCACACAATGGCCTTATTGAGCATCTGTGTTTCTCTTGCAGTGTTACAAGAGGAGTAGTTCAAGCCACAAAGACATCCATTGGTCTCCTAAAGCCAACAAGACTGCAGAGTCCTCTGCCTCTTTATGTCCACACGTTTTTCTGCTATAGTTTTCAGTCTGTCTAGAGTATAACTACAAAGGTTGGTATCTTGGCTACGGCAGTTGGCGTGAATACATACAATGAGGCACGGGCATTTTCTGACTTCAGCATCTGAAATGTTCTAAAAAGAAATCATCTCCTGCCGCCCCCTCCCCCTCCCCTTCTATCTCTCCCTCCTTCTCTCTACTGAATCAGCTGATTCAGTGGTGTAGTCAGGTTTTCAGCTGATTTCAGCTTCCAAATATCTGTTTGTCAGCTGACCCTGTAATGTGGTCAGATGATCTTCTAGTTTCAGTTTCGAACAGTATATGGTTCTATAGTGTGGGCAGATGATCTCCATGTCTCAGCTTCTAAGTATATCCATTGGTCAGCTGAGTCTGAAAGGGTCAAGGGATCTGGTGGTCTCCATTTCAAAAGCATCCATTGGTCAACTGGTATCAGCATTTCGGTGGAGCCAGTCACTCCTCCAGCTCCTTACACTACCCTGAACAATTAAGTTATAATTGCACAATTCAGCGGGACTACCGGTCAATGTGGAATGTCCAGCTTTTCCCTGCATTAGAAGGAAGGCAGTGTGTGGACAGTGTGTGCTTTCTCTCATGTTTTCATAATTATAGAAACTACAACTGCTGCAACATGCGTGTGACAGAGTGATTTGATTGTTTTAAGACAGAACAACACGCTTCTTCTTTGTACTTTCTAGCCTATGGATGGACGATGTGCGTGTATGTATGTATGTATGTATGTATGTATGTATGTATGTATGTATGTATGTAGTATGTATGTATATATGTATGCGTACATGTAGGTGTGTGTGCATGTTTGCGTTAATGTGTGTGCGTGTGTGCATGCATGAATGCGTGAAGATGTGTGTGTTATAGGTGTGTGTGTGCGCGTGCGCGCGCATGTGTGCGTGCGTGTGTTTTTCTTATTTTATTTTATTCTTTCATATCGAGGATATTGGAATAAACACTTATGTACATTTTTACATCTAGTCCCCGTGTGTTTGTGTGTGTGTGCATGTGTGTTTCCGTGTGTATGTGTGTGTGTGTGTCTGTGTGCATATGTGTAATCATGCATGTATGTCTATGTGAATGTGCGTACGCGCATATGCACGTCTGTCTGTCTGTATGCATGTATGTATGAACAATGCTGAGGTCTCTGATGAGGGTCGTGGAGATGTCAGGCAGAATAATGGAAGATTGGGTTCCCAACAATGTAAGATAGAGGACAACCCTGCCATGGCTCCTTATCCATCATGTGATCACACACACACACACGCGCGCGCGCGCGCGCGCACACACACACACGCATACACATACATATACACACATACACACACGCAAGCACGCACACATACACACACAGAGATACACATACGCACGCACACAAGCGGACACACACACATACACATACGCGCGCGCGCACGCACACACACACACATGCGCGCGCGCGCACGCACGCACGCACGCACACAAGTACGCATATGCACAGACACGTACACACGCACTCTCTCTCTCTCTCTCTCTCTCTCTCTCTCTCTCTCTCTCTCTCTCTCTCTCTCTCTCTCTTTCACACACACACACACACACACACACACACACACATACACAAACACACAAACACACACACAACACGAAAGAGAGAGAGAAGAGGGGGGGGTAGGAGAGGCAGACAGACACACAGACACACACAGAAACAGATAGAGGCTGACAGCGACAAAGAGACAGAGACAGAGAGAGACAAATGGACAGAGACAGACACAGACACAGACAGAGACACAGAGACACAGACACAGACAGAGACTCAGAAATCAACCAACTAACAAATAAACACCTTATTCTATTTGTCGAGAAGAAAACGAGCAACAAAATCCCGAGCTCATACAATCACACTTCAAAACCTTCAATACAAAACAAAGAAAAGAAAATAAACATACCCTAAAAAAACAACAAACCATTGACACATGCAGACAAAAGCTGAAGTTACTAGGAGCGCAGACAGCATATCAATGAAGACAACGCGTCTTTTACATCACAATAGGAACAAAACAAATCAATTCGGCTGTACACGAAATAGCAACAAAAACAGAAAACAACAGCATGTCTTAACTTGCCAAAGTTAAAGACATTGGCAAGGGTTGTTTTGTGGTTTTTTTGTTTTTGTTTTTTTTGTAGTACGTGCCTTGAAATCTCAAATTAGACCCCCCCCCCCCCCAAAAAAAAACACCCACCTCACACCAAAAAACAACACAACACAATAAAAGTGAACGCATATGTTTTGAAAAACTCCAAAAAAAAGGGACCCTAGAAAAATAAGGGACACAAATTCATAAATCTTTTTTTTTTAAATAACCATGTGAGTTGGCTGGATGATGGGGCGACGAACTATCTCAGAAGAGATGGAGTGGGGATGGGAGGGTGGGATGGTGGGGGGGGGGGAGGGGAACAAAACGGAGAAACACTAAGGAATTGGCGACACATTTACTGAGAGGGAAAAGGGGAGAAAAAAGAATAAAAATGAATGAAGATCCCCCCAAAAAGAGAAGGAAATAATTATAGAAAAAATGAAAGGATAAAGGAAGGATGGAAGGAAGGAAGAAGGGAAGGAAGACAGTAAGAAACGAAACACAAAATAAAGGAAAACGAAAGGTATGGAAGAAAAGAAAGAAAAGGAAATAAAGAACAATAAGAAGGAAAGGAAAGAAGAAAAGAAAGAAAGAAAGAAAAAAGAAAGAAAGAAAGAAAGAAAAATAAAAGGAGGAGAGAAAAAGAAAAGAAAGAAAGAAAGTAAGAAAAAAATAGAACAAAAAAGAAAGAACAAGAAAGAAGGAGAGGAAAGAAGAAAGGGAAAGAGAAAGAAGAAAAAGAAAGAAGGAAAGAAAGAAAGAAAGAAAGAAAGGGAGCGAGAAAGAAAGAAAGGAAGGAAAACAGGAAGCAGGATGGGAAAAAAGAAAGACAGCAAAAGAAGGAAGAATGGAAGGGATAAAAGGAGAAAAAAAAGAAAGAAGAACGAAAGTAAGAAATAAAAGGAAAAAGGAAAGAAAAGAAAGACATGAAAAAAGCAAGAATAAAAGAAAACAGAAAGAAACAAAAAAGAATGAACAAACTGTTGAGAGTAGCAGAGAGAGAAAATGAACAGACAAATAATTATATGACAGCATGAACGATAAAGAAAAACAAACAAACAAACAAAAGATTAGAGTGATAAAGATACTCAACAAGCGAACCTACAAATAAAGGAATAAATACATGGCCAAACTAAAGAATGAATAACAATTATGTTGACAGATTAATTCTTCTTTTACTTCTTCTCCTTCTCCTTCTCCTTCTTCTCCTTCTCCTCCCCTCCTCCTCTTCCTCCCCCTCCTCCTCCTCCTTACAGACAAACAAACAAGCAAACAAACACACAGAGACAGTGAGCTTCTTTTATAGTTAAACATATACACACATGGATACACACAGAGATACACACACATACATACACACATACACACACGCACGCACGCACGCACGCACACACACACACACACACACACACACACACACACACACACACACAGCACGCACACACACACACCAAAGCACTTTCTCTTTCTCTCCCTCTCTCCTCCTCTCTCTCTCTCTCTCTCTCTCTCTCTCTCTCTCTCTCTCTCACACACACACACACACAAACACACACACATACACTCTCCCTCTCGCTCTCGCTCACACATACACACATACACACACACATGAATTAAAAAACCCGTTCAGCTTTTCGGAAGAGTAGGCTATCGTGTGCCAGTAGGAACGGATGACAAAACTGACAAAACTGCATACACACGAGGACTGGATGAAAAATGCTTTTATTCCATTAAGTGCTTATTCCATTATCCGCGGAATAAAAAAAAAAAAGAAAGAAAACAGAAAACAGAAAAAAAAGAAATGTGTATAATGTCAAAATAGTGTGTGGCTGTTAAAAGGACAGTCTCTTTTCCTTTTGTTACCCTCCCAGGATAAAGGGGGATCGGGGTGGAAGAATCATTCATCTTTCTCACACTGTAGCGCACCAGTGTGAAGAAGACTTATTGCCCTAGTCTGATTGTTTCATTCCCGCTGCCACATATATTTCACCTAGCAGTTTGTGTTCACTGCGAAAATCTTATCTGACACAGGAAAATCACTTCGTTGTGGCCTTCTTACTAGGCTAGGTCAGACCAACGTCCTCCTTGCCTTAATTAAAAAGGCTGGCATAGCCCCTCAAAATCCTGATGAGAATGATGAGTCAACTAATTTGATTGGGCTCTTTTTTTTGGTCGAGCAAATCCTCAAGAAATTAACTACTCGACTGAGCATAGCTTTTAAAATTTTTTAAAAGTATTTGGTACTAGAATACTGGTCTGATTTTTTATTTGGAGCTAGTTTAGTTTTACGATTTAATTTGCTACTTCGTACTAGTTTAATTTATTATTTGGTTATAGTTTATTTATCATTTTTAGTGTTGGTTAAATTTGTTATTGGTAATAGTTTAATTTACTATATGGTACTAGTTCATTTAGAATAAGTTGAGTTTACTATTTGGTGCTAGTTTAATTTACTGTTTATCACTAGTTTATCTTTCTATTTGGTTCTTGTTTAGTTTACTATTTGGTTAATAGTTTACTTACTATTTAATACTGGTTTAATTTAATATTTGGTACTAGGTTATCTTACTATTTGGTACTAGTTTAGTTTTCTATTTTGTTAATAGTTTACTTACTATTTAATACTGGTTTAATTTAATATTTGGTACTAGGTTATTTTACTATTTGATACTAGTTTAGTTTTCTATTTGGTTAATAGTTTACTTACTATTTAATACTGGTTTTATTTAATGTTTGGTACTAGGTTATTTTACTATTTGGTACTAGTTTAGTTTTCTATTTGGTTGATAGTTTACTTACTATCCAAAACTGGTTTTATTTAATATTTGGTACTGGGTTATTTTACTATTTGGTACTAGTTTAGTTTTCTATTTGGTTGATAGTTTACTTACTATCCAAAACTGGTTTTATTTAATATTTGGTACTGGGTTATTTTACTATTTGCTACTAGTTTAGTTTTCTATTTGGTTGATAGTTTACTTACTATCCAAAACTGGTTTTATTTAATATTTGGTACTGGGTTATTTTACTATTTGCTACTAGTTTAGTTTTCTATTTGGTTGATAGTTTACTTACTATCCAAAACTGGTTTTATTTAATATTTGGTACTGGGTTATTTTACTATTTGCTACTAGTTTAGTTTTCTATTTGGTTGATAGTTTACTTACTATCCAAAACTGGTTTTATTTAATATTTGGTACTGGGTTATTTTACTATTTGCTACTAGTTTAGTTTTCTATTTGGTTGATAGTTTACTTACTATCCAAAACTGGTTTTATTTAATATTTGGTACTGGGTTATTTTACTATTTGCTACTAGTTTAGTTTTCTATTTGGTTGATAGTTTACTTACTATCCAAAACTGGTTTTATTTAATATTTGGTACTGGGTTATTTTACTATTTGCTACTAGTTTAGTTTTCTATTTGGTTGATAGTTTACTTACTATCCAAAACTGGTTTTATTTAATATTTGGTACTGGGTTATTTTACTATTTGCTACTAGTTTAGTTTTCTATTTTGTTAATAGTTTACTTACTATTTAATACTGGTTTAATTTAATATTTGGTACTGGGTTATTTTACTATTTGCTACTAGTTTAGTTTTCTATTTGGTTGATAGTTTACTTACTATCTAAAACTGGTTTTATTTAATGTTTGGTACTGGGTTATTTTACTATTTGGTACTAGTTTAGTTTTCTATTTGGTTGATAGTTTACTTACTATCCAAAACTGGTTTTATTTAATGTTTGGTACTAGGTTATTTTACTATTTGGTACTAGGTTATTTTACTATTTGATACTAGGTTATTTTACTATTTGATACATATATCCTTTCCAAGAGTGTCAGGACTTTTTTTTTTCTAAAACCAACTATTGGGCAGAGAAAAGTTTAAAGTAATTCTACCATTTGATACTGACCACCTTTTCCACAACTCTCTCTCTCTCTCTCTCTCTCTCTCTCTCTCAGACAGACAACAACTCTTGTCCAGTATGTGGAGAAGAAGAA
>CM054135.1:22248026-22253026 GCA_028751875.1 Rapana venosa
AGGGACATGGAAACCGCTTAAGGACATGTCAAAGGGTGGGGCATGAGGAAGAGAAGCTCACACAGGGGTGGTAAACCAGTTTACGCAATGTTCTGCTTCACTCCTACGCTGGGACCAAAAACGAAATTGTCAGCGAGAAGGCGGGCGAGGCGCACATGTGTGTGTGTGCGTGCATGTGTGTGTGTGTGTGTGTGTGTGTGTGTGTGTGTGTGTGTGTGTGTGTGTGTGTGTGTGTGTGTGTGTGTGTGTGTGTGTGTGTGTGTGGTGGGGTGTTTGTGCGCACGCGTGTGTGTGTTTGTATCTGTGTGTGTGGTGTGTGTGTGTGTGTGTGTGTGTGTGTGTGTGTGTGTGTGTGTGTGTGTGTGTGTGTGTGTGTGTGTGTGTGTGTGTGTGTGTATGTGTGTGTGTGTGTGTATTTGTGTGTGTGTGAGGGGGTGGGGAGTGGGGCAATGATCTCTGAGTCGTTTGTTTTAAATGATGCTTTTATCTTTGTTTTCTCTTGGTCTTTTTTGTGTTAGTTTGGTAGTGGTTTGGTTTTCTTTTTCTGACAGACATAAGGAATGAGAGAGAGAGTGTATGTGTGTGTGTGTGTTTGCGTGCGTGCGTGTGTGTGTGTTGTGTGTGTGTGTGTGTGTGTGAGAGAGAGAGAGAGAGAGAGAGAGAGAGAGAGGGGGGGGGGGGGGCGGGGAGGACCATTAAAACCATTAAAAGCGTAATTTGCTCCACCCACAGGAAACAAGACATATCGATAAACATATAAATAAATAAATAAAAATACATAAACAAAATAAAACTGGAAAACATAAAGTAAATTGCTAGAGAAAAATGTAAAAGGAAAAAAAGTCTATAGTTATTCATAGTTTGTTTCTGTTGTTTTGGTTTGGTTTGGTTTGGTTTGTGTATTGTTTCCTGGATGCTTGGGTTATTTCTGTACCTTTTTAATTTGTTGTTGCTTCTTTTTGTGTTGTGTCTTGAGGGTTTTCCCATTAACGCCTGAAGAAATGAGGTGAAGACGAAAGCTAAAAAAATAGGCAAGCTAAATGAATTGTATGTGTGTGTGTATGTATGGGTACACAAAACACACACATGCACACACACACACACACACACACGCACACACGCACACACGCACACACACGCACATACACACACATATGCTTGCGCTTGCATTTGCGATGTCAACTCTCCTCCCTTTCCTTAATCCTTTCTAGCCACACACACACACACCCACACACACACACACACCCACACCCACACACACACACACACACACACATACACACACACACACACAAAATCAGCAGAGTTATTTATAATCTCCTATGATACTATCCCTGTGACACAGTCCTACCGGGAACAGTACAAGGAGGGAAGACGAAGAGGGAGACAGAGGACACGATGGGAAGACAACATCAGAGAGTGTCAGGACTGGCCTAGAGCGGAACGCCATTGGCCTACTACAGAAAGCTGAGAACCACAAGGAGTGGAAGAAGCTAGTTACATAATCTTCAGTTGTACCCCTACAGTCATCTAGACTACAGGATCGGAGATCAACATAGCCAAAATGTTGCTCTAGATGTTACCCTTGCAGGAAGAGAGATACTGATGTTTTGATTTTGGTGAGGGTTATTATTTTCAAATATTATTTTACTCGCGTTTTCTGTTTTCTGAGGGGATGGGATTACCCAGCGGTCAGAGCACTCGGATGAGACTATAAACCGAGGCCCCGTGTGCGAACGCACGCAGAACATCTTGCGCACACGTTAAATCCTGTTCCGCTTTTCGTAATTGTAGGACATTGTGTGCCGGTGGGAACAGATGACGGAATTTACAAAACCGCATACACACGGGGACGTACTAGATGTAAAAATGCACATTAGTGCTTATTCTATTATCCTCGACATAAAATAATAAATAAATTTTAAAAAATAAGGCGTTAACTGCGTCGTGAGCACCCTCCTGTATGGCAGCGAGTCCAGAACTTTGCGTGCCCGACAACAACGAAATGCTCAATGCTTTCTTCATGCATTGCCTCCGACACATCCTGAACATCACCTGGCAGGACAAGGTCCTAAACAACACTGTCCTGGACAGAGCTGGATGCACCAGCATGTACACGCTGCTGAAACAAGAGACGTATGTGCTGGCTAGGCCATGTCGTGAGCATGGATGACAGACGGATCCCTAAAGACCTCCTCTAAGGAGAACTTGTGCAGAGAAAATACCCCACAGGCAGACCACAGCTGCGATTCAAGGATGTGTGCATGAGAGACTTAAAAGCCCTGAACATCGACCAGAACAACTGGGAAGCAACAGCCCTCGAATGGTCATCATGAAGACACTATGCAGAAAGGTCTCTCCAAGTTCAAAGAGACACTAGCTCAGCAGCAAGAGGCAAAGAGAACGAGAAGAAAGGCTACAGCCCTGGCAGACAGACAGACCAGCAGCGTCAGACGTCATCTGTGCCTTCCTCTGCCATAAGGACTGTCATTCATTCCCGTGTCGGACTGGCCAGCCTCAACCCACGCTGTACCAGAATGAACACCTAGAGCGCAACTCCATAGTCTTCCGAGACCTAAGGCTGCCAATAAAGCTTCCTATGCAAAGTAGTCTACTAGTCTATAGTGTGTACAGTGAGCTGCATGCACAAACACGTATTGCAGGTATGTAGGTACATACTGTCAGCAGCATTGTAACCGGTAGTTGGTACTATTGTTGGTATCATTCCTCGTAACCACTGTAGCGAAGTAGAAGTGTTAAATTAGTGCTCATTGCAAACCTTCAGCATACAAATGCTCTTGGTCGGTATGCCAAGCACACATAGTGTGGTATGTATGTGTGTGTGTGTGTGTGTGTGTGTGTGTGTGTGTGTGGTGTGTGTGTGTGTGTGTGTGTGTGTGTGTGTGTGTGTGTGTGCTGGCAAGCAGGTCTATGTGTATGTGTGCATGTGTATGCACACTCGCAGGTCTATGTTCGTGTGCAGGCCTATGTGTGCGTGTGCACAGGCAAGCGCAAGTGTGTATGCAACTGCGTTTCTTTTATAGTAATATGCGTGAGACAGTGGTGTTTTGATCTGTTAAAAAAATGTATCGTCATTTAAACAGATGCCAAGCATATAAACAATGTATGCATAGTGTTTTGGGTTGTTGTTTTTTTTAATCTGGCCCTCTGTCTCTCTGATCTATTTTTGTCTCTAACGCTGTCTCTGTGTTTCATTCTGTTTGTTTCTCTCTGCTTGTCTCTGGTTCTTTTCGGCTCTCTTCTCTGCCCCTCTGTCTTCTCTGTCTTCTGTCTGTCTGTCTTTGTCTTTCTGTGTATTTTTGTAGCTTGTATATTATAAATATATTTTATATTTTATAAAAATATAATAATAAATATAATTAAAATTTTAATAATATAATATATCGCCTCTTTTTCTCTCGCTCTCTCTATCTTTTGTTCTCCCCCTTGTGTGTCTTCTGTCTCTCTTCTCTCTTTCTCTTCTATATATATATACTGTCTGTTGTCTCTCTCTCTTCCTCTCTCTCTCTCTCCCCTCTCCCTCTCCTTCCTGCGCTCTCACCACCCTCTATTAAACTTACTGCAAAGTTTTAGAACGTTTAACACTAAAACGCATGCAGAAAATAATCATTCAGAAATGGTTGGTAGTGCAGTGCAGGCCCAGTGCAGCGCAAGTGCGCGCAGTGCAGCGCATTTTGCGCGCGTGCAGGGCTTTGTGGTGAAAGCCCTTCTTTCTTTCCCTGTAAGCCATTTTTGCCTTCTAATGCACAAATTCCCCATCAATTTGAAAGGAATGCTAGCTTTGTTTCATCAAAAAGGAAAAAACAGAAGGGGAGGGGGGGTGGGGGGGGGGGGGGGGGGGGAGAGAGAGAGAGAGGCGGAGATAGAGAGAGAGAGGGGGGGGCGTTAGAGAGGAAGAGGAGAGGGAAGTGAGAGGAGAGATAGAGGGGGAAGAAGGGGGGGGGGTTTAGAGAGACAGAGGGATTGAGAGGGAGAGAGAGAGAGAGAGGGGGGGCGGTAGCGAGACGAGGGGAATTGGATTTAGAGAGAGAAGAGAGGAGAGGGGGGGGGGAGAGGCAGGGGGAAGGTGAGTAAAGGGAGAAAGAGAGAGAGAGGGGGGGCGGTAGAGAGACGAGGGAGAGGAGAGGGGGAGAGGAAGGAGGAGGATGAGAGGGGGGGGCGGTGAGAGAAGAGGGAGAGGTAGAGTGGAGGGAGAGAGGAGAGAGGGGGGGGGCTTAGAGAGAAAAGAGGGGAGAGGTAGAGTGAGAGAATGAGAGAGGAGAGAGAGGGGGGGGGGGGGTAAGAGACGAGGGAAGGTAGAGTGAGAGAGAGAGAGAGAGGGGAAGAGGGGGGGGGGCGGTAGAGAGACAGAGGGGAGAGGTAGAGGAAGGGAGAGAGAGAGAGAGGGGGGGGGGGGGCGGTAGAGAGACAGAGGGGAGAGGTAGAGTGAAGGAGAGAGAGAGAGAGAGGGGGGGGGGGTAGAGAGACAGGGGGGAGAGGTAGAGTGAGAGGAGAGAGAGAGAGAGAGAGGGGGGGGGCGGTAGAGAGACAGAGGGAGAGGGGGGAGGTAGAGGGTGAGAGGAGAGAGAGGAGGAGGAAGGTAGAGGGGGGGGGGGGGGGCGGTAGAGAGACAGAGGGGAGAGGTAGAGTGAGAGAGAGAGAGGAGAGAGAGGGGGGGCGGTTAGAGGAGAAGAGGGAAAGGGGGGGGTAAGGGAAGAGGAGGGGAGAAAAGAGAGAGAGGGGGGGGGGGCGGTAGAGAGACAGATGGGGGAGAGGGAGAGTGAGAGGAGAAAGAGGGAGAGAGAGAGAGAGAGATAAAGGGGAGAGAGAGGGGGGGGGGGGGGGTAGAGAGAGAGAGGGGAGAGGTAGAGAGAGGGAGAGGAGGAGAGGAGAGAGAGAGAGAGAGGTGGGGCCGGTAGAGAAGGGGGGGAGGGGTGGAGAGGGAGAGGAGAGAGAGAGGGGGAGAGGGGAATAGAGAGAGAAAAGAGAGATAAAGAAGA
>CM054135.1:22265526-22280526 GCA_028751875.1 Rapana venosa
CTCCAACGCTGACTGTCCTTACGCCCACTTGGCCGAGAGTGGGGATGTACTGTGGGCAAGGCATCTCCACTATAATCAAATTTCTGCCCAATTTCCGAAACAGCAGCTGCCTCCTCTGCTGTATTGGAGGTCATCGTCGGACACGACGGACAAAAACATACAGTCCAGCAGGTGGGCAACAAACTCGAACAGTCTCAGGTTCAATTCCACCCCAACCACACACACTCTCCTCTCTCTCTCTCTCTCTCTCTCTCTCTCTCTCTCTCTCTCTCTCTCTCTCTCTCTCTCTCTCTCTCTCTCTCTCTCCTCTCCTCTCTTATATATCCCTAAGGGCGGGGACTGGATGTAAAACAGCACATGGGTGCTTATTCATTATCCTCGAAATAAAAGAATTTGTCATTGTCATTGTCATTGTTAGCCTCATAACACAGAGAAGGATAAAGACAGGAGAAATTAATAGTCTAGCAGGAGAACGATTACTTGCAACTCGTTTTTCCCCTATTCCGCCCAAGACTGTCCTACAGGAAACAGTACAAGGGGGGAGACGAAGAGGCAGACAGAGAAAACGATGGAAAGATAGCATCAGAGAGTGGACTGGTAGCCTTGAGTGGAACGATTTGCTACGGAAAGCTGAAGACAGCAGGGACTGGAAAAAGTTGGTTGCAAAGCCACACACCGGTATTAAAAAAATCACTCTTTTCATTGTATTTTTTCTATGTGACTCTTATATATTCATACCGCACGTACTGAGGCATCCACAGAAATAAAAGCACTATTTGTGAAAGACTAGCCTCCGACTCAGAACTCATGTGATTTTGAACAAATTTGGTGGGTTTGATTTTTTTTCCAGCAAACACTGTACCCCCACAGTGCTTTGTCGTCTGCTAGCTTTCTTATCGCAATATGCATGCGCAGGTCAACGCTGTAGGAATACAGGCAATCCTCATTTGATGTTCATTTCCAACTTTCTCGTGACTACCTGGTATTGCTCTTTGTCTTCAATCCCCCAAAACAAGTGCACAGTGCATTTGTTCATACTTAAAAATAATCTGTGAAAATCACCAACATTTGTGTTGTGACTCGCACTCTATAGAAGATACTACATGACCCCAAAATTAATACTGGTGTGCAGCCACAATTTTCTGAGGTTCGGTCCACTGGACAATGAGATAGATGGAGGTGCAGGTGAAGTATACTTTGGTTGTTCTCCTGTTTCCGTTGATTTGTTATTTTTTTTAGTTTTTTATTCTTTTATATCGAGGATAATGGAATAAGCACGTATGTGCTTTTTTTACATCTAGTCCCCGTGTGTATGCGGCTTTGTCAATTTTGTCATCAGTTCCCACCGGCACACAATGACCTACTCTTACGAAAAGCGGAACAGGATTTAACGTGTGCGCAAAATGTTCTGCGTGCGTTCGCACACGGGGCCTCGGTTTATAGTCTCATTGGAAGGACTTTGGGGGAGAGTGGAGTCTGCACTGATGTTAACTCTAGGGAAAAATATCCCCTTGAACGGGAATCGAACCCGGGTCGCCGATCTGTGATCGAGGCAGAGGCAGCCAAGCGCCTGTTGTACTGCGACTGACTGACTGACTGACTGACTGTGGGGCAAAGAGTACACCAGCCAACCTCCCAATGCACGGGAGTATACTGCTTCTTACAGGCCAAAACCTTTGTAACAGATGAGCAGAGACAGAAAGAGAGCAGAAGCATACGGAAGAGTCAGTGGGGAAATAAATTAAAGACAGGCATCGTATGAACTGATCTAAGTCATAAGCGTTCATGAATGGTTGCTTTACAATTATTTTTCTGTATTTTTTTATGTTCATGCACATACCCCCCCTCCCCGACCCTATCCTTTTAAGTGTATGAGATATAAAGTGCTTCATCACAATGCACTACTCTCCCTCTGTCTCTCTGTCTCTGTCTCTGTCTCTCTGTCTCTCTCTCTTTAAGAGGAAAGTTGATTTATCGTAGAAACACAAAGGATGCCACAGAGATATATTTAATGGAATAGTAGTAAGACATTATGAAACAATCGATTATTGGCCATTTATGATCTCATCTATATAAAAATCGTCTTGGTTAATAATTTGTATTGACTGCCTTTATAGTCGATCTACACGCACAATAATAAACTCTGTGCAGCGAGTGCGTGGCTGCTAGTCTGTAAGTGGTTGGAACTTTGTGTGTTTTAGCTTGTGTGTGTGCGTGTGCGAGCGAGCACAGCATGTGTGTGTGTGTGTGTGTGTGTGTGTGTGTGTGTGTGTGTGTGTGTGTGTGTGTGTGTGTGTGTGTGTGTGTGTGTGTGTGTCCGCGCATGTTGAGCATGCATGTTTGAGTTTGTGCAAACAAACTTGCATCTGTGGATGTGTACAGGCATGATGTGTGTCATGTGTGTATGTGAATGTGTGTGTATGTGTGTGTATGTCTGTGTGTGAGTGCTCACACACACACACACACACACACACACACACATCAAATCATTATTGCACAGTTCAATTGGTTCATTGTTATGATTATTATGGACTTTAAAGACATTATCCTTCTGCGGTTTAGATTTTCTCTCGTTGTTTAGGGTTGCAAATATTTTTATTGTTTATTGGTTGGATCTGTTAGAAATTGGGATGTTTATTATTCTGTACTCAAGAATTTTTTTGTATTTACATTTTCTAACAGGTCTGTGTAGATGTAATGAATACATTAATCCCCTACCCCACTCCCAGAATTCCTCCCCCTCCCCTCCACTTTTTTTTCTTAATGCGTCTATTATCACATTTTGTAAAGTGAGATAAAATGAAATCGAACACACACACACACACACACACACACACATTCTGATGTTGCTAAAACGCATTAATCATTAAAGTATTTCACCCCGACCTAACACAACAAAATCAATATTTGTTTTTATCTCTGTCTTTTTCATTGTTCACAACTTCAGAATTTTCAAACAAAGCAAAGTTCACAAAGGGTGAAAGGAATTAGTGTTTATCAACACATGCCTCATTACAAAGCAGATTATTAAGTTAGTATCGATCGATTAGAACAACATTCACACCTTACAGCAGCACGAGGCAAAGAGAACGAGAAGAAAGGCTGCAACCCTGGCAGACAGACAGACCAGCATTGTCAGACGTCATCTGTGCCTTGCTCTGCCATAGGGACTGTCTGTCATTCCCGTGTCGGACTGGCCAGCCACACAACCCACGCTGTACCAGAATGAACACCTAGAGCGCAACTCCATAGTCTTCCGAGACTGAAAACTGCCAATAGATCTAGCACAGGTTTTCAGCAAGGGGTAAGGCTAGTGCAGCGCAAAAAGGTGAACATGATGTGACACATATTGTCCTTCACGGGATGATTAATGTAAGTTTGTAACTTTGTTTTAAGTTCCTCAGTGAGAGAGCTCCGAGGTTCACCAATGGTGAGGTTTTGCGAATGCGACCTTTCTTGCTTAAAATGAAGGTAGCCGCATTCTGACTTCTGGGATTTCACTTGACTTGACTCGAGCTTAGGAGAATCAAAAGGGGAATTGCGTTTTCCTGACTCTGTGTTGTGTGAAGTGTGTACGCTATGGATGCAGATCGGTTGAGCTTTATTCGCAGCGCCAAGGCGCGCACGTTCGCGCGTGCACACACACACACACACACACACACACACACACACACACACACACACACACACACACAAACACACATGGATATAGGCATCCGTCCCGCATGTGCATACACTCGCACACACAAACACGCATATACACCTGCGCGCGCGCGCGCACACACACACACACACAAACAAACATGCGCGCGTGTACGCAAACACACACGCGCGCGCACGTGCGCACGCATGCACGCATGTATTCGCATCCGCACACACACACACACATACACGCGCGTGCGCGCGCACACACAGAGCCTAATATCAGTTTGAGTGAGCAGACGTAAAATCGAACACACACACACACACTCACACACACACAGCGTTTGAATGCAAGTCTCAAGTAAGTATTTCTTGTCTTTAACTATTATAACAGATAAACCGATTATTTCGCAATATATAAAAAAGGAAAAGGAAATATGTAGGTGTCATCTTCTTTTTCTCTCGTTCTCTTTACACAGTTAGATATGTCTGGTAAAAATAATGACATGTCCTTTCCAGCTCCTCTCGTGGGCCGTACAGCTTGGTTTTTGCAGGGTTATCTCCGTCGGCCATACCATCTTCCTCAGGTCGCTGTGTGTGTGTGTGGGGTGGGGGGGGGGAGGAAGACGGGGGGAGGAGGGGGCGTGTGTATTATGTGCGCGTGTGTGTGTGTGAGTGTGAGTGTGTGTGTGTATGTGAGCGTGTGTGTGTGTGAGTGTGTGTGTGTGTGCGCGCGCACGCGCGTGTGTGTGTGTATGTATGTGTGTGTAAATGTGTGTGACGGTTGATCTGACTGTCCTGTCGGCTGGTCTATCTATATGTCTGTCTCTCTGCCTGTCTGTATTTCTGTACCGCTGCAACTTGTTTGTCTATCGCGCTTTGAGGAACTTATACTCCTCAAAAGCAGAATTCGATTTGGAGTTACCTTAACACGAACCATTTCGACTTTCATTCCACATATTTGATCACGATGTTTGCGATGTTTTGGTTAAAGGGAGAGAAGCTAATGTTTCTGAATAACTTGCTGAAACAAAATAGTGAGTTTTTTAGCATATACAAAACAAATCCCGCAAACTTACCATACAAACTTTCCCCTAAAACAAAGTTCCCTCTAAAACAAATGAATAAACAACGTAGCAACTTAATAAAGGTAAAAGGTAAAGGAGTCCCATAACCTATAAGGTCGTAGGGGAGCGAGGCGTCAGCGACCTCACTTCTCTAGGGCCAGCGTATTGAGGGCGGCGCCCATCTCCTCTCCCTCGCTGCTTTACCTTCCCTGGCCCTAAAGAGGGCAGGTACCCATTTACAGCTGGGGGAACTGGGGGAACTGTACTGAAACCAAGGCGCGCAAACGGTCACCCATCCAACCACGCTCGACGCTGCTTAACTTGGCTGGGGGAAAGCGAGTGCTCTGACCACTGAGCTATCCCGTCCCCAATTTAATAAACAAAGGAAAAAAAACAGAACAAAACAAAATAATATCCTCGTGAAGAAACGCCAACCGTCGTTCTTAAATAGGTGCATAATTTTTAAAGACGCAAACTAAAGTGGTACGGGCACATCACACAAACATCTGGACTGGCCAAGACTGTCCTACAGGGAACAGTACAAGGAGGGAGACGAAGAGGCAGACAGAGAAAACGATGGGAAGACAACATCAGAGAGGGGACTGGCCTTGAGTGGAACAAACTGCTACGGAAAGCAGAGGACCGCGTGAGTAGAGGAAGCTGGCTGCAAAATCTTCATTAGTGCCCCCACGGTCCAAGGGACTACAGGATAGGTGAAGTGATGTGAGGACATTTTCTTTATTAGTATAGCTCTTGTTGTTAGGGTGTTGTTGCTATTGTTGTTTGGTTGTATGTTTTACGAATGATTAAAAGCAAACATTGATCTCTAGTTCTATTTAGATATGTACCGTCCAACTTATGTTTTTGTCCACTTTACAACGTCCCTTGGGGGCGGGATAGCTCAGTGGTCGGAGCACTCGCTTTCCCCCAGCCACGTTAAGCAGCGTCGAGCGTGGTTACCAGTTGGATGGGTGACCGTTTGCGCGCCTTGGCTTCAGTACAGTTCCCCCAGTTCACCCAGCTGTAAATGGGTACCTGCCCTCTTTAGGGTCAGGGAAGGTAAAGCAGCGAGGGAGAGGAGATGGGCGCCGCCCTCAATATGCTGGCCCTAGAGAAGTGAGGTCTCTGACGTCTCGTTCCCCTACGACCTTATAGGTTATGGGACTCCTTAACCTTTATCTTTTTTCACCACTTTACAATATTGTTTTAAAAAACAGACGCCATGGTACAGACAATGTATGTCTGCCTTACGTGTTTAGATGTATCGGTGTGTGTGTGTGTGTGTGTGAGTGTGTGTGTGTGTGTGTGTGTGTGTGTGTGTGTGTGTGTGTGTGTGCGTGCGCGCGCGCGCACGCGTGCGTGCGTGTGTGCATGTGAAAAAAGCTTGTGTATGCAAATACGTTATGAATACTGATATATAGGTAACCCTGTCTCAATCATCGCTTCTTTGTAATATAAACGCATCTTTGTTTTATCATCATATGATTCCTTGTTCTAAAAATTCCTTAGTAATCATGTAAGTTTGTTACTGCAGAACAGACTCCCAAAAGACCTGCATTTTCTCTTGTCTCGTCTCTACCAGAACTGGAAAAGCGTTCATCTTGTCTCGTCTCTACCGGAACTGGTAAAGCGTTTATCTTGTCTCGTTTCTACCGGAACTGGAAAAGCGTACATCTTGTCTCGTCTCTACAGGAACTGCTAAAGCGTACATCTTGTCTTGTCCCTATTGGAACTGCTAAGGCGTTCATCTTGTCTCTGCTGGAACTGGAAAAGCGTTCATCTTGTCTCGTCTCTACCAGAACTGGTAAAGCCTTCATCTTGTCTCGTCTCTACCGGAACAGGAAAAGCGTTCATCTTGTCTCGTCTCTACCAGAACTGGTAAAGCGTTCATCTTGTCTCGTCTCTACCAGAACTGGTAAAGCGTTTATCTTGTCTCGTCTCTACCGGAACTAGACAAGCGTACAACTATCTTCTCTTTGATCAAATCTCTGTCAGTTGACTGAAGATTGTTCCTTTCATTTCTCTTTCACTGACAGAATACTACTTCGTTCTCTTTTCTAGTCACAAGATACTGTTAGCTCCTACAAAGAAAAAAAGAACTGGGAGATAACTTTATAATTGAAATCGAAAATGTAGTTGTGTTGGTAGATGCTGTGGTTGATTTTGTTATGACATATGTAATAAGGAACAGGTTGAGTATGACCATCTTGACTTCCTGTCAGTGACTTTTGTGCTAACCTCGGAAATGATGTACTGGATGATAGGAAGTACAGGTTCATGAAGTTGTGTAAAGTTTGTGAAGCAGGGTGTTTGCTAGTGAAGCCGTTTCCTAAGCCTGTATTCATTATTTCTGCTCTGTATATGTGTGTGTGTGTGTTTGTGTGTGTGTGTGAGAGAGAGAGAGAGAGAGAGAGAGAGAGATACAGAGACAGAAAGACAGAGTTTGATATGTGTTTATAATGCAGGGTACACAGTTTAACCTCATTCATTTAGGTGTTTTAAGGAGTTGCTTGAGACACATACACGTGTTATTTTACACACACACACACACACACACACACACACACACACACACACACACACACACACACACACACCACACACACATTTGTTCTTAGATAGATGGCTTGGTGAAAAAAAGCAAATGCATTGCTTATTCAATGTAACATCTGAAAATAAAATTTTGACTTGACTTGACACACATAAGCATTCGAGTGAATAAGACCAAAACACAACAACAAACAAAAAACAACAAAAAGCAAACAATAACAAGTAAAAATGCCAGAAGCAACAAAGGCGGCGATAACAAAATCAGATATCTTGACATAAACTCTAGAACCAGGGTGGGTTCCGTGGGTTCTGTTACGCCACCGACCTGGAAAATATATTCACACACAGACACAGACAGACAGACAGACAGGCAGGCAGACAGACAGACACAGACACAGACAGACACACGCACACACACACACACACACACACACACACACTTAAATACAGTATATTCGTACACTCATGCTAATATACAAATGGTTATAATGTCAGATAATAAGATCAAATACAAGAAGTTCTTTTGTGACAATAGATTGTGTGCAAAAAAAATTGTAATTCAATACAAGACAAGGCAATAAACAAGGCAAGGCTAGGCAACGCTAGGCAAGGCTAGGCAAAGCACCACAATGCACTGCAAAAAAATAATACAATACCACACAATGCCATACATAGCACTGCAGTGCCATGCATGCACCGCACTGCAATACACACCACTACACTGCAATGCAATACAATGCTTTGCGATACCATAATACACCACGGTGCTACACGACGCAACCAAACACAACTAATTCCAACACAACACCAACACCAACAAACTCCAACCCAACACCAACACCAACAAACTCCAACCCAACACCAACACCAACACCAACAAGCACCAACACAACACTGACACCAACGCAACACTAATACTCTCCAACAACATAACCAAATACACCAATACTCTCCAACAGAACACAGAACACTGCGCCAAAGCAACAAATACCAACACGCAACATACAACATACAACACCAACACAACACCACCACCACCCCCACTTACCCCCCCCCCCCCCCCCCAACAAAAAATAAAGAAGAAAATCGTCTAGCTTTAAAAAAACCAACCCAACAAAAGCCACACTCATGAAAAGAACATGGCGGCGTGGCAACGCTTAGAGAGTGATTTCCTCTTTGGACGTTCCCTCTCTCTGTGGGTAACTCGATTTCCTTGCGAAGATGGGTACATTCCCCAGCAAGACAGATTCAATATTCAGTGGCAATGTGATTTTTAGTGTCCGACGTATTGCGACTAATACTGTCTGACGTGTGTCTATGGACACGTCTGTCGCCCTTTTCTGGGCGTCTAAAAAAAAAAAAAAGGAGAGCATTCACTAGGTGAAGGAGGGTGGATGAGGGGTGGGGGGGGGGGGGAGGGGAGGGGGGGGGTGGGGGGAGGAGTAGGGAAGGAGGAGGATTTGTGTCCGAGTGACATAGATTCTGTCTTCTTTACTACGCATCTGTCGAAAGTGTGAAAGATGATACATGGTTTTGTGTGTGTGAGGTGGGGGTAGGTTTTTTGTTTCTTTTTCTGTCTTTTTTTTCTGTGTTGCTTTGTTTCTTTCTTTTTTTTTGTTTCTTTTCTTTCCAGCTTTCTTTCTGTCTGTCTTTATTCCCTCCCCTTCTTTCTGTCTTTCTTTCTTTCGCTCTTTCTTGCTTGCTTGCTTTGCTTTCTTTCTTTCTTCTTTCTTTCTTTCTTCCTGTCTTTCATTTCTTTTCTTTTCTTTTTTCATCTTCTTTGGAGGCAGTAGTGCGGATGATGTAAGTATGAAAAATGTGTATGTCTTGCGTACACGCATGTATGTATACATACGCATGCACACACGCATGCACACACGCCCATACACACGCACGCACGCACGCACGCACACACGCGCGCGCGCGCGCGCAGGTGTGCATGCAAATTGGCATATGCTCTGTTTGACTGACTGTCCGTCTGACTGTCTGTCTGTCTGTCTATGTCTATGTCTATGTCTATCTCTCTATCTCTGTATCTGTCTCTGTCTCTCAGCCCATTTCACTGCCAGCAAAAATCAAACAGGCAAAAAATACAGGAAATCAGCTAAAAACCACCATCCATTCTTCCAGCCTATCTTCAAACGTTGAAAAACACATAACAAAAAACTTCCAAAAAATAAACCACCTAATCAGCCAGTGTCGCAAAGAATTATTGAGCACGTCTCTCTCTCTCTCTCTCTCTCTCTCTCTCTCTCTCTCTCTCTCTCTCTCTCTCTCTCTCTCTCTCTCTCTCTCTCTCTCTCTCTCTCTCTCTCTCTCTCTCTTTCTCCTCTCCCTCCCTCCCTCCCTCTCTCATATTTGTCCTGTGTATACAACTATCTCTATTCCGTTTGTTTATGCATGTTTACATTTTACCTAATTCTTTAGGCATTTCATTATTGTTTGTTTAACTGAATGTTGGGTTGATTGATTTACCTTTTGGACTGAGGGCTGGATGAAAGAAGCCACCATTGTGCTTATTCTTTTCCCTCAATAAAAATGTTCATTCATTCTCTCTCTCTCTCTCTCTCTCTCTCTCTCTCTCTCTCTCTCTCTCTTCTCTCCTCTCTCTCTCTCTCTCTCTCTCTCTCTCTCTCTCTCTCTCTCTCTTCTCTCTCTCTTCGTTGTTGGGTTTTTTGGGGGGATGGGGGAGGTTTGGTTATTGGAGGGGGGGGGGTATGTTATTTTCTTGTGTATGTGCTTTATTATTTTTTTATACTGCGTGAATGTATGGGTATTGGGCTTATTTTGGTATTATGATGTATCCCTAAGGGTGGGGACTTGATGTAAAACAGAGCATTTTTCCTTATTCGTTATCCTCGAAATAAAAGAGTTTGATTAGATTAGATTTGATTTTTGATCTCTCTCTCTCTCTCTCTCTCTCTCTCTCTCTCTCTCTCTCTCTCTCTCTCTCTCTCTCTCTCTCTCTCCTCTCTCCCTAAAACTGAGCACAAAGTTCAATTTGGGGGAGGAAGAGAGAGAGAGAGAGAGAGAGAGAGAGAGAGAGAGAGAGAGAGAGAGAGAGAGAGAGAGATCAAGTCTAATCTGATCTAATCTAATCAAATTCTTTTATTTCGAGGATAATGAATAAGCAAACAACTGAGTTTATCGCCAGAGCTTAAAGTCGTATCCGTTCATAGAGAGTCTTTTGTGTTGTGTTGGTGTTTTGTGTGTTGTGGTGGTTGTTTGTGTTGTGTGTGTGTTGTGTGTGTGTTGTGTGGTGTGCGTTTTTTTTTTATTACGTTAAATTCATCATGTAAGTTTTCTTGCATTTATTTGCATGTACAAAAGAAAGTCCTGTATAACCCCCCTTTTGTCTATAGGCTACATTGGGCAATGACAATAAATTGGTCAAAGGGTCAAAGCGTCACTTCCCTCCCTTCCTTCCTCCCTCTCTTTCTCTCTGATCCCCTCACTCTCCCTATCTCAAAAATAGCCTGTATAATCTGCCAATCAGGCAGGCCGTTATCCCCACAAACGGCCACTAACAGGTAAAGGTTTGCTTAGGGCCAGAAATAGGCCGGCCAAGCGATACAGAGAAGTCTGTGATGTTGCAGGGATGGCCAGGGAACTGCTGCCCAGTACCCAGTGTCTCTCTCTGTCTCTCTCTCTCTCTGTCTATGTCTCTCTGTCTCTGCCTGTCTCTCTCTGCCTGTCTCTCTCTCTCTGTCTGTCTCTCTCTGTCTCTCTCTGTCTCTTCTCTCTCTCTCTCTCTCTCTCTCCTCTCTCTCTCTCTCTCTCTCTCTCTATATATATATATATATATATATATATAATATATATATCTATATACAATATAGATATATATAGATATATACACGCCCACAATTATTCATTTAACTGTCCATCAATGTACTTATCTATCTTCTTTTCCATCTATTTATTTATCTATCTATCTATCTGTCTATCAATCTGTCTATAGATCTCTTTATCTATCTATATATCAGCCGATCGATCCTTATGTATCTCACACAGAATAAGCCGTGTAAGTGGTCAATCAGGGAGAATGTATCCCTGCAAACCAGGCACTAACAAGAAAGGTTTGCTTAAGGCCAGAAGCGATACATAAGTCTGTGATGCTGCCATGATGATGGCCACAGGTATGACTACCCTAACGAACCCTGTGGTAAATCTTAAGTCTCCAGCTTCAGAAGCCATGGGCAGGGAGAGAGATGGAGACGGATTCCAAGGGCTTTAGGCAGGATGGTTTAGTCTGGGAGAAATTCGAGATGATTGACTGCAAAAAATTACTTCAGGGTAAATGGTTTGTATGCGTGCTGTGATATTTTTATTTCAAGGTACCATGGAATATTCAAACCAATATGAAATATACATTTTTTTGTGTCTTTCGAGATTATGATTCGTATCAATGTGCCTGGTAGTATTATATTGCCGTTCATGAGATGGTTAAGGTGTTTTTGACGTGACGTGACCTGAAGGTTTGTCAGTTTTTAAAATTAAGTTCAATGCCAAAGCCTGTGTTAATATATTGTTACCACGTTTTGAATTTACGTCGAGAATGTCTTTTGCTGTGAAAAGGTATTGGTGTAAGAGATTTTTTTAACAAATGAGTGCAAAATGCTCACAAGCTTTGAAGACATTTGGACGTAACATGTTAAAGCATATACAGATTTTAATGTAGTCCGACTGCCAGTCTTTTTGGATCACACGATAAATGCAGGTTGTGTGTGCAAAACGAATTAGCGTGTACGCTTAAGAACTTACAGCGACAACAGAATCGTCCGTGGCAACTTTTTTAAAACTTTTTTGAAAAAAGCAACTCTAATAAGGAAATATATATATATATATATATATATATATATATAATATATATATATATATATATATATATATATATATATATATAATATATATATATATATATATATATAGCATACAGGAAAAGAACAAGTAAACATGATAGGTGGTACTGGTCTTGTGGCGAGACGCTCTCTTCGTTGAGAGCAGCCCTAATTTGATGCACATAAATCTGCGTGACTTAAAGTTGTATACAAATGCAAATGCAAACTTGTGAATATGCAATTTCATTAGCTTGTCTTTTTCTCTCTGTCTTTTCTTGCTTCTGTAGTATAGAATGCTAGCTGCAGACCTTTCATCAGCCCTAAAATATGTGCAATGAACTCTTATGTTAAAGAAGAAATGCTTCCTTCTTCAAAGGAAAGTTCAACGGTGATTGTGTTAAGATTTGGAACGCACTGTCGCTCTTTTAATTGTGCCACATTACAGGGCATGGTTATGGTGGTGATGGTGGTGGTGGTGGTGGTAGTGGTGGTATTATTTGGGTGCAGCATGTTAAAAAATGTGTTAACCTGAGTTCATCAGAGTCAGCGAACTTGTCTATTCCTCTCTGTTTTATTTGTGGCTATTTGTTCGACTAAGTTTGTTTCATCAGTGGTAGTGACAAAAACCATACGTTTTACTGGCAGTATATCCTAAATCTCTTTGGCCCTTTTTTGTCAGTGCTACAGAAAAAAGCAACCTAGTCAGGTTAAGAGAGACAGAAGAAGAGCAGAAGAATGAGACAGAATGCAATGAGGAGATAGCAAATTAAAGCAATTGAGTTTTTCCATTCAATTGAATAACATTTATTCATTCAAATGGCTCCAAGTCTCTTGCATCAACACGTCATTGTCTTTCACACAAAACGCTATCAGAACCTCAAATGGAAATTTTAAATGGCTTCTAGTAAAGCTACTGTGTTGGACACTGACAAAACCCTTCCTTTAAAATAAAGATTTATTAATTCTGCTTAGTTTTTCTAAGGCAGAGACTGTAGGTATCAACAGAAAGGACTCTGACAACTTACAACTAGATATTTACACATGCACGTGCCATTATATAAACATGCATGTCTACACCCACACAAGCATGCAGGCACATACATGTACAGAGTGTTACCCATACACATGCACAGATGCACACATGTGGGATACACAAAAACACACACCTACACACACAAACACACACACACACTCAATAGAAGAATTCAGAGAGAGAGAGAGAGAGAAAGAGAGAGAGAGAGAGAGAGAGAGAGAGAGATCCCCAAAACCCTCTTAAATAACACAGCAAAAGAAAAGACCTCCTAATCTTACTAACCAGGGCAAAGGAGAAAAAAAGGGAAGCAAAAAAAGCCTAGTCAGCCACCTCTGGCGTTAGTATGTCATTAGCAGTTTTCTCCTCAAAAGGCCTATAAAGGTGGAGGCTCTGGTCAGATCAACAAGACTATCACTTTCTATTAAAATCCAGGGGTTTCTGGCCTATAGGATATCGGGCCATTAGCTAGGCAGGCTTTGCTATGTCCAGGAGTCACAATTCAAGTGCCAGCCCATCTAACACACAAACGCTGTTTTGTTCCGAACTTGGATGAAAACAATGGTGGTGTCAGCTAATCTCTGCCTCTGACTGGGTTAGGGTCCAATCCAAAAACACCTCCATTGATAATATAGACAAATGAAAAACCACTTCTTGGACTTTTCACAGATTAATCTAGTGAAACCGCCCATCTGTATGATTGGCTCTATGGTTATGGGATTTTGTTGTCCCATGTGAACTCTCTCTCTCTCTCTCTCTCTCTCTCTCTCTCTCTTGTGTGCTTTTTCCCTCTACAACACCATTCATAAGTGGATTATTCCCTCTCTGTTCAAAAATTTAAAAAATCTCTCTCTCAAGCAAGCAAGCAAGGTAAAAAAAAGTAGGCTAACAAATCCTGGCTACCTCTGGCACAAGTACATCATTAGCAGTTTTCTCATCAATCCCCTAAATAAGTGGAGGCCCTGGCCAGATGAACAAGACTATCACATTCTATTAAACACTGGGGAGTTTCCAGCCTGTGGGATGTCGTTCCATTAACCAGGCAGGCGTTGATATGTCCAGGGGTCACGATTCTAGTGGTAGCCCCTCTAACACACAAATGCTGTTCTTTTCAGAACGTGGATGAAAACAATGGTGTTAGCTGATCTCTGACAGGTTAGGAACCAATCAAATAACACCACCACTGGTTGTATAGACCAATGAAAGAACACCTTTTGAACTTTTGACAGATTAATCTATTGAAACAGCCCATCTTTATGATTGGCTCTATGGTTATCAGTTTTGTTCATCCCTTGAGAAGTATCTCTCACTCTCTGGGTGTTTTTTTTCTTCTACAACATCCTTCATAAGTGGGTTGTTCCCTACCTGTTCGAAAATTGAAAAGATCTCTCTCTCTCTCTCTCTCTCTCTCGCTCGCTCGCTCGCTCGCTTACTCGCTCGCTCGCTCGCTCTTTCTCTCAAGCAAGCAAGCAAGTAAGCAAAGGAACTATGTGGGCAAAACAAATCCTGGCCACCTCTGGAGTAAGTACATCATTAGCAGTTTCCTCGTCAATGGCCTATAAAACTGGAAGCTCTGGTCAGATCAACAAGACTATCACTTTCTATTAAAAATCAGGGGTCTCTGGCGTATGGGATGTCGTGTCATTAGCCAGGCAGGCTCTGATATGTCCACGAGTCACGATTCAAGTGCCAGCCCATCTAACACGCAAAGGCTGTTCTGTTGGGAACTCGGGGAAAGCAATGGTGTCAGCTGATCTCAGCGTCTGAAGGGTTAGGGTCCAATCTAATAACACCTCCACTGGATAGATAGACCAATGAAATAGCAATAGACCAATCGAATAGCAATCTTGGACTTAACTGATTAATGAAA
>CM054135.1:22290526-22293026 GCA_028751875.1 Rapana venosa
CCAAACTTCATTAGATTCCGGAAAGAAGTGACTGCAAGCTGAAATTCGGTTGTGAGCGTGAGAGCCATACTTAAAGAGTCTTTGTAATTGACAGGTCGATACCAGTCCTCTTGCAAAGTCTCCGTCTGTCTAGCTAACTGGCTTTCTGGCTGTCTGGCTGGCTGGCTGGCTATCTATCGGTCTGTGTCTCTCTGTCTCTCTGACTCTTTGTCCCTGTCTTTGTCTTTGTCTCTCTCTCTCTCTCTCTCTCTCTCTCTCTCTCTCTCTCTCTCTCTCTCTCTCTCTCTCTCTCTCTCTCTCTCTCTCTGCATGTCTGTCTCTCTGTCTCTATCTCAGTCTCTGTCTCTCTGTCTTTATCTCTTTGTCTCTATCTCTCAGTCTCTGTCTCTCTGTCTTTATCTCTTTGTCTCTATCTCTCAGTCTCTGTCTCTCTCTGTCTCTTGGGCTATGTCTCTGTCTCTCTATGTCTCTCTGTCTCTGTATCTCCCTGCCCTGTCTGTCTCTGTCACTCCATGCCCCCCCCCCTCTCTCTCTCTCTCTCTCTCTCTCTCTCTCTCTCTCTCTCTCTCTAAGAAAAAACTTTGTCCGTTTTGTAAAACAAAATCAGAAAACGAAGCCCATTTTCTGTTTGAATGCTCAATGTACTCCGATTTAAGGGATAAATTTTTAACTGAATGTATTGATGTACCAATATCAGAGCTACTCGGAACATCAAATGGAGAACACAGTCATTATTTATCCAGATACATATTCCATTCCATGAATAGAAGGAAGAAATTGTTGTGGCATAATGTGACTTAATTGATATGTGTGTCAAATAAGATATGTCTCTACAAATACTGTTTTTATCAACCTGAATTTAAATATTACATTTTGATTTATACCGATTTTGATATATATTGTGTTATAAATATTTACGCAGTCAAATAGCATTGTTTATCCAGTTCATAGTCCAAGACGTGATCACTGTAGTCATGCTTCACTTTAATCGGTTGTTGGTTTGTTTGTTTTCTTTTCTTCCATATACTATGGTATTGTATATACCAGTATGTTGATTCCCCTCCTTCCCCCAAACTCCGTGTATTGTGGCCTAAGGCCAATGTACATATTAAACACGTTCAGCGTTCAGCGTTCTCTCTCGCTCTCTATCTATCTATCTATCTATCTCGTTCGAGAACCGCATGCCAATCTATCCAAACTGTCAGTATGCTGGTCTGCCTGCCCGCCTGCCTGCTTGTTTGTTAGATATTTGTCTGTCTGTTTGTTTGTCTCACCTCTTTCAATATGGTTCTGTCTCTGATTTCAATCTTGTTTGTGAAAAGTACGAAAGTAATCGTTGATTCTTTATCGGTGTGATCAGGGTCTGTTCAGATATTCATGAGTTTGATTGTCTGGGTTTTTTTTGTCCGCTTGTTTGTCTATCTGTAGGTGTATGTCTGGCTGTCTGTTTTCTATTTGTCTGTCTGTCTGTTTATCTGTCTGTTTCTCTCTCTCTCTCGAACGCTCGCTCTCTCTCTCTCTCTCTCTCTCTCTCTCTCTCTCTCTCTCTCTCTCTCTCTCTCTCTCTCTCTCTCTCTCTCTCTCTCTCTCTCTTTTACCCACACCATTCTATTCTTGTACTCTCTTTCATTTTTTATTCTCCTCTGAATGATTTTCGCCTGTGCATTTTGTTTACATATACATGGTATATTGTTTTGTTGTCGTTGCTACTGCTGTGGTTCATGTCTCCTTGTGCAAACAATCTTTATATTTAACCCTTTTATTTTAACCAGAAGCCATTTACAGATACAAGATCTCTCTATCTCTGTCTCTCTCTCTGTGTTTGTCTGTCTCTCTGCCTCTGTCTGTATATACATATATATATATACACATACATATACATGGGAGGAATACGGGAGGAATTATATATATATAAAAATATATATATATATATATATATATATATATATATATATATATATATATATATATATAATTCCTCCCTCTCTATATATCTCTCTGTCTGTCTCTCTCTCTCCAATAGTTCTCTCACGATATGCTCTTTGCCACCCAACCTCCAATATCTATCCTTCCATTCAGCATCACGTTAGTATTGTTTTAGCTGTCAAAGATTTATCTACATAACTGAATTAAACCTTCGCATTCTTTCAAACTAAAAAGAATAGTTGTAAAACAAACCAAGAAAGGACGCAAATGTATGAATGGAGCGTACAAAAAGTTATGACAGTCACAATTACTATTCTGTTGCAATCTTTGAATTATGTGTGTGTGTGGTGGAGGGGGGGGGGGGAGGTGGGGTGTCTGTGTGTGTATGGAAAGTGTGTGTGTGTGTGTGTGTGTTGTGTGTGTGTGTGTGTGTGTGTGTGTGTGTGTGTTGTGTGTGTGTGTGTGTGTGTGTGTGTGTGTGTGTGTGTGTAAATTGGGAAAGGTGGAAGAAGTGGGGAACGAGAGGAGGTAGGGGTTATTTATTTATTTATATATTTATTTATTATTTATTTAC
>CM054135.1:22298026-22325526 GCA_028751875.1 Rapana venosa
TACGCTCCTTGGCATCAGTACAATCCCCTCAGTTCACCGAGCTGTAAACGGGAACATGCCCTCTTTTAAGGACAGAGAAGGTAAAGCAGCGAGAGAGAGAGGAGATGACCACAGCTCTCAATATGCTGGCCTCTGGAGAAGCTGAGGTTTCCGACATATCGCTCCCCAACGAACATACGTATAGGTTAATGGGGAAAACCTGACCATCATCACCTGATGTCGACATCTCACTTCCAGACGAACGTATAGGTTATGGGAAAAACTTGACCGTCATCACCTGATGTCGACATCTCACTTCCAGACGAACGTATAGGTTATGGGAAAAACTTGACCGTCATCACCTGATGTGTCTGAAGAGGGATGTTTACAGTTTATTCCAGATATTGCTGATGCAGTCTGGCATGTCTTTGATGAAACGGGTTTCTGGGGCGTGAAAATAGATCCTCTGGTTGCGGAAATTGGATGCTGGTCAGTGTCCACGCGTTGATCAGTCATCTTGCAGGAGAGAAAGATTAGGAAGGGTAAGGGTCAAGGGATTGATGTTGCCGAGATGCTGCTACCTGTCTGTAGTGATGTGATAGGTTTTGGGTTATGTTGTACGGAAACATACAGTCTTCCTATTAACTGTTGTGGTTAATTTCCTATATGTGGCTCTTAGGTCTGTTAGATTTGTTCTGTGTGTATATGGGGGATGGGTGTGTGTGTGTGTGTGTGTGTGTGTGTGTGTGTGTGTGTGTGTGCGTGTGCGTGTGTGTGACTGTGTGAATGTGTGAATGCGTGTGAATGAGTGTGAGTGTGTGTGTGCGTGATTAATGACTCTTAACCTTTATGTAAAGAATGGTTTTAGAATTTTTCACATGGCTATAAAGATATCAAAAATTCTCAAGCATGAACTTGTAGCATGCTAGCTCTGAAACAGATATGCATGAAAAGATGCTCACAAACAAAATGTGTTTAATTAACTTAATACAAAAGTCAGACTCCACATTTACACACATCACACACACATAACACACACACACACACACACACACACACACACACACACACACACACACACATACACACACACACCTGATTTCCCGCTCGTGACGTATTTATTTTCAATAGCGCATTCTTTCCTTTGGCTTTTTGTACCAAAAAACAACGAGAATTTTATTTGAAATCATCGCTAATATTCCCATGTTTGTCAGACGTTTAGCCCAATAGCACTGGGACTTCCAGAATTATCCATTATTGCATTCTTCCATTTTTCCTCCTGAGACCAGACGTCAGCAGGAGAGGAAAGAGGACAGAAGACAGCCTTGTGTGTTCGTTATTATTGAAAAACCTGCAGCGCAACAACGATATATACATATGATTATTCCTACAAAACAGCTCGATTTAATTTGTAATCATGTTGCACTCTGTGTCATTTTTAATTAAATCAATTGTGTTTTTACTCATTACTTTATGCTTCATTGACACATATATCATTTATTTGATAACCACTTTCGAATTGTATTATGCTTCCAGTTTTTCTGTTATTAGATCATGTTTTAACGTCGTGCATTCAAATGGTCATGTACATCTTGAGAAGATGTTTTTTATAACATGTAGTGGTAATTTATTTTCAGGGCGCATAAATACTGAGAAATAGGCCCTTAGCCTCACAAAACGCATCAAAGTGATCTGCAGACAAGTAAAATCTATGACCACGTCATACTTTGAAAACAGACATCACAGATCCTGACATAGCCTCATCTGTGAAGCAAAGCAGGGCTAGGTCCTCGTCTCTGCAGACTACCTCTAATGAAGTGTCTGATGTGAATATTTTGGCTAAATGGCAGATGTTACTGCTGAGGCAATCGTGCCTGTTGTATTCTCTGGTTGTGATGACTTAGACTTTTGGAGCATGAGGAAGACAGGTCTTCCGGTTTCGGAAATTGGGTGATGCTCAGTACCTACATTGATCAGAATTCTTGCAGGACAGATATTAACTCAGTGGGGAGTGGGGAAATCAGGGAGGAAGTTGCTTAGGTTGCTCCATGCATACTTCATAAACTAATACGATATATATATATATAGAGAGAGAGAGATACATATATAGATACATACAGACAGACAGAAAAATAGATAGATAGATAGATAGATAGATAGATAGATAGATAGATGATTGATAGATAGATAGATAGATAGATAGATAGATAGATAGATAGATAGATAGATAGATCGATCGATAGATAGATAGATAGATAGATAGATAGATAGATAGATAGATAGATAGATAGATAGATAGATAGATAGATAGATAGATAGATAGATAAACGTAAAGCAACTGTCACATAATTTTTTTCCATCTGTTTTTAAGTCTCCTGTGTTTATCTTGTGTCTAATTTCTACTTATTGACTGTTGTCCTTTTCACAGAGAATTTTTGCTGCATGCTTCATAAATATGAGCAAGTAAAAATATTGAGCATTCATAATTGTGTACTTATATTATGTGCTGAACTAAAAATATGTGTTAAAGTGCACACTGAAATGCATATAAGTGGAAACGCACGTGCGTACGCGCGCACACACACACACACACACACACACCTACACACACACACACACATCTCACGTATGACATATTTTCTAACACTGCAGTCGTGGTTTTCTAACTTCTCTAAAGAAAAAAGAAACAACAACAACAACAAATAGCAAGTCTTTGCTAATATTCCGATTTTTTTGGGGGGGTCCGCCATTTGGCCTAAAGGTGCAGAGGCTACAAGTCTTGGCCATTATCACATTCTTCCCAGTTGTCTCCCGAGGCCAAATGCCAATGCAAAATGGAAAGACGACATGAGACAGCCTAGTGTGGGTTTTTTTGGTTTGTATTTTATGTGAGAGGTTGCATCTTGACATCGATGTCTGCCATTTATTTCTTTTTAAGAATATAAGATTTATTTTCTTGTTTCATTTTTACTTTAAATTTGCTTTTACTTATAAAATTATGCTTCGTTCGCACAAAGATCATTTAGCATGAGCCTAGTGTTGAGTTAGGGGACGGGATAGCTCAGTGGTCAGAGCACTCGCTTTTCCCCCAAGTTAAGGTTAAGCAGCACTGAGCGTGGTTACCAGGTGAATGGGTGACCATTTGCTTCAGTACAGTCACCCAGTTCACCCAGCAGTGAACGGTAACCTGTCCATCTATAAAGTCAGGGAAGTAGCGAGAGAGAGGAGATGGTGGCCTATGGAGAAGGTGAGGTCTCCGATGCCTCGCTCCCCTACGATCACATAGATTATGGGACACTTTTACCTTCTTATACTTATTTTAGTGTTGAGTCGTGCTGCGCTTTTTGTTCTATGTAGTCATGCTTTTACGTTTTGTAAGCAAGTTACACTTTTGCATCCTTGAAAGTTTGCACATTCTTTATTATTTTGTCTTAATTTGCTTTTGGAGCATTTTCTGTTCTGCATTTATGAACATCTAAGAGTTATTAATTTGCTAAACGAAAAGCTGCATTATTCAGAATGATGAGCTAAGAAGGACATCTTATGATCAGAGTACGCAGCATAATTCTGTTCAACAAAGATGATATTTTCTCATTTTCTTTTATTACCTAAAGTAAGATAATCAGGTTTTTGTATCAGCAGACTATACTACCACTGTAGGTTTGGGTGCAAATCTTGGCGAGTGAGTACAACAGGTAGTTTGCCACTGCTTTCTTGCTGTATGCTAATACCAAACTTGGTGATGTAGACAGGTGATACAGGTAAGCGAGACTACCACTTTAATGTAGATCTGTAGGCTTTTTGATAGATCTTGTTGCTGCTGAAATCGTTAACTTCTGTCCATGATGGAACTGGCTTACGGAACATGATACCAGATTTTCAGGTTGCAGAAAACGGGTGATAGTCAGTACCTGCATAGATCAGAACTCTTGCAGGAGAGAACACATCGTTTTGGGGACCGGTGTCTATCCCCGTGGGGATGCCGGAGAGCCTATCAGTATGAATAACATCTCCACTTTCTGGAAATTCTGTGCTAGAAATTCCCTTTTTTTCAATTCCTCTCTTTGTTTCTGCCTTTTTTTTCCCCTTTTCTTCATGCCACCTCCTTTTTTTTCTATTTTCTGCCTTCTTGGTCCATTCTCCTGCTTTTTTTTCTCCAAAAAAGACTTGTAAAGTAACAATTATTGCTTTACAAGATTCAGCGCTATATAAATTCCATACATTATTATTATTATTATTATTATTATCATTAATTCTCTTCCTTGCGGAAGTCACACGCGCTGGGCCTGATTTGACAGGCGCTTAACGGCAGCGCAACGCATTTTCGATCATGTGACAGACAACAGTAGTTGCTGTCTGAGCGTTCCACGAGGAAGAAGATCGGCTGTCTGGAGGTAACGCGCTTGCCTAGAAAGCAAAATGTCCAGGTTTGAAGTCTCTGGTGGTCGGTTTGTGCCCGAAACTTTTCGCCATCCCTTAGGCCACAGTGGTGGTCTGGGCGCTAAAGTTTTTGGATGAGAAGTTAAATCGAGATTGTGTGTGCAGCACGCATTTAGCACACGTAAACGAACCCACGGCAACAAGAGAGTTGTTCCCGGCAAAATTATGTCAACAAAAAGTCACTGTTTTAGGGCAACAAATACGCACGCAGACAGGAAAAGGAAAAGGAAAGAGACGGGTGGTGCGCGGTACTCTTGTGGCAACGTCCTCTTCGCGGGAAGAGCAGCCCGAATTTCACGCATAATAACCTGCCGTGACAATACAATACAGCATAATGAATGAACGAGCGTTTGACTGTCCATGATGTCTTTGGTAAAACGTAATGGTTGACTGTTTCTTTTGTCTTCAATGTCCAATGTCTGCTTGTTCGTGTCTTTTAGCTTATATTCAGTGGATTCTTTGTTTACTGCTTATTTACTGTAATTCTTGTCTAAATCATTTCGGTACAAATTATTCTAAGCATACTCAACGTAACACGCATAACCATTAACTTGGATTGTCTTGGACACACCTCTATAGAAAAAGGTACATGAAAATATAAGAAGGTCTCTCTCTCTTTCTTTGTCCTGCTATCTGTCTGTCTGTCTGTCTCTCTCTCTCTGTCTCTCTGTCTCTTTTTTTTCTTTCTGTCTCTGTCTGTGACTGTCTGTTCTCTGTCTCTGTCTGTCTGTCTGTCTGTCTGTCTTCTCTCTCTCTCTCTCTCTCTCTCTCTCTCTCTCTCTCTCTCTCTCTCTCTCTCTCTCTCTCTCACACACACACACACACACACACACACACACACACACACACACACACACATCCTTTCATTTTGCCGTGGTCGCACATATCCCAGTTGCTGAACTGCTAACTGCTATCTTGCTGTGACTGCTAATAAGGAAGCCAGTGTTCTGAACTGTCCCTGACCTCAGGAACATTTGTCTGCCCTGAACAAAGCTTCAGGACAGTGCTCTCTAGGTTCACTGTAACAGAACCGCAGATGTCTCAAAAGATTGATTGAGGTGCTGGTTACTACACACACTAAAAACAAAAACAAGTGTGTAGCTTAACCTCGCAACCAAAAATATAGTATCTTCAGTTTAACGTCTACTCACAAGTAGTGATCTTAGACCAACAATAAATAAAAGTTTGAAATTCCAAAGTAACAAAAACAATTAAACAATAACTGAAAACAATGTCAAATAAATGTGTAGCATAAAAACAACTATAACGTATTCTAAATACTGAATTACCTAACTTTTCATTAACACTAAAATGATGTGCAACAATAGCGATGGTTCAGATAAACTTGATCAAGTGATAAAGTTGACGCAGTAAGTAAAATTGCGTTTAAATTTCCACATTAAAAATATGACTATTTGTTAACACTGAAAATACAGTTTACATCCTTTGAAACAAAAATAAAAGTCAGCTAGGGATTTTTGTGTTTTATTTTGGATTTTTATTGTATGTATGCCTGTATGGAAAACTAGCGTATGGCGGGCTGCATCAGTACAAACCGATTGCCAATTAGTGATAAGAATCTGAAGTGTAGGGAAGTCAGTTTAAGTCTATCTTCTCATTCAGCTGTTCTCCAGCTGTTGCCATCAGCCCTGAAGCAATTTACGTCTGTGTTCACATCACTGACATAGTTGTGAAAACTCGATGGTATCTCACTTCTGGACTTACCTTTGTCAGTATCTTCAGGCAGACTGTTTTAAGGTGTACACATCTGCTCTTTGCTACTCTATGTCTCAGAGTCTGGTTTTTGCTGAATTGTACAGAATTCTACCTATTGATCTACACGTACTTAGTTACTCCTAGTTTTAGTAGATTTGTCTGTTCTTTACTGTCTGGAGTGCCTGTCTTTTGATAATGAATTATTAACCATAACATTTTCCACAGATTGGTTTTAACAGATATACAGAAAATCTTCCACTCTGTTATTCTTGCAATTTTTTCTAAGTTGTACCGATAAAGAATAATTCGATCATGAAGGTAGAAAATAGACAATGAAGTGCAAGGAAGTAAAGTATCAAGGTAAAAACAAAGATTGAGATAGAAACAGGGGATTCCAACCCCATTTTTTTCAGAAGATGGGTATGGTTTTTTACACTCACTGCCCTCCCCACACTAACATCCCCCATGACAATGTCTGTGGCTTCAACTCGCGTGCAGCAACAACAAAAGAAACCAACAGGTTTTTTTGTTTGAGTCTGCATCAATTGGGGAGTTAGTGATAAGATTCTGGAGTGTAGGGAAGTCGGTTTAAGTCTATCTTCACTTTGAGCTGTTCTCCAGCTGTTGCTTAAGCCCTGAAGCAATTTACGTCTGTGTTCACATGCTGACATAGTTGCAAAAACTCGATAATATCTTCCCTGGACTTATCTCTGTCAGTATCTTTGGGCAAACTGTTTTAAGGATTACACATCGGCTCTTTGCTAGTCTTACTAACTTTGAGTCTGGTTTCTGCTGTGTTGTACATAATTCTACCTATTGATCTCTACGCACTTAAAGTTACTTTTTCCCCAGTTTGTAGATTAGTCTTTTCCTTCCTTGACATCTGTTGTTTCTTTTTATCAAATCAACTTTCTAGCTTTATTTTTTGTCTGTGGCGCATGTCTTTCAAGAATGAATAATTCAGATGCCTTTTTCAAAACCTGATCTAAACAGACGTACACAAATTGTTTTGCTTTGTCTTTATATCTTGCATTGTCTGAAGTTGTATGAATACAAAATGCATAGACCAAAAAGGCAGAACGTAGGCAAAAAGAAAATGAGTGGAAAGAAAGGGAGGTGAAGAAAAGGGGGAACTCCAAGTACAGAAGTTCAAGAAGGTGGGGATGCTTTTTACACTGACAGATCCCTGCCATCCCCACAGGGGAGTCTGGCTTCAAAAAATCAACAACAACAAAAAAGAAAGCACCTGGGTTCTTTGTTTCACTTCACATTTTATTGTATACCTGTAATACAGTTGTTAGAGTGGGATACATCAGTACAAACCAATTGGGAAATTATTGATAACATTCCTAAGTATGGCAAAGTCAGTTTTAGTCCTTCATCACATTCAGCTGTTCCCCAGCTGTTGCCTCAGCCTGAAGCAATTTATGTCTGTGTTCACATCACTGACATAGTTGCAAAAACTCGATAGTATCTCAACCATACACTTATCTCTGTCTGTATCGCCAGGCAGACTGTTTTAAGGCATACACATCTGCTCTTCGCTAGTCTACATCTCATAGTCTGTTTTTTTGGGGGTGTGCTGTACAGAATTCTACCTATTGATATATATGCACTTAGCTACTCCTTCTAGTGTTAGTAGATTTGTCCTCTTTTCTGTCCCTGCCTAGAGTGCCTGTCTTTTGATAATGAATTATTAACCATAGCGTTTCCCACAAACTGGTTTTAACAGAGCTACAGAACATCTTCCACTTTGTTATTCCTGCAGTTCTTTTTAAGCTGTATTGATAAAAAAAATACATATTAAAAAAAAATTCTTTGTTTTGAGGATAATGGAATAAGTATTCATTTGGGTTTTTTTCATCCAGTCCCCGTGTGTATGCACTTTTGTACATCTTGTCATCTGTTCCCACCGGCACACAATGGCCTACTCTTCCGAAAAGCAGAACGGGTTTTAACGTGTGCACAAGATGTTCTTCATGCATTCGCACATGGGGCCTCGGTTTATAGTCTCATCCAAAAACTTTTGGGGGAGAGTGGAGGCGGCACTGATGTTAACTCCAGAGGAAAAATCCTCTTGAATGAGAATCAAACCCGGGTCAGCAGATCTTGAATAATTCGATCAAGAAGGTAGAAAATAGACAATGAGGTGCAGGAAAGTAAAGTAACAAGGCGAAAACAAAGATAGGATAGAAAAGGGGGAGTTCCAAGCACATAATTTTTAGATAGGGATTCTTTTTATGCTCACTGGCCCCCAGCATCCCCCACAAAAAAAGTTTGTGGCTTCAACTGACAACAACAACAACAACAACAACAGAAACCAACAGGGTTCTTTGTTTGAGCTTGCATTTTTTAGTGTATACCTGTACGTAAAATTGTTAGAGTGGGGTACATAAGTACAAATCAATTCAACAATTATTTGATAAGATTCTCAAGTGTGGAAAAGCCAGTTAAGTCCTTCTTCACATCCAACGGTTCTCCAGCTGTTGCCTCAGCCCTGAAGCCATTTAGGTCTGTGTTCACATCGCTGACATAGTTGCCAAAACTCGATAGTATCTCACTCCTGGTCAGTATCTTTGAGCAGACCTTTTTAAGGTGTACACAACTGCTCTATGCTAGTCTATGTCTCAGAATCTGGTTTCTGATGCGGTATACAGAATTCTACATATTGATCGCTACGCATTGACAGCTACTTTTCTCCAGTATGTAGAATACGGTTTTTTCATTTCCTGATATATATTTGTTCAATATCAATCGTCTTTCTAGGTGGGTTTTTTTGTGTGGAGTGCCTTTTTTCTGTAAAAAAATATTTACGATTCCTTTTCCAAAGACTGATCTTAACTGAGTTACAACATTCTTTTGCCTTGTCTTGATATCTTGCTTTGTCTGAATTTGTATGAATACAAAATGCATAGATCAAAAAAGGAAGAAAATAGACAAGAATGGGGTGACAAAAAGTTTTAATCTGAGATTTAAAAGTTGACAAGGTGACAGTCCTGATATGACTCTTGTGGTCAATGGGGCTATAAACAACAGGACTGGATTGGATTGGAAAAGGAACAAAGCAGAAACAAAGATAGAGGTAGAAAAGGGGAACTCCAAGCACAGATTTTCCAGAATGTGCAGATGCTATTTATACTGACAGACCCCTAGCATCCCTGACAGTCATGTCTGAGGCTTGAACTCCCAACAACAACAGCAAAAAGCCAGCTGGGCTCTTTGCTTCATTTTGCGTTATTAGTGTATACCTGTAGGTAAAATTATTAGAATGGGCTACATCAGTACAAATCGATTGGGGAATTATTGATAGATTCTCAAGTGTAGGGAAGCCAGTTCAGTCCATTGTTACAGTCAGCTGTTCTCCAGCTGTTGCCTCTGCCCTGAAGCAATTTACGTCTGTGTTCACATCGCTGACATAGTTGCGAAACCTGATAGTATCTCACCCCTGGACTTATCTGTGTAAGTATCTTCAGGCAGACTGTTTTAAGGTGTACACATCTGCTCTTTGCTCGTCTATGTCTCAGAGTCTGGTTTTTGCTGTGCTGTACTGAATTCTACCTATTGATCTCTACGCACTTACAGCTACTTTTCTCCAGCTTGAGCTTGTAGATTAGTCTTTTCTTTCCCTGACATGTGTGGGGGGTTTTAATCGTCTTTCTGGGTTGTTTCTTGTCTGGGAGCCTGTCTTTCAATAATGAATTATTCACAAAGCCTTTTTCTCCACAGGCTGGTCTTAGCAGAGGTACAGAAAATCTTTTATTTTGTTGTATATCTGGAGTTGAGTGAAAAAGAAACAAAAGTTACGTCCAGTTTAATCTTTGTGTTTATCTGTGGTACAGTCAGGTCAAGTCTAGTCAAGTCAAAATAATATTTCCAAATGGCACATTAAATAAGCAATGCATTTGCTTTTTTTTCATCAAGCCATCTATCTAAGAAGAAATTTCTTAAGGGTAATACTGAAATACTACACTGTGTGGTATGTGTATCTGCATGTGTGTGTGTGTGTGTGTGTGTGTGTGTGTGTGTGTGTGTGTGTGTGTGTGTGTGTGTGTGTGTGTGTGTGTGTGTGTGTGTGTGTGTGTGTGTGTTTGTGTGTGAGATCTTTTATTTGCCATTCTGTCTGAAAAATATATCAGTCTGATTTAAAGAACGAGGTGCACTAAACGCAGATTTTGTAGTGCCAAGTTTAGGCTTATGCACAATGTTTACATTATTTTACCAAACTTTCATGTAGACTCAATATGTCTTAAACTGATGACACATGGATTAAGGTACAGTGTACCTTTTAACTCTCCATGTGCGTGTGTGTCTTCGTTTTAACGTCTACTCCACTAAAAGAAGTGATTATAGACAGTCTAACCGTGTATACAGGTATTGAGAAATAACGTCTTTTTACAAAGAAATACTGTCTCTCAAACATCTTGATTCAATCTATACATAACATAAAACCAAGTATGTGATTTCTTTGTAAATATCAGTCTGACAGTTTCATTTTCTATGGGACAGAGAGACAGCTGCACGCTGATTCCGTTTCTTTCTTATAATCCATTTTGAAGAAAGTGGAATAAACACTCATGTGTGGGGTTTTTTTACATCCAATCTCAGGGTCATGCAGTGCCGCAAATTTCGTCATTTTGTTCCCACTAGCACACAATGGCTTACTCTTTGAAGAAAATAGTGGAGCCGATATCTAATATCTGTGCAATGTATTTTGCGTGCGTCTGAACGTGGGACCTCGGTTTATAGTCTCAATAGGAGGAATTTGGGGGAATTGGAGTTGGCACCGATGTCAACTTCATGGAGAAAACTCCCTTTGAACAGGCGTCTGGATGGTGACTCAAACCTGGACCATCAGATCGCGAGGGCAAAGTTCTAACCACCAGACTATCCCACTCCCTGTTTCTTACACACTACACTTCACCGCTGGTCACGATTTAAATGTTCGCAGAGTAGATTATTGGGTGGAAAGAAGGGGATGGGTTGCTAGTCATGAAAAACCTGCTTATTTGTGACTTTTTGGTCCGATTCCAGGCGGTTGGTGCCGACTGCTGGTGTGTGTAGGTCATCTTCAAAAGAACAGGAGCCACAAAAGTATCCACTTGTTGGGAGAAGCTTAGAGAGCTAGAGTTGCTCAGATAACAAAAACAATGATAATCGTAAATATCTATATTTCTTAGGCTTGGGAGACACGAGGTTTAATTATTAAATTGTACAACGCAGCCATGTTGTGTAGTCCAACATATAGCTAGACTTCTATAGTATCGTCAACATCAGCGTCCCTACTGATTATCACACTATAAAACTATCATGTCTCAGATTCGGTACAATTAATGTCCTAGTGTCCTAGGTTTGAGTTATTTTACAACCCAACGCCACAATGAGAAGTGTTCTTGTTAAAAAAGTATTTGCAATTCGTAGATTCAAAAAAAAGATATATGAAATGAAGGGAAATCCTGACAATCGTTATTTTAGGGTAATGAACATTGTTACTCTGTCTGGCTCAGCGGTGAAGCTCCCATTGTTGTTGATTGAAGTGAGGGTAGAGATTTCCGTGGATGGTGGTGTATCTATCTTGGATTGCAACTGGCTCCCCTGGAATGACCCAGCAGTAGCACAGCACTTTTCTTCTCTGTGTTGGACTTCTGTTCTCATTCGCAGTTCACTGTACCGTCTTAGTTATGAGATGGTACAGAACAAATGAAAGTGCCAGTGTTTGAGGTAGGACTTGTATGAATTACCTGAGAGACCTTACAGAAATGAGGTCAAAGACCCAGTTTCTGTGGCATGCAATGAAGGCTAGAAAAAATGCATTGCACGTGCATAATCCATACGAAAACAAGGACAGTGAAAATAGGATTATAAAAAGTTATCCATATGCAAATAAGATAACGCAGAAATTAGAGCATAAAAAATATTCCGTACGCAAATAAAAATTAATAAATAGGGCAAGCAGATGAATGAGCCGAGTGGAAATGAAAAAAAACACTAGGGTAAAAACATAGATAACAAAAAATACGATCAGGGAAAGATATAGGACAGAACAAATGAAATGACAACCATGCGAACCAGGAAAGAAATGGGACAGAAAAAATGAACAGCAAAACAGCGACTACAGACAGAAAGAGGACACAAAAGATGAAGTACCAATAAGAAGATTCTCATTACGAGTAGGAATGGCAAACCCACGCCTCTTCTAGCTTTCTGAAGTCATCTCGCAAGATGTTATCTCTGGTCAAGCAATGAATATAGATCGTACAATAACCACGCTGAAGATTCCCAAAACAGTCCCAGAAAGACTTAAGAGATAGTCATTTTTTTCTCACGCCGAAGTCGGACGCACTGGGCCTGACTCTTAACTGCATCGTAACGCATTTTCGCTCAGATGACATACATGAATACTTCCTCTCTGAGCGCTCCACAAAGAAGAGGAAGAAGCTCACAGGATCAATACACTGATGTAAATCGACTGCAAACGGCCATTGCGCAGGGTTTATATAAAATACAAAATCTGAGGAGTAACAATTCAGAGTTTGCTATTTCCCTGATAGACAGGACAGGATATCTCTGTGTGTGCATGTGTGTGTGTGTGTGTGTGTGTGTGTGTGTGTGTGTGTGTGTGTGTGTGGGGTGTGTGTGTGTGTGTGTGTGTGTGTGTGGTGTGTGTGAAACTAAGGTGTAGTTCAAAGGTTTTGAATGGGGAAAGGAGAAACGAAGCCACACTAAGTCATTTCGTTCAGAAAACAAGGCTATGTATCAATATAATAAATGATGGAAAAAGAGGCCGATGTAACGGTTTTACGGCATAGAATGATAACAAATATGCCAGTTATAGCTCTAGTGTGGCTGAGGCTGTCACAGACAAATCACTGTGCTGGGCAAAGCTTTCAGTGTAGATTATCTGGGGGGAAAACCTAGCAACATGTAAATAAGTCCTTCTCTTACAAGACTGAAATATTCTTATAATATATATTCAGACATGTGAGTTTAGTGAGAAAAGTAGATGTTCAACATAGGGGACAGGACAACTCAATGGTCAGAGCACTCACTCTCCCCAGGCTAAGGTTAAGCAGCGTTGAGAATAGTTGAATCCCGGATAGGTGACCGTTTGTGCACATCGGTTTCAGTACAGTCCACCAGTTCACGCATCCGTAAATGGGCACCTGTCCTCTTTAGGCAAATGCAAATGCACTGCTTATAATGTACCATCTGAAAATAAAACTTTGACTTTGACTTTGACTTTGACTTTAGGTTCAGGGAGCGCATTACTCTAAACATTCGACTATCCTGCACCTCCACTCCCTCCCCTAGTTTATTGTCTCATCCATAGACTTTAGGGGAGGGGGTACGTCAGTACAGTGTTAACTCCAGAGGAATAATCTCTTCATGCAGACACCTCAGCGTAGACTTAACCCGGTTTCCCTATTACAGTCAGACCAGAGGCACCTCCTTCTAACCACTATGCTATTCCTGTCCCTGGTCATAATTAATGCAGTGATCCTAAGACCTTTGGGTGGCTAGACCAAGACATAACAGTTCTCAGATCCATGAAGTATACTATAGATATGCATGACGACATTGAATGCACTTGAATGTATGTGGAAACAAATACGCTAGCAGACAGGACAATTTGAAAATACGCGTCTTGCAGTTCCTGTGATGAGGAACTCTTCCTTGTGAAAGCAACTCGAACTCCACACAGGAAAATCTGCTGTGACTAAAAGTAGTGTACACTACCCTACAGTACACTACAGTAAAGTACACTACACTACATTTCAATACAACACAATATGAAACAATACAATACAATGCAATGCAGTACAGTTTAAGACAGTAAAGTACAGTTCAGTACAGTGCGGTACATTTTTTTAAAAATTTTATACCACTTTAAGTCACGAGATTTCTCTACGTGAACTTCGGGCTGCCCTCCCCGGGGAGAGCGCGTCGCCACAAGAGCAGCGCCACCTTTTTTTGCCTTTCCAAGGAAGTAGAGTGCAGTAGGGTACTTCTTATCCTTCCTCATCGAACTTTCAGACAGCAGCTATTACCTTCTTATTATCTTCATCTTCCTGATCGAACACTCAGACAGCAACTATTAACACGCCAAAATGCGTTGCTCTGCCATTAAGCTCCTTACAAGTTGAGCCCAGCACATCCGACTTCAGCACAGAGGAGATTTTTGTTTTCTTTTAAGCTTTTTTCTGGAAAAAAAAGACAGGAGGATGGACTAAGAATGCAGAGAACGAAGAAAAAGGAGGTAGCAGAGGAGAAGGAACATAGCAAAAACAAAGAAAGGGAAGAGAAAGGAAGATATTGCGAGTAGAGATATTCCAGTAGGTGGGGGTAAGATTTATACTGACCCCCCCCCCCCCCTCCATCCATCATACCCACAAGGGAGTAGGTTACAATTGCATCTCCAGAGCACACAATTTCCTGGAGGTGTTCTCACACAGAAATTTAACTGCTTTGAAGAACTAAGACATTCATATAACAAAATCAACAGATGATGACGACAGCTGCTAGACCCCAAAAAATCATCTATCACAATGGTTCTCAAGACAACTAATGTAAACAGCAAAATGTCAACAAGTAAAACAAACAAGATCAACTATTCCAACGGCGACCACAAAAAGATACACCACATGGACACAAGTCACTAAAGATGCATTACCATACATAATGAGCTAAGAATATGACTTATCTCTCTAGGATCACAGACAGCAGGGCATCAATCCCTCCTCCACCCCCCCTTCCCCCCCCCCCCTCCACTCTCTGTCCCGCCTAGTCTCCAAACCTCCTGTGACCATCAGAGTGACGTTTCGCACTTTCCAGACTAGGAAAAAAAGAAATGTGAGCAGAAAGGGCAGAAGTCTCTAGGCGGCCATTAGAGGGCCCAGTGCTTTGAGGTGGCTGACAGGCGCTGAAAGCGTTCAGCGTGACAAGCAGTCCCCGGCCGACAGCAGTACAGGCACGGTAATTAGGACACAGCCAGACGGCTTAGAAGTCTGAGAGAAGAGAGAGAGAGAGGGGGGAAGAGTTCCCAGTCTACCAGCCTGCTCAGCTTATACTGATGGCTTTCTAAGGAACTGAACAGGACAGTGAAGCAATTCACCAGGGACAAAATGGAATGGGAGGACAAAATACTGGACGAGCTCTTAAAAGACTGCTTCTACCTTTGTGAATCCTCTCTGTATCAAACAAACACACGTGCTTTTTTGTTCTCTAGCCAGATCAGCTGTTGAAAATGTAAACAAAATATTTTAAGTCGGTGCCATCCTCAAAGTTGGAATGTGGCTACCTTAATGGTGACAAAAACGGTTGCATACACAAAATCCCAACACTGATGAAACTCTGAGCTCTAGCAAAGGAACAAAAAAAAAAACAAAGTCAGTACAATGGAGTGTTAATCTTACTTAGACCAAGCCAGCCACCACAGGATCAACCCCATCATGTTTAAAACATGTCATGAATTAATAGTATCCAAAACATCTTTACACACTAAGTTAAAACCTGGTAAGGTGACCATCCTCATCCAGGCAGGTCCCCCGGGTGGCAGACAGGGAATTGGCTGCGAAGCCCTGACCAACTGGTGATGTTCCTATCAGGACGGGGTGGGGCAACAGGTGGCTCTGTTGTCTCCATGAAATACCCCATATGACCTATGATGGACACATCATGTGATCAAGAGTCGCATTAAAAGCTCTGCCCTCCTGGGCTCCCAGGGTAACAGGAGATAAGGGTGGGATAACCCTGACAAAAGCCTAGAGGGCTGAAGTCCGTGGTATTGGGCAATAGGCGTTTTCTAATAAATGATGATACCACACACACACACACACACACACACACACACACACACGCACACACACACAACCGCATGAAGACAGACGTACACTAAGTTTAAAAGACAAATTCTAAAAAAAAATTAGTTACAACTATAGTTATCGCACTACAGCTGGTAAATCTAGAATATCCATTTGGAGCAAAGACTTCTTGAAGCACTTTTACAATAGTTGTTGTTGTCAGAGGTCATCAATAATGTGTTTTCTATATTCGTTATTTTATTGTGTTTTTTTTCGTTCCTGGGCAAGAGCTCCGAGGTTAGCCAAGGGTGAGATTTTGTGTATGCAACCGTTTTTGCCCACCATGAAGGTAGCCGCATTCTGACTTCGGGGATGTTTCCTTTATAACATCTGGGAATCACTGTGGGACCATAAATGAACACTAGGGGAGAGGGGTTGCCTGTTTGGATGTTTTCAGCTACCTTGCTATTTAGACAGTCAATAACTGGGACTATTCATTAAGCTAACGAACCAGCCTTTGCTTGACAGCATCACTTGATAATCCATAATATAGTCATAAAGAATTTTTTTAAAACATTTCATTCTATACTTCAAAAAGTTGGTCCAGGCCAACAGTTCTATCAGTTACTAATGTAAGCTACGTCCTAGTGTCTGTATCAAGATGGAATTATGCTTTAAGATACTATGCTGAGATTGTCTTCAGCCATGACGTGCTCTTGGTATAACAACCTGAATTCTCCATCAAAGCAGAAATAAATTTTTTTAATCCTCTGCAGTCGGAAAAATTATGGCTACTATAGTAGGCGAGATACTCGAAAACAGCTCATACATGCAAACTTCCCATCCAGTGTGAACTTACGGTATCACAACAATTCCCAAGTGGGATGAGTGAGTCAGAGTGCATATTCTGGGTAACCTTCAAGGGCTTTAAAGCTGGGTGGTACGTGCAACAACACACTGCAGTAACAACCCAACGAGTAATTCCACCAGTTCTTCTCTATGCACCCGTAACAACCCACGTGCTTGAACAGTTTGGAAAATCGACTGCAACCACTCAAGTCTTAAAAGATTCCGAGGTTCACAAAATTGAATTGGCGGAAAAGCGAAACACATTTACCCTGAAAGAAATTTCAGAAACACCAGAAATGCGAGGATATAAGTAAAGGAGGTTTTAGTCTGCATACAAAGCATTTAACCTGAACATAACGGGTACTCGACAAGAAAGGTACAACGAGCAGACTAAGGAGAGGTTTATATAACGTGTATTAGGAAATGTGCTCCTGCTGCTGCAGCTCCTTCAAGTAAATAGCATATGCAGAAAATAGAGAGGCCATAGTAGTGCAAGCAGTGCAAGAGCGTGTAGAAGAAACAAGGGTAGCAGAGAGAGAGAGAGAGAGAGAGAGAGAGAGAGAGAGAGAGAGAGAGAGAGAGAGAGAGAGAGAGAGAGAGAGAGAGAGAGATTTTGGATATGTGTAGTTTTAATAAGTCGAACACATTAATTTTTACAAACACCAACAACATAACAACATTTGCAGATGGATATGAATCATGGTCAACAATTTTTTTTTTTTTGCCTCTTTGGTTTTCTTACCAGTAACTGAATGAGCCATTAAGTGTGTTTCATTTTTATTTCATTCCATGCAGTTATCAGCCCTTGCCATGCACAAGGGATACACCAGGACTGCCATCTTGTTCAATTTTTAAAAATAACATGAAAGCTCAAAAAAATATTAATTCTCTTAAATGCCCCAAACTGGCAACCTGAAATACAAACACATAATTATGAAATAGCATACTGCCTTTACTTAAGACAAACAAAACCAGGCCATGTTAAGGACGCCAATCATTCAGTTTCATTTCAAGGTTTTGTCCTTTCGCAGTTTAACACTCTGAGGGCTCACCCAGAATATACATTCTATCTCATTTAGCCCCTCTGGGAATTAATGTGAGACGTGTAAGTACACAATGGACGAGAAATTTCATGTGTTGGATACTTTTCAAGTATCTTGATATTTAGGCAGCCATATTCCAACTTCAGAGTAGTTTGTTGTCAATTAAAGTAGAATGCAGATTGTTGTGCTAAGACCTTGACATGACTGAAGACAGTCTAAGCATAACATGTTACTTCTTGATAGGAGATGTAACTGATAGGACATTAAGCCTAGTTCGAATAACCAAATTTTACCCCCAAAAGGCCAAGAAAGATGATGCACTTACATAATAACATATAAAACAAATAAGAAATGTCACAATGGTAAAGAACAATCTAGAGTAGACACCCTGATTCCATCCAAATGTGCTACAAGCTTACTAATTAGACGCCAAAACAAAACAGTACCAGAAAACTTTCATATACTGTAGACATAAATAAATCAATATGTAAGATTTGCTGGAAAAAGAGAGAGACAGACAAGGTGACAGACTGAAAGACAAACAGGTCAATAGTAGGAACATGGGTAAAGTTTAAGACAAACAAATGCAACAGACAAGGCAACAGACAGAAAGACAGACAGGTCCACAGCAGACAGACAAAAAATTAGGTCAAGTTAAGACAAACAAATACAAGAACAGAGAACCAAAGATAGAGAAAACAATAGGAAATGTATGCAAATGCAAACGTTATTGTTTCTTAAGGGCTACAGATAAGCAGTACATGCATACATGCTTTCTGACACTTGGCCTTGTCCATATCTAGAATCCCACACACGCTCACGCACGCACGCATGCACGGGTGCCTGTGTGTGTGTGTGTGTGTGTGTGTGCGCGCGCGTGCGTGCGTGCGTGCATAAGCGATGCTTGCTTGAGGCCATGGGTCAAAATGAATAGAGAGAGAGAGACAGACAGACAGACAGAAAGAAAGACAGACAAACCAACAAATGGACAGACAGACAGAAACAGACAGTCTGCCAGGCAGACAGCCATACAGAGACAGTGACAGAGAGGCAGGCAGAGACACAGCAAAGGGTTTAAGAGTTTTTTCATCTAAAAACCCACGCTTAGAATTATATACTTATACAATTCATGACGATGATGTTACAGTGAACTGACTGTGAAGGGGATCGTTTTCACCCAGAAAGAAAACCAGGGTATGAGAGCAATCACTCCTAAGCTAGGTCACACTACTAACAGAAAAAAACATTCAAAATTGTCCAGACAAGCAGAAATGAACTAAAAACCACTGACAGAAATGGCTTTCCTTTAAATCCAGGGGTCTTTATTTCCCTATTGATGCTCATTGGAATCAAGATATTCAAATTTGCGTTTGCTTTGTCACAGTGATAGAGTGCACAAGCTGTTTTACGTAGGCATATGCTGGCAAACTTGTGCTTGTCTGATCTTATGGAGACAAAGTGTCTACAATGTAAGCACTTGAGATTGTGAGATTCAATAGCCCAAGAAGGTTTTGAGACAAGTAACTCTCTCTCTCTCTCTCTCTCTCTCTCTCTCTCTCTCTCTCTCTCTCTCTATCTATCTATCTATCTATCTATCTATCTCTCTCTCTGGTCTGTATCACTGTCTCATGCTATTGAACTCTGAAATGATGAAACAGACTGAAGGCAGGACAGCAAAAGAACCACAGCAGCAGCAATAGCAGTGGCAACACCAGTAGTAGCAGCAGCAACAACAATAGTAACAACAGCAAAAGAAAGGTAATGGTGTAGTCATTGTGCTGATGCATATTAAAACCACTGTGCGATGGTAAGACACGTAAACAAGAATATTGATTTTTTTCATGTTTCAAGATACACTGAAAGAAAGAACACACGAATAAATGGGGGGGAGATCAGAAAATAAAGACAAAGAAACACAATGGCATAATCAACTACAGGGGTGTTAAACACTCAACATGCTGCAATCAAACAGCAACACCAGTCCCAGCTTTTTAAATTGACATTTTCATATCACCCCAGGGCATGCTAATCCTCATTGACATTGTCACGTAACACGCACGTTGCATGGTGGGCACGTGCGTGTCATCCATACCGTTGGCCATAACCAGCCTACTCTTCCATAAACAATGAACCGGTTTCTGATGTGTGGGAAAGATATTCGTGTGAATTGTAATGGGGACATGGTTTTATAGTCTCATGTGGAAAACTTAATGGGGCCAAAAGTTAGGCCCACTGAGACCTCCAGGGCAAAAAATCCCATAAATTACCTCTGGTTTTTGCTGTTTGGTTTTGCTTATTTGTTTATATTTACCCAATGTAGAAGAACTTCTACTGATGTGTATTGTTATTTCTATCACTGACTATCACTGTCACTAGGCCTCTTATCATTGTACTTACACTGATTTGTATTGTTATTTCTATTTCTAACCATTACTGTCACCAGGTCTCTTATCAATGTGAGTTATATGAAGACAGATTAGGAAGGAGGGAAAGCCTAGTGGTTAAAGCATGACACTCATGTTCTAACAGCCCAGGATTGAGCCACTACCAAAAAACCTGTTCTAGGGGATTTTTTTTTTCTCCTGGATGGAGTCAACATCAGTATGAACTCTACTCCCCTCCCCCACCCCTTTAAAAAATCCTTCTGATAAGACTATAAACAGAGATCCAGTGTATAACAGTAAGCAGAGGATCTTGCACACTCATTACACCCATTCTGCCTTTGGAAGAGTAGGCCATTCTCTGCTAATAAGAATGAATGACACAAACAAAAAAGAAGGATGCACACAGGTGTGTGTTTAAACATCATCCATGAGTAGGAATGCAGCTACCTTAATGATTGGCAAAAATGGTCAATGACACTGAGGATGATGCTGGTATGGAAATGCATCAGCTTTAACACTATGTGCCAGGGTTGCACTGTACACTTTCCATCATGATATATCCTGGCATCAACCAGTCCCAAGAGATACAGATACATGCAATGTTGGTCAGTTAATTTGAGCAACACTCGCAAAAATCACATCCATAAAGTAGATGAAGCTTGACTATGTGGTTCCAGCCTTTCCAATGAGTCCATTGTAAACTCAGTCTGGGTAGGAGCTGACCGGAATCCGACAAAATCCGTATGACTCTTATGGGATTTGAACCCGCGACCTTCCAGTCTGTAGCTTGAGGCACTCACCACTGCACCAAAGTAGCTGGTGCCTGTTGGTGTATCAACCAAGCTGCTTTCTTTCACTTCAACCATTGTTTCTTAATTGTTCCTAAATGTCAGAGAGTGTTTTATGTTTTGAGTTAGTTACAATACAGTATGTAACGTTTTCATGTACTTGTAAAGAAGTTTTGAAATAATTTTGCCTTACCTTACCTTACCTGATTTTACCTTACCTTGCTTTTCTGTATCTTGCCTTCTCTTACCTTACCTTGCCTTGCTCTGACTTGCTTTGCCTTGTCTTGCTTTGCCATGCCCTGTCTATAGTTTTGCGGCTTGAATATAACTTAGTAGTAAACACCATGGGTAAGAGTAGCTGCTGTAATTTATGGTTACAGAATTTTTCTCCAGAGGCAGTGTTGCTTTTGACTTGATGCTCCTTTTAGTTTTGTTTAAATGAGGCTGTAAAATGAAACCCTCTATACAATTCAAGTCGATGTCTTTCCCACACGTTAGAAACCCTTCCATTGGTTATTGAAAAGTAGGATGGTTATGGCCAGTGGTATGGATTTTACCCACATGCCCAACATGCAATGAGCGCGCTACGTGGCAGTGTCAATGGGAACTAGCAGGCCTTGGGGTGATATAAAAATGTCTGTTCAGAAAGCTGAGATTCGTGTGCTGTTTGATTGCACCATGCTAAGTGATAATATTCTTGGGTCTGATTATGTAAAGTTTTTCTTTCTTCTTTCTTCTTTCTTTCTTTTGATCATTTGCCCATCCATTCTCTTCTGTCTATATTATTATGTTTTCTTTCTTTATTTCTTTATTTTCTTGTATTTTTCTTTCTTTTTTCTGTCATATTCATTTCTTTCTTTCTTTAGTTCTTTCTTTCCTTCCCTCCTTCCTTCCTTTTTCCTTTCTTCTCTTTTAAATCTTTTCTTTCTTTCATTTCTTTCTTTCTTTTCCTTCCTTCTATTAACTTATCTATTTTGATACAGGGGAGCTTATTATACCTGATTAGTATTTTGCCATTATGACTGTGCTGTTAGCGTATACATCAGCACAAGCATCATAATCCCCACCTTTCCTATGCTACTACTGCCCCTGTTGCTGCTGTAGCTGCTGCTGTGTTTGCTACCACTGCTGTTGCCACAATTGTTACTTACCGCTGCTGTGGTTGCTTTGCTGTGCTGTCTTCCTCAGATACAGAGTCTCGCAGCATAATAGCTCAGGACAACAGTGGAGACCAGAGACAGAGAAAAAGAGAGTGCAGAAGGGCCCGCTTGTCTCACAACTGTTCTTGACTATTTAACAACACCCTCTCAAATACTGACACTGTAGACGCTTTGTCTCCATAAGATCAGACGAGCACGTGTTTGCTTGCATATGGATTCGCAAACAGCTTCTGCTATCTATCACTGTGACACTGCTAACGCAATTTGAATATCTTGAATCCGATGAGCCTCAATAGAAAAGAAAAATAATGAACAAGATTTATAGAAAAGCCATTTCTGTCAATGGTTTTTTGCTCATTACTGCTTGTCTAGCACATTTTGAACATCGGTTTATGCTAAGGGTGTGATCTAGTTTACAAGTGATTGTTCTCATGCCCTGGTTTTGTTTTCAGGATGTAGATCATCGCCCTTGACTGTGTGTTCAATCATAGTTGAGCGAGGATATTCGTCGTCAGATTCGAGTGGCAAAACAAAAGCATGCCAGCTTTAACATGAAAAAGTATTAAGCTTTTCGCTGGTTTTTATTTTCTGCCTGCCTGCATATGTCTGTCTGTATATTTGTCTGTCTCTGTCTCTCTCTCTGTATCTGTCTCTCTGTCTCTGTCTGTCTCTCTGCTTCTGTCTCTCTGTCTCTTTGTCTCTGTCTCTCTCTGTCTCTGTCTCTCTTGTCTCTGTATCTGTCTCTCTCTCTCTCTCTCTCTCTCTCTCTCTCTCTCTCTCTCTCTCTCTCTCTCTCTCTCTCTCTCTCCTCTCTTTTAGTGTGTATGTACGCTTTTTGTTTTTATTATGTTGCTGACATTTTTTGTCATTGAGGAAAATGATAAAGCACTTTCGCGGTTTTTTTTACATCCAATCCCTGTGTGCATGCATTATTTTTGGTAAATTTTGTCATGTGTGTGAATGTGCATGTGCTTATGCGAGCACGCGTGTGTGTGTGTGTGTGTGTGTGCGTGTGTATGTGCACGCGCACTTTTCCACTTTCTGAAAATGGCTGTCAATACCGTTTTCACAGGCTCTCACATCATGACTGAACCATTGAACTTGTCAGGGTTGGAATTTCAGGAGAGTTGACAGCTTATTAGACGTGGCACTTTCTGTGAATCTGACAATTTTCAGTGAAAGCTAAGGTTTCATTCAGAGTTAAAATACTTTATGTAGTGCTGCGCAATGCTTGTATGTATCAGTAGACATTTTCGTTGATGTGCATGTTGCAATGTGAGTGGAGTGGAGTGGAGTAGAGTGTACACGACACTATATTACATTACACTACACTACACTGCACTACTCTGCACTACACTAAACCGCACTACTCTACACAACGCTACATTACACTACACTACACAACACAACACGACACTACGCTGCACTGCACTACACTGCGCTCTACTCCACTCCACTACACTGACTACACTACACTACACTATACTTAACTACACTACACTACGCTGCACTGCACTACACTACACTACACAACACGATACTACGCTGCACTTCACTGCACTGTACTCCACTATGCAATACTAAACTGCCATACACTACACTCCACTACACTACACTACACTACACTACACTACTCTACATGACACGACACGACACGACATTACACCAATCTACACTCCACTCCACGACACGACACTAAACGACACCACACCACACCACACCACACCACACTACACTACACTACACTAAACTGAACTTAACTGCACACACCACCCCACACCACACTACCCTACACCAAACCGCACTACACCACACTACACTACACTACACTGCACTGCACTACACTACACTACACTGCACTGCACTGCACTACACTACACTACACTACACTGCAATGCACTACACTACACTACACTACACTACACTACATTGCACTACACTACACTACACTACACGACACGAGACTCCACTACACTACACTACACTACACGACACGAGACTCCACTACACGACACGACACGACACGACACCAATCTACACTCCACTCCACAACACGACACTAAACGACACCATACCACACTACACCATAACACACCACACCACACTCCCCTCCACTCCACTCCCCACACCACACCACACCAATCTCCACTCCACACCACACCCCCACCCCACACCACACCACACCACTCCACCCCACACCACACCACAGTACACTACACTTTACTACACTACGTCACTCCACACTCCACTAAATCCACTACCCACCATACCACACCACACTCCACAGAATTTTGAATTATTTGAATTGTATGGTTTAATATTTTTCTGGGTTTTTTGTTTTGTTTTTAATTCCATATATGCATATGTTATTGTCTTTTCTTGTTTGATTTGTATAGTTTACCATAGATTAGGTTTTTTATTCTATGTCTGCATATACATTATCTTTTTTTCTCGCTTTTTTTTCTTTAGATAGATGGCTTGATGAAAAAAAGCAAATGCACTGCTTATTCAATGTACCATCTGAAAATAAAAGTTTGACTTTGACTTTGACTTTGACTCCACTCCACGACACTACTCAACACCACACCACTCTACTACCTCACACCACACTATCGCGTTCATAGAATTGGAAATGTCCGCTGGAACATGCAAACATCACCCACCATTAAACAGATTACGCTCAATGACGGCTTTGCTTTGGAAGAAAATATTTGCATTCACAGAACCACGTTCTGTGCAGTCAACTGTCAACGCTCTTTGGCATTTAACCTGGACAAGTTCAGAAGTTTAATCAGTAACGTGTTTGCTTCTGAAAACAATTTTATTTGACACTATGTGTGTGTGGGGTGGGGGTGGGGAGGGGGGTGGAGGGGGTAGGGAAGAGGGGGTGCGTGTGAGTGTGTGTGAGTGTGTGTTGTGTGTGTGTGTGTGTGTGTGTGTGTGTGTATGTGTGTGTGTGTTAGTGTGTGTGTGCTCACTTCTCTCTGAACACACACGCGCGCAAGCACACACAACCACACAGCACACACACTAAGTGCACACAAACACACACTAAGAGAGAGAGACAGAGACAGAGATAGACAGACAGACAGACAGACAAACAAACAGACAGACAGTTTACGGAAAGACCAAATCCCCTTATGATCTGGTACAAAACAATCAAGAGATAAAAGGGTTTTTTCAGCCTAATATCAATAAACCAACCAACCAACTAATCCACCAACAACCAAACAACAACAAAATAACTGCAGATAAATGCATACGGCAGTCAGAAGAAATCTCAAATGATTTTTGAAAAGATATGAAAAAACATTTGATAATATTTATTATCAATGCTTATATGATAGGCTATATCAGTTTAAACAAAGAATATGATATCATGTGGCGCCTAACCTGCTCTCTAACATGTCTTGTGGTCGTATACTAAGAGCATTAACAGGAAGACAAGCTAGCCGCAATGCAAAATTTTCAAACGCTAACTCACACCATGGACAGAGGCCATTGCGCTCAACCATTTTGCAGATACACACACAGTGGTTAGTTAGCACATTGGATTCATCCTTTGAGTGTTGCTGGTTAGAATCCCATAACAATCTTTTCTTCTTTTTTTTTCGGTTTGCCTCTGGATTATTATAATAATAATAATAATGTATGGAATTTATATAGCGCTGAATCTTGTAAAGCAACAAATCAAAGCGCTCAGATTTTATTTCATACCACTTTAAGTCACGGCAGATTTCTCTCCGTGAAATTCGGGCTGCTCTCCCCGGGGAGAGCGGGAGAACGCGTCGCCACTTAGCGCTGCGCCACCCTTTCACCCTTTTTTTTTTTTCTGCAGCTGTATTTGTTTCCCTATCAGAGTGGCTTTTTTCTAAGAATTTTGCCAGGGACAACTCTCTTGTTGCCGTGGGTTTTTTTACGTGCGCTAAATAATTACGTGTAACACACGGGACCTCGGTTTATCGTCTCATCCGAAAGACTAGCGCCCAGACCACCACTCATGGTCTAATGGATGGGGAAAAAATTTCCGGTCCAAACGGGGTACGAACCGCCGCACACTTCAGACCCGGACTTATTCCTAACCCAGAGTGAGTTTTCTATAAGCTCCGTGAGAAGGCTGGGAGTATCAAAGACGAGCAACATAAACTTTTGTGATGTAATGTTTTGGAAGTGTTGCTGAAATTCCTTATCCGGCACTGATGTATGTATCTGTACATCCAAGGCCTCCTGGTTGACGCTTGGGAAAATATTATAGAAAGCGTAAGACGCGTTATATTCAGTCTCTGACTCATATGTTAACAGGGGGTTTGGGGAGTTGTTTTTAATACACTAGAGAGTATACATGCAGGAACTGAATCAGTGACAAATGCCTGTGGATTTTTCTTTCTGTCATTATACGATATCTTTTGATTTGAGAGGGACAAACTGATGGACATACAGTCATATAGGCGTTACAGATGGACACAATTGCAGAGCAATGGATAAGCCGACAAACAGACAGACAGACAGACAGACAAGCAAGCAGCCATAATGCCCGACACACGACTCTACCGCGCTACATTACACTAGTCCCTTAACTGAACTTGGTCGTAAGAAGGGAAACGCCAGCTGTCTGTTTGTCGTGATCGTGTTCTAATGTCTGGGTCTCAGTGAAGCGTTTTCTCGGGTTCATTTGGGATGATTTTTCTGTCTGTCTGTCCGTCTGTCTTTCTCTCTGTCTCCCTGCCTGCCTCTCTCTCTCTCTCTCTGTCTTTCTGTCTCTGTCTCCCTGCCTGCCTCTCTCTCTCTCTCTCTCTCTCTCTCTGTCTCTCTCTCTCTCTCTTTGCCTCTCTCTCTTTGTGTCTCTGTTCGTGTCTGTCTGTCTGTCTCTGTCTCTGTCTCTGTCTCTCTCAGTTGCTTTGTCTGCCTGTTCGTCTGTCTCTCTGTCTGCTCTCTGTCTCTCTGTCTCTCTCTCTCTCTCTCTCTCTCTCTCTCTCTCTCTCTCTCTCTCTCTCTCTCTCGCTCTTTAATCTGTCAACGAAGTATCCCTAAGCATAGCCATCTGTGCCGTATCTGAGGTCATCGTGTACTTACTGCTTTGTGACATTGTGCCGAAAAATGGTTTCAATTTCTCCTGCGGTGCTGCATTTCAAACTATCCAGATCCTTGAATGTCTACAGATCCATTCAAACAATCCACTGTCGGCCGTCGTTCTTTCACTATTAAATTGTCTGGTCCATCTATCCGGAATGACCTGTACCTCTCCCTTATCCTTCGCCAAAAGCCACTTTCAAATCCAGCCTCAAGACACAGTTATTTCCTTCCTAGGATCTTCCTCCATCGTTACCCCTCACGTAATGTGTCC
>CM054135.1:22333026-22345526 GCA_028751875.1 Rapana venosa
TTAAATAGCCGTCAACACCCCATCTTAAATAGCTGACAACACCCCATTTTGGATAGCTGACAACATCCCATTTTGGATAGCTGACAGCACCCCATCTTGGATAGCTGACAGCACCCCATCTTAGATAGCTGACAGCACCCCATCTTAGATAGCTGACAACACCCCATCTTAGATAGCTGACAGCACCCCATCTTAGATAGCTGACAGCACCCCATCTTAGATAGCTGACAGCACCCCATCTTAGATAGCTGACAACACCCCATCTTGGATAGCTGACAACACCCCATCCTGTATAACTTACAACACCCCATCTTAAATAGCCGTCAACACCCCATCTTAAATAGCTGACAACACCCCATTTTGGATAGCTGACAACACTCCATCTTGGATAGCTGACAACACCCCATCTTAGATAGCTGACAGCACCCCATCTTAGATAGCTGACAGCACCCCATCTTAGATAGCTGACAGCACCCATCTTTGATAGCTGACAACACCCCATTTTGGATAGGTGACAACACCCCATCTTGGATAGCTGACAACGCCCCATCTTGGATAGCTGACAACCCCCTATCTTGTATAGCTGACAACACCCCATCTTGTATAGCTGACAACACCCCATCTTAGATAGCTGACAACACCCCATTTTTTATAACTCAACACCCCATCTTGAATAGCTGACAACACCCCCCATCTTGGATAACTGACAACGCCCCATCTTGGATAGCTGACAACACCCCATCTGTATAGCTGACAACACCCCATCTTGGAGAGCTGACAACCCCCCATCTTGATTAGCTGACAACACCCCATCTTGGATAGCTGAGAACACCCCATCTTAAATAGCTGACAACGCCCCATCTTGGGCAGCTGTAACATCCTATCTTGGTTAGCTGAGACAACCCTCGCAGGTAACTGACAGCATCTAATCTAGGACAACTGACAGCATCTTGAATAGGAACCATCTATTTGGAAACGAACCAGTCTAGAAGCAATATCAGTTCATATCAGGGTCCATCCAGTCATAAAGGAGTAGTTATCAGTAGTGTTCCGACTGTTCAAATGAGTTATGTGCAATGGAATCCTAATCTCCTGTTTAAATAGAAATGCTAGGGTTTTAAAAAAAACCTGACTTGCAGGTGAATACTCCTGTCTCTGTAGTAGATTGAACGTTATCATTGGTATCTCTCTAGAACACATAGCCTCAACACAACTCAACTGTCTCCATCGCCGCTATCATCAGTAGGAGCTCCACGCAAAGCCACCAGGGTTTACCATCTTTCTCTGTGTTCCTGCTGAGTTCTACGATCTTCTGTAGAAAAAGAAAAACAATCAAGAAACGTGGCATCACAACATGACAAAGAAATGAAAACACGACAGAGAGGACAAAGCAAATACACAGGTAGAGAATTCCCACCATGGCGGATTCTTCTTTTTTTTTTCTTTTCTTTTTTTTTGTCTGCAAGAACTGCCGGTGTACCCGTAAGTACCATACCAGAAGGAGAGAGAGGCTGGGAAAATAAGTTTTCCTTCTGCTCCTTGTGATCCATCCTCCATCTTATGCACTCTGTTTTCCATTCCCGTTCTATCTCTACTCCTCTGTCTGTTTTCTCCATTTGCCCCCTGCAGCAAGTCGCTCTCCTGTCTCTCTCCCTCTGTTTCTGTCTGTCTGTCTGTATCTCTGTCTCTCTCTCTGTCTGTCTGTCTCTCTGTCTGTCTGTCTCTTCTGTCTGTCTGTCTGTCTGTCTCTCGCTGCTCTCTACCTCTCCCCTCTCTCTCTCTCTCTCTCCCCTCTCTCTCTCTCGCTCTCTCTCTCTCTCTTTTCTCTCTCTCTCTCCTCTCTCTCTCTCTCTCTCTCTCTCTCTCTCTCTCTCTCTCTCTCTCTCTCTTATCTTTTCTACTCTCTCTGCTGTCCATGTTTTAAGGAGCTCAGAGATAAGTGTATTTCACCTAAATATTTTTGACAGCCTTGCACGTTCAAATTAATTTTGCTGATGTCCTCTACAAGACATAACGATATTTGGAACCTGTCTCACTTCCTTCACAAAGCCTTCAAGCTGAGAGAATTTGCAACATCATAGTTCATTATTATGACTCTCATATATTTGTTGAAATGTTTCTGATGATTTGGTTTTTTGTTCACTTTCCCCTTCATTATGGGCTATGGCCTAATGAATAAACATCCGAATCCGAATCCGAATCTCTCTCTCTTAATTGAGTTATAACGCTTTTGTCAAATCACCACTCCATATGCCCACTATCGTTTTGCATTATGGCTTGAGGCTGATGTACAGTAAAAGTCTGAAGTCTTAACACTCTCTCTCTCTCTCTCTCTCTCTCTCTCTCTCTCTCCTCTCTCTCTCTCTCTCTCTCTCTCTCTCTCTCAAGTATAGCTAAGTACCAATTAGTTTAACTTTTGTGACTAAAATAAAGAAACATTTATATTCTGTAATCTCCAGCAACATTTTTGTGACACACCTAAAGAGACATAATTACTCTGTAATCTTCAGCAAGAATATTTATTGAAAATTTCAGAGAATGTGATTGTATAGTCTAATATAGCATTCTAGAGTGTTCTTGTTATTATTTTAGTTATTGTTCATTGGTTCCTGTTGTTTATCCTTGACATTACTTTGTGTTCAGTTTGAAACTGAGTTTATGCCAGAGCTTAAAGTCGTACTCGTTCATAGAGAGCTCTTGTTCTTTTTTCATTACGTTAAATGCATCATGTAATTTTTCTTGTATTTATTTGTATTTACAAAAGAAAGTCGTGTGTAACCCTCCTTGTCAATAGGCCACATTGGGAAATGACAATTAATTGGTCAAAGCGTCTCTCTCTCTCTTTCTCTCTCTCTCTCTCTCTCTCTCTCTCTCTCTCTCTCTCTCTCTCTCTCTTCTTTCTCTCTCTCTCTCTTTCTCTCTCTCTTTCTCTCTCTCTCTCTCTCTCTCTCTCTCTTTCTCTCTCTCTCTCTCTCTCTCTCTCTCTCTCTTCTCTCTCTCTCTCTCTCCTCTCTCTCTCTCTCTCTCTCTCTCTCTCTCTCTCTTCTCTCTCTCCTTCTCCATTTTTCCTAAGGTCACACAACCACGATAGTGAGAGTGGAGTAGAACGTGGGGACATACATTTCAATTTGTCCTTTTCTCCCCTCAAACCCCTTTCCCCGTTCACCCCATCTAAACAGTGCAGAAACCTTTTCCTGTGAGCTCCACCATCCCAAAACAGTATGTCCCTAAGGGGCCGTTTGGGCGTGATCGGGAAATTGACTGTGTGGTCATAGAATTGAAACTGTAAGGCCCGCGTGCGTGTGCGTGCGTGTGTATGTGTGCGTGTGTGTGTGTGTGTGTGTGTGTGTGTGTTGTGTGGTTGAGAGTGTCTTCTCGGGCGAGTAATGGAGAACTTTGACTTCTCTCTGTCTCTCTCTATCTCTCTTTCTCTCTCTTTCTCTCTCTCTCTCTCTATCTCTCTTTTTCTCTCTCTCTCTTTCTCTCTCTGTCTCTCTCTTTCCCTCTCTCTTTCTCTCTCTCTCTTTACTCTTTCTCTCTCTCTTTCTCTCACTCTTTCTCTCTTTCCCTCACTCTTTCTCTCTCTCTTTCTCTCTCTCTGTCTCTGTCTCTCTCCTTTCTCTCTCTCTTTGTCTCTCTCTCTGTCTCTCTCTTTTGTCTCTCTCTCTCTGTGTCTCTCTCTGTCTCTCTTTTTGTCTCTCTCTATCTCTCTCTGTCTCTCTCTCTCTCTCTCTCTCTCTCTCTCTCTCCTCTCTCTCTCTCTCTCTCTCTCTCTCTCTCTCTCTCATCTTTCTTTTCAGGGCGAAGATAGGACTGAGTGTTGCAAGAATTGGGAGAGTGTATGTGTATGGGTGGAGTGGGGTGGACAAGTGAGAGAAAAGAAGACAAAAAAGATAGGAAGGTAGAAGTTGTGGTGGTGGTGGTGGTGAGTGAGTGAGTGAGTGATGGTGGTGGTGGTGGTGGTGGTGGGTGATGGTAATGGTGGTGGTGGTGGGTGATGGTAATGGTGGTGGTGGTGGTGTAGTGGTAGTGGTGGTGGGTGAGGGTAATGGTGGGGGTGGGGGTGGTAGGGGTAGGGGTGGGGGGTGGTGGAGGGATGTGGGGGTGATGGTAATGGTGGTGTGGGGGTGGTGGGGGTAGGGTGGGGGGGGGTGGTAGGGGTTGGTGGGGGGTGAGGGTAAGGGTGGGGTGGTTGTTGGTAATGGGGGTGGTGGTGGGTGAGGGGTAATGGGGGGTGGTGGTGGAAGGGGTGGTGGTGATGGTATGGTGGTGGTGGTGGGTGAGGGTAATGGGGGGGTGGTGGGGTAGTGGTGGGGGGGTGGTGAGGTAAGGGGTGGGGGTGGGTGATGGAAAAGGGGGGGGTATGGTAGGGTGGGGGTGAGGGAAATGGTGGGGGGTGGGTGTGGAAAGGGTGGGGGGTGGGGGTAGTGGTAGTGGGGGGGGGTGATGGTAAGGTGGGGTGGTGGGGGGTATGGTATGGGGGGGGTGGTGGTAGTGGTAGTTGGGGGGTGATGGAATGGGGGTGGGGTGGGGTGGGGGAGTGGTGGTGGTGGGTGGTATGTGGTGGGTTGGTAATTGGGGGTGGTGGGTGATGTAATGGTTTTGGGGGGTGGGGATGGTAAGGGGGTGGCGGGTGGTGTGGTATGGTAGTGGTGGGGGAGAGGGGTGGTGGGGGGGGTTAAGCTCTTGAGGAAAAAAGGGTACAAAAAGGGAAAGTATATTTTCATTGGCTTAAGTCTAATATTTTTCTTGGGTTTTTTTGTGACTTTTAATATTTTTTTTTTAAGGGGGGGGGGAAAAAAAAAAGCACAAATGCTCCCCCCCCCCCCCCCCCCACGCCCCCAGGGAAAAAAAGAAAAAATATCAAAAACATGACTCGATTGTTACAACACACACGCACCGTGCGCGCCGCAGCCCCACACCCGCAAACAGCCGCACGCACCCCAAAGATAATAGAAGATAGATAAAAATAGTTTGATAGATAGATAGATAGATATAAGATAGATAATAGATGATGGGTGGATGGGTGGATTTGATGGAGGTGGATGGATGGATGGATGGAGGATAGCTAATAGATGGTGGTGGGTGAAAGGATGGGTAATAGATGATAAAAGATAGATAGATAGATAGATAGATAGATAGAAGATAATAGATAGAAGATAGATAGATAGATAGAAATAATAATACCCTTCCTTTTTTAAAGTCAGCCTTTTAAAGGTATGTCCCCCAAAGGGGGCCCTTGGGGGGTATCGGGTGAATTTACAGTGGTCATTTTTGAAAAGTAAGGCGTGTTGTGTGTCTTCTTGGGCGACTAAATATATATGGGGGGGTGGGGGGGTACGGAAGGCCTAGGGGGATCGCAAAACAGAGAGGGGAGGGAGAGGAGGAAAAAAGAGAGTGGGGAAAGAGAAAGGAGAGAGGGAAAAGAGAAAGGAGAGAAGGAGAAAGAGAAAGAGAGAGGAAAAGGAAAGAGAGGGAGAGGAGAAAAGAAAGAGAGAGAGAAGAGAAAGAGAAAGAGAGAGGAGGAAAAAAAAAGAGAAGAGAGGGGAAAGAAAAAAGAGGGGGAGGGAAAGAGAAAAAGAGGAGGAGAAAGAGGAGAAAGGGGAAAAAAGGGAAAAAGGGAGAGAGGAAACGAGAAAGAGAGAGGGGAAAAAGAAAAGGGAGAGGGAGAACGAAAAGAAAAGAGGGAAAAAGAAAGAGAGAGAGAGAAAGAGAAAAGAGAGAGAGGAAAAAAGAAAAGAGAGAGAGGAGAAAGAGAAAGAGAGAGGAGAAAAGAGAGAGAGGAGAAAGAGAGAGAGAGGAGAACGAGAAAGAAGAGGAGAAAAAGAGGAGAGGAAAAAAGAGAAAGAGAGAGAGAGGAGAAAGAGAAAGAGGAGAACGAAAAGAGAGAGAGAGAGGAAAAGGAAAAAGAGGAAAAGAGAGGAGAAAGAGAAAGAGAGAAGGAGGGAGAAAGAGAAAGAGAGAGGGAGAAAGAGAAAGGAGGGAGAACGAGAAAGAGAGAGAGGGAGAAAAGAAAAAGGGGAGGGGAACGGAAAGAGAGAGAGAAGGGGAAAAAGAGAAGGGGGAAAAGGGGAGAAAAAAGAGAGAGAGAAAAGAGAAAAGAAGATAAAAGAAAAGAGAGAGATGAAAACGAAAAGAGGGGGGGGGAAAAAGAGAAAAGAGGAGGAAAAGAGAAAGAGAGGAGAGGGGAAAAGAAGAGAGGAGGAGAAAGAGAAAGAGAGAGAGAGAAAGAGAAAAAGAAGGGAGAAAGAGAAAAGAGGAGGAGAAAGAAAAGGAGAGGAGAAAGAGAAAGAGAGAGAGGGAAAAAAAAGAGAGAGAGAGGAGAAAGAGAAAGAGAGAGAGGGAAAAAGAAAAAAGAGGGAGAAAGAGAAAGAGAGAGGAAAGGAAAAAGAGAAAGAGGAGAGAGAAAGAGAAAGAAGAGATAGAAAGAAAAGAGAGAGAGAGGAGAAAAAAGAAAGAAGAGGGGAAAGAGAAAGAGGAGGAAAAGAGAAAGAGAAGAGAGGAAACGAAAAGAGGAAGAGAGGAGAAAGAAAGAGAGAGAGAGGAGAAAGAGAAAAAGAGGGGAAAGGAGAAAGAGAGAGGAGAAAGGAAAAAAGAGAGGTAAAGGAAGAGAGAGAGGAGAACAAAGAGAGGTGGAGAAAGAAAGAGAGAGGAAAAAGAGAAAAAAGGGGAGGGAGATAGAGAAAGGAAAAGAGGAGAAAGAGAAAGGAGAGAGAGGGGAAAGAAAAAAGAAGAGAGAGGAGAAAGAGAAAGAGGAAGGGGGAAAAAGAAAGAGAGAGAGGGGAAAGAAAAGAAAGGGGAAAGAGAGAGGGAGAAAAGAGAAAGAGAGGAGAAAAGAAAGAGAGGGAAAGAAAGAGGAGAGGGGAAAAAAGAAAGAGGAGGGGAAAAGAGAAGGAGGAGAAGAAAAGAAAGAAAAGAAAGGGAGAGGAGAAAGGAAAAGAGAGAGGGGAAAGAGAAAGGGAAGGGGAAAAGGAAAGAGAAGGGGGAAAAGAAAAAAGAGAGGAGGAAGGAAGAAGGGGGGGGAAAGGAAAGAAGAGGGGAAAAAGAAGAGGGGGAAAAAGAAGAGAGAGAGAGAGGAGAAAGAGGGAAAAGGGAAGGAAAAGGAAAGAGAGGAGGAAAAGAAAAAAGGGGAAGAGGAAAAAGAGAAAGAGAGAGAGGGGAAAGAGAAAGAAAGGGGAGAGGGGAAAGAGAAAGAGAGAGGGGAAAGAGAAGAGGGAAAGAGAGAGGAGAAAAGGAAAGAGAAGGGGAGGAAAAAGAAGAGAGAGGGAGAAAGAAAAGAGAGAGGAAAGGGAAGAGAAAGAGAGAAGGAGGAGAAAGAGAAAGAGAGAGGAAAAGAGAAAGAGAGAGGGAGAAAGAAGAGAGAAGAGGGAAAAGAAAGGGAAAAAGGAAAAAAAAAAAAGAAGAGAGGGAAAGAGAAAGAGGAGGAGGAGAAAGGAAAGAGAAAGGGGGAAAAAGAAAGGGAAAAGAGAAAGAAAAGGGAAAAAAAGAGGGAAAAGGAAGAGGGGAAAAAAAAAAAGGAAAAGAGGGGAAGGAAAAGAAAGAGGGGGGAGAAAAGAGGAAAAAGAGAGGGGGAGAAAGAGAGAGAGAGGAAAAGAGAAGAGAGGGGAACGAGAAAAAGGGGGAAAGGGGAAAAAGAGAGAGAGGAAAAGAGAAAGAGGGGAAAGGGGGAAAAGAGAGAGAGAGGAAAGAGAAAGAGAGAGAGGGAAAAAAGAAAGAAGGGAAGGGGAAAAAAGAGAGAAGAGAAAAGAAGAGAGAGAGAGAAAAAAGGAAAAAAAGGGGGAAAAAGAGAGGGGAGAAAGAGAAAAGAAAAGAAGGGGAGAAAAGGGGAAAAGGGGGGGGGGAAAAAAGGGGGGGGGGAAAAGGGTGGGGGGGGGGGGGGGGGGGGGGGGGGGAAAAAGGGGGGGGGGGGAAAAAAAAGGGGGAGGGGGGGGGGGGGGGGGGGGAAAAAAAAAAGGGGGGGGGGGGGGGGGGGGGGGGGAAAAAAGGGGGGGGGGGGGAAAAGGGGGGGGGGGGGGGGGGGGGGGGAAAAAAAGGTGGGGGGGGGGGGGGGGGGGGGAAAAAAAAGGGGGGGGAAAAAAAAAAAAAGGGGGGGGGGGGGGGGGGAAAAAAAAAAAAAAAAGGGGGGGAAAAAAAAAGGGGGGGGGGGAAAAAAAGGGGGGGGGGGGGGGGGGGGGGGGGGGGGGGGGGGGGGGGGGGGGGGGAAAAGGGGAAAAAAAGGGGGGGGGGAAAAAAAAAAAGGGGGCTGGGGGGGGCGGGGGGGGGGAAAAAAAAAAAAAAGGGGGGGGGGGGGTGGGGGGGGAAAGGGGGAAAGGGGGGGGGGGGGTGGGGGAAAAAGGGGGGGGGGGGGGGGGAAAAAAAACGGGGAAAAAAAAGGGGGGGGGAAAAAAAAAAAAAAAAAAGGGGGGGGGGGGGGAAAAAAAGGGGGGGGAAAAAAAAAGGGGGGGGGGGGGGGGGGGGGGGGGGGGGGTGGGGGGGGGGGGGAAAAAAAAAGGGGGGGGGGAAAAAAAAAAAAAAAAGGGGGGAAAAAAGGGGGGGGGAAAAAAAAGGGGGGGGGGGGGGGGGGGGGGGGGGGTTTTTGGGGGGGGGGGGGGGGGGGGGGGGGGGGGGGGGGGGGGGGGGGGGGGGGGGGGGGGGGGGGGGGGGGGGGGGGGGGGAAAAAAAGGGGGGGGGGGGTTTTGGGGGGGAAAAAAAAGGGGGAAAAAGGGGGGGGGGGGGGGGAAAAAAAAAGGGGGGGGGGGGGGGGGGGGGGGGGGAAAAAAAAAAAAAAAAGGGGGGGGGGGGAGGGGGGGGGGGGTTTGGGGGGGGGGGGGGGGGGGGGGGGGGGGGGGGGGGGGGGGGGGGGGGGGGAAAGGGGGGAAAAGGGGGGGGGGGGAAAAAAAAAAAAAGGGGGGGGGGGGGGGGGGGAAAAAAAAAAAAAAAAAAAAAAAAAAAAAAAAGGGGGGGGGGGGGGGGGGGGGGGGGAAAAAAAAAAAAAAGGGGGGGGGGGGGGGGGGGGGGAAAGGGGGGGGCCCGGGGCCAAAAAAAAAAACCCGCGGGGCCCTGCAAGCGGAAAAAAAAAACGACAATGACAACAGCAAACCACAACACATGACAAAAGGAAACCCACGGGTTCGAAACCGGAACAAAAAATTTCCCCCCAAGGGAACAAAGGAGGACAAAAAACCAAAGGGAAAAAACCCCAAAAAAATTATTCAAAACCGAAAAAACCAAAACTTGGGCAGCCACGTGCCAAAAAAAGGGGTCTAACGGCGAAACTTTTCCTAAAATCCCCCCCCCGAAAAAAAAAAATTTTTCCCTTTTTTTCCCCCGGGGGGAAAAAAAAAAATTTTTCCCTTTTCCCTTGGGGGGGGGGGGGGGGTTTCTGAAATAAGAGGAAATTAAGTAACCTTCGCCAAAATTTGGGGAAAAGTTTAATTTTTTTTTGGGGCCCCCCCCCCCCCCCCCCCCCCCCCCCCCCCCGGGGGGGTGAGAGAAAGATGGGGGTATTTTTTTTTTTGTTTTTGTTTTTTCGCTGGTGCTTAAAGTAGTAGTAGAGAGAGAGAAATAGTGGGAAAGGGGGAAATTTTAATTAAAATATTCTCTCTCTCCCCTTCCTCTCTGTGTGAAAAAAAATTTTTAAAAGTAAAGGGGTTTAGAGGGGAAAAAAAGGGGGGGGGCCCCACCAAACAAAAAAAAAAATAACAAAAACTTATAGACAGAGAGACAGAGAGAGAAAACAGACAGACTGACAGACACGCACATACACACACACACATTGACAAACAGGCAGAACCACAGACGTCAGAGACCCATATGGAATCAATCAATGCTTCGCACCAAGAGACACAGGCAGGACAATAACTAGCCATCAATTACGGAGATGACACCAAAAATTATTCAGAACGCACAAAAACCACAACCACTACATGGGCACGTCCACCGAAAATAGAACACAAAAAGGACCGTCTGTTGCAGCCACGGTTTGTCGCAAAGTGGCTTTTGTCCTAAAATAGACAGGCCCCCCCCGTACAGATGAAAACTCTTTCCTGGGTTGGGAAATTTCACGCTGGTGGAAAAAAACAAAAAAACCTTTCTCCGTTTTCCCTCATCAGGCGGTGGGAGGGGGTGGGTTCTGACAATGCACAGACTGTGAATTGCAAGATAGACAAACAATTCTGAGATATCAGAGATTGGGACGTTTCATAATGTTTTACTGAGCGTGCAAAGTCGGCTGAAATACCCGTGAGAGAAAGTTATAGGGGGTATTCGTTTTTGCGTTTGTTATTTTCGACTGAGTGTTCTTACCAGTAGTAGTAGTAGTAGTAGTAGTAGTAGTAGTAGTAGTAGTAGTAGTAGTAGTAGTAGTAGTAGTAGTAGTCGTCGTCGTCGTCGTCGTCGTCGTCGTCGTCGTCGTCGTCGTAGTAGTAGTAGTAGTAGTAGCAGCAGCAGCAGCAGCAGCAGCAGCAGCAGCAGCAGCAGCAGCAGCAGCAGCAGCAACTATTACTACTACTACCACTACTACTACTACTACTACTACTACTACTACTACTACTACTAGTAGTAGTAGTAGTAGTAGTAGTAGTAGTAGTAGTAGTAGTAGTAGTAGTAGTAGTAGTAGTAGTAGTAGCAATTGTAGTAGTAGTGTCGTCGTCGTCATCATCATTATTATCATTATTATTATTATTATTATTATTGTTATTATTATTATCATAATCATTATTATTATTACTATTATTATTAATATCATTTTTGTTATTATTACTCTTATTTCTGCAATATATGTTTATTGCCGTTATTATTTTGAGCTAGTATTTCCATGTTTGTGGATATAAAACGGTATACTTAAGCCGTTTAGAAATATATATAAAAACAAAAATCTCCAGTTCATGTTTTTACCAGATAATATGGGCACATAAACAATCTTATATCCATTTAGGGACAAGGAATCCGTTTAACGACACCACAAGTGTTCTCCCAGTGGGGAATGGTCTTCTGTCAGGTTCAACTTGATTTGTGACGCTCCACCTCAAAAATATAGTGCAGAACTCCCCCATCCCCCTTCCCTCCCCCCCCCCCTCTCTCTCTCTCTCTCTCTCCTCTCTTTCTCTCTCTCTCTCTCTCTCTCTCCCTCCTCTCTCTCTCTCTCTCTCTCTTCTCTCTCTCTCTCTCTCTCTCTCTCTTCTCTCTCTCTCTCTCTTATGACTCTTAAAAAGAGTTACAAGACATGACAAATCAAGTCAGTTCAAGTCAAAGTTTGTCTGAATCCGAACGATTGATTATTCAGATTGCATCCTCATTTGTGTCACCCGTGAGATGGTACAGAAGTTGGCTTTTGCAGTTCTGTGATTAGTCTAAGCACAAAGTGCAAGGTATGGGGAAGGGGGGGGGAAGGGGAAGAAGGGGAGGTATGAGAGAGAGAGGGGTGGGGTGATAAGAAGAAAGGTGGATGAGGTGAGGTGTGTGTGTGTGGGGGGGGGGGGGGGGGGGGGGGGGTTCTGGTGACTTAGTAAAGATGTGGACCTGGGACGAAATATAGTGCTGGAGAATTAAGAGAGAGAGAGAGAGAGACACTCAGGTGTTGTTGTTGTTGCTGTATGCAGGGTATGATTGACTGTGATATTAATTATACGTGTATTTTATGCCCAGTCCCCACCCCACTGTCCCCTTGTGAATGGGCATATTTACCTAACACAATAAACTGTTGTCATTCTCTCTCTCTCTCTCTCTCTCTCTCTCTCTCTCTCTCTCTCTCTCTCTCTCTCTCTCTCTCTCTCTCTCTCTCTCCTCTCTCACGCCCTCTCTCTCTCTCTCATGATATAAATAGTTTTATACGAATACTGCGCACTAGATTGATAGATTGTAGGTGGCAGGAGTGTTCCAGTCATATTCAGCAGAGTGATCGTTTTAGTTTGTATAGGCAGTTTAGTTTATTAGGTACAATTCCTGTATATTTATCAATGAACATGGATAGACATCTTAAACATATGACAAAATTTAGATTTGGAATGTCTGAACTGTTTGTGCACAATCTTCGCTATAGACAACACTGTGATACAGATCTTCTTTGTCCATTATGTAAGGGGTCTGTCGATAACGAAGTTCATTTTGTATTATGTTGTCCTATGTTAAATGATCTTAGAACTCAGTTGATACCGCAAAAATATGTGAGCTGTCCTTCCATGTTTAGACTTTGTACACTTATGTCATCTACTAACGAACGCATTACTAAGCGACTAGCAATTTATTTTGTTTAAAGCTTTTAAAATTAGAAATACTGTCTGTACTTGAGGTATTATTCTTCTGTTCATAAATGTTTCCTATGCAACATGTTCTGGAATGTTGATTCTATACACACAAACCCTTGCCTATAATGAATAAAACTGCTGCATTTGCGTTCGCAGTCTCTCTGTTAAGTGTCTGTGTATCACTCTATCTCTATGTCTATCATTCTGTCTGCTAGGTTTTTTTTCAACTGGAAACACGAGGGAACTACACGCATATGACTGTGCATGAAAACACGA
>CM054135.1:22350526-22353026 GCA_028751875.1 Rapana venosa
ATCTCTCCTAGAAAAACAACGAGAGATCAAAGGATGCAATATAAGCAAGCCGCAGCCGTGAAATAACAAACTGAAGGAAAATAAATAACTCTTCTTTTTTTTATACTAGAAAAACCCACACAGAATATAGAAGCAAGCACACTGAAAAGGAAGAAGAAGAAGAAAAAACGAAGGAAGGGAAGGAAGGAAGGGAAGGAAGGAAGAAAGGAAGGAAGGTAGAAATGAAGGAAGGAAGGAAGGGAAGGAAGGAAGGAAGGAAGAAAGGAAGAAAGGAAGGAAGGGAGGAAGAAAGGAAGGAAGAAAGGAAGGAAGAAAGGAAGGGAAGGAAGAAATGAAGGAAGAAAGGAAGGGAAGGAAGAAAGAAAGAAAGAAAGAAAGGGAAGGAAGAAAGAAAGAAAGGAAGGAAGGAAGGAAGAAAGGAAGGGAAGGGAAGGGAAGGAAGGAAGGAAGGAAGGAGATAAGAGATTGCTAAGAAGAAGAATAAAAAGATCGCGAAAAGTTCGATGAGTGCGAAAACGAAGAAGAAAGTTATGAAGAAGAATCAAAGAAGAAGGATCAAAGAAGAAGAAGAAGAAGAAGAAGAGAGAAGAAGAAGAGAAGAAGAAGAAGAAGAAGAAGAAGAAGAAGAAAGAAGAAGAAGAAGAAACACAACAACAACAGGAGGCAAGCAGGAAGAGGAGAGGAGAGACAGAGAAAGAGAGAGGGAGAGGGAGGGAGGGAGGGAGCAAGATATAGGAGGGAATAAGGGACAGACAAACAGACAGAAAGATAGACAGATAGAAAGATAGACATACAGACAGATAGGAGGAAAAGAAGGGAGGAGAAAGAAACAAATAGAATAAGAACAGCTACAAAAAGCAGGTATGTAAACAAAAACAAGAGAAAAACAAAAGAAAAATGACTGCAAATCAACAGAAAAACAAACAAGTAAACAAAAAAAAGTCAAACAGACAACAAGAACATTGTCGAAAAGCACAAAAAAGAAATAGATAGATAGATAGATAGATGATAGATAGATAGATAGATAGATAATAGATAGATATGGATAGATAAGATAGATAGACAGATAGATAACAGACAGACAGACAGACAGACGATAGACAGACAGACAGACAGACAGAAACAGACAGACAGACAGAAACAGACAGACAGACTGATTGATTGTTTGTCTGATTGTATAGTACAGACACATTATATGGGAAATCAATTAAGAAGACAGAAACAGACAGGAAGGAAGAAGAAAAAAGAGAAAAATAATGTAAAAATAAAGAAAGAAAGAGAGAAAGAAAGAAAGAAAAGAAAGACACACAAAAATAAAAGGAAAATAGAACAAGAAGGAAAGATGGAGCTGAAAGAAAGATTGAAGGAGAGAAAAAGCAGAATGAGAGACAGATCAAAAGGGAAGAAGGACAGAAAAATGCAAAGTGACATAGAAGCTGCAGTCACATTCATATCCCTGGTTTTGTTGTATTGAGATTTTTTAAATTCTTTTATATCGAGCATAATGGAATAATCACTTATGTGCTTTTTACATACAGTCCCAGTATGTATGCGGATTTGTAAATTCTGTCATCTGTTCCCACCGGCACACAATGGCCTACTCCTACGAAAAGCGGAACAGGATTTAACGTGTGCGCAAGATGTTCTGCGTGCGTTCGCACACGGGACCTCGGTTTATAGTCTTATCCGAAGAACTTTTATATGCAAGTTTGTTTGTTTGTTTGTTTGTTTGTTTGTTTGTTTGTTTGTTTGTTTGTTTGTTTGTGTGTTTGTCTGTGTGTTTGTCTGTCTGTTGGCTAGAGTTTTGTTTTCTTGAGTTTTATCTGCTTGCCTTTCTGGCAAGCGTATGAGAGTATAACTGTTTGTTGGCAAGCTTTGTCCTCGTATATCTATAAACACACCCGCGTAAATATGCCAACAGACTGATTCCATCTTCAAGACAGAGCGCCAGTATAACATACAGTCTTAGCAAATGTTCGGATATACCAACTTGCCCTGTGTCACTTCTACCATAAATATTGCAGCTTTTACTGCCTGTGCTGCTGCAACAACCACATTAGCGACAACTACTGTTAATTTACAAAACATTATGATTTCAGAAAACGATAAATAAAATGAAACAGACTGCGTGATTGGTCTGGTATGTGTTAGTAGCAGAATTCTAGAAACAAAAATATGCTTTCACACTTATACATTATAAAAATTAATGCTTCTATAAATGGTCGAAGCACATACACACATGTGCGCGTGCGCACACACCACACACACGCATGCGTGCATGCATACACGCACGCACGCACACACACACACACGTGCTCACACACACGCGCGCATGCGTGCACGCACACACACACACACACGTGCTCACACACACACCATGCTTGCATGCACACACACACTTCTCACACACACACACACACACACACACACACACACACACACAACACAGAGAGACACAAGAGAGAGAGAGAGAGAGAGAGAGAGAGGAGAGAGAGAGAGA
>CM054135.1:22365526-22393026 GCA_028751875.1 Rapana venosa
ATTAACTGAGCAAGAGAAGGCAGCGAGGAGATGCACAAAGTAGATCGAGCAGAGATGCGTAGAGAGAGCAGGAGAGAATAGAGAGAACAATGCCAGAGACGAGAGAAGAACGTAGAGACTAGAGGACTGGATGAGAGGAGAGAGATCGAAACGAAACGGTGGGAGAGTAAGAGATGGTAGAGAAAGTGAGAGGACAGAGAGAGAGATATGAAGAAGAATGAGAGGTTTTAACATGAGATGCAGAGAATGTAAGTAGTAGATCGCTCAGAGCGAGAGCTGATAATCAATAGAGAGAGACTAAACATAATCGAGTGAAGAGCAGAAGAGAGAAGAAAGGAGCAACGAGCGGAGCAGGAGAGAGTAAAAACAAAGCTTACGAGTAGAGGTGAGAAGGAGAGAAGAATATAATGACTTCATTTTACACTTCATGAGCAAGCACAGAACTCACTGAGTGCACAAGTCCGCCCCCCACACACTATTAACAGTCAGCTACATCGACTTAGCGGAAAGGTATCATATAAACACCAACGTGAGATATAGCGAGAGAAATCAGTGGTGTTTTATTTTAATGACATCTACGAAGAAAAATGAGTACTTCCAAAGCATTGCAACGTGTTATAACAGTTGGTGGCGAGTAATGAGACCATGCACGCTTTGCAGCCACGGAGCAACTCGAGATATATATATTATCAGAGAAGAGAAATGTATCATTTCGTATGCATTTTCTCGTCAAACTGAGGAAGAAAGAGAGCAAGGCTAGGAAGACCACAGAATCAGGACTATACTTTAGAGCGGGTGAATGCAACCACGCCTGCCACATTCTTGCATTGTGTGCAATTATAAAAAAAAAATGTTAGCCTGAGTAGCATTCTACCTGATACGGCACGTTACACTGCAGCGCTGTTTCGATCTATAACATCAGCATCCACGACCACTGCTGTAGCAGAAAGCAGGTGCATCATAATAATATGCACCCAGAAACAGAAATAAACAAAACCTGTGAAAGCAAACTCCAACGGGTGGCTGATTTTGATAATTATGGTAGCAGAGTGGGACAGAGAAAATAGTTATAATGTTATATGTACGGTTTTCATTACAAGAGTCATGTCTATCTCTAGAACGCAGATACATACATAGAGAGAGAACAGACATGTATACATACACATACAATGCGCGTGCACGCGCACGCGCACGCATACATAAACACACACTAGCGCTAATACAACACTAACATAATCACAGACAGACAGAGGGGAATGCACTCACTCATTCATCATGCAAACACATTCACACACACAACACACACTAACACACCCCCCCCCCCCACCACCACACACACACACATATACTCACACACACACGCCACACACTCACATACACACACACAAACACACTCATCACACACACACAACTACACACACACTCAAACACACACTCACACACACACACTCACTCACACAACACACACACACATACACACACACACACATTCACGCCTCTATAAGCACTTTGTCTTCAAACAGATCTGCTTTGAGAACACAGCAATTACACGCATGGACAAATAGTATATAAAAGAAAAGAAAAGGTGCCCTTCACTAGCACTGCATAACTATTCATTTTGAACACACTGGTAGACACAGGCATACACACATGTCTTTTTTTCACTTATGCTTTGGGTTAAACCCGGACAGACAACACACACACACACTCACACTTGCACAAATACACACACACGCACGCACGCGCACACATACACGCGCGCGCACGCATGTGCACGCACGCACTCACACGGTAGATACTCATATCTGCAAATTATGTATAAGCAAATGCAAGCTAGTATTCATTTATTTTTTATTGATCGGCATGTGTATGCAGGTGTATGAATGTTTGTGTGTGTGTTTGTGTATGTATGTGTGTGTGCACGTGTGTGCGTATGAGTGTTGCCTGTGTGTTTGTGTATGCGTGCGTACGTGCGTTCGTGTTTGCTTGCGTGTTGGTGTGGGTGTGCGTGTGTTGTGTGTTGTGTGTGTGTGTGTGTGTGTGGTGTAGGCATGCGTGAGTGGGTGCATGTGTGTCTGTGTTTGTGTTTACTTATGCGTGTATGCATGTATCTGTCTCTCAATCTGTCTGTCTGCCTGGTTTACTGTCTGTCTGCGTGCCTGTCTGCCAGTCTGTTTCAGGTATCAGCATCGCGTGTTCGGGAGATGTCTGAAGGGGGAAAAAAACAACAGCGAAAAAGGACTTTGACTTGGTCCTTGTGCTTCTCTATTACAATCAGATGTCCACTGGTTTTTTCTGTTTGTTTTTTTCTCTGTACCCGTGTCCTATGTCTTCTGGCTTCTGTCATTGGCTACAACTTAAGCGATGTTTGTGTTTTTTTTGCATCAGCGTATTTCTTTGTTCTTTTCCTTGTGTTAATTTTTTTTTTAAAGTCTGTCCTCTGTCTTGTTGTGTCTTCTATCTAATCTGTCCCGGTCTTTGCTTTCTGTCTCTCTGTCTCTTTATCTGTTTCTGTCTGTCTTTCTCTCTCTTGCTCGCGCGCGTGTGTGTGAGTGTTCGTGTGTATGTGTGTGTGTGTGTGTGTGTGTGTGTGTGTGTGTGTGTGTGTGTGTGTGTGTGTGTGTGTGTGGTGTGTGTGTGTGTGTGTGTGTGTATGTGTGTGTGTGCGCGTGTGTGTGTTCGTGTGTGTAATGTGTGTTCGTATGTGTATGTGTATGTGTGTCCGTGCGTGCATGTGTGTGTGCTTTAATCTGTCTGTCTGTCTGCCTGCCTGCCTCTCTCTCTCTCTTCTCTCTCTCTCTCTTCTCTCTCTCTCTCTCTCTCTCTCTCTCTCTCTCTCTCTCTCTCTCTGTATGTCCGTCTGTCTGTCTCCCTCTGTCTGTCTGTCTGTCTGTTTGTCTGTCCGTCCGTCTGTCTGTCTCCCTCTGTCTGTTTGTCTGTTTGTATGTCTGTCTGGTCTCTGTCTGTCTCTCTCTTCTCTTCTCCTCTCTCTCTCTCTCTCTCTCTCTCTCTTCTCTCTCTCTCTCTCTCTCTCTCTCTCTTCTCTCGTATTCTCTCCTCTCTCTCTGTCTGTCTGTTTGTCTGTCTGTCTCGTCTCGTCTCTGTCGTCTCGTCTCTCGTCTGTCTCTCTCTCTCTCTCTGTCTCTCCTCTCTCTCTCTCTCTCTCTCTCTCTCTCTCTCTCTCTCTCTTTCCTCGTCGTTCTTGTTTTGTATTCAATGTGGTTTTTCTCAGTTCTCTCTCTCTCTCTTTTCTCGTCTGTATTTCTGTTTTTCTACCTCCTCATCTCTAGTTTTTCCTTTCTCTCTCTCTTCTCTTCTCTGTTCTAGCTCATTTCTCTTTTCCTCCCTCTCTCCCTCTCCTTCTCCTCTTCTCTCTACCTCTCTGTCCTCTCCTATCTCCTCTGTCTCCTCACTTCTCTCTTTACTCTCCCTCTCTCTCTTCAGCTCTCTATCTCCTCTCTCTCTCTCTTCTCTCTCCTCTCCTCTCTCTCTTCTCTCTCTCTCTCTCTCTTCTCTCTCTCTCTCTCTCTCTCTCTCTCTCTTCTCCTCTGTATCTCGTCATTCTCTTTACTCCCTCTCTCTCTCTCTGTCTGTCTGTCTCTCTTCTGTTCTCTTCCGTTTCTCTTCTTACTTTCTTCCTCTCTCTCTCTCTCTCTCTCTCTTCTCTCTCTCTCTCTCTCTCTCTCTCTCTCTCTCTCTCTCTCTCTTCTCTCTCTTCTGTTGTCGTCTGTCTGTTCTGTCTGTCTTTATGTCTCTACGTCTGTGTCTGTCTCGACTCTCTCTCTCTCTCTCTCTCTCTCTCTCCTCTCTCTCTCTCTCTCTCTCTCTTTCTTTCTTTCTCTCTCTCTTCCTCTCCCTCCTTTGATCCCTCTGTCTTTGTCTCTATCTTCTGTCTGTCTGTCTGTCTGTCTGTCTGTCTGTCTGTCTGTCTTCTGTCTCTCTCTCTCTCTCTCTCTTCTCTCTCTCTCTCTCTCTCTTCTCTCTTCTTTCTTTCTTTCTTTCTTCTTCCTCTCCCTACTTTGAACCCTACTGTCTTTGTCTCTATCTGTCTGTCTCTCTGTCTCGGTGTAATTGTTTTCGTTTTGTTGTCATCTCCGTTCTCGCCTTTTCAGCAGACCACCCCCCCCTCCCCCCCCCCCCCCCCCCCCCCCCCCCCACCGCCACACACACACACACACACACACACACACACACACACACAGAACTAAAAGCAAAATAAATAAATAAATAAAGCCAAAACAGACACGCTTTCTACAAAAACCAGTCCATGATCCGAATTGCTGTCTACAATGTATTTCGGGTTTTCTTTGTTTCACGTTCTTTTCTGTAGCTTAATTTGCCGGCTTCTCTTGGGTTGCTTTTGTTTTGTTTTGTTTTGTGTGTCTTTCTTTTTATTCTTCCTTTGTTTCGGTGTTTCTTTCTGTATTTTCTTTCGTTGTTATTGTTTTGTTTTTGTTGTTATTTTTTTGCTGCTTCATCTTCTGTGACGTTTCTGCCTTGCCGCTCCCACGCTGCTCAATTCAATCTCCCTGCCCACCAGCCATACCCAGACTCGCTCTGTGGCATCCTCAGGGTCTAAAAGTTCCACAGAGAAGCATCCTGTCAGGCCACATGGGGCCACCAGCCAGAGAGGCCCTGCACCGCTGCTAGGTCACGTTGGTGGTATTCAGTGGTGCCTGTTCTGAGTTAACATAGCAGTATACTGCCTACTAAGCTACTTACTGACGACAGTCACAGCTAGCTTAAATGCGAAGCCAAGCTGAATGACACGCGACCCGGGGGGGCCACCACCACATCGTCCCTCCAGCGACCTTCTCCCGTGAACCTCCACAGGACGGGATGGCCTAGTGGTTAGAACATTGCGCTTGCAATCTGACGACCCGGGTTCGATTCCCGTCCAAGGGGATCGGTTTACTGAGTGCTAGACTCATTCCCTCAATCTCCAAAGCTTCGAAGAGACCCGATGCCGTGTGCGAACGCACGAAGAACATCTTGAGCGCACGTTAAATCCTGATCCGCTTTTCGTAAGAGTAGGCCATTTTGTGCCGGTGGGAACAGATGAAAGAATTTAGAAAACACGGGGACTGGATGTAAAAAGAAAGCACATAAGTGCTTATTCCATTATCCTCGATATAAAAGAGTTTTTAAACAAATAAAAAGAAACCTCCAACCGCGCAGATTTTGACACACACTCACCACAGGGACAGAACTGTATGGGGAAACCGAATCTGATGTCACCATGAGAACAGAGGAGTTGTGCCACCAGATCATAAACGATTTCTTGTATTGCATGAAGACTAAGTGACGATGAGGATGAAGTAATGCTGCTGCTATGGAAGTGCATGTCCTTTGAGACTATGTGACAGGAATGTACCCTTCGCTTTCTACCATGATTACAATATCTCGGTGTCAACTGTATGCCTAAAATCCTGTTATACTGCTTAAAAGTAGACACTTGTGTAATGCAAAATATCAAAGCATGGTTATTGTTCGTTGTCTTTATGAAACGTCTGCGGTTTGTTTCATTTTCATAACTACACTTTTTATTGAGAATGGATAGTTTCTTCTTTCTTCATCGTTGAACACTCAGACAGGACTAAAGGGTCGCAAAATATCAGGTAATAAAAAAAGAACCAAAAACAAAAACAAAATTTATCAAAAGCTCTTGGAAACAATCACAAAAAGATAGAAAAGGCGTTATCCATAGAACAGCGTTCAGAAAGAAAAGCTCATACATAATTTCTAGCAGTTTACTTAAGCAACATTTTAAGAATCGACATCATCATCATCATCATCATGTTACAGTAATGGTCAAGCACGTCCAAAAATCAGACAGTGCATTGACCTGTGCAAAGATATGCTGTTATCAGTCCTTGACAAAGAAATCATTGGGATGACCACGGAACAAGATCCAACGGCTTCATTCATTACTACCCCAGGCAACTGCCTTGGGACCGAGAGGAAGACAAGAAGGAAGACAACAAAAAAATCCAGAAAACCAGTGGACATATACCGTTCCAGAATGAACATATGGAACCTTTTTACAAAGACGAATACACTGGCACATACAAACGAAGTAAACGGAGAAATTGTGTGAACTTATTTTCAATACTGTATTCCAGTGAGTACCAACTACAATATGGGAGAAGTAGGACAAAGGAGGATGAAGAGGAGGAGAGAGAAAGAAAGAAAGAAAGAAAGAAAGAAAAGAAAGACGAATTGCTAAGAAGAAGAATTGCGAAGAAGAGGGAAGAGAAAGAAGAAGAAGAAAGAAGAAAGAAGAAGAAGAAGAAGAAGAAAGAAGAAGAAGAAGAAGAAGAAGAAGAGAAGAAGAACACAACAAACAACAACAACAACAACATTAACAACAAGAAGAACAAGAACAAGAAGAGCGAGATAAAGCAAAGGAGAACAAAAAAGAACAAGAAGATTTTCAACGAAACCTTAGATGAGCTTTCTGGTGAAAGAAACAGATTGGAACTTCACCATCATAATTACAGAGGACAAGTTTAAAACAGTACTCCCTGTTCAAAAAACAATTTTAACATTTTAATAATGACGGGAAAGAACAAACACTAAAGCAATACCCCTACAACCCAAGTGTTTGGAAGGACTGATGGGCTAAAAAACAAAAACAAAGAAAGAACAGACATCCCTGAAAATCAGAATGCGGCTACCTTCATGGTGGGCAAAAACGGTCGCATACGCAAACTCCCACCATTCACCACCTCGGAGCTCTAGCCAAGGAACGAACGAAAAGGAGGGGGGGGGGGAAAACAGGAATAAAAACCAAAAACAGACATCAAAACCCGAGAAGAATGCCAAAAGACAGGGGTATTGACTCACTGTCCACATTCCTTTCCTCCCCCCCAAAAAAAAATTCCCTACCTGTATATTCTACCCCCACATCCACCCCACCCCCCTATCCCCACCCCACCCCCCCACCCCCCCCTCCCCCCCCCCCACGCTCCACTACCCAACCCCCTACCCCCACCCCCCCCCCCCCCCACCCCCCAATAAACAACAAATTTCATGGCCAAGAACGCTTTCCAGGGAATACCCGGTCAAGACAAAAACAGACAAGGGACAAACACAAAGGCAGGCCGAAACACAAACGTAAGGTGACAGACCAAAACAGCCAGCGACAAAGCCCCAAACATCCGTCCACACACACACACACACATACACACAAAAAGAATACAACACTATACTCACACACACACACACACACACACTACAGAAAAACAAAATTTTTAAACCCCTGAGAAAAAAACGTAACAAGAGCACACTTCCATAGTACAACCACCTCCCTTAAAAAAAAAAGTCGCCAGTTGTGTGAAAATAACAGAAAAGAAAAGAAAGAAAAAACTAACGAAAAAAGAAAACATGACAATACACACACACACACACACACACACTCACACACACAAAACGCGAAGCCTAACAGGAGCAAGTTCCATACTACACCCCTCTTTAAGTCGCCAATTGTGTTACAGAAAATAAAACAAAAATGTGACCAAAAAAAAACCCAAACCCACACACACACACACAAACACAAAATACCTAACACCAATATACTGCCATACGACACCCTCCCTCCCTTCAGTTGCCCTGTTGTGTTTTTTTACCAAAACAACAAAAAACAAAAAAAACCCAAGTAAAATAGCAACCACCACCACCCCACCCACCCCCACCCCGAAAAAAAAATCCTGAAGGTGATACAACCACCCATTAAATAAGAACACTTCTCGCCTATACTTAACAAAACAGGCGTTGAGGCGTATGTAGCACATGTTTTTGTGCAGGCAATAGTGGGCGTGTTTGTCTTGAGCCTTCTTGATGCCTTCGGTCTCCTCCCCCACACCCACACCCTGTCCACACCCTCCCTTCCCTACCCTGTGCCTACCTACCCCTCACCCCCCACCCCTATGACAAGAAGATCCAGAAACAATGCGTAACACTCCTCCCCTTTTCTCTTTCCCACTGCTCGAGAACAATGGTGTCACAGGTTTGCTCCCTTTACTTGGCGCTGTGGGGTACCCCTCCCCCTCCCCGACCCCCCCCCCCCCCCAGCCCCCCCCTCGACCCCCTTCCCTGACTGATCTAGGCAAGAAAAAGACTAGAGAGGAGTGGGGGTTGTGGGGGAGAGAGGTGGGGTGAGGATGAGGGTGAGGGTGGGGGTGGGGGATGGCCACCTCGTAATAGTAGTTTAGAGAATGTGGACTATAGACGTATTGGGTGGTGGAGAGGGGGGTTGGATGGGGAGGGGGGGGGTGGAAAGCTGGTGAATCTAATTACCCCATGTGTGAGAAGTTACCAAAGCCGGGAGGGGGGGGGGGGGGGGGGGAGGGTTGAGGAGGAAAACAACACTCTTAAACATTGAGGAAGAACGAAAGAAAAAAAAGGAATAAATTCAAGAGGAGAAAAAATGGGGAGGAGGGCGGTGGTGGTGGGGGAGGGAGGGAGAAGAAGATGATGAAGAGAAGAGGAGAAGAAAAGGTGGATTTAGAGAACGAAAGAGAGAAGAAAAAGAATAAAAACAAGGTATTAACAAAGGGAAAAGAAGAAGATGAAGAGGAGAGGAGAAGAAAAGGTGGATTTAGAGAACGAAGAGAGAAAAAAAGAATAAAAGGAAGATGTTTTTAAAAGTGAAAAAAGAAGATGAAAGAGGAAGAGAAGAGAAGAGGAAAGAGAAGAGAACGAAGAAAGAAAGAAAAAAGAAGAAAGAAAGAACGAATGAAAACGCAAGTAGAGTAAAAAGAAGAACGTAAGTGAGAGATAAACATGTTTTTCAAAATGTAAAAAGAGAGAGTGAATGCGTGTGAGTCTGTACGCAGGCGCGCGCGTGCGCGCACGCACACACACACACACACACACACACACACACAAGTCCTTCGGATGAGATTATAAACCAAAGGCCCCTGTGCGAACGCACGCAGAACATCTTGCGCACACGTTATATCCTGTTCCGCTTTTCCAAAGTGTAGGTCATTGTGTGGAAGTGAGAAAAAAATGACAAGATTTACAAAATCGCATACACATGTGGACTGAATGTAATAAAATATGGACATGAGTTCTTATTCTGTTATCCTCGAAATAAAAAAAAAGATAAATAAATGAATAAATAAACGCCCACACAAGCGCGCGCGCGCGCACACACACACACACACATACACACACACACACAAGTCCTTCGGATGAGATTATAAACCAAGGCCCCCTGTGCGAACGCACGCACGTACACACATACACGCGCGCAAGAGAGACAGAGAGACACAGAGACAGAGACAGTCAGACAGACGGACGGACAGACAGAGTTTTCCTTTTTCTTCATCCATTTCTTCATCATTGGAAATTCTTGGATTCTCCGCAAATCAAATAACCCGATACGGTACATCTCCTACCTGAAGTAACGATCGCTTCTTAAAGACCGTAGCAGCCATCATCTTTTGAACGTTGATCTATATCAAACATTAAGGGTTGTTGTTGTTGTTGTTTTTTTAATGCGTCTTTGTCGTCGAACGCTCAGGCTGCAACTATTGTTGTCCGTCGTCTGGACGAAAATGCTTTGAGCTGCCGTTGAGCGCCTGACAAGTTAGGCCAAGCACATCTGAGTTCAGTTTGGAAAAGAATTAGTTATGTTCTAAGTCTTTATGGGGGCGGAGGGGGGAGGAGGGGGAGACGGTAATAAAATGGACGAAGATGGCAGGAGACAAACAAAATTGAGGTGACAGGAAAAAAAGGAACAAGGCAGAAACAAAGAGTTGTGTAAACAACAAAAACCCAACAAAGAGGGAATTTCTTGCACGGAATTTCCAGAAGGTGGGAATCCTATTCATACTGACAGGGTCCCGGCATCCACACAGGTACTATCGTTCTAACGGGGACCGAATAGTCTAGTGGCTAAAACGTTGGGCTCGCAATTTGACGGCCCGTGATCGAGCCCAGGTTCGAACCACCACCAAGACACCCGTTGAAGGAGATTTGTCCCTTTGTATTTAACACAGGGGACGGGATAGCTCAGTGGTCAGAGCACTCGCTTTCCTCCAGCCAAAGTTAAGCAGCGTCAGGCGTGGTTACCACTTGGATGGGTGACCGTTTGCGCGCCTTGGCTTCAGTACAGTCCCCCCCAGTTCACCCAGTTGTAAATGGGTACCTGCCTGTTAAGGGTCAGGGCAGGTAAAGCAGCGAGGGAGAGGAGGTAGGCGCCGCCCACAATATGCTGGTCCCTAGAGAAGTGAGGTCTCTGACGCCTCGCCCCCTACGATCTTAAAAGTTATGGGACACCCTTACCTTACCTTACCTTATTTAACACCATTGCTGACTCCATCCCCCAAAAGTCCTTCCGATGAGACTATTAACCGAGATCCCTGTGTGCGAAGAACGCACGCAGAACGTCTTGTGCACGCGTTAAAAACCTGTCTCTTCTTTCGGAAAAATAGCTGGCGAGAAGGGATGACAAAAAAATATACTACAAGTAAACCCGCATATTCGTTGGTGTCGTGTTGAGATATTGTTCCCCAAGACGGAATGCGGCTACCTAAATAGAGGGCAAAGACAGGTGGCATACACAAAACATCTCACTGTTAGTCAACCTCGGGGCTGTAGCCAAGGTACAACAAAATTCACTTTTAAATCTCTGACAATTTGCTGTTTTCAATAAACAACGTTTCCCCATGGAGATGCTGCGAGCCTGTCAGTATAAATAGCTTCCCCACCTTCTAGAAATTCTGTATGAGGAATTCCCTCTTTTCTATCCTCTTTTTTTGTTTCTGCTTTGTTCATTTCCTTCCTTTCACCTCCTCATTGTCTATTTTCTGCCTTCTTGGTCCATTCTCCTGCCTTTATTTTTCCATCCAGAAAGACTTTAAAGATAGCAATATTCTCTCCCACGCCCAAGTCAGATGCGCTGGACCTGACTTGTCAGCAGCAGCAGCGTGACTCATTTTTCGCTTATATGATGATGATGATGATGATGATGATGATGATGATGATGATGATGATAATAATAATAATAATAATAATAATAATAATAATAATAATAATAATAATAATAATAATAATAATAATAATGTATGGAATTTATATAGCGCTGAATCTTGTAAAGCAACAAATCAAAGCGCTCCGATGCTTTTTTTAAATTTATGCGTGTGTATGCGGTTTTTTAAATTTTGTCATCTGTTCCCACCGGCACACAATAGCCTACTCTTTCGAACAGCGGAACAGGATTTAACGTGTGCGCAAGATGTTCTGCATGCGTTCGCACACGGAGCCTCGGTTTATAGTCTCATCCGAAGGACTTTGACATTCACTTCGATTTTTTTTTTGTCAAACTGGGAAGAAAGGGCGAGGCTGGGAATTGAACCCAGAACCTCTCGGTTTACTTGTTGGCAGGCAAACGTCTTAACCATCCTGCCACCTTCCTTCATATTCCTTCCTTCCTCATTTGACAGACTACGGTCGTTGCTGTCTGATTAAGCCTTCGATGAAGAAGAAGAAGAAGAAGAAGAAGAAGGAGGAGAGAAGGAGAGAGAGAGAATCGGAAAAAAGCAAGTAGTAGTGAAAAGTCATGAAGAGAAACTGCGTCGGGAGTTTTCAAGCTTGTGGCATGGGCCAAAAAAATAGTGAAACCTGGCTGATGGTGTGGAACCTATCCCTCCCCCCCCCCCCCCCCCCCCCCACCCCCACCCCCCGTATCCTTTCTCTGGGCAGAAAGCAATGATGCAATAGAAGCAGACAGCTTTTAAGGGATCTACACTCTTGACAGAATCCACAGCAGATCTCAGCACATCAATCACTGCTTGCGAGAAGGCCACCCTTTGTGGGTTTTTTCTTCTTGCCTGTTGTAGGATTATCCCTTGTTTTTCAGACGAAGTTTTGTTTTGTTTCGGTGGGGGGGGGGGGGGGGGGGGGGGTCGTGATTGGGTTGTTTTCCATTTCTCCTTTACGTGGTGGTACTCTGGGGTTCATCGATGGTGAGATTGAGTGTGTGTGTGTGTGTGTGTGTCTGTGTGTGTGTGTGTGTTGTGTGTGTGTGTGTGTGTGTGTGTGTGTGTGTGTGGGTGTCTGTGTGTGTGTGTGTATGTGTGTGAGTGTGTGTGTGTGTCTGTGTGTGTGTGTGTGTGTGTGTGTGTGTGTGTGTGTGTGTGTGTGTGTGTGTGTGCGTGTGTGTGTGTGTGTGTTTGGGGAGGGGTTGCCATGTTTAAATTTTTTTTAATATTTATTTTTAATTTTTATTCTTTTATATCGAGTATAATGGAGTAAGCACTTATTGCTTTTTTTCATCCAGTCCCCGTATGTATGCTTTTGTAAATTCTGTCATCTGTTCCCACCGGCACACAATGACCTACTCTTACGAAAAGCGGAACAGGAATTAACGTGTGCGCAAGATGTTCTGCGTGCGTTTGCACACAGGGCCTCGGTTTATACTCTCATCCGAAGGACTTTTGGGGAGAGTGGAGTCTGCGCTGATGTTAACTCGAGGGGAAAATATCCCCTTGAAAGGGAATCGAGCCCGGGTCGTCAGATTGCGAGCGCCATGTTCTAACCACTAGGCTATCCCGTCCCCCCATGATTGAGGTAGCCTTGTTATGACTTCAGGGATTTCCAAGAATTTAGACTTTTTTGGCTTAAATGTGGTATATTAATTCGAGAATTGTGACGACATTAACGAACAGCTGTGGAACAGGGAAAGCTACTGTATTTTTTGCAATGTATTTGTGTTGTATTGTATTGTACCGTCTTGAATCGTATTGTACGTATTGCACCACATTGTATTGCATTGTATTCTATTGCATGTATCCTATCGGTTTTTTTCTGTCGCAGTGCACTGTATTGCACTGCGTTGCATCAGTATTGCCTTGAATTGCATTGCATTGAATTAGATTGTGTGGGGGGTGGGGTGGGGGGGATGAGCGGGGTATGCATGCATGAACATGTCGCCTTCAATCACAGCAGATTTCTCACTCTGCGTCAAGTTCAAAAGTGTTCTCCTGGGTACTGCATGTCACCACAAGAACAGCGCCACCTTTCATGTGTTTCCTATCTCCAGGTGTATTCTTCCCTATAACAATGGAGGCGTTTTTGTCATAGAGAATTATTTTTCCCTCTAAGAGTGATTCATTTCTTCTATACAGAGAGTAAGAGAAAGAGCGGTGAGCACAGAGAGAGATAGAGAGAGACAGACAGAGACAGAGAGAATGTAACACACAAGGAAAGAAAGGGAGAGAGAGAGACAGAGAGAGAGAGAGAGAGTGAGAAGAGAGAGTAGAGAGAGGAAGAAAGAGAATGATGAACTCAAGAGAGACAGGCAGAACGCAGAGAGAACGGCATAGAAAACATGCAACAGAGACAAAACAAGAGATACAATAACAATAAGACAAGAGAGAAGAGAGAGAGAGAGAGAGAGAGAGAGAGAGAGAGAGAGAGAGAGAGAGAGAGAGAGAGACAGACAGAGAGAGAGAGCAGACAGACGCAGAGAGAACAGACAGACGCAGAGAGAGACCAGAAGACGCAGACAGAACCAGACGAGAGAGCAGAACAGAGAGCCAGACAGACAAGCAGACAGAACCAGAGAGACAGACAACACAGACAGAAACGAGACGAGCAGACAGAACGCAGACAGACAGACAGAGCAGACAGAACCAGACAGACGCAGACAGAACCAGACAGACAGACGCAGACAGAACCAGACAGAGCGCAGACAGACGCAGACAGAACGCAGACAGAGCCAGACAGACGCAGACAGAACCAGACAGACGCAGACAGAACCAGACAGACGCAGAGAGAACCAGACAGACGCAGACAGAACCAGACAGACGCAGACAGAGACCAGACAGAGACCAGACAGACGCAGAGAGAACCAGACAGACGCAGACGAGAACCAGACAGACGCAGACAGAACCAGACAGACGAGAGAACCAGACAGACGCAGAGAAACCAGAGAGAACCAGAGAGAGCCAGACAGTCGCGGACAGAGCCAGACAGACGCAGAGAGAACCAGACAGACGCAAAGAGAACCAGACAGATGCAGAGAGAACCAGAGAGAACCAGAAGAGAGCCAGACAGACGCAGACAGAACCAGACAGACGCAGACAGAACCAGACAAATGCAGACAGAACCAGACAGGACCAGACAGACGCAGAGAGAACCAGAGAGAACCAGACAGACGCAGACAGAGACCAGACAGACGCAGACAGAACCAGACAGACGCAGACAGAACCAGACAGACGCATACAGAACCAGACAGACGCAGAGAGACGCAGAGAAACAAGAGACAAAGACAGACAGACACAGAGAAAGAGAGCGAGAGAATAAGAAAGAGACAGACATACAGAGACAGAGACAAACAGACAGACAGGCAGACATATACACACATAGACAGACAGAACCAAAGAAACAGAGACAGAAGAGTGACACAGACACACACAGAGAAACAAACCTAGGACTAAGGAAGGAACGAAGAAGCGAAATTGGGATATTTGCATAGAAGGTATCCGAAAAGAGATAGAAGAAGAGTAAAGAAGAACAAATTAATACAGAAACAAACAACAAAACAAAACAAAAGAAGAGAAAAAAAAAGAAGGATCTAGACAGGAGGAAAAGCTGATGCTGCTATCATGAATTATTTGTTTCTGGAATGATCTCTTTCTCTCTCTCGGTTTTATTTTGTTGTGTTGTTGTTGTTTGTGGGGAAGGGGTTGTGTTTTTTTATCTGCAAGACTTTGGATAACAGAAATGTCAGAGATGTGCTCCATCACTACAGACAGACAGCTAGCAGTTTGATAACACTAGCAGTAAAAAGTTGGGGGGGTGGGGAGTTTCTTTGTATTGGGTTTTTTTGTTCTTGTTTTTTGCTTTTGTTCTTTTCTTTCTGTTTTTCCTGCCGTTGTTTTTATTTTTTCCGGGGGAGGGGTGTTCTTTTACTTTTTCTTCTTCTGCTGGTGCTTTTTTTTCTCCTTTACTTTCTTTTTACTATTTCTTCTTCTTCATTTTTTTTCATTTTAATTTCTTTTTCTCTTGTTGTTATTCTTGTTTTTCTTATGTTTTGTTTTGGGATTGTTTTCGACTACTTTTCTTTCTTTTCTTTCTTTCTTTCTTTCTTCTTCATTCTCTTTTTCTTTTCCTCTTGTTATTGTTGTTGTTCTTGTTCTTCTTCTGGTTTTAGATGTGATTTTTTTGTTGGCTTGCTTTCTTTCTGTCTGTCTTTCTTTCTTTCTACTTCTTCCTTCTTCTTCTTCTTCGTCTTGTTCTTTGGAATTCTTCTTCTCATCATCTTCTTTACCTTCTTCCTTTTACTTTTTTTTACTTCTTCTAATTCTATTTCTTTTTCTTTTTCTTCTTCTTCTCTTCCTTCTTCTTCTTCTTCTTCTTCTCCTTCTACAACAACAACAACACAACAACTACTACTACTACTACTACTACTACTACTTCTTCTTCTTCTTCTTCTTCTTCTTCTTCTTTCATTCGTTCTTTCTTTATTTCGTTCTTTCTTTCTTTCTTTCTTTCTTTCCTGTTATCTTTCTGTTTTTGTTGTTGCTGTATTAAAATGATGATCATGATATCGTTATATCATTGGCATTATCAACGTTGTCTTTGTTGACTAGCTTATCAACTGAATTTCATTTGTATAGGGTTGTTTGTTCATCTTTTGTTTGTTTACCTTTTTGTTGTTGTTGTTGCTGTTGTTGTTGTTGTCGGTGATGGTTGTGGTGGTGATGGTGTTTAACTGCTCTATCTTTTTTTCTTTCTTATTTGATTTTTCTATTTCATTCTGTTTCTATGCTCATAATTTCTCTCTCTCTCTCTCTCTCTCTCTCTCTCTCTCTCTCTCTCTCTCTCTCTCCTCTTCTCTCTCTCTCCCTCTCTTCTCTCTCTCTCCTCTCTCTCTCTCTCTGTCTCTCTCTCTGCTCTCTCTCTCTGCTTCTCTCTCTCTCTGTCTCTCTCTCCTTCTCTCTCTCGTCTCTCTCTCTCTCTCTCTCTGAAATTCATTTTCAGAGAGCAAAGTATGTGAGCCTTATGGCCACATAGAACGTGTCAATAATCAGACAATTAGCATGGTTTTTGTACAAAGCCTTCTAACTCAGAGACAGTAAACTCAGTCTCCAGTATGCATAGAATTATGTCAATCTTGATGTCATTTGTTTATATGCTTTTTTTCACGTTTCATTTTGGCGTCACCTTTTCTTGATATATGCATTCATGTGTCTGTAGACATTTATATACCCCATGAAAATGGGCAGAGGCCTAAATTCATTAAACATTGTCATTTTCATTGTCATTCTCTCTCCTCTCTCTCTCTCTCTCTCTCTCTCTCTCTCTCTCTCTCTCTCTCTCTCTCTCTCTCTCTCTCTCCTCTCTGCCTTTATTTTGTTTTTTGGGGGGTTGCGTTTTGTTCATTTTACTAGTTTCCGTTGAAAAGTGCGGTTTTAAGACATTGTTTTAAAAAACCTTGTTTTTCAAGAACATTTTAATTATTTTGACTACACACACACTAATTGATGCGGCATTTGACAATATATGGAAATAAGAGCAAAGGGTTCGTAAAATCTTATATGTGTTTTATTCCTTTATTTGTTTGTTTCTTTTGTTGTTTATCATTATTTTTATTATTTTCTTGTTTGCTCTTTTAGCTTCCTGTCATTTCTTCTCATGTGTCCTCTCTTAGAGAAATAAATAAAAGAGAAAAAATAAACGGAGAAAAAAATGGGGAAAAAGGAAGAAATGTGCACATATTGATGTGACATATGACTACTTTAAAACATGAGTGCCGGATTTGTAAAATCTCTCAGGCTTTTGAACCATCATCATTTTTTTTCTGATATAAAAAAGTTGTTGAAATGTAGGCAATCTTGGAAGCCATGGTTCTTTTTAAAAAAAAAAACCAGAAACAAAACCAAATAAGATGACACTTGCGAATTATATAAACTTAAACAAAAACAAAACTTTCAGAAAAAAAGAGAGATATGTGTAGAGGCATCTAGAGACAGAGACAGAAAGATTGAGACAGACACAAGAACAACATAGAAACAGAGACGGAAGATAAATCCTAGGACTGAACATCATCGGACTGAATAAACAATGGTGTTGAAAGAGGCAATCGGAACAGGCAAAAAAAAAACAGAAGACAAAGACAGAAAACAAAGAGCGAATAATAAATAAAGAAAAGAAACTAGAAAAAAGAAGATAGAAGAATAGAGAAGAGACAGAAAGAAGAAGAAGACAAAGAAAGACAGAGAAACAGAACGAACAATAACAACAACAACGACTAAAACACAACGAAGGACATCACAAGGAAAGAAGAAGAACAACACAGACAGCACATACCATATCAGACATCAGAAGAAGACAAGAAAGAGAAAAGAAGAAGAAGAAAACAACAAACACACAAAAAACAACAACACACACATCAACAATCAACACACAACAAGAAAGAAGAAGAAAACAACAACAACAGACGAGAAGAAGAACAACACAACAACATCATCAGAGAAATCATCATCATCATCATCATCAACAACAACAACAACAACAACAACGAAAGAGAGAAGAACGGGAACAGAAGAAACGGACTAGATTACAACCTCATGCATTTCAATGATTACAGGATCTTTTTTCCTTGGACTTGTCCCCTCCCGCCCCCCCCCCCCCCCCCCCCCTCCCCCCCCGAAATAAATCCGTGTTTAATTTTACATCCATTTAAAAGGGGACACACTCGTGTATACTCCAACTAATTAGACACTTAACAAGTACGTATTGTTGTTGTTGTTGTTGTTGTTGTTGTTGCTGTCGCTTGCTGCTACTGCTGATGATGTTGATATGAGGTGATGAGATGAGGAGGAGGAGGAAGACGGTGATGTGGCGGTGGGTGTGTTGGTGGAGTGGTGGTAACATGATGATCATGGTGGTGGTGGTGGTGGTGGTGGTGGTGGGGATGATGATGATGATGTCGATGAGATGACTATGACTATGACGACGACTGACGACGACGACGACGATGAGAGAGGAGAAGGACGACGACTACGACGACGATGATGATGACGATGATGACGACGATAAAATTCTTATCATTGATTTTGTGTTATCAAATTGTCCAGATGTATCTGTTCTTTCATCTCTCAAAATACAAACTTTTGAGTTTTAAAAAAAAATGGAATCCAACCAGAAAATTAAACAAATAAATGAGATGCAGATGCAGACTTTAAAGAAGGCAGACTTAAGACAAAACACGTGCTTCTTTTTAGCGGTGGCCATAGCCAGAGGGCCCAATTACGGATTTTGTTCTGCAGCATAAAACTTCGCCACAAACAGCACGTTCAACAGTGATCAACATCAGGAGTAGAATGCCTGGGTTGTTTTTTCTAGGTTAATTTTTGTCCCTCGGCTACAGATCCCAGGTTCATCAATGGTAACATTTCGTGTGTGGCCGGTGGGTTTTTTTAGCCCATCCTAAAGGTAGCCATAGTTTGTCTTTGGGGATGTCGGGGGGGGGGGGGGGGGGGGGTATGTTCGTTATTTCTGTAACATGAAATACAGGATCTTTTACGTGCATATGCATTCTGCTGCATGTGTATATATACAAGAAGGAAATGAAGACGATGTCAGGTCTGCACTTAGAGTCTCCACCCTTAACTTACCAGACCCCACCGAGATTCGAACCACTACTCCATGGACCCTTGGGATTATACTGAAACGGTCTTTACCACTTGGCTAGAACGCCCTTCGAATGTTTGTTACATTATGCTCTGCTGGATTGTGTTGTATTGTAATATGTGCCAGGGTACTGTATTGCATGTGTTGTCTTGTGTTAAAATGGACAGGATAATTATGAACACACACACAAAAGGAACATTTTATTTGATGCAGATGGCTAGAAATAATAATATTCCTGTGTATTTGATTTTTATTGAGCAATGGTTGTCTTGCTAATATTATATGGTTGTGAAAATTGAGGTTACAAAAATATAATTTTTTTTTAGAAAAAAGTTTAACATTTTAAAAAGCCTATTCAAAGTTACAAAATCACAATGACTTGACTGAGAAGGGTTGAAACTGGACTATACCCTCTTTCTGTTCTACATGGTTCTAGATTTAACAGAATTTGGACTGATCTCTGGACTAACAATGCTGACAAACGTTATCAAAGTCGTATAGTATACACTATAAATAGAGTATTCTGCCGTCCCCTGTGGAGATGCGGGGAGGGGAGGGGGTGGGGGGTCTACACTATAAACAGCATCCCCACTTTCTGGAAATTCTGTGTTAGAAATTCCTTCTTTTCTATCCCTCTCTTTGCTCCTGCTTTGTACCTTTTTTGTTCTGCCACCTCCTTCTTGTCTATCGTCTGCCTTCTTGGTCCAATCTCCTACTTTTCGTCCAGAAAGACTGAAAAAGATGATGATCCTCTCCCACGCCGAAGCCAGATAAGCTAGGCCTGACTTGTCAGGCGCTTAACGGCAGTTCAACTCATTTTCGCTCATAATTATGACAGACAACAGTAGTGGCTGTCTGAGCGTTCGACGAAGATGTATTGCCCTTAATTCTAACTAGGTTTAATTGTGTTTGGATTCACAGTTTTCTTTGTAAACATAGTTTACGTTGTAATGTTATAAAAGGCATTTAAGAATAATTTGGTGAAGTCTTCGTTAGAAAACCTACAACAAAGCAACTATTGTATGTTATTCAATCGTAATTAGGAAAACATTTTAAAAGAGACAGGTATAATTATCAGTGAGCTGCGTATGAAAATATGAGTTCATTATTTAGATTCAGGAATACCAGATCTATCCGTTTGAAACAGAACGGGTGAATGGCATTGTAAAGCCAAATTCTGAATGTGTGTGTGTGTGTGTGTGTGTGTGTGTGTCTGTGTCTCTGTGTGTGTCTGTATGTCTGTTTCTGTGTGTCTGTGTCTGTATGTGTCTGTGAATGTGTGTATACGTGTGTCTGTGTGTCTTTTTGCATGTCTGCATGAGTGTCTGTGTATCTCTGAATGTGTGTATGAGTCTGTGTATGTGTGTGTCTTTGTCTGTGTCTGTGTCTGTGTGTCTCCGTGTTTCTGTGTCTATATCAGTATGTCTGAGCGTGTGCGAGAGCTACAGGTCTAACTTGATACACACGTGTAACTTTGTCTGCCTGAGACACTAACTCCGCGAGATGGGAGAAATTGTATGAAAGTGTGACAGTGACACTACACAGCGTCATGGCAATCCCATTTTAAGATGAAACACTGAAGATGGCAAACACAGGTTGTGCAATACATCTGTCGATGCAACGTGCTGACACATCATAACAAAGATAACATCAATCTATCCTTGTATCTATACATAAATGTATGAATTTCATTTCATGTTGTTTATAGCGCTACTGGTCATGATGGCCATATCAGGGATGTAATTTTATTTGATTTCAGAAACTCCAGCAATATTCACCAAAAGTTGAGAATCAAAACCATCTTTTTTTTTTCGTTCCTCGACTAGAGCTCGAAGATTCACCAATGGTTAGATTTTTGCATATGTGATCGTTTATTTCCCACCACCATTTAGGTAACCGCATTCCGACTTCGGGGATAATATCATCTAATCCTTTAAAACATCCAACATCGTAAAGCTGGAACAAAAAATTAGACGCCAAACTACCTACATTATTTTATTCTACATGGCTAATTAAAAACCAAGCCCTGCTGAGGACATCAGCCATTCTGCTTAACCCTCTGCTGTCCATAAGGAGCGAAGTGAAAAAAGTGAAAAAAAGTGAAAATACCATGCCAAGAAAGTAGCTTCACAACACATGCACGCCCACTACATACATACATCACCAAATGCATGAAAATTCTCAAAAGATTGCAAAGACACCCAAAACAGTCATTGTGTTACATATATCGTAACCGGTACAGGAGAAGGGGGATGGGGGGTAAATCAAAGGTTGGTGAGCAGAGGATCATTGTTCATAACTCATCAGTCACAGCTCATAATAAGGTCCAGATTGACTTCAGACTTCTCTCATTTTGAAATTTCTTCACGAGTTTAAACCTTCCAAAACACAGTTATCATGTCTGCAAATGAAATGTAGAAGCTCTAAAGGTTCGCCATGTGCTGATGTCCCCACACACACCAAAAAAATTGCGAAAAAGGATTTTTAAAATTCACAGCAAGTACACCACACGGTCAGCACTCTTTAATAAACATTCAAAATGGCGTCCAAGGACTTTCCTTCCGGGAGAGTCTCTTCCTGCCGTAATTGCATTGTGGGATTTGCGATAGTGAAAGTGACAATTGTTGACTTACTGCTGGAGGTCAGTCTTGGTCAGTCTAGTCTTTTCATTTTGAAGTTGGATTAGTCAGTCACGGTCAATGTGGATAGCAGTGGGTTGATTAACTGATCCTGCCCCAAGTTACCAAACCAAACTGCAGTAAAGCTAATGAACACTTCAATGTACAAAAACAATACATAAATACCATATGGGCAAACAACACGAACACGGAATAGACATCCTGGTCCCATTCCAGTGTTTGCATGTAATATCAGTACCTGGTCTCCAGAACAAAAGAAATTGCAGGCAAAAATATCTATATATACTGTGTGACAAGACACAATTCCTATGATTTGCTTGAACAAATTCAAGGGAATTAATTAGAAAGGCAGAAAATAAGCAAGAGAGATGATGATATAAAAAGGGATGAAAATAGACAAAAACAAAGAAAGTCATAGAAAAGAGGAAGTTTCTAGCACATAATATCCAGATAGTGAGAATGTTATTTATACTCAAAGACCTTCTGACATCCCCCCAGGGGAACGTAAACGTGATGTGACAGTAAAACTGAAGAAATAGAAGTCAGTTGGCTTAGGTAGATAACATGCATACCAGGGGGTTTTTTGTTTTTAATTCAGGTAAGTTTAACAGTCCGCATGTCCGTCTATTCATTAGGCATCATTTAAAAATGTGCGTCTTGATGCCTAAAACCAGTTGGGTGTTTTTTTTATGTTGAAACGGGATTTGATGACAGATTATTCGTGCTTGAGTGTCTGATTTCCTATCCTTAATGGTTTCTTTTGATTTGCAAGTTAATGATTATGCATGCTCCTCTTTCTTCTTCTTTGAACACTCAAGACAGCGACTGGTGTCTGTCATACTGAGCAAAAATGTGTTGTGGAGCGTGGGAGAGCATTGTCATTTTTTTTAATCCTTCTGCAAGGGAACGGACCAAAATGGCCAAAAAAAATCAGACCGGAAGGAAGTGACAGGAAGAAAATGAACAAGGCAGAAACATAGGTATAGAAAAGAGGGAGTTCCTAGCATAGAAGTTTCCTGTGTTAGTAGATATGTATTGATTTTATACGATTTTTATGATTTTTTTTGTCTTCTGTTTCAAATATTGTTTTTTTTATATTTTACTTTGCAATATTTATTGACAACATCCCTGCTCCTCACCCCCCACCCTACCCCACCCCCCATCCCACGCGCCCCGCCTCCTTTTTTTCCATCTGCCTCCGATTGGTTTGGCATCATTGTTTCTTTGGTATGGTCTCAGGTTGTTGGGATTCTTTTGTCTTTAATCTTATGTCATTGATGTGTCTCCCCCATGTGTCCATCTGTAAGAGTTGTCTATGTTGTGTGCGGATAGTGTGAAATTTGTTTTTCTTTTTGTTTGTTTGTTTGCTTGTTGTTGTATAAGTTTAGATTGTGTTTAAATTAATATTACTCCCAAATATGTTCAAGCAACAACAACCAAAAACATATAAAAAGTACAAGAAAAAAATGTTTAACTATCAGACAAAAGATAGTAACAAAGAAAGAAAAAAGAAGAAAGAAAGAAAGAAAGAAAGAAAGGGAGAAGGAAAGAAAGAAAGAAAGAAAGAAAGAAAGGAAGGAAGGAAGGAAGGAAGGAAGGAAAAAAGAAAGAACGAAAGAAAAAAGAAAGAAAGAAAGAAAGAAAGAAAGAAAGAAAGAAAGAAAAAAGAAGGAAGGATGGAAGATGGAAGAAAGAAGGTAGGAGGGAAGGAAGGAAAGAAGAAAAGAAGAAAGAAAGACAGAAAGAAAGAAAGAAGAAAGAAGGAGAAGGAAGGAAGGAAGGAAGAAGAAGGAAGGAAGGAAGAAAGGAGGAAGAAGGAAGAAAGAAAGAAAGAAAGAAAGAAAAAACACAATAACGAAAGGAAGAAAAGACAGAAAAAAACAAGAAGCAAAGGTGGGAAGGAGGGAAAGAAAAAAGAAAAGGAAAAGTAGGAAAGAACGGACAAACATACAAAAAAGAGGGAAAGATGAATGATTCAGTAAACAAAGGATATGAAGAAGAAGAAAGAAGAAAAAGAAGAAGAAGAAGAAGAAAGAAGAAGAAGAAGAAGAAGAAGAAGAAGAAAACATCAACAACAACAACAACAAAACAACGACGACGACGACGAGGAAGAAGAAAAAGAAGAAGAAGAAGAAGAAGAAGAAGAAGAAGAAAACAACAACAACAACAACAACATTGACAAAACATAAGAACAAGAACAAGAACATCAAGAAGAACAACAATAAGAACAACAACAACAACAACAATAAGAAAAAAAAATCAACATCAACAACAGCAACAACAACGGCAATGACAACAACACGAAAAAAAAAATCCAACAAATCACACCAAAATTTTTTTTTTTTAAAGAAGACAACTACCAGTATAGAAACCAAAAATAAAACTCAAAAAAAAAACTAGAAACCGTTAAAAAAAAAACAGAAAAAGCAAAATATCGTAAAAAAAACAAAACAAAAGAAAAACTTCCACAAAGAAACGGGAAAGAGAAAGAGAAAGAAGAAGAGGGAAAACTCTCATCTCACCTGCAAAACGTACACTGAAGTTGAAGACGGTAGCAGTGACGGTGATGGGTCGAAGGAAAAGAACGCACCAACCAAAGAGAGCAACGAAGCATTCAACCCTTTTTGTAAAAAAAAAAATTTTTAAACCACAAAAAAACATAAACAAAAAATCCACTGTACTTTTCCCTCCTTAAACCAACACCTTTTCTTTAAACCAAGGAACTGTACAAAGTTGTTGTTTTTTTAAATACATGCATGCGTGCGTGCGTTACCACTACCGCTAACTAAATCTTCAACCCAACCCACTCTAACACCTTTCTCTGTGTTTTTTCACACCAAAAAACCCAACCCAACAACAAAAACCATTTAAAAAATGCACACACACTTACACTCACAATTTTTTTTTTTTAATCTCAAATTTGAATGTATATATATATAATAATTCTTCACACAAGAAAAAAAAAGTTGTCACTGTGTCTTGTTTCCATCATAGTAAAAGTGAGTTGGTTTTTTTTAATCAAAGTTTGTTGTCGTTGTTGTGGGGGTTTTTTTCTTCTGTTTTCAAAGTCAGAACTTGTCACTACCACAGTATAATATATCAATTAATATGTGAAGAAACGGCAGAAGGTTGAATCATACGGTCGCACTAAGCTGTACGTGTGCTTATTTTCCCACAAGCCTGTGTCTCTCTCACACACACTCTCTCTCTCTCTTTCCTTGCACGCGTCCGCCTGCTATCGTTCCGTTGAAACCTTTCTTGCAGGACAAGCACATACATACACACACGCACGCGCGCGCGTTCGCGTGTGCGCGTGCGCGCGCGGCGTGGCAAGGGGGTGGAGGAAGGGAGGTGGGGGTAGGGGGCAGGGAGAGGGTGAGGACTGTGTTTGCGTGCTTGCGTGCTTGTTTGTAGTGGTGTATGGAAGGAAGGAAGCATGGGTTTGCATGAGTGCCGATTTGTCTATAGTGTGTGAGTGTGTGTGTTAGTGTGTGTGTGTGATATAGTGTGTGTGTGTGTGTGTGTTAGTGTGTGTGTGTGATATAGTGTGTGCGTTAGTGTGTGTGTGTGATATAGTGTGCTAGTGTGTGTGTGTGTGTGTGTGTGTGTGTGTGTGTGTGTGTGTGTGTGTGTGTTCAGACGTTTGGTAAGCACACCAAAAGCACGCGGTAATATACGTTGGATGTAGAAAAAGAGATGAAAAATAAACGCATAAACGCACGCAAACTTGAGCATTATTTTTTTTTATGTCGAGGATAATGGAATAAGCACTCATGTGCTTTTTTACATAAAGTCCCCGTGTGTATGTGGTTTTGTAAATTTTGTCATCTGTTCCCACCGGCATACAATGGCCTACTCTTCCGAAAAGCGGAACAGGATCTAACGTGTGCGCAAGATGTTCTGCATGCGTTCGAACACGGGGCCTCGGTTTATAGTCTCATCCGAAGGACTTTGACATTCAGTTCGAATTTTTTGTCAAACTGGGAAGAAAGGGCGAGACTGGGAATCGAACCCAGAACCTCGCGGTCAACTTGTTGGCAGGCGAATGTCTTTAACCATCCTGCCACCTTCCTTCATAGATAGATAGATAGATAGATAGATAGATAGATAGATAGATAGATAGATAGATAGATAGATAGATAGATAGATAATGTTGTATACGTACATACATACATACATACACGCACTCATACTCACACAGACTCACACACACACGCACACACACACACACACACACACACACACCACCACCACCACCACCACCACTCCTCGCCACCTCCCACCCCCCCACACACACATGTATTATGTGCGCGTTATTCGCATTCCATACAGATACCAGACAGGGTGGGTACAAGGGTGGGGAGTAGCTGGAGGTGGCTGGGGGTAGGGGGGGGGGGGGGGAGAAGAGGATGAAGGAGAGTAGCCTAAGAAAGAGGAGGAGGAGGAGAAGTGGAAGAGGAGGAGGAGAGGAGGAGGAGGAGAAGAGGAGGAGGAGGAGGATGGTTATAAGTGGTGTTTTCGTTCTTAAGCAGGGTGGTCATCGGGAAGGTTTGTTTGGGCGCGGAATTTACCTTTTGGCACAAAATGCTTTCTTGCTGGAAGGGGGTTGTTTGAGCCTCATTTGCTTGTTTTGGGGTGTGGTGTGGGGGTTTTTCGTGTGTTTTTTGTTTTATTTCATTTTCTATTTTTCTTGGGGGGTAGGGGTTGGTCGGAGGGAAGGGGGGTGGGGGGTTGTTTTATTTAAAATGTGTGTTGCTCAATGTTCGTTCTTTTAAACATGTTGTTGTTGTTGTAAATTGCTTGTTTCTCTCTTAGTTTGTTTACTAGTGTGTTAATGTGGATATTAGCTGGTAGGTTAGTTGGGGAATTAGTTTATAAGTTGGTTGTTGAGTTAGGTAGGTAGGTAGTTAGTTAGTTAGTCTGTTCATTTATTTGTTAGTTGGTCTGTTAATTGGTTAGTTAGTTTGTTAGTTAGATCGATTGCTTAGTTAGCTAGCAAGTTAGTTCGTTCGTTCGTTCGTTCGTTCGTTGGTACGTTCGTTCGTTCGTTCGTTCGTTCGTTCGTTCGTTAGTTAGTTAGTTAGTTAGTTAGTTAGTTAGTTAGTTAGTTAGTTAGTTAGTTAGTTAGTTAGTTAGTTAGTTAGTTAGTTAGTTAGTTAGTTCAATACTTATCCAGTGAGCCAGTTAGTGAGTTAATAAGTTAGTTAGTGAGTTAGTAATTCAGTCAGTTAGTTGATAAGTTGCTTATTTGATTAGTTGGCTGGTTAATTAATTTGTTAGTTAGTTGGTAAGTAAGTAAGTGAGTAAGCAAGCAAGTAAGTAACTTACTTACTTACTTACTTACTTACTTAGCTTGTTGGTTTTTCGATTACGTTTTTGTTTGTTCGTTTTGTTTTGCTTGTTTGTGTGCTGTGTTACAGTACTTTGGAGTTTCGGGTCATTTGGTTGGGGGCGGGGGGGGGGGGGGGGGGGGGGGGAAGGGCGAATTAATTTGTTTAAGGGGAGGGGGGTGGAGATGGTAGGCTGGGACTTTTGTGGTTGTTTTGTTTCGCTTATTTCATAAAATTGCTGTACGTGAATAGTTTTGTTGTTGTTGTTGTTTTTGTATACGTTTTCTTGTTTGATTGCGTACTGTGTTGTGATGTCTGGATTTGTGCGATCTCCCCCCCCCCTCCCCCCCCCAAAAAAAAAGTATCGGTTTGTTTGCTTGTTTGTCTGTTTGTTTGCCTTTTTGTTTGGGTTTTTTGTGGGTTGTTTTTTACTTATGTGTTGTTTTATGTTGCTTTTGGGTTGTTCTTTTGTTGTGTTTTCTAGGGGGGGGGGGGGTTGTTGTTGGTATTTTTAGGTGGAGAGGGGGGAAGGGGTAGGTGTCGAAAGAGGGAGAGGGAGGGGGGGTGAGGATACAAAAGTTACGATTAGGTTGAGCCTTTTTCTTATTCTTTTTTTTTCTTTCTCTTTATTTCTATCCGTCTTTGTCTCTTTCTGGTGTATGGGTTTTTTGTCTCTTTGTCATTGTGTCCTTTATTCTGTCTGTTTTTTTCTCTCTGTCTCAGTCTGTCTGTCTCTGTCTGTCTCTGTATGTCTGTCTGTCTGTCTCTGTATGTCTGTCTGTCTGTCTCTCTCTCTTCTTCTTCTTGTTCTTGTTCTTGTTCTTGTTCTTCTTGTTCTTGTTCTTCTTCTTCTTCTGCTTCTTCCTCTTTTTCTTCTTGT
>CM054135.1:22398026-22405526 GCA_028751875.1 Rapana venosa
CCCCACACGTACAATTGATATAAAATGATAACGTACCACCTGAACGCACTCTTGCTTTCACACAATCATACATACTCACAACACATCTGTATAGTTTTCCACGAATACCATTTCTAAACAAAACTGACCACAACAAACTTCTGTTGACAGAGTCGAAAGCCTTCTCAAAATCTATAAATGCAACGTATAATTTACGGTTTAGACTGAATTGTTATTGAATGAATGCCATAAGTGTAAATATGTGATCTACTGTGGAATAATTTTGCTTGAAACCTGCTTGAAATTCTCCGGTTATATTGTTTTCTGCAGCCATAATAATAATAATAATAATAATAATAATTAAGAAAATATTATTATTATTATTATTATTATTATTTTCTGCAGCCCATTCGTGTAGTCTTCTATTAATCACAGCACTGTAAAGCTTGCTACTTATTTTACACAACGAAATTCCTCTATAATTATTGGGGTTGTTAGCATCACCTTTCTTATATAATGGAAGGACAATCGACTCTGACCAACTATCAGGATAAACACCTTTATCAAATAACTAGTTAAGAAATGTAACCAAAAAATTTAGAACAACATTCGCAGTGCAGGCATTTTTTATCAACTCTCCAATACTCCCATCTGGACCTGCAGTTTTTTTAAATTATTTAATTTTCGCAAAGCCATCAAAATTTCTTCTTTTGAAATTGGGCGATTAAAGTATTCAGTATCATAACTATTCTCAACATCGTTTTCAGCATCTTCATGAGTTAAACCAGATCTTTGGTCTTCATCTTTTTCAAGCAACCCCATGAAATGATCAAACCACATCTCCACATTGATACTATTCTTAGGTTGTTTTCGTCTAGGAAGTGAGAGAGAGAGATGGATGGATGGATGGATGGATGGATGGATGGATTGATTGATTGATTGATTGATTGATTTGGTTGGTTGGTTGGTTAGTTATCTTTTTATTTTCAAAGGGTGAGAGATAAGTATTGATATGTATTGTTTTTAGCCCGCCCTTTCCCTGAATATGGATTGGGGTTGTTTTGTTTGTTTTGTTGTTGTTGTGGGGTTTTTTGGGGTTGCTGCCTCATCTTCCGTGACGTCCCCCGTCCTGCTGTTCCAACGCTGCTCATTCCAATCCCCCCGCCACAGCCATGCCCAGATTTGTTATGTCTCATCCTCAGGGTCGGAAGTCTACAGGGAGCCCATCACTATCAGGCCTTCGTGGGGCTACCTGTCAGATGGGCCCTGCACTGCTGCTGGGTCACTTTGGTGGTGTACAGTGGTGCCTGTTCTAAGCTAACATAGGCAGGATACCACCTACTAATCCCCCTACTAATGACAGTATTAGATCAGTCGCCGAGCCAGACTCAGTGAGTTGCCCACCCAAGGTGGCAACCACCACAACATCCCTCCAACGACCGTCCCCCATGAACCTCCAACCCCAAAGGCTTTGACACAAACTCACCACAAGCACAGAAGTGTATGGGCAAACCGAAGCTGAGGTCACAATGAGACCAGAGCAACTGGGACCACGGAATCAGAGGCAATTGGTTGGGTTTTTTTATTGCGTGATGATCAATGACAATGAGAATGACGTAATTATGCTGCTGTGGAAGTGCATATTATGCTTTGAGACTACTTGACGGGGCTGTACTCTACGCTTAATATCATAATATATTCGGGCGTCAACCGGGCCGAGAGATACAGTGTTGGTCAGGTAATTTGAGCAACACTCTCAAACTCGCATCGGTTAAGTGGATGAAGCTCGACTGTGTGGTCCCAGTCTTCCCACTGAGCCCACAGCACACTCACTCTGGGTAGGAGCCGGCCGGAGTCCGAAAAATCCCTATGACCCTTATGGAAATCGAACCCGCGACCTTCCAGTCCGTTACCCAAGGCGCTAACCACTGCGCCATGGCGGCTGGTCCTGAATATGGATTGTTGTTTTCATGACAAAAACAGTATCAATTAAACTGAGAGAGAGAGAGAGAGAGAGAGACGTACTGGACCACTCTCTCTCCCGCTTTAGTTGTGTAAGATGGATTGAGCTTAAAAAGAAGTCATTATGGTAATTGTTATGGGCAGGCTGCTAGGATCAGTTGGAATATGCTTATGGTACGCCTCATCAGTTAAAAATGAAGAAATAAGGTTAAAGACTTTTCCTTCAATAAACAATAACAATGGTGCATTGCCCTCCTAACAAACAAAGAAACAAAAAAAACATTCCAGCCTTGCCGCTCCTTTTCCCTCCCTTAGATACTATGACAAAATGTCCATATTCGTGTTTATTTTATCTTATTTTATTTTATTCTTTTATATCGAGGATAATGGAATAAGCACGTATGTGCTTTTTTACAACCAGACTTGTTTAGTGCGGCATAGGTCGAAGCCCTTTTGGGAGTAAGTTTAAAAGTAGCTGATTTTTTTTCAGAAGGACCTCTTCTTACGACTGCAGTGCCCACAGAGTGTTGATGGAAATACTTGTCTGGTGTGCTGTTTCTGCATGTGAAATTGGAAATTACTGACTGGGAAGTTTCTTGACTTATTTTGTTATAGTGTAGACAGCAGGCAATTTCTAGTAAGCTTTTTGGGGCTCTGCGATATTTCGACAGCCTTCAATTCGTGTGTAGCATCAGGGGATATTCTTAAAGTTGAATGCCATTGGTATACGTTTTAAGTTGTTTTATAGTTTATCTTTGAGGTCGAATGCAGTTTTTAGTAATAAAAGGTGATAAATCATATCTGGAATCAGTCACTGCTGGCATTCTTCATGGATCTGTTCTAAGCCCTCTACTTTTTCATCTATGTAGATGACATTATTACTGATATTGAATATGTCATAAAACTTTTTGCTGATGATAATTATAGGCTTGTACCTAGCTTTTTCTGATACCTATGTCCATGAAGAAGGAACCAATTCTGATTTAAGAAAATTGGGAGGTGGGCAAAATCATGGAGAGTGATATCTATTGAAGAAAAAACTTTTTGCTTAATATAATTCGTAACAATCAGCAAGACCTTGCATCTTTCATTTTCTTTCAATTAATGATAAAAACATACTACAAAAAGCTAAGATTCAAAAACATATTGGGTTTATTCTACTGCATGACTGTAAATGGGGTGAACATGTAAAGAGTGTAGCCAGTAAAGTAAAACAATTTATTTCGTGTTAGAAATTTTACAAACACAAACGAAAAAGAAAAACATTACACAAAATGATAGATGAGAAGATTGGACCACAAGGTAGTCGCTTACGGTTTTTATTCTTTTCTTTCTTTCCTCCAACTTATCCTCATTATAAATTCATAGATCAACAATAGGAAAGCAATGGACAGCAGTCAGACTGATTAGGTTTCTTGGACATTCAGTGACCATCTTCACCCAGTCGTAGAGGGTCAGACCCGCAAGGTACAGGCTGACCCAGTCCCTTTCACACCTGATTCCACCTTTTGACCTTTCCCACACAGACTGAAGTAGTTCGGTCCTTGTCCCAAATACCAAGCATCTTGTTCTCCAGCGTACATGTTTACCTGTTTAACGACCCTTCAGCAGTCATTCTGAGGGGGCAAGTTGTTCACAGGCTGGGACTGTTGGTCTAGTTGTTTCTACGTTCGTGAACCAAGAGCCAAGTAGGGATCTACTGTTATGTGTCTGTTCATTTTTGAAGTTGTAAAAAATGATAAATGTTCATCGGGGACTTACTTTTATGTGTCATTCCTTTTGAAATTGTAGAATGGTATCGTTTGTAATGTTAATACAGACCAGTCAGTTTTGTTGACACTGTGGCCAGAATGTTATCCAGGTTTTTTTATTATTCTTTTCAAATTATACGTGTAATTTTGTCGATTTGTTGTTGGCGTTGTGATTTTTTGGTTACCTTTGTCAAGCCGTTTTCAAGACTAGTGCGTGACAGATTTTTTTTAAATAGCTTTTATATTTTATTTCGATTTGTATGATAGAATCCATGACTGCTGCTTTTTCATATTTTTTTTCGCCCAATTTGTGGTGGCAAAAACTTATAGTTCTCTATTATCAATTTTGTATTTCGCAGATATCCATATGCATTGATAGACTCCAGACTTGAAGACACTTTTGTGTCAAAAAAACTCAAACCGTAAGATATTATTTTGCGTTCGATGACATTTCATTGCGCCTTTAACTGGTTTTATCATTTCAGAAACCAAGGGCTGTTTGTCTGTTATCTGTAACTCCTCTCTTTATCTTTCAATTCGCCATTGTTTAGATTTGTTGTTTATAACTGCTTTCGCATATTCTTTCTTTAACTTAAATACAGGGGTTCTGTTGAGCAAAGAATCTTGTATGTGTCATTCAAATATCATCTCTAACAACTTCCGATGGCGATATTTTGAGCGGAATCTAAACATGTATTTATTTATTTATTTATCTATTCTTTTATATCGAGGATAATGAAATAAGCACTGTTTGTGCTTTTTTACATCTAGTCCCCGTGTGTATGCGGTTTTGTAAATTTTGGCATCTGTTCCTACGGCCCGCAATGGCCTACTCTTTCGAAAAGTGGAACAGGGTTTAACGTGTGCGAAAGATGTTCTGCGTGCGTTCGCACACGGGGCCTCGGTTTATAGTCTCATCCGAAGGACTTTTGGGATGGGGGGTGGGGGTGGGAGGGAGTCTGCGCTGATGTCAACTCCAGAGGAAAAAATCCCCTTGAACGTGATTCGACCCCGGGTTGTCAGATTGCGAGCGCAATGTTCTAACCAATAGGCTATCCTGTCCCAAAACATTGAGGAGGTAAGAGGGGGTGGGAGGCGGAGAGTAACCAAGCGGTTAGAGCGTTGCCCTCGTGATTTGACGGCCCGGGATTGAGCCACAACCGAGAGGATTTTTTTGCCCTGTAGTTGATAAACACTGCTGACTCCTCTCCCTGGAAAGTCCTTCGGATGAGACTAGGAAGTGAGACGCCAAGTGCGGACGCACGCGGAACATTCTGCGCTCACGTTAAAACCTATTCTGTCTTTCCGAGGAGTGGGCCATTCGTGCAGGTCAGAAAAGTGTGGACAAAAGATATATTAGTATACAACATGTATGCACAGTGGTGTCGTGTTTAGACATCGTTGGCCAAGTTGGCATAGGGTTGTCATAATGGTGGGCAAAATCAGTCCCAGAGAGAGAGAGAGAGAGAGAGAGAGAGAGAGAGAGAGAGAGAGAGAGAGAGACAGACAGACAGACAGACAGACAGACAGACAGAGAGAGACAGACAGACAGATAGATATATAGAGAGAGAGATTTGGAGCAAGAACTTTCAAAAAGCTAGCCACACACCTACCTTACCTTCCACACACGGCCAGTCAGGGATATAGATACAACTTTTTGACCTGGTCACCTTCACATGATTTCTTCTCTCTCTCTCTCTCACTCTCTCTCTCTCTCTCTCTCTCTCTCTCTCTCTCTCTCTCTCTCTCTCTCTCTGTGTCTCTCTCTCTGTCTCTCTCTCTGTCACTCTCTCTCCTCTCTCTCTCTTGTCTCTCTCTGTGTCTCTCTCTCTCTCTCTGTCTCTCTCTCACTCTCTCTGACTCTCTCTCTCTCTCTCTTCTCTCTCTCTTGTCTCTCTCTCTCTCTCTCTCTCTCTCTCTCTTCTCTCTCTCTCACTCTCTCTCACTCCTCTCTCTCTTTCTGTCTCTCTCTCTCTGTCTCTCTCTGTGTCTCTCTCTGTCTCTCTCTGTGTCTCTCTCTATCACTCTCTCTCTCCTCTCCTCTACTCTCTCTCTGTCCTCTCTCTCTCTTCTCTCTCTATCTGTCTCTCTCTGTCTCTCTCTCTCTCTCTCTCTCTCTCTCTCTCTCTCTCTCTCTCTCTCTCTCTTCTCTCTCTCTGTGTCCAGCAGACTGGCGGCCCCCAGGAGACTGATGGCTAGCAGACCCCTGTTACCTCTTAAACCCAGTTGACCTGCCTGTGGCTCATGCAGTCTTGATGTGTACCTGTTGGAGCGGTTTAATGAACCTTCCAAACAGTCACCTTTACACGTCCGAGTTGTACACCTAATTGTTTAGTAGTCAGTCACTCGCCACGTCAATAAGTCTTTTCAGGGTGAGGGGATGTAAGAGAGAGAGGGCCGTGTGTATTAACTGATTACTCACAGATCAAAAGGGTTGTTTGTTGTTGTTTTTTTATAGAGTTATGAACTAAATCAGCTTACCTACGGTTTTTTAGACGGACTTAGTACTTGTTTTGTTTGATCTTAGGGGAGCTGGGCTTTGGGATTTTTTTTTGTTTTCTTGTTTTTCTTTTTTGTTTCGGGGTAGGTGGGGTGAGGGGGAAGGGAAGGGATAAGGGGCGGATAGGGGATGGGTGGAGAGCTAAATGTTGTTGCTGTTGTTTTTGTTGTTTAGTGTTTCTTTTTATTTCTTGCAGGCTTTTATCAGGTCTTCTAGGTGGCTTGTTTTCAGATGCACGTTTTCATGTTTACATTCTCCTTAAGCAGCGTGGTGTAAATAGCGTTTATTCGTTTGAAAAAAGCGCGGAACAAATATTACATGAGAAACATAATCATCATATTTCTTTTTAGTGTTTTTGATTTTATTTTATTGTATACCACATTTAGTCATGGCAGATTTCTCTGCGTGAAATTCGGGCTGCTTTCCCTGGAGAGCGTGTCGCCACAAGAGCAGCGCGACCTCTTTTTTTTCTTTTCCTGTCTGCATCTGTAATTCTTTCTCGATCAGAGTGGCTTTGTTTACAGAATTTTGCCAGGGACAACCCTCCTGGTGCCGTGGGTGCTTTTACGAGCGCTAAAGAATTATACGTAACACATGGGACCTCGGTTTATCGTCTCATCCGGAAAGATTAACACCCAGACCACCACTCATGGTCTAATGGATGAGGGTAAATAGCAATAACAAGATAGCAGCTCCATATATTGTGCTTAAGTACAAACAACATATGCATTCACGTACACTATAAAGTGAACGGACATTAAACAAAAACAAAACAAAACAAAACACTATAAAGTTTACTGGCTATGATCGACTGACCTGACACGTCGAACGCAAATTACAGTTGTTAGGCAAGTTATGACTTTCGATAACAAGCTCTTAACATAACATAACAACTAGCACTCTCCTTTACAGGAGAAAAATCCTCTGAAGTCGGAGTATGGCTGCCTATATAGCGAGGTACTTAAAAAAACAGTCATACACGAAACTTCTCATCCAGTGTGTGCAATTTCAATCTCACAATGATTCCCGGGTGGGGTGAGTGAGTCAGAATGCGCATTCTGGGTGAACCTCCCACAGTGTTAAGCTGGGGAACGCACAAACTACAACTACAACAACAACATCAACAACTTTCGATCAAGACGAAGGTAAGTAGGTGCAGCACCTACAGCAGTGCAAACCACGATGCCGTGGAGCCAGACCCTGAGCTAGGATACAGTGTAGCAGACGATTGCAAATCGCGGTAGACTAGTTGATGATTCTTTCTTCCGAAGATAGGCACGAACGTCGTTTACAATGCACGTGACGCTG
>CM054135.1:22410526-22430526 GCA_028751875.1 Rapana venosa
GAGAGAGAGAGAGAGAGAGAGAGAGCAGAGAGAGAGAGAGAGAGAGAGAGAAGAGAGAGAGAGAGAGAGAGAATGAGAGAGAGGAACAAAGAGACACGGTCTGTCATATTCACACTTTTCATACATATGTATTCTGGCCTTTGGCTCCAATCTCTAATGGTATCTCAATTCCTACTGTTATAGTTATTGTAGCTGCTGCTGCTACAGCTGCTATTGCTCTATTTGCTGCTAGTTTCTGCTGCTGCGCCCGATGCAGCTGCTGTGCAGCGCTGCTGTTGCTGCAGCTGCTGCTTATGCTATAGATGATGAAGAGAGGAGGAGAGGCTGCCGCTGCTGCAAGCTGCTGCAAGCTGCTGCTGCTGCTGCTGCTGCGATGATGATGATAGATGAATGATGATGATGATGATACTGCGGATGTTGATGGCTATGATACTGCTGCTGCTGATGATGATGATGCTGCTGCTGCTACTGCTGCTGTTTACTGCCATTGCAATATCCTTCGATTCAATTTCTCCTTCAAACACCCTTGAGAATTATGTTAACCCAAGAGTATAGTAATGAACATTTTGTTGTTGAACGTCACCGGACAGTCGCAATCTGCCTCCTCCCGCCCCCCCCCCCCTCAACTCTCTCTCTCTCTCTCTCCAATCTCTCCTCTCTCTCTCACTCTCTCCTCTCTCTCGTCTCTCGTCTCTCTCTCTATCTCTCTCTCGATCTATCTACATCTATCCATCTTTCTACTCTGCTGAATTGTACCATCTTCTGAAGACCTCCCAGACCACTGATCTCAGAGATGTTGGCAATGTAAGATGTTGGTGGTCTGCCTCTTTTCCTTCTGCCATCAGCCTTGAATGCCATCATCAGCCTTGTCTGTGTGTTTCTGTTTGCATGACCAAGGTATCTCAGTCTGCGCTTATCAGTTTCAGCCAGCATTTGTGTTTGCACAGGGAGTTCATCAAGAATGCTTTCGTTTGTTTTTCTGTCTGACCATTTGACTCTTAGAAGCCGCCTGTACAACCACATTTGTCTAAGTTTATTTTGCCTGCATTTATTTGTGTCTATATATAATACCGAAACCGGTATTACATAATCGAATAACCGAAACATATCTCTCAGGACCAAGGTCAAGCTACTGCATGCATTGGTCATCTCCACATACCTGTATACATGCAAGTCCTGGACATTGAATGCAGATCTACAAAGAAGGAACCCACTTCTGGATATAGCATGCCTCAAGTAAGACTCTTGGCATTTCATACACGGACGACCACATAACCTAACGAAGAAGTCCGACAAACCATCACCCAACAAGCAAAACAGTACAAGACCGCTGACCACATCAAGAAAGGAAGCTCAGGTGTAGGAAAGGACCAAGATCAGATGAGCTCTCCAAGACCTTACTGCAAAGGAACAGTACAGGGAAAAAGAAGGCGAGGCAAGCCGAAGAAGAAAGGGGCAGACAACATCACTGAATAAAAAAGGAAGAAACTTCACAAACCAGGCACTTGCCCCCACCGCCGAAAATGGACCCAACTAGTGCAATTTTCATCACGCAGTGCATGCCCCAAACGACCCTAAAAGGGGATTGAGATAGATAATGAAAATAAATAAATTCCAGATTCTAACAGGGGCAAAAAATCATTGAACCATTTAAAGCTCGTTTTTTCCCAGCTCGCTGTCGGGGAAGATAATTTACATTACAAGATTGAGCATTCTGAAGTGGAAAGTAAGATTAGATTGACCCCCTTTTGCCTCATCTGAGGTGAAAACCCTGTTGGGAAAAATTTGCCAATAAGTTGTGTTTGTTGTTTGTTTGTTTATTGTTGGTGTGTTTTGGTTTGTTTGGGTGCAACGCGCGCGAGCGTGTGTGTGTGTGTTGTGTGTGTGTTTTTGGGTGTTGTGTGTGTGTGGTGTGTGTGTGTGTGTGTGGTGTGTGTAGTGTGGTGTGTGTGGTGGTATGTGTGTGTGTGTGTGTGTTGTGGTGTGTGTGTGTGTGTGTGTGTGTGTGGTGTGTGTGTGTGTGTGTGTGTGTGTTTTGGTGATGTGTGTGGTGTGTAGTGTGTGTGTGCGTTTTTGTTTGTTTGTTTGCTTTATTCTTTTATATGGAGGAAATGAATAGCACTCAGGGCTTTTTTACATCCAGTCTCCGTGTGTATGCGGTTTTGTGAATTTTGTCATCTGTTTCCACCGGCACACAATGACCTACTCTTCCGAAAAGCGGAACAGGATTTAACGCGTGCGCAAGATTTTTCTGCATGCGTTCGAACACGGGGCCTCGGTTTATAGTCTCATCCGAAGGACTGTGTGAGGCTTGCGTGTGTGTTTGTGTGTGTGTGTGTGTGTGTGGTGCGTGTGCGTGTGCGTGTGCATGTGTGTGTGCGTGCGACCGCACGCGCACGCATGTGTGTGCGTGTGTGCGCGCGCACGCGTGTGTGTGTGTGTCTGTCTGCGTGTCTGTGTGACCGTTTACATCTAACTCTGCCTGAAAGAAGATCAGATACATGAGTGAGGAAACGAAGATGACAAGCTTCCTGGAAAGAAATGGCAGATTTATGATAGAGGATACAATTATTCCTAAGGCCATAATGTTCAGCAGGAAGGGACAGTATTTCCAGCATCCTGCAACTACCAGAAAAGAGATTATACCGTAAATACGGCATTAGAATGCGGCTTACAGGGAAATCCAAAACAAACAAAAATTGATGATAGCCTTAACTTTCCGCAACAAGCAGGCTTTTCTATCCATTTCAGGGGGCGGGTTGGCACTGGTATGCTTTTTCTCACCCAGTCCCCCCGTGTGTATGCAGTTCTGTGAATTTTGTCATCCGTTCCCACCGGCACACAATGGCCTACTCTTACGAAAAGCGGAACAGGATTTTCACGTGTGCGCAAGATATCCTGCGTGCGTTCGCACACGGGAGCGCGATTTATAGTCTCAACCGAAGGTGTCTGAGAGGGGATGGCAGGCAGACAGTTCCAGACAAAAGGACCTCGATAGTGGGACAGGTCAGAGGTGTCCTCTGCTACTGGCAACCATGTAAGCCAGTACCACCTGTGTCATGTGGGCAGATGGAGCTCATGCCAGTACCACCTGTGTCATGTGGGCAGATGGAGCTCATGCCAGTACTACCTGTGTCATGTGGGTAGATGGAGCTCATGCCAGTACTACCTGTGTCATGTGGGCAGATGGAGCTCATGCCAGTACTACCTGTGTCATGTGGGCAGATGGAGCTCATGCCAGTACTACCTGTGTCGTGTGGGCAGATGGAGCTCATGCCAGTACTACCTGTGCGGTGGAGATGGACTCATCCCAAATACCTGTCGGTGGCAATGAGCCATGCAGAATACCTTGTCAATGGTAATGAGCTCATCAGTCTGGGAAGACAGTCTATGAAGGAGGACAACTCTGATTTCAAATCTCCCCTGCCTTCGCCATATCTACTCATAGGAAAGGCTTCCGGGTCAACCCTGGAAAAAAAAATCGGAGTCGGAGTCCCAAGGAGTCTGAGCTTTTCTACACACTTCTGGCAACTCCTGCGACGGCCTAGGAACCATGTGTACGGCGATTGCCTTTCCATTACAATTTCCCGCAACGTGGGGATGGATGGGTGGGGGGGGGGGTTCTCTTTCAGTATTTCGTCTTTCAAGGGTGACGGATGCCTACTAAGTGGAACAAAGATTTTGTGCGAAAAAAAGAACTTTCGGTCCAGCCAAAAGCTCTATCAGTAAATTAGTAAGTTAGTGCGAGAACCACATTAAAACGTTACGGTTGTAAACGTAACCTACCCTGCTCTTACAATTTCAACGCTTGAACAACTTAGCCCAGGACCCCCCCCCCCCCCCCCCCATCCCCCCCCCCCCCTCCCCTTTCCCAACACACACCCCACACTCACGCCCCGACACATACACACAACACCACTACACACACGTCCTTTTTTTACACGACTACTTAAACTGCAGAACCCACATCACCATAAAAACACATCAACCATGAGTTATGAGTAAACCTATCACTTCGGTCCAAGCAAAACGATCAATCAAATCCACAAGGCGAGAGAGAAAAAACCGAAAAACAAAACAAAAAAACAAAACAGTACAACAGAATCCTGATCTTTATCTCGACAAAGCCTCGGAACGAGGTTTCCCCCTACCTTTATCAATCGCAGCAGCTCAATTTTGGTTGTCGTGTCATCATCCTGCAACCCTCCCATCGCTCATCCCTGTTGTTCTGCCTCCTCTACATCCTCCACACCCACCCTCTATCCCCACCCCTCATCATCTCCCCTTCCCCTTCCTTGACCAAAAAAAAAAGAGGCAGCACAGAGAAACTTGCTTGCAATCTCTGTGAGAGTCAACATGAGACATCCCTAAAAGATATCAAATATTCCAAAGCATCAATGACCACTGCGATAAAAACGGGAAAATAGTTGTTGGCCATAAACCCAGGGAAGAAAGAAAAGATATGAAGGAAGAGAAAAAGGAAGGGAGGGAGGGAGGAAGGAAGGAAGGGAGGGAGGGAGAGAAGGAAGAGGAAGAAGGAAGGAAGGAAGAGAAGGAAGGAAGGAAGGGATGGAGGAAGGAAGGAAGGAAGAAAGGAAGGAAGGGAGGGAGGAGGAGGGAGGAGGAAGGAAGGAAGGGAGGGAGGAAGGAGGAGGGAGGAAGAAAGAAAGAAGAAAGAAAGAAAGAAAGAAAGAAAGAACGAACGAAGAAAGAAAGAAAGAAAGAAAGAAAACAGAAAGAAAGGGAAGGAAGGAAGGAAGGAAGGAAGGAAGGAAGGAAGGAAGAAAGAAGACAAGCAGAGTCTAAAGAAATGATTAATTAAACTGGGAAAACGGCCTGATTATCAAAAACAAACGGGGAAAGAGTAAAATAAAATAAAAAGGAAATATTAGACTATCAGAGTGGGAGGGAAAAAAACCCGGAAATATTAAACAATCAGAGAAAAAATAAACAGCAAAATAATTAGTCTCCCTAAATGAAAATGTTCTTTTGTAACCGGTCTAAAAGTGTGATCTACTTTTGAAACTCGATTCGTTGTTATACATGAGATTGAGGCCTTGCTACCTAGAGTAAAGCATTACACTGATTTTAGGTTATTACAACATGTAACTTTTGTCACATATTTCTGAATTCATAGTCATTCACGCATGCACATGCACGCACGCACGCAAACACACACACACACACACACACACACACACACACACAACACACACAACACACACCAAAATACACACACTACGATACATAGAGAGACAGACAGACATACAGAGACAAAGAGAGACAAACAGACAGAGACAACAACACACTGAGACAGATACAGAGATAAAGAGAGAGAGAGAGAGAGAGAGAGAGAGAGAGAGAGAGAGAGAGAGAGAGAGAGAGAGAGAGAGAGAGAGAGAGATGCAAACAGAGAGACAGAGACAGACAGGCAGGCAGACAGAGACAGAGAGACAGAGAGACCCAGACAGAAAGAGATGCAGAGAGATAAACAGACAAGCAAACAGAGAATAACAGAGAAGAAGATGAGGAGGAGGAGGAGAGGAGGAGAGAGGAGGGGGAGGAGGTGGAGGAGGAGGAAGAGGAGGAGGAAGAGGAGAAGGGAGGAGGAAGAGGAGGAGGAGGAAGGTGACGATGACGACGACGACGACGATGATGACGACAAAACGACGATGACAATGATGATCCATTGCCGTTGCTGATTGCGATGATTGTGTTTGATTCCAAGGGTTTCACAAAAGTATCGCAAATACTTTCTTATATCCGGCTCTTGGCCTGGCTAGGGGCTATATTAGATAGTGAGTGAGACCGAGACAAAGACAGAGACAGAGACATTGAGAGAGAGAAGCAGAGTGAGAGAGAGAGAGAGAGAGGAGGAGACAGACAGACAGACAGAGGCACAGACAGAGTCAGAGACTAAAAGATTGCAAAAGGGACAGAGAGAAAGAGAGAGAGAGGAGATAGAGAGACAGAGACAGAGAGAAAGAGACAGAGACAGAGACATGCAGAGGGATCAGAGAAGAGACAGAGAGAGGAAACAGACAGAGAGACACAGAAAAAAGAGACAGAGAGAGACAGAAGGACAACAGAGAGAGACAGACAGACAGAGAGAGAAGGGTAGGCAGAAAGACGAAAAGACAGAGAGAGAGAGAGTCTAGTCAAGTCAGAAAGAGAAAGACAGAGAGAAAGAGAGAAAGACAGACAGACAGAGACAGAGAAACATACCCCCAAAAAGACAAAGAGACAGAAATTAGCTGTCCTGAACAGAACCCAGAACAAACTTTGTTGACATATTCTTTTCTCTCACAAGGAAATGGACAACATTCCAGAACCAATCTTCTGTCCATCATAATTTTTTAAAGGTAGCATTTTGCTCCCCCTAAAAAAAGACACGTTTCCTGCGATTACATTTTCCGCAATTTCGCTACAGTTCAAACGGCAAGAAAACAAAAATCTAACACCATTTTTCCCGTGCCATAATAATGTGTGTGATGCTGTCTAACGTTTTGTTTATTGGAGTTTTGGACAGATAGGGAGAATGTTTTGATATTTTCGATATTTTCGATGATCTTTTTTTTTTCTTTTGGAGGGGGGAATTTTGGTAAAGATCCGATTGTTTAGTTTCCTATTGTTGTTGTTTCTGCTGCTGCAGTTCTTGTTTTTGTTGTTGCTGCTGCTGCTGTTGTTGTTGTCCTTGTTCTTATTCTTCTTGTTCTTCTTTTTGTTGTTGTTGTTGTACGTTTTTCAGGGGTCATGAAGAATGTGCACTCCCACTTACTCATCTCACATGGTGCGTGCATTGGTGGTCTAGAGGTAGCACACCTGCCTAGAAAGCGGAGATGCGTAAGTTCGAATCCCGTTCGTGCCCGAACTTTTTTTCCACCGATCCACTAGACCTTGAGTAGTGATTTGGGAGTTAGTCTTCCGGGTGAGACGATAAACCGAGGTCCCGTACATAAAACACATTCAGCGCATGTAAAAGAACCCACGGAAGCTGAAGAGTTGTGTGTGGCAAAATTTAGGTAGAATAAGTCACTCTCATACAGAAACAAATACAATTGCATACCATTTTTTTAAGGAATGGCGCTGCTCTTGTGGCGCACGCTTCACCCCCCCCCCCTCCCCCCCCCCCCCCCCCCCCCCCCCGAGGAAGAGCAGTCCAAATATTACGCAGAAATTAATATGTTCTGACAAAAATTAGTTTACAATAGAATAATAATAATAATAATAATAATAATGTATGGAATTTATATAGCGCTGAATCTTGTAAAGCAACAAATCAAAGCGCTCAAATCAAAGCGAGAATGGCTGTGAAATGAGAAGCTTGCGTGTATGATTCTTTTTCACATACCTCGCCGCATAGGCAGCCATGCTCCGACTTCAGAGGTGGGGTTTTTTTCTCTTTTAAAGGAGGATGCATCATGTTATGCTAAGAATCTGTCATAGCTGAAGGCAAATCTCAATGTACTTTTCTTTCTTTTTTTTTACAACATAACAACATTTTAATCTAGGCCTCGGCGCTTAGCTTACAACACCTTCACCATCATCATCACTCAATACCTAACTATGACGTTGGTTGCATACGATGATTTGCAACAGTCAACCAAATCCAGCGTCAAATCAAGACGAGTATGGCTTGAATAGGCTGGTTTATAGATTCTTTGCACTCTCCCGCATAGCAGCCTGTACCGACTTCTATGGTGGTTTTTCCTTATAAAGGAGATGAACGTATGCTAGAATCTTCATGGCTAAAGACAATTAAAATGTCTTTTTTTTTTTACACAACACATTTCGAAGATAGGCCTTCGGGAACTTAGCTACAAACTTTACAAAATCTCATACACACCGGGTGGGGTGGGCGGGGGCTATTAAAAAACAAGCACATAGGCGTTTTCCATTTCCTCGATATACATTTAATTTCAAGACAGTCTAATATTGGGATCAGCTGGTTTCCAGCCCGTGTTTTTTGTGTGCTCTCCGTCTCCCTCCTTGCTGTTTTGTGGGCTTTTTTCCGAACGTGCAGAAGCTCTTCAAGTTAAATCCTGTCCGCTTTTCAAGTCGTATCCTTGCTCGTTAGTGGAAAGGACTTTCAAACGCCTATAGGCGTGTGGGGCGCGGGGCGGGGGGGCTGGACGTACAAAAAACACATACTACATACTCAAAAGACACACAATAACAAAACTAACTAATTGCTCTCTCTCCTCCAATTTTTTGACTTCCCCTCCCTATTCGTTCTTGCTGTTTTTTCACTAGTCAGGCTCTCTCATTTTGGGCCCTGTGCTTTCAGTCTGTTTTCACTTCCTCGTCTGTATGGCTTTCACTGTTTGACGTGCTGCAGCGACGCGCACGCCCACGACACACTCACACACACACACACACACAACACACCACACACACTTTTCTCTTTCCCCCCTCCTCCTCAACCCCGACTACCCCCTACAACCCCACACACCCCACCCAACCCCACCTTTCCATCACCCACCCCCCACCCCAACCCCACACACACCCCACCACCCCCCCCCTACTGTGCATTATGGAGACAAGCAAGCAACAAGGGAAGAGAAGGGAGGAGGAGGAGGAGAAGGAAGTATAGAAGTGGAGAGGAGAGGGGGGAAGGGAGGAGAAGAGTGGAACAACAACAAAGTGAAACTGTCCATTGGAAGGAAGCGTGGCAGAAAGGGAAACAGGCTGGGGGTAACTGGGCGGAATTTGACCAAACAGATAAGAGCAGAGGGCTAGGGTTGGCACGAGTGATATGATAATAGACCCATTACCAGCAGGAGTAGCCAGAGAGGGTTGTGAGATGGGAGGGGGGGGGGGGTAGAAGGGGTAGGAATGGAGGGAGGGAGGGATGGAGGAAGGATGGAGGAGGGGTGGGGGAGGGAGGGGGGGGGGGGAGAAGAAGAGGAGTGAGTTGGGAAGGTGGAGGGAGGATTGGTGATGGGATGGGGTGGGTTTGGAAGGAGGTGGGGGGGATCTTTTTTTTTTCGTTTTGGTCATCGTCTTTTAAAGGCTTTTTTATTTTAAAAAAAATCCATGGTTATACGCGTGGTATATAGCTGTGCCACAGATTTGATGAGGGAGTTAAGGAACTAGTTAGTTAGTAAGTAAGTTAGTTAGTTAGTTACTTTACTTACTTAATAACTTATTTACTTACTTACTTACTTACCTGCTTACTTACCTACTTACTTACTTATTTGCTTGTCTATTGGTTTGGCTGCTTGTCTGTTACTTAGTTGGTTTGGTACTTAGGTAGATTGGTATAGGTAGGTAGGTAGGTAGTAGATAAGTAGACAGGTAGGCCCGTAGGTATTAGGTAGGTAAGTAGGTAGGAAGGCAGGTAGGTAAGTAGGTAGGTAAGTAGGTAGGGGGTAGGTAAGTAGGTATGTAGGTAGGTAGATAAGTAGGTAAGGGGTAGGTAAGTAGTAGTAGGAGATAAGTAGGTAGGGGGTAGGTAGGATAGATAAGTAGGTAGGGGGTAGGTAAGTAGGTAGGTGGAAAAAGTAGGTAGGGGGTAGGTAAGTAGGTAGGTAAATAAGTAGGTAGGGGGTAGGTAAAAGGGAGGTAGGTAGATAAGTAGATAGGGGGTAGGTAAGTAGGTTTGGTAGGCAGATAAGTAGATAGGGGGTAGGTAAGTAGGTAGGTAGATAATAGTAGTAGGAAGTAGGGGGGTGGGTAGGTAAGTAGGTTAGGTAGATAAGTAGGTAGGGGGTAGGTAAGTAGGTAGGTAGATAAGTAGTAGGGGGTAGGTAAGTAGGTAGGTAGGTAGATAAGTAGTAGGGGGTAGGTAAGTAGGTAGGTAGATAAGTAGGTAGGGGGTAGGTAAGTAGGTAGGTAGATAAGTAGGTAGGTAGTAGTAGGTAGGTAGGTAGATAAGTAGGTAGGGGTAGGTAAGTAGGTAGGTAGATAAGCAGGTAGGGGGTAGGTAAGTAGGTAGGTAGGTAGGTATTTAGGCAGGCACTCAAACATCCACAGATGGATCAGCAGAAGAGGCTACTAGAAATGGAGGCGGAGGAATTTTCATGACATTGAAAGATGGCGCAGAAATCTGCCATTCAGTACAAACTAGAAAATTCTCAACAAATTTCAGGGCGTAAGCAGATCACGTTGCAGGTAGCAAAACACTCTACTCAACATGGAGACAATTCGCCCGAGTCGATACTTCTAGAGCGTTGTCTGTGATTCAGGCCATATAGACTCACAGAACAAGGTAACTCAACGCCTGCATCAGCTCTTGGTTGCCCTGCAAGCAGGACGAGCATACAGCCATCCAGTGGGTTCCTTCACACTGCAGCATCCATGGCAACGAGGAAGCTGACCTACTGGCGAAGGTAGGAAGTCAGATGCCTCAAGAGAAGCAGGAGGTGACGCGTGAAGAAGCAAAGACAATAGTGAAGGAAAATCATGAGAGAAGATGGCTTCAGCAGCACCCTAATTTCAACAGTAAAGATGACTTCTACCTCCTGCCCAAAGATAACTATGTGCTGCTGACTAAGACATCACATGTTCACCAAGTTCCACATTGGTGATTCTGAGACGTTCCACTGCGGTACTTCTCCCATGACAGTGGATGGAACACTAATCCAGACCTATCCAACACACTTAAACCTAAGAGCTGATGTATAACCTACTGACCTGCTGATGAAGAACAAGCTCTTTGGACCCCTGGAAGACCTTTGACGTACCACGGCAGCATTTGTCAGGGCCTCCATTCATTTATTCATTATTTTAATCTTTTATATCGAGAAATTAGGAATAAGCACTCATGTGCTTTTTTTACATCCAGATCCCTTGTGATAGCGTTGTGTAAATTTTTTCAACTGTATCCCCCGGCACACAATGGCCTACTCTCTCCGAAAAGCGAACAGGAATCTTAATTGGCGCAAGATGTCTGCATGCTTCGAACACGGGGTAGGGCCTCGTTTAAGTCAATCCGAAGGACTTTGACCAATTCAGTTCGATTTTTTTGTCAAACTGGAAAGAAAGGGCGAGGCTGGGAATCGAACCCAGAACCTCACCCAGAGTTGCTGTCTGAGCGTTTGACGAAGAACAAGACCGTTTAACTTCAATCCGGCGGATCCATAAAGTCGTGGGTTGGAATCTCGGCGTTTGGTGAACAAAGAGTGGAGACTTTTCCAATATCCTAGATCAACTTCAAGCGCAACCTCCCAGTGCCTTAATATCCTTTGCCTACATACACATGGAGAGGATCAAATATGGACGTTAAAGATCCCGTAATTTACGTCAGCGGTCAGTAGGTTACGCAGACACAAACACACCCACCACCATACACCGTGTCCAAAACATGAATTGTTGTTCTGAAGTCGGAATGTGTCGGCTGGGGCCAGCGGGCAGACCTCCTGCAAAGATACAATCACAGGAGCTGTTCAGGCACTACTACGCACTCCGCCCAGTAACTAGAGAAGAGAAGAACAATAGCAACCCATCCTTCCTGTCCTGTTGTCAATGGGTTATAAGGGCCTATACCAACACAATTCTCTCTCTCTCTCTCTCTCTCTCTCTCTCTCTCCTCTCTCCTCCTCTCCTCCCCTCCCCCCCTCCCCCCCCCCCCCCCTCTCTCTCTCCTCTCCTCCTCTCTCTCCTCTCCTCCTCTCCCTCTCTCTCTCCTCCTCTCTCTCTCTCTCTCTCTCTCCCCTCTCCTCTCCTCCCTCTCTCTCCTCTTCTCTCTCATCTCTCTCTCTCCCGCGCGCGCGCGTGTGTGTTGTGTGTGTGTGTGTGTGTTGTATATGTGTGTGTGTGTGCTGTGTGTGTTGTGTTGTGTGTGTGTGTGTGTGTGTGTGTGTGTGTGTGTGTGTTGTGTTCGATTTCATTTTACTCTCTTACAAATTGTGATATTAGGTGTGTTGTGTGTGTTGTGCGTGTGTCGTGGTGGTGTTGTTCGTTGTTCTGTCGTGTCGTGTGTGTCCTTGTTCGTGGTCTTTTTATTTATCACGTTTGTCTGTCTTGTGTCTGTGACTGTGTGTGTTTTCTTTCTCTTTTTACTTTTTCTTTATTTGGATCGTGTGCCGCAGTGCTGCACGTCTGCGAGTCTGCTGCATCGTCGCTGTGTTCTTTTCATAACCTTTCGCATATATTCTCGTGCCATCATGCCATCTCGTGCGACATCATTGTCATCTGCGCTCCTGGTCTCATCTCACAGACCAATGTCATCATCATCATCATCATCATCATCACATTCATCATCATCACATCTTTCATCATCGATCGTTGTTCCGTCGTGTCCATCACATCAGTCACACGTCATCATCATTCACCCTACACCATAAGTGTCACATCTCAACCTTTTCAAGGTTGTTCCGTCTGTGACGAATTCCATCACCACTCTACTTTTACAACCTACAGCCAAATCAAAGAGACTGCACGCCCGAAGTTTTCAAAGTGGCAGAGGAACTGGTGAGTAAGTATGCTATCACCACTTATTGAAAAGTGACATTTGCCTATCAAAGACGATGATGGCTCATGTAATCCTTTTAGCTTTTTGATCATGCAAGTTGGAGAGGAGTGGGCGAAAAACCCTTAAAATGGCTGGGCCCTTAGAAGAAAAGGAGGTCTCTGACTCGGTCTCAAAGATGTATAGGTGCATCGAATGATGTTAACTTTCACTTTTAACAAAAAATAAGTATTTAATATGTGGTGCTGTTTAAAAAACCCTACCCACATGAGCATGCTGTCCCTTTAAAAAAAAAAAAAGGACGCTAAGATTTTACGCTCAAAATCAAAATGTACTAAACTTGCATCCAAATTGAGTGTTAAGGTACTAATAAGACATAAAGCAACTAACAAACATTTTGAGGCATTTTTGGTAAAAACACAACACAAAAAACAAACCTCAAAATAATCAAACAAACCCCACCAAACCACTCAAAACCCCCCAAAACAAACCAAGCAACAAAACCAAAACAAAATTGAGCATAACTGGGCTAAAAAAAAAAAAAAAAGTTTTCCATGCAGCTTTCCTAGTTTTTACTCAGGTGTGATTTTTCTTTTCATTCTTTTACGTCGGTTTCACAGTCCTTTCACCACCCTAACCGGTCCAAAGAAACGTAGGTCACAAGCGTACGTCTAGCTCCTGTTTGCTTCTGTCAGCCTGGGTTCGGCTGGGTCACCAGCCAAGTGGAAAACTGGAAGAAAGACAGTAATGAGATGAGCACTAGGCCTATCTCTTTCTTTTTTCTTCCGTCCATTCCTAGGCTTGAGCTCCCAGGTTCACCAATGGTGGTGAGATTGTATGTGTATGCGACCGTTTTGTTTCACACCCCCCACCCACCCCCCCCCCCCACACACACCATCCCCCCCACCCAACACACCCACCACACACAAACCCCCACACCACACAAACCCACACCACACACACCACCAAACACACAAACACACACACACACCATTTAGGTAGCCGTATTTCGACTTCTGGAATGGTGTCTAAGCACAACACCTGTGTCTATACTGGGTTTGTGTGGGGTTTTTTTTTTACTGTTATCCGTTCCTACCGGTACGCAATGGCCTACTCTTCCGAAAGGCGGAACGGGTTTTTAACGTGTGCGCAAGATATTCTGCGTGCGTTCACACACGGGGCCTCGGTTATTAGTCTCACCCAAAGGATTTAGTTCGATTTTTTTTCTCCTCAAAGTGGGAAAAAAGAAAGGGCGAGGCTGGGAATCGAACCCAGAGCCTCACGGTTGACTTGTTGGCAGGCGAACGCTTTAAAACATCCTGTCTGCCTCCCTCCTTCTTAAATGAGCAATATCAGTGTAGACTGTGGTGAAGTAATGAGCGAGAAGAGAGACCCCGGCCAGTTATCTGTCCTACCCATTATATCTGTCTGTTGTTTGTCCTCTCTCTCTCTCTCTCTCTCTCTCTCTCTCTCTCTCTCTCTCTCTCTCTCTCTCCTCTCTCTCTCTCTCTCTCTCTCTTCGAATGAGACTATAAACCGAGGCCCCGTGTTCGAACGCATGCAGAACACCTTGCGCACACGTTAAATCCTGTTCCGCTTTTCGGAAGAGTAGGCCATTGTGCGCCGGTGGAAACAGATGACAAAATTTATAAAACCGCATACTCATGGGGACTGGATGTAAAAAAAGCACATGAGTGCTTATTCCATTCTTGATATAAACGAATAAATAAAATAAATAAAAATAATTCCTCTCTCTCTCTCTCTCTCTCTCTTCTCTCTCCTTCTCTCTCTCTCTCTCTCTCTCTCTCTTCTCTCTCTCTCTCTCTCTCTCTCTCTGGCTCGCTCTCTATGTAGCAGCGCAGGAGAAAAGAAATGGATAGTTCTGATGTGTGTCTTCAGACACCAGCTGCCTAATGAAGACTTTAAGCTAAGTTCAGTTCCGAACAGGGAAGGAGCAAATGTTATGTGTACTGAGGACAAAGTTAGGTGGGTTGCCTTTGAGTACGTAGGATAGTGTTTGTTTTATGTTACAAGCTTTTTTTTTAAGTGTGTGTGTGTGTGTGTGTGTATGTGTGTGTGTGTGTGTTCTGAATGGAATAACTGTGGGAAGGTAAGCATACATAGTCAAAGAAAAGAGAAACAGGTTTTTGAAGGTTCACTTGAGTACAAAGGAGAGCCCTTTTAAAAAAAACAAAATCTGTTATATAAAAATGTGTCGCGCTATCTTTGATCTATAAGTATTATGTATATTTTCCCACATTGTTCTTCACAAATTCAGTCATTCACAAAGACACGAAGCAACTTGGCTTGATAATGGCTCAAAACAAAGCAACACTATGAGGTGGTCTTGATTGCCTCCCTTGCGGAAGTAGTACGAGTAAAACACTGTGTTTCTAAATTAAAACACACCAGCGAATTGTGCGATATTCTGTTGCCTTGGGTTGGTAGTCTTGAGTTCTGCTTATGTAAACTTCACTTCTATGATGAACTGTAGAATTTATACAGCCTCATTTTAGCAGCCACATGCCCCACTATCTGCAGTCTGTCACAGGTAACACCTCGCCAGTCCTCTCAGTTGTTCCCTGGAGCTCTACTAAGCTGGGAAATTAAATCTAACTAAGCTTGCACTTCCCCATGTTGAAGATCATAACGCATTGTTATCATCAATACTATCAACTGACATACTTTTCTGCTACTGAGGGATGTGTTTTAAAGTGTGTGCAAACATGTTCCATGAGTGTTTTTCACACTACATCGTGATGTGTAATCTCATCAGAAAGAGTTGTATGTAAATCCAGTTTAAACCATGTACCAATTTTTTAACTTCAGGGGTTGAATTTTCAACTATGGACAACTTGGTGGTGACTTGAACCATCATTCTCCAATGACTTCTAGCTCTTCTCCTTTCACGATTTCCTGGAAATATTCCATACTGACCAGTGCACTTCTGCCACAGGCCCACAAAGCCATGTCTAAGTCAAGTAGTCAACAGACATTTACCAAGAAGAAGAAACAAATCACACTCTTTCCACATCCTGCAGCCTTTTTCCACAGTCTTGAGATGCCAGACATGGCCTAGCTTGGTAGAAGTCCAGGAGAAACTGTGGGGACTGATTGAGCTTCTGCAGTAAATGATGGCATCTGACCTGGATTAAAAGTTTAGCATGGCTTGGAAATGAAGAGGGGGATGACTTGAAATCCATCACAAGAGTCATCAATCTCATAGATGCACATTTTTCAAATGTTGCTCAAATCACTTGACAACCCTTCACATGTATTCATTTCAAAAGCCTTGCTGATTAAAAGATATGTTATAGACCAGACTTATAAAAGAAAACCTGTGTCGACTGATCTCAAATAATTCACATGTTCATGATACCACTGCTGTCATTTTTATCTTCACTGATCATCAAAACGGATGTCAAAATCACGCTGAGTTAGAGACTAATGTATCGCTATTATCAGCACGAGCCTAGTGGGTGGTGTTCTGAGTATGTTGGATGCACCAGGAACCACTTAAATAACTCAAGTAGAGCAAGAGTCTTCTCTGGCTCGTGCCATCATGGCAGCCCCAGAACTGATAGCCCCCTATATAGATTGCCAGCCTCTGAAAATAAAACTAAAGAAGGCAGCATGTGTTCAGACAGGAAAGTAGCATAAGCACAACAGAAAATAATGCAGCAAAAGAAAATCCTAAAGAAAATTGTGCTCTGCGCTTTAATTGGACAATGGTTTAGGCAATTCGTTTACAAAAAAGTAAGAAAATAGATTAGAGAAAAAATGTTTTATATTTCTAATGAATTATTTCAGTCTTTAGAAGAACACCTCAATTGAGTTTGACAAGGATTTGTGTACATTTTCTTTAATCTGAACTAAAAGAAGGGGTGCATTTCATTCGGTAGAAATTATTGTGCACTCTTGATGTAGCCCTGAGTCTTGAGTTTTCTTGGATTACAGTCTATATCTTTTCTGCACACCCCCCCCCCCCTCCCCCCCATCTTTTCTTTCTTATTTTAGGAAGGGGTTGCTGAAATTTTCCACGTTTGGGTTTTTTTCTGTTTGTTTTGTTTGTTTACAACCACAAACACTTTATTTTCTCAAAAGCACCACAATTTTTTTTTGCATTGTTTTATTATTCCTATCAAGATGAGATGACCATACCTGTATGCATGTGAATCCTGGACATTAAATGCAGATCTACAAAGAAGGATCCAGGCTTTGAAGATGAGATGCCTCAGAAGACTCCTTGGCATTTCATACATGGACCATATTAGGAACAAAGAAGTCCGACAAACCATTATCCAACAAGTAAAACAGTACGAAGACCAGCTGACCACAGTCAAAAAAAGGAAGCTCAGATGGTATGGACATGTGACAAGATCAGATGGGCTCTCCAAGATCATACAGCAAAGAATAGTGCAGGGGAAGAAAAGGCAAGACAGGCCAAAGAAGAAATGGGCAGACAACATCACTGAAGGGACTGGGAAGAGCTTCTCCACAACCCAGGCACTAGCCCACAACCTCGGTAAATGGAGCCAACTTGTGCAACATCCATCACTGCAGTACCCCTACAACCCTGGAGGGGGTTATGAAAGCAGATAAGATGAGATGAGACCAAGATGAGGGAGCCAGTTACAAAAACCAAAAATTGTCACTAGTGGAGGAAGCTGGTTGCAAAATCTTCAGTGGTGCCACAACAGTCTACAAGACTGTGGGATAAAGTGAAGGTGAAGATGGTGACCAAGCTGACCAATGGGAAATTTTCTCTCCTAGTACACACAGCTGTTTGCTGCAGACATCCTGTGTCTTACCAGTTCACCAACCAGGCAGACAAAAAAAGAAAACTTGAAGGAAGGAAGGAATGAGTGATATGATCTGGACTGTAGATAGACAAGTAACGAGCAAGAAAATAGACCCCAGGCAGTTAACTAGCCTGCTCATTATGTGTATCTCTGTCCTTCATCCCCTGCTGTGCATGAGGAAATAGATGGTACTGCTGTGTGTACAGACACCAGCTGTGGGGGTGAAGACTGTATCATTATCTTGAAGTGAGCTGTGCCCTGCTTGTTGGAGGCAGAGGCAGATGGTTGCTGTGATGAGCGCCTATAAGCAGGATTAGATACGTGTTCTACTGTTTCTATGATTGAACTTGTTAGCTTATGTAACAGTTTTGTGTGTGTGTGTGAGTGTGTGTGTGTGTGTGTGTGTGTGTGTGCGAGTGTACATAGAATTATGACAAATAAGAATTTAAAACAGTGCGGAGTATAATTATTGCACCCCCCTCCCTTTGTCTTTCTGCCTGTCTATGTCTGTCGGTATGTTTCTTTTGCGTGTGTTTGGCTTTGGATTTTTTTTGGTTTGTTTGTTTATGACCACAGTTATTCTATTATCTGAAATTACCAAATTTGTGCTTTTTACTTTTTTAAAAAACTTTCCTACCAAGCTGACCAATCAGAAATGTTCTCTCCTAGCAGTAGTACACACAGCTATTTGCTGCGGACATCCTGTGTCTTCCCAGTTCACCAGCCAGGCGGAAAAAAAGAAAACTGGAAGGAAGACAGTAATGAGTGATATGGTCTGGACTGTAGGTAGGCAAGTAACCAACGAGAAAATAGACCCCAGGCAGTTAACTGGCCTGCTCATTATGTGTATCTCTGTCCTTCATCCCCTGCTGTGCATGAGGAAATAGATGGTACTGCTGTGTGTATAGATACCAGCTGCATGGGTGAAGAGTGTATAGATTGAAGTTAGCTGCTTGTTGGAGGCAGATGTACATGTTTGCTGTGAGGAAGGCTTATAAGCAGGATTAGATGCGTGTGGTACCAGTTTCCATGATTGAACTTGTTAGTTTATGTAAACAATTGTGTGTGCGTTCGTGCGTGCGTGCGTGCGTGTGTGTTGTGTGTGTGTGTGTGTTGTGTGTGTGTGTGTGTGTGTGTGTGTGTGTGTGGTGTGTGTGTGTGTGTGTGTGAGTGTGTGTGCGTGTGCGTGGGTGTGTTTGAAGATATTAGACTGTCTAAGGCTGTGTAATCATTTGCTTGATACACTAGTCAATTGCCACACCTTACAGGTTATGGGAGATCTTTACCTTTTTGTACTCATCTCTTTCCTTATTTTCACTTCAGTTATTGAATACAAAGAAAACACTAACCCCCTCACCCCCCCACCCCCACCCCCACCCCCACCCCACACACACACTTACTCTTAACCTGCCCTTCTCCCACTTGTTTATCGAGCAATAATTGTCTCTATGATAGATGGCTATAATGACTGTTCTCAATATAAACATTGGTTATACCAAAGCACTCAGGTGAAGAGTATCAACAACTCATTGCATTCAGAATAGTTTAAGCAATGACTAAGCTAGAATAAAAGATGCCTTGACAAAAATTATGTGTCTTAAACTCCAAGTGATCACACACACACACACACACACACTATTACCATCACCATCACCATCACCATCACCAAAATCTCCCACTGCAACACAGAAAAAAGAACACAAAGAAGACAAACAAACAAGCATAGACACAGACAACAAGACCTTTGAAGATGAAGACAAACAGACAAACAAACACGCAAACAAACAGACAAGCACACAATCACCAAAAGTTGGCTGCTGACAACTTGGACAACCATCCTATTAAGAGCAGCAGACAAACTGACAAACAAATAAGCAACGAGACAACAACAACAAACAGATACACAGACAAGAGATAGTGGATGACAACTTGAACATCCAACCCGTTTCAGCATTTCCTCTGTTTCAGGGGAGAGAAAGACGCAGACCATTTGCAAGAAAAATAAATGGTGCCCCCCCCCCCCCCCCCCCATCAGCTCCTCTCCATCTCTAATGTTTCCTTCCTCTCTCCCTTCTGCCCTGGAGAATGGACAAGGTGACAGCTGCAACCAAAAAAGTATGCCCGGATTTCTAGCAGAGTACAAAGTTTTTTAGAGAGACAGAGATATAGAGACAAAGACAGACAGACAGACAGACAGACAGTGGAAGAGACAGAAAGACAAACATACAGACACAGAGGCAAAGACACTATATGTGTATTTATTTATTTTTTTTTATTTTTTTATGTATTTAATTCTTTTATATCGTGGATAATGGAATAAGCACTTATGTGCTTTTTTACATCTCTTTTTTTATTTTATTTTTAAATTCTTTTTTATCGAGGATAATGAAATAAGCACGTATGTTTTTTGACATTCAGTCCCCGTGTGTATGCGGTTTTGTAAATGTTGTCATCTGTTCCCACCGGCACACAATGGCCTACTCTTACGAAAAGCGGAACAGGATTTAACGTGTTCGCAAGATGTTCTGCGTGCGTTCGCACACGGGGCCTTGGTTTATAGTCCCATCCGAAAGACTTTTGGGGAAGATGCGTGTAGAAGCCAGCTGTGGGGGCAAAGACGGTATATTATACTGAAATGAGCTGTGCACTGTTTGTTGGAGACAAAGGCACATATTTGCTGTGATGAGCGCTAATAAACAGGATGGGAGGGGTGTTAAAAGTTTCCATAATTGAAATTGTTTGCTTACATAAACGATGATTGTTGTAGGAAAAATTAAAGTAAGTGA
>CM054135.1:22438026-22450526 GCA_028751875.1 Rapana venosa
CCACCTACCCACCCCTTCAATGTTTTCCTTATATTAGTTACCAACAATGAGTAAACAAACTGATGTACATTTTGTTCATCATCATCTTGAATGTCTTAAACTATCAACGTAGTCATTGGTTTTGTAAGACCACGTTGTGCACTCTGATCCCTCACTTTATATACAATACAATACACTGCCATGGAGAGCTGGAAGAAATCCTGAAAAAAAATGCACAATTCATTGCAAAAATACAACATATTTTTTTAATACAATACAATACACTGTCATAAAAAACCGCAAGAAATCCTATAAGAACTATCTGCATAGTGACATAAAAACTGCAAATCAAACTTTAATTTAAAAAAACACAACACAAAACACCGCCACGCAACGCAGTACAATAAAACAGCACAATACAATACAAAAAATGATAAATTAAAATAAAGGAAAAAAACACACTACTACACAGCGGCGAATGGATCAGCAACACTAGTACTAAGAAACACAGAGCATAGGCAATGCCAGACAGGGATCTTGGCCCAAAATGCAGAGTCACGTCCCAGTTCCTCATTAACCCCTTCAGGGCCCCTTTGACGGTTCCTGCAGTCACGCTTCTGTGCTTCTGAAAGTGTCCCCTCTCTGCAGCACTGTCAGGATCTAGGACTAGGACCGGGGATTGCCGTGTAGTTTCTTGTAGTGGGGTGCTGTGGTGGGGTGGGGGTGGGGGGGTATGGTGGGGTGGAGTGGGATGTGGTGTAGTGGGGGGGGTGTGGTGGTGGGTGTGGTGGGTGTGTGGTGTGTGGGGTATGGTGGGGTGGGGTGTGTGGTGTAGTGTAGTGTAGCGTAGTGTAGCATAGCATAGTGTAGTTTAGTGCAGCGTAGTGTAGTGTAGTGTAGTAGTGTAGTGTAGCGTAGTTTAGTGTAGCGTAGCGTAGTGTAGTGTAGTGTAATGTAGTATAGTGAAGTGTATTGTAGTGTAGTGTAATGTAGTGTAGTGTAGTGTAATGTAGTGTAGTGTAGTGTAATGTAGTATAGTGAAGTGTAGTGTAGTGTAGTGTAGTGTAGTGTAGTGTAATGTAGTGTAGTGTAGTGTAATGTAGTATAGTGAAGTGTAGTGTAGTGTAGTGTAGTGTAGTGTAGTGTAATGTAGTGTAGTGTAGTGTAATGTAGTAATAGTGAAGTGTAGTGTAGTGTAGTGTAGTGTAGTGTAGTGTAGTGTAGTGTAATGTAGTGTAGTGTAGTGTAATGTAGTGTAGTGTAGTGTAATGTAGTATAGTGAAGTGTAGTGTATGTAGTGTAGTGTAATGAAGTGGGGTGGGGTGGGGTGGAGTGGTGTAGTGTAGTGTATTGTAGTGTAGTGTAGTGTAGTGAGTGAAAGTGTATGTAGTGTAGTGTAGTGTAGTGTAGTGTAGTGTAGTGTAGTGAAAGAAACAGAGCATGGTGGGTGGGGTTGTGGTGTGGTGGGTTGGTGTGTGTGGTGTGAAGTGTGTGTGGTGTGGGTGGTGTGGTGTGAAGTGGTTGTTTGTGGGTGGTGTGATGTGGTGTAGTGTAAGATAGAGTGGTGAGTGTAGTATAGCATAGCTTAGTGAAGTGTAGTGTAGTGTAGCTTGGTGTAGCATAGCGTAGCGTAGTGTATCGCAGTGTAGCGTATCATAGATTGTGGGTGTAGCGTAGTGTAGCATAGTGTAGTGTAGTGTACTGTAGTGTAGTGGAGTGGAGTTAGTGTAGTGTATGTAGTGTAGTGTAGTGTAGTGTAGCGTAGCGTAGCATTGTGTAGTGTAGTAGTGAGTGTAGTGCAGTGTAGTGTAGTGTATGTAGTGAAAAGAAACAGAGCAGTGGTTTGTGTGTTTGGTTGGGGGTTTGTGGTTTGGTGTGGTAGGGTGGGGTGGGGTGTCATGCGGGTAGTGTAAGATAGAGTGGTTTTAGTGTAGTGTAGCGTAGCTTAGTGAAGTGTAGTGTAGTGTGATGTAGTGTAGATTAGAGTAGCATAGTGTAGCGTAGTGTATCGTAGTGTAGCGTAGTGTAGTGTAGTGTAGTGTATCATAGCATATTGTAGTGTAGTGTAGCGTAGCGTAGTATAGTGTAGTGTAGTATAGTGTAGTGTAGTATAGTGTAGTGTAGTATAGTGTAGTGTAGTATAGTGTACTGTACTGTAAGAAACAGAACAGAGGCAATGCCAGACAGGGATCTTGGCCCAAAATGCAGAGTCACGTCCCAGTTCCTCATTAACCCCTTCAGGGCCCCTTTGACGGTTCCTGCAGTCATGCTTCTGTGCTTCTGAAAGTGTCCCCTCTCTGCAGCACTGTCAGGATCTAGGACTAGGACCGGGGATTGCCGTGTAGTTTCTTGTAGTGGGGTGCTGTTGGGTGGGTGGGTGGGGTAATGGAGGGGCGGGGTAGGGTTTTGGGGGTGGTGGGGTGGGGTGCGCTTGAGTGGGGTGTTTGTGTGGGGAGGTGGGGTGGGGGGTGTAGTGTGGTGTGGTGGGGGGGAGTGGGGTGGGGTGTGGTGTGGGGCTGAGGTGGTGGTATGGTGTGGTGAGGTGGAAATGGAGTGTGGTGGGTGTGGTGTGGTTTGGGGGGTGATGGGGTGTGGTGTGGAGTGGTGGGGTGTAAATGGGGTGGGGTGGGGTATAGTGTGGTGGGGTGGGGTAGGTGGGGTGTAGTGGGGTGGGGTGGGGGATGGTGGGGTGGGGTGTAGTGTTTGTGGTGGGGTGGGGTGTGGGTGGGGGGCTGAGGTGGGGTGTGGGGTGGTGGGTGTGGTGTGGTGGGGTTTTGGTGGGGGGGGGTGGGGTATGTGTGGTGTAGTGTGGTGTGGTGGAAGTCTTGTGGTGTGGTGTGTGTGCTGTAGTGTAGTGTAGTGTAGCAAGTGTGGTGTGGTGTAGTGTAGTTGTCTCGATTTTACGTCTGTTCACTCAAAGTGATTTTAAAATGAACAGTGTAGTGTAATGTTGTGTAGTGTATTGTAGCGTAGTTTAGTGTAGCGTAGCGTAGCGTAGTGTAGTGTAGTGTAGTGTAGAGTAGTAAAGTGTAGTGTAATGTAGTGTAGTGTAGTGTAGTGTAGTGTAATGTAGTATAGTATAGTATAGTGTAGTGTAGTGTAGTGTAATGTAGTGTAGTGTAGTGTAATGTAGTGTAGTGTAGTGTTGTGTAGAGTAGTGTAGTGTCTTGTAGCGTAGCGTAGTATAGTGTAGTGTAATGTCAGTGTAGTGTAATGTAGTGTAGTGTAGTGTAATGTAGTGCAGTGTAGTGTAGTGTAGTGTTGTGTAGTGTTGTGTAGTGTAGTGTAGTGTAGTGTTGTGTAGTGTTGTGTAGTGTAGTGTAGTGTAGCGTAGTGTAGCATAGCATAGTGTAGTTTAGTGCAGCGTAGTGTAGTGTAGTGTAGTAGTGTAGTGTAGTGTAGCGTAGTTTAGTGTAGCTTTAGCGTAGTGTAGTGTAGTGTAATGTAGTATAGTGAAGTGTATTGTAGTGTAGTGTAATGTAGGGGTAGTGTAGTGTAGTGTAATGTAGTATAGTGAAGTGTAGTGTAGTGTAGTGTAGTGTAGTGTAGTGTAGTGTAATGTAGTGTAGTGTAGTGTAATGTAGTGTAGTGTAGTGTAGTGTAGTGTAATGTAATGTAGTGTAGTGTAATGTAGTGTAGTGTAGTGCAATGTAGTGTAGTGTAGTGTAATGTAGCGTAGCGTAGTATAGTGTAGTGTAATGTAGTGTAGTGTAGTATAGTGTACTGTACTGTACTGTAAGAAACAGAGCAGAGGCAATGCCAGACACAGATCTTGGCCCAAAATGCAGAGTCACGTCCCAGTTCCTCATTAACCCCTTCAGGGCCCCTTTGACGGTTCCTGCAGTCACGCTTCTGTGCTTCTGAAAGTGTCCCCTCTCTGCAGCACTGTCAGGATCTAGGACTAGGACCGGGGATTGCCGTGTAGTTTATTGTAGTGGGGTGCTGTGGTGGGGTGTGGTGTGGGGTGGGGTGGGATGGTGTGGTGTGATGGGGTGTGGTGTGGTGTGGTGTGGGGTGGGGTGGGATGGGGTGGGTGTTGTGTGTGTGAGGTGGGGTGGGGTGTAGTGTAGTGTATGTGTGGTATGTAAGTGTAGTGTAGTGTAGTGAGTGCAGTGTAGTGTAGTGTGTGTAGTGTAGTGTAGTGTAGTGTAGTGTTGTGTTAGTGTAGTGTAGTTGTAGTGTGGTGGAGTATAGTGTAGTGTAGTGCAGTGTAGTGTAGTGTAGTGCAGTGAAGTGTAGTGTAGTGTAGTGTAGTGTAGTGTAGTGCAGTGTAGTGTAGTGTAGTGTGATGTGGTGAAGTGTAGCGTAGTGTAGTGCTGTAGCCTCGATTTTACATCTGTCCACTCAAAGTGATATTAGACGAATAGTGTAGTGTAATGTACTGTAGTGTAGCGTAGTGTAGTGTAGCGTAGTGTAGTGTAGTGTAGTGTAGTGTAGTATAGTGTAGTGTAGTGTAGTGTAGTATAGCGTAGCGTAATGTAGTGTAGTGTAGTGTAGTGTAGTGCTCTTCATTTCGTTGCGTTGCGCTGCGTTGCATTGCATTACGTTGCATGTATTGTATTACAATGCATTGCATTGTATATTTTTATGTAGATTTTGCCAGGACTAACTCCCTTGTTCCAGAGTGTTCTTATTTGGCTGTTGTGTAGGTGTTGCAAACGGGACCTTTGTTGATTGTCTCATCAGAAAGACTTGCACATTATACCACCACTCAAGGTCTAGTGGAGGATGGAAACGTTCGTGTTTAAATGAGGATCAAACCCACACTTCTCACTTTCTAGGTAGACTTTTTGTCTAAAGTACAGATCGACTGATTTTTACACCTCATCTTCAAATTGTGATTTTTTTAATGCATATAATTATGTCTGCATGGAAAACTTACGTGCGGCAGGATTCAATCCTATTTCAATACATAGAGTAAAATGAATGCATGGAGTGTTCATGAGCTTCATGGTTCAATCCTACTTCACAACACGCAGTAAGTCGTCTGCATTGAGCGAGCAAGGGCTGCAGGATTCAATCCTGGAACGAGATAGTCTGGTGGTTAGTACACTGCGCATTACGTTCACGATCTGACGGCCCGGGTTTGAGACCCAGGTTGAATGGAGTTAACATCATGCCAACTCCACTCCTCCGGAAAATCCTTTGGATGAGACTATAAATCAAGTTCCCGTGTGAAAACGTATGCAGAACATCTTGCACATACATAAAAACCTGCTCCGCTTTTCAGAAGGCTAGGCCATTGTGTGTTAGTGGGAATAGATGACAAACATGTTCGAAACAGCATGTGCACGGGGACCAAATTGAAAGAGCTGCTGAGTGCTCATGCCATTATAGGAAGGTGGCAGGATGGTTAAGATGTTCGCCTGCCAACAAGTAAACCGTGAGGTTGTGGGTTCGATTCCCAGCCTCGCCCTTTCTTCCCAGTTTCATCAAAAAAATCGAACTGAATGTCAAATTCCTTCGGATGAGACTATAAACCGAGGCCCCGTGTATGAACGCATGCAGAACATCTTGCGCACACGTTAAATCCTGTTCCGCTTTTCCGAAGAGTAGGCCATTGTGTGCCTGTGGAAATAGATGACAAAATTTACAAAACCACATACACACGGGGACTGAATGTAAAAAAGCACATGAGTGCTTATTCCATTATCCTCGATATAAAAGAATAAATAAATAAATAAATAAATAAAATCCTCAAAATAAAAGAATGATTTAATTAACCCTACTTCAAAACACAGTGACAAATCTGCATGGAGTAATCATGAGCTACAGGACTTCGTTCTATCTTCAACGTCAACCCTTTTTTAAAGTTGTTAATAATTTTATACTCCATTTTTCATCTCCAAATTTCCAAATTCTCTTGACAGGTAGCTGTCACAGAGTCCAAAATGGGCACGGCTTCGAAGGGGTTAATGATTTACCAAAATAAATTCTTAGCAACTTAATTGATCGTTTTAGTAACACACAAAGCTAACTGTGAAACTAATGATCGTTTTAGTAACACAATAGAGTACCTGATAATGTAGCAGAAGTTACTGTAACCTAGATTGTACCTATATCAGGTTTGAATCGTTTAGCTCTAAAATTTGATGTAAGGATTTTAGATTCGATCTAACTGCAGAGTTGTGTTAAATTAAGTGGGCATTTTTAACTATCTCCCAGGTAACTGACAGTTGGATAGTTTTCGAGTTTAACGCTTCCAGCAGTAATGAGTGATATATCAGAGGGAATAGTGTGGTGAGTGAGTGGTGTGGGGGGGGTGAGTGTGGGTTGTGGGTATAGCTGTTGATGTAATGTATTGTTGTGTTGTGAGTGTAGATGTGTGTGGAAAGGGTGATTGGTTGTTTATATGTTACACAATGTAATTATCCGCATTAAAAACTATTTTTAAACACAACATAAACCATATAATCAAGAATTATTTTTTAAATATCGCATAAACACTAACTTAATACAATTTTTACAAACTAGGATTCACTTTAAATCTGATTATAGGACCATGACTAAAACAAAACAAGTTTCATTCACCACACTGAAGGTGTACCTTTAGAATTTGTTTAGAAACTGTAAACAGATAAAAAGGTTTCCAAAGCTGCTGAAAGTGCAAACCTGCTAGTGCCTGAATTATTTTCGTGTATAATACACATGCAGAAAATCATATATATGTTCGTTGTAATGTTGTTTTGAATGGAAAGAATTTTTGTTCTTTAAACCAAACTTATAGTCTGGGAAATTTGATAAGTAAAAATGTTATTATTGGCCAGTAAGGAGGAAAATATGGTACTAGAAAACTAAAAGCATTGTGTGGGACTGCGTTCGCTGCGGTTAAGTTTACCGTTTTGCAAATGTGACGATCAACTAGCCTCAGGAGGAAAATAGTGTGCTGCTAGCTTCCATTTTGTTTCTCTCTCTCTGTCTCTCTGTCTCTGTCTTTGTCTCTCTCTCCCTTTGTTTCTCTGTCTCTCTGTCTCTCCTCTCTGTCTCTATATGTCTCTGTCTCTGCTCTCTCTCTGCTCTCTCTCTCTCTCTCTCTCTGCTTACATTCAGTTCATTAGTCTCTCTCTCTCTCTCTCTCTCTCTCTTCTGTCTTCTCTCTCTCTCTCTCTCTTCTCTCTCTCTCTCTCTCTTCTCTCTCTCTCTCTCTCTCTCTCTCTCTCTCTCTCTCTCTTCTCTCTCTCTCTCTCTCTCTCTCCTCTCTCTCTCAACCTACTTTCTCCTTCCCTTACTGCTCTCTCTTTCCACCAGCAAATGAGATTACAAATAAAATTGAATATCTGTCAAAATGGTTGATCTATGAGCTTGTTTTTCAGGGAGGGAAACAAAATCCCTATCAACAACAAAAAAGCTTGCCAAGTTAACTGACTGTTGTGGTTTCCCTTCCTGACACACAAATAAACACTGCAGTGAAACAGCGGAGATGGTTGTGTAGAAACTGGCGTTAAGAGCGACCACAAGAGACTCTCTTCACATCCTTTCTGTCCCGTTTGCTTTGGTTTTTTGTTCTGTTTTAATTTGTATGTTACTTGTCTTTGTGTATTTTGTTTTGTTGTTGTTTGAGTTGTTTTTTTTTATATTCGTCTTGTGTGTCTTGTGTCCCCCCCCCCCCCCCCCCTCCTTCCCTGTGTGTTCTCGCTAGCTTCTCTGGTGGCACTAGTTGTCAGCATCCATGTGGTCCTGGTTCCTGCTTTGTGTCGTGTGTGTTTCCTAGTACAGTCTGTGTGGTCTGCTTTTGTCTGCAACATGTTCTGCATTCTCTTCTGGTAGTTTTGGTTCCGAAAGTGCTGCTTGCCTTAAAGGTGTCACTTTAGGAAAGTAGAGTATGTGTGTTTGCATGCGCGCACGTGCGCGGGTGTGTTGTTGTTGTTGTTGTTGTTGACTTCAATTTTACGTCTGTTCACTTCTAGTGATATTAGACGAGAGGGAACAAATGGAGGGGTGGATGTCTTATCCAAAAAAAAATTATAAAAATAAAAACTAAACCCCCCAAAACACCAACCAAGCTTTTACCAAAAAATTACATAAAGATACTTTGCAATGCAACAGGAATTATAAAATCATAAAAACAAGTCATTAACGTTAATGCAACATAACAAATGTCCTAAGGGACTGCGATAAAGACCTTCTACAATTTCAAATGCCTGTTTTAAATTATGCGGGTGTGTGTGTGTGTGTGTGTGTGTGTGTGTGTGTGTGTGTGTGTGTGTGTGTGTGTGTGTGTGTGTGTGTGTGTGTGTGTGTGTGTGTGTGTGTGTGTGTGTGTGTGTGGCTGGTGGTGCGTGCGTGTGTTGTATATATCTATACGCGAGCGTGTGTGCTTGTGTCTATGTATACACGCAAGTGCGCTTGTGTGTGTGTGTGTGTCTGTGCGTGTGTATGTGTGTGTGTGTGTGTGTGTGTGTCTGTGCGCGCGTGTCTGTGTTTGTGTGTGTGTACGCGCGCGCATGGATGCGTGCGTGCGTGCGTGTGTGTGTGTGTGTGTGTCTATGTCTGTGTCCATGACTGCGTTCACGCAAAAATGGAAAAGGACAGGACGAGGAGAAGGAAAGCATACGCTTATCATAAAGGATCAGTGGATTCGACAGCCGTAATAATAACAAAGAAAGAAAGAAACAAATACACAGTCCTGCGGGCAAAACTGCTGACATAACGCTCCCGAGAGAAAAAAGACGACTAAAAGCAGAAAACAAACACACACACACACACACACACAACACACACACACACACACACGCACACGCACACAAAACCACACAGCTACAAAAAGCTAGGAAGTCGAAAATGGAAGAAATGGGCTCTGTCAACTGAAACGGACAAGCCGCTAGGAATGTAACAAAAAAGAAGAAAACAAACAACAACAACAAAATAACAGCACTAAACAAACGAATTAATGAACACATACAAACACACACACTCGCACGCATATGTATATGTGTATCTTTGTGTGGGTGTTTTATATATATATATATATATATATATATATATATATATATATTTATATATGTGGGTATGTATGTATGTATGCATATATATAGGTATATAGATGTAGATATATGTGTATGTATGTATGAATATAAATTATATATATGTGTGTGTATGTATGTATGTATATAAATATATCTATATATACATACATACATACATACACATATACATACACACATCTGCATGCGCATGCACACACACACATACATACATACTTACATACGTACATACATACGTACATACACACATAGGTACATACATGCATACATACATACATATGCACACGCCCGCGCATGCACACACACACACACACACTCACACACACTCACACACACACGTACACACACACACCGCCGCCATCACCACCACCGCCGCCGCCACCACCACCACCACCACCACCACCAGCAACAACAACAAACATTATTTTCATTTCCATTTTTATTTTCATACTACCTTTTAGTCACGGCAGATTTCTCTGCATGAAATTCTGGCTTCTCTCCCCTGGGGGAGAGCACATCGCCACAAAAGCAGCGCCACCCATCACAAACAACAACAACAACAAAGTCATAAATAAAATAAGACAATAACGCATAACAACACCTTGCAGACGAAGCATACCGCAAAAGCACTATGGAAGAAACACGACACAAATACACACACACATACCCACACGCACGCACACACACACACACACACACACACACACACACGCATGGGCGCGCGCGCATACACACTCACATACACACCATCACACAACATCTTGCAGACAAAGCATACCGCAAAAGCACTATGGAACAAAAGCGACAAAAATACACACCACACCACACACCACACCACACACGCACACACACACACACACACACACACACACACACACACACGCACACACGCACGCACATTACTGATCCATTCTGCTCTCAGTGTGATGGCCAACAAATTGAAGATGTTTGTCACTTTTTACTTGTATGCCCAAAATATGCTGTATTGCGAAGAAAATGTATTCCTCTGTATTATCACAGATTTCCATCGAATCTGAAAGTGCAGCTTCTTTGTATGAACACTAAACCTAGTTTGATGTTTAAAGTTGGATTATTTCTTACTAAATGTTTAGATATCAGAAGTAAGGATGTTCACCTTACATGAAAGTATATGATTAACTGTTGTTCCTATGGGCCATATGGCCTGCAAAAACTGAATTAAAATTATTGTTATTATTATATTGTTATTGCACGCACACACACACACATGAGAAAAAAAAATAATTAAGACAAGGACGCATAACAACATGCTCTGCAGACAAAAACAGACCACACAGACACTATAGAAACCAACACGATACACAGAGAGATAGGGAGGGAAGGAAGGAAGGAAGAACCAGGAAACACATGGATGCCTACACCTAGTGCCACCAGAGAACCTAACGAGAACACACAGGGAAAGAAGGAGGGAGAGAAGGAGGGAAGGGACACAAACACACAAGACCAATATCAAAAATCCAAACCCCAACAACAAAACAAAACACACAAAGACAAGTAACATACAAAACAAAACAGAACAACAAAACACAAAGCAAACGAGACAGAAAGGATGTGAAGAGAGTCTCTTGTGGTCGCTCTTAACGCCAGTTTCTACACAACCATCTCCGTTGTTTCACTGCAGTGTTTATTTGTGTGTCAGGAAGGGAAACCCCAACAGTGAGTTAACTTGGCAAGCTTGATGGGGATATCCTTCGCTGAAAAACAAGCTCATAGTTTCAATCATTCTGACAGATACTCCATTTTAGTTTAACTAAACTCATTTGCTAGTGGAAAGTAGAAAGAGGTAGGGAAGGAGAAGATTGTATGAAAGAGAGAGAGAGAGAAAGAGGAGGAGGAGGAGAGAGTGAGAAAGAGAGGGAGGGAGTGAGACAGACATACAGTCTGACAGTCAGAAGTCAGACAGAAAAACAGACAGAGACAAACAGACAGACAGACAGACAGACAAAAAACAAGCAGCAAACTCTTTTCCTTTTAGGGTTCATCACATTAGCAACATGGTAAAATCAACTACAAAGAACACAGTCCAACACATTGGTTGTTTTTTTTCTTTATCTAGTACCATTCTTCCCATCCTTCTGGCCCAAAAATACAGTTGTTTACCTCATAACTCAGTCATTCTGACATGACCGATACTCGATTTCATTTTAACTCCTTCCAAAGGGAAAGAAAGAGGAAGAGGAGGAGAAGGTGCGAGAGAGAGAGAGAGAAAGAGAGAGAGAGAGAGAGAGAGAGAGAGAGAGAGAGAGAGAGAGAGAGAGAGAGAGAGAGAGAGAGAGAGAGAGAAAGAAAGAAAGAAAGAATGACAGACAGACAGACAACAAACAGACAGAGACACAGAGAGAGAGAAAGATACACAGACAGACAGATAGACCTACAGACAGGCAGACAGATGTACAGACGAAGATAGACAGACAGACAGCAACAGACGCCCAGAGACAGGCATAGAGACAGACAGACAGACAGACAGACAGACAGACAGGAAGGCAGGCAGGCAGAAGGGGAAAGAGAGTGGGGGCAGAGAGAGAGAGAGATAGAGAGAGAGAGAGACAGAGACAGAGACAGAGACAGAGACAGAGAGAGAGAGAGAGAGAGAGAGAGAGAGAGAGAGAGAGAGAGAGAGAGAGAGAGAGAGAGAAAACAACGAAATAAAAGCAAGCAGGAAACTATTTTGCTTCTAGCGGTTGTCACATTTTGTAACTTGGTAAAAATCAACCAGAGGAAACGCCCCGCAACATCTTGCTGTGAGTTTTCTGATGCCCCTTGTTTCCATCCTACTGGCCCAAAAGAAATCTGTTTACTTTTCAAACCTGTATCATTGTAGTTTTTGATTTACGCCAAATTTCATTCATTCATTCATTCATTCATTCTTCTTCGTCGTCGTTGTAGTCGTCGTCGTTGTCAAACGCTCACACAGCAACTATAACAATCGTTGTCTTTCATTATGAGCGAAAATGTGTTGCAGTGCCGTTAAGCGCCTGACAAGTGAATAGTGGCCCCTACCTTCTGGAAATTCTATGCTTAAAAACTTCCTCTTTTCTACCCCTCTTTTTTTTGTTTCTGCCTTGTTCCTTTTCTTCATCTGTCATCTTTGCGTCTATTTTCTGCCAGCTTGGTCCATTCTCCTGACCTTTCTTTCCAGAGAGACTTAGAATATAACAAATCTATTACCATGCCCAAATCTGGCTTGACTTGTCAGATACTTCACGGTAGCGCAACGCATTTTTTGCTCGTATGACAAGACAACAACAGTTGCTGTCTCAGCGTCCGATGAAGAAGAGGAAAAATGGGTCTTGTCTAGGTGTGCTCATACCGATAAGTGGGTGATTCAGATTCAGATTCAGATTCAGATTCAGAATATTTTATTGCCATTTAAGTCATGTAGACTTATTTGACACAACAAAAACATCAACTATAATTATCTATTTTGGCTAAAAGTGATGTACACTAAAAAACATGTTGTATTCTACTTCTCTTTCTCTCTTTTTTCAAAACACTCAT
>CM054135.1:22455526-22458026 GCA_028751875.1 Rapana venosa
CCGACCCTGAGGATGAGACATAACAAATCTGGGCATGGCTGTGATGGGGAGATTGGAATGAGCGGCGTGTGAACAGCAAGACGGGGTACATCACGGAAGATGAGGTATCCAAAAAAAATGATGCAGAAAGAAGCCACTCCGATAATTATGGAAACAAATACACATGCTGACAGGAAAAGGAGAAAACAATAATAGGTGGCGCTGCTCTTGTGGCGACGTGCTCTGCCCGGGGAGATCAGCCCGAATTTTACGCAGAGAAATCGGCCGCGATTTGAAGGGGCATGCAATACACCTGAAAGGAAAAACGTTAACAAAGAGAATAGGGCTAGTGGTATCTGTCTCTTTCTCTCTGTCTCTGTCTGTCGGTCTGCCTGCCCATCTGACAGGCTGGCTGTTTGTCTGTCTGTCTGTCTGTCTCTATCTCTCTGTCTTTCTCTCTCTCCCTCAACATAATCGTTTGCATATTTTGTATCTTTATGCATAAAAACAATTTAAGTTTGAAAAAAAGAGAACGGTGTCAAAGGAACTTTCCAGAAACCGGTTTTTCCTTTCCAACCACACACAGTGCAAAACAAAGACACAAAGTGTTCTTGGTTCTTGATTTTTTTTTTCGGTGGTGGTGGTGGTGGTGGTGGTGGGTGGTGGTGGTGGTGGTGGTAAGGAGGTGGGCGACGAGTCAAAAAATGGCTTTTCCATTTTGCTGTTTAGCTCTCCAAAATGTGTTCTGTTTATATACTTAAGCTCTTCTACACAGTAATCCAGCCTTCACCGCCCCTTCCACCTCACCTCGACCCTGTCCGAGTCCTGTTCCATCTACATACTGCTTCCAGCTAGTTTTGAGAAAAGAGACGTTAATGGACTGTCTGCTAAACCTGAAGAATTGCCGGTGTTTTTCTTTTCCCCTCACTATCTCAGCCCTCTTACTTACTTTCCTGCTTTTGAAAGCCATCTCTGTAGTAGCGAAGCGCTGTTGTCTCCTTTTTTATTTTATTTTCTTTTTCTTTTTTTTTGCATCAGCTCTGCTCTCAGTCCGGTGGGGGTTGTTTCCCTTGTCTAACGCTGACGTCACAGGATAACGTTGGAATTTGTCACGTAGGGAATAAAGTTGGAGTGAAAAGCTGACGACGTACGTCATAGTACAAAGCTGAGAATTGATGGATCGCCGGCGGAATACAGTTTGAGGGAGGAAATATCCATCTACACGCTATGGCAGAAATTTGGGGAGTTAAACAAAATAAATGTTTGATAAATAATGTTATGTAGCCTTTAACCCAGTAGTGTATACGTTTTGGGATCTAAAGCTTTTTTTTCACCCAGTTGACCGTTACATGATGGACGCTGTAACTCGGCGGGTTAAGACTGTTGAACTTCAATTTCATTGATCTCTGAAGTTGAGGGATGGAATAGTGGTGCCGTCTGGTCAACCAAGGGTGGGGGTTTTTTCCATCTCCCAGTTCAAGTTCAAGTGCAGACTAGCCAGTGCCTTAAATTCCTTCGAGTATCATTATGCACATGCAGAAGATCAAATATACACGTTAAAGATCCAATGGTTCGTGTCAGTTTTCGGGTGGGAAATGTAGCTTTTTTGTGTCTTTTGAGATGTTGACGCGTATCAATCTGCCTGTCAGTATTTTAATTGCCCTTCATGGGATGATTAAAGTGATTTTGACTTGACTTGACTTGATTTGACTTTATCCCCGAAGGCGGAATGTGGCTAGATTTATGGAGGGCAAAACTGATGGCCTACACAAAATGGCGCAGTTGGTGAACCTCAGAGCTCTAGCCAAGGAACGAAAAACAAAAATGTTATCAGGATTTGGGGCATGTTTGTTGGGCAGATGGATAAAACTGTCAAAGAGGGTTTAAAACAAATCATTTAACAGTCAAAGCATTGTATTTGCAGGGTCCTGTTTGAGCGGTTTGTCAGGATGAAGCTGATGGATGACCCAAGTGCGCACTTCTATTTAGGATTCACAAATGATCTCACCCGCCCCCCACACTTCTCCTAACCCCCTCACACACACACCATATATCTACAGTTCAAAATCAATCAATTCAATTTCCAAAAATCTTCCTCACTTCCTTCCACTCCCAACATCCCCCCACCCCTACCCCGTTAATTCCATCCTTCCAGTCTTTTCTAATTTCTGTTACATTTTTGCACACACACACACTGCTTCTGACAACTTCAAAAATAAAAGACAAAAAAAAATTATACATGAATGGATTGTCCATAATCCTCAACAATGGCCATCTTCCCTCACAATCAGCCCTCTGACTTTCATTGCTCTGAAAGCCATCACTGCGTATGGCGGGATGCTGTGGCCTACCTCTCCCATCAGCTCAGCTAACAGCTAGGCGGGATTGTTTCTTCCCCTGAAAAAAGCTGACGTCACCGACCAAAGCTGATATAGGTTGATCACGTGCAAAATAAAGGTTAAGAGAAGACATTGTGACATTAAAAGCAGCAGCTGAAATGTCTTACTTAAAGCAAGAAAAA
>CM054135.1:22468026-22493026 GCA_028751875.1 Rapana venosa
TTAACACCAACTCGGTGATGCCGACCGGTGAGACAAAATGGTCAAAGGTAAAGGTGTTCCCATATCCTGTGTGGTCGTAGGGGAGCGAGGCATCAGAGACCTCAACTTCTCCAGGGCCCAGTATATTGAGGGCGGCGCCCATCTCCTCTCCCTCGTTGATTCACCTGTCCTGACCCTAAAAGGGCAGGTATCCATTTACAGCTGGTTGAATTGGGGTACTGTACACAAGCCAAGGCGCGCAAATGTTCACCCATCCATTTGGTAACCACGCTCAATGCTGCTCAGCCTTAGCTTGGGGAAAGCGAGTACAGGTGAGACAGGTGAGATCCAAAGGCACAACTTAACTATTGAATAAACGACCTATAAAAAAAACAAGACAAAAAAGGCTCAAAAAGGAACTTTTGAAGAAAATAAATTAAAATAATGTGTTGTAAAGTATTTTTCACAAGACTGGGGGACAGGCTATACAAAAAGACACCTTGACATTATCAAGAAAATGCATCCCGAAAAAAAGATAATAAAAAATAAACATATTAATTGAAACAAAACGCATAACTATCTCTCAAATTTTAAGAACTGGAAAGTTCAGTTAAAGAAATACATACATCAAAACTAAAACAAATTAAGATGAGATCATATATCGATTCAAAAGAACAAAGCAGGCATTGATAATTTGCAAAATCAGGCCTGAACTTTATAGCATTAGAGTTTGCAACATACGAAAGAAGAAAAAAACAATTTCTACACACTCTCTGACGAGCCCTAAGTATTCATTTAGAGAGAAATACACACTGAAATTAACTCTTTCCAACCGGTAAACCGCTGTATGGTAACCAACCATCTACTAGCCCTTCCCTTCATATCACCCACTACTGGGTTACCGTAGCATACAAATGTGCACAGTGCAAGTGTCTTGGGAAAGAGAGGTTCTCTCCCTTAACGTAGGAATAGTGTTAGAAAATGTAAAAAGATTTAACAACACAATAAAATATCGCTTAAAAGATTAAAACAAACACTGACAGTTTACAAAATCACACCTAAACATCATAACATGAGAATATGCTACAAACGAACCACCCCTACCCCCCACCCTCCGCCAAAAAAAAATCCCAACCAACTTTACATACTCTCTAACGAACCCTGATTTTTTTTAGCAACGTAACGTGAGACTGCATGAAGGGAGAGGGTATTAAGGTAGGGGAAAACAACAAGAAGGGAACTTCTCAATGACAGTGTCTTTACGACCAATACGTGACATGCAGGCGGGCCTTCAGATCTTGCGAGAGACAGAGAGAGAGACAGAGAAAGAGAGACAGAGAGAGAGGGGAAGGGGGAGGGGGGATGAGGACAAGCCTCTTGCAGGCTGAATAGATGGGAAAGCAGAAAGATGGAAAGGGTTTCAGGGTGGTCATTATTCCTTCACTGCCATTGCTGCCCTGCTAGCTGTTAAGCCGGACAGTCCAGTTTCTTGAAAATAAAGTTCAGGGTGGGTTGTTGGTTGTTGTTGTTTTAAACTTGACAGGGAGTTGGTTTAAAAATGCTGATTTTCCTGAATGTCCGCTTTGGGGCGGTTTTTTGTGTTGTTTTTTTATTTGAACAATCATCTTCACAACGTCAACTACTGCATACTACCACTACTACTAAGCTACTACAATAACAACAACTACTACTTCTGCTGCTGCTGCTGCTGCTGCTGCTGCTGCTGCTGCTGCTGCTGCTGCTGCTGCTGCTGCTGCTGCTGCTGCTGCTCCTGCTATTAGTAGTAGCAGTAATGATAATGACAATAAAAATGCTATTGTAACTGCTATCACTGCTACAATTACTACTACTACTACTTCTACTACTACTACTACTACTACTACTACTACTACTATTACTACTACTGCTGCTGCTTCTGCTGTTACTACTACTACTACTACTGCTGCTGCTGCTGCTGCTGCTACTACTACTGCTGCTGCTGCTGCTACTCTTGCTGCTGCTGCCACTGCCACTGCTACTAAAACTACTATTACTGCTACCATTTCTACTACAACCGCAGCTGCTACTCTTACTACCATTACTTTATTTTTTAAAAAGTCTCTCTCTCTCTCTCATCTCTTCTCTCTCTCTATATTATATATATATATATATATATATATATATATATATATATATATATATTTATTTATTATATAATTATAAATATTAATATATCCATACGTACACAGAGAAAACTGAAACATGGCAAGAATGGAAATAGACAATACAATGGCTCAGTTGAGTATGAAAAAGGACTACACACGTGCGTAGGTCATGCGTATGTGCGTGTGCGTGCGCGTGTGCGTATTTGCATGTGTGCGTGTGTCTACTTTTATATTAATACAGGTTTATCCTGTCCTTATCAGTTTGATTGGCAAAATCAAACACAGGAGAGAGGAAGAAAGAGAATGTGGTGTTTGTGTGTGGTGTGTTGTGTGTGTGTGTGTGGTTGTGTGTGTTGTGGGTGTGTGTGTGTGTGTGTGTGTGTGTGTGTGTGTGTGTGTACACATTATTTTGGACTTGTTAGAACTACTACTTGCTATTGGTTGCATGACTGTGTGAGAGTGAGTTAAGTGCAAGCGCTTTGATTTGTCTGTGCAAGATACAGCGCTATTTAATTGCATTTATTATTATTATTATTATTGTATTATTATCATTATTATTAAGATATGTGCTATAATCAAGGGAACACACACACGGCCCGCGCGCGCATGCACCCACGCACGCATGCACGCTCGCACGCGCACGTACACACACACACACACACACACACACACACACATTTCTTGCCGCTGGCAATTTTTTTCAGTATGGCACTCATTGTGACTCTTTCCTTTTCCAGTGTTGAAGACTACACCGGCTTTGTAACTGTGATTTGAAATTATCTTGGAATGTTTAAACAAATATCAAAATCTTTGTAGGGTTTTTTGTTGTTGTTGATATTCTTGTTTTTATCAATATATGTACCTGTCAATGTTGTAATTTCCTTCATGGGATTATTCAAGTCGTTCGACTTAATGATGATGATGATAATAATAATAATAATAATAATAATAATAATAATAAATAATAATAATAATAATAATAATAATAATAATAATAATAATAATATATGGATTTTATATAGCGCTGAATCTTGTAAAAAACAAAAAACAAATTGACTTGACTTGACTTCATTTGCATGACGGTGGAATCTTAAGCTGGCTTCTTTTGAGGTAAAAAAAAAAATCCTGAAACTTTTTTTTTCAAGTGTTGCGGTATACATATTTTATGTCAAAGCACGAGACTGATATGGCAAGGAGACGGCTACACATCCCACCAAAGGCTTATGCTTTTACGAGAGAAGACCAGAACAGTAGTGAGAGAGGTAAGTGCTGGTGACTGGCATTGTTAGTCACTGTGAGTTACGGCAAAATGTACACCACCACCACTGGAGTGGCTGAAACCGTGATGTTCCACGAAAAAATGGCCTTCAGAAAAGAGTCTTACGAGTTGGTCAACTACTTAAGTCCACAAAAAGGATTGCTGCCCGTCTGTCTATAACTGTGCCTTCTGTTTTGTTTTTGTTTTTTGTTTTTTTTCTTTCGTCAGCTTAGGACTCTGGGGATTTCTTGTGGTGAGATTTTTGCGTATGTAGCCTTTTTTTTTTTCCTCTGTCATTTAGGAAGCCATATTCCTACTTTGAGTATTGCCTGTGTCGTGCGGTTTTTATCTTCAATTTGGTCGTGCGTTCCTACCCGCACGAAATGGCCTACTCTTCTAAAAGGCGAAACGGGTTTTAACGTGTGTGGAAGATTTTTTTTACGTACGTTCAAACATGGGGCTGTGGTTGATAGTCTCGACCGCAGGACTTTGATATTCAGTTTGATTTTTTTTTTTTTTTTTTTTTTTGGCGGGGGGATAAAACTGGGAGAAAAGGGCAAGGCTGGGAATCGAACCCAAAACCTCACGGCATAAAGGTGAACGTCTTAACCATCCTGCCACCTTCCTTCTTGTGGTGCCATCTCATCTGTCTTTTTCAATGCTACAGCCACGCTGTATACAGAAAATGAAGAGTCTTGCACGCTTTGCAATTATATAATAATAATAATAATAATGTATGGAATTTATATAGCGCTAAATCTTGTAAAGCAACAAATCAAAGCGCTCAGATTTTATTTCACACCACTTTAAGTCGCGGCAGATTTCTCTCCGCGAAATTCGGGCTGCTCTCCCCGGGGAGAGCGGGAGAACGCGTCGCCACTTAGCGCTGCGCCACCCTTTCACCCTTTTTTTTTTTTTTTTTTTTTTTTTTCCTGCAGCTGTATTTGTTTCCCTATCAGAGTGGCTTTTTTCTAAGAATTTTGCCAGGGACAACTCTCTTGTTGCCGTGGGTTTTTTTACGTGCGCTAAATAATTACGTGTAACACACGGGACCTCGGTTTATCGTCTCATCTGAAAGACTAGCGCCCAGACCACCACTCATGGTCTAATGGATGGGGGAAAAATTTCCGGTCCAAACGGGGTACGAACCGCCGCACACTTCAGACCCGGACTTTTCGCTTTCTAGACAGGCGCGTTACCTCTAGACCACCGATCCACCAGTCAGTGCTGCGCACGGTGCTACTGCTGTTTCTGCAGGGATTTTTTTTAAAAAGATAACATTATTGTTCACGTTGCTGTGCTTGCAATTATCGATGCTGCCTGCAGGAGAGATTCCGACAGATATGAAGAAGTCCATCTACATTGCGATCCCTAAGAAACTGGGTACAGCTGAATGTGACCAACATCGTACAATCAGCCTGATGAGTCACCTCACCAAAGTTCTTTTACGAATACTCATGAAGAGAATGAGAAATAAAATACTCCCAGAAATATCAGAAACGCAATTTGGATTCATGGCAGACAAAGGCACCAGAAATGCAATCTTCGCATTGAAAAATCTCATGGAAAGATCCATCGAGGTCCAGAAAGACCTGTACCTCTGCTTCATTGACTACTCAAAAGCGTTTGACAAAGTACGACACTCCGACTTGTTTGATATTCTGGCAGGGCTACACATCGACGGGAAAGATCTTCGAGTCCTCAGAAACCTATATTGGGAACAGGAGGCAGCCATTAGAGTCGACAATGACATCAGTCAATATAGACCAATCTGCAGGGGTGTGAGGCAGGGCTGCGTGTTCTCGCCTGATTTATTTAATGTATATAGTGAAATAATTCTACGAAATATTGAGAATCATGAGGGAATTAGTGTAGGTGGCCACAACATCAACAACCTGAGATATGCAGATGACACAGTCCTTATCGCCGACTCTGAAAAGATTTTAACAACAGTAACAGACGAAAGCGAAAAGAAAGGATTACAGCTCAATGCAAAGAAGACAGAATGCATGGTGATCTCGAAAAAAGCTGTTATACCACAATGCAACATAGCCTGTAAAGGAGAGAGAATCAGACAAGTAAACACCTTTAAATACCTTGGTTGTACTATCACCCCAGACGGCAAGTGTGACACAGAAATCAAGAAGAGAATCGGTCAATCTAAAGCAACTTTTAACAACATGAAATGCATTTTTACCAACAGCCTCAAGACAAAGATCCATGTTTTGAGAGCCTACGTATGGTCCATTCGTCTGTACGGATGTGAGTGCTGGACCCTAGCCAAGGACACAGAACAGCGACTAGAAGCAGTGGAAATGTGGTTCATCCGGAGAATCATGAAAGTCTCATGGACAAAAAGAAAAACTAATGCAGAAGTAACGGAAATGGCTGGGTACAAGAGATCCCTTCTCAACACCATCAGAGAAAGACAGCTCAAATTTTTCGGCCATATAATCAGGGCTGACGGACTAGAAAAACTGTTATGGAGTGGCAAAATCTGTGGAAACAAGAGCAGAGGAAGACAACGCACAAAATTCACAGACAGCTTAAACAAATTCGCAACGAATAAAGAGGGCACCAACAATGAGCTCATGAGAGAGACCGAGAACAGGGAAGAATGGAGAGCCATGATCGTCGATATCTGCAGGACCAGACCGGACACTTGAAGAAGAAGAAGAAGAAGCCTGCTGTTGTTATCCAACCTTGAAGTAAAAGCTAATTAGTATGTCCACATTTTTGTCAACACTTTTGTTGTTATATGAACATGTGGGGGGAAAATAGGTATATGAATACAAAATATTGCCTTTCGTGGGGTTTTTTAATAAATTGTTTCTTTGTTTTTTTCCTGTACCTTTTCTTTATCTGTGTACAACCTGACAGGTAAAATAAGCATCATTAGTTTGGAGTTACTGGCCTTGGTGTATAAACAAAATCTACCTCCTTTTTCACAAGGATACGAATGAAAAGAAAATCTGCGCAGTTGCTAATAATTATTTTTGTTAGTGATTTTCTATCCTTCCAGTAAAACTTTCCATACATTTCTTTAGCTCTCTTTCTGTGAAGTTTGACAACAACACGAATTACCATGGATTAATGTTACAAACTGTGTTTCTAAAAGCAGAACAGGGACATTGTCAGGACTAGAATTTGCTGATTGTTGTTCAAGAGGAAATGTGCCCCTCATTAAAAAGTGACAACTCGTGTGTTTATTTGGAAGTTTTGGTTTGGTTTTAGTTTTCTTTGGCTAGGGGGCGGTGTGGTTTGTTGCTTTTTTTTTTTGGTGGTGGTGGTGGTGGTGGTGGTGGTGGTGGTGGTGGTGGTGAGGTTTCTTTGTTTGTTTGTTTGTGTTTTGTTTTTTGTTGTGTGTGTTGTGGGTGTTGTGTTGTTGTTGTTTTGTTTGGGGGTTTTTTTTTGGGGGGGTTCGTTCCTTGGCTGGAGCTTCGAGGTTCACCAATGGTGAAACATTTTTGCGTGTACGACCTTTTCTTCCCACTATTAAGGTAACCGCATTCCGACTTCGGGAATGATGTCGAAATACGACACCTGTGTGCGTACGGGCTTTATATATATATATATATATATATATATATATATATATATATATATATATATTATATATATATTATATATCTATATTTCTATATCTATCTATCTTTATATGTTCTTTCTATATACATATATATATATACAATATATATATATATATATATATATATATATATATATATATATATATATATATATATATATATATATATGTCCTCTCTTCTTACCGGCACGGACGGACTACTCTTGTGAAAGAAAGAACGGGTTTTAACGTGTGCTCAATCCTCAGCTGTCAAATTGCGAGCACAACGATTTAACAATAGGCTATTTCCACCCCCGCCCCTCCCCACCACTCCCCCACCCCCATCCCCATTACATTTGTCAGATTTGATTTCTCTGTCTCTGTGTCTGTCTCTGTCTGTCTCTCTTTGTCTGTCTCTCTCTGTCGGTCTCCCTCTGTCTCTGTCTGTCTGTCTGTCTGTCTGTCTGTCTGTCTGTCTCTCTCTCTCTCTCTCTCTCTCTCTCTCTCTCTCTCTCTCTCTCTCTCTCTCTCTCTCTCTCTCGCTTTCTTTCTTTCTCTATGTCCTTTGAGCATGCCCACACACTGATTTTTATTCTGTCTCTCTCTCTCTCTCTCTCTCTCTCTCTCTCTCTCTCTCTCTCTCTCTCTCTCTCTCTCTTCTCTCTCTCTCTCTCTCTCTCTCTCTTTCTCCCCTTTTCTATCTGTCTCCTATAGTTCTTATTGTGTGGCAGCATAGGACGCGTGACAAGCTTAGTAGAGTATTATCAATAAAAAGCCATCACAAAAACATAATGTTATGTGGTCTTGTAAGGCGACAGTCGTGACTTTTTTGTTTAATGGGTAGATAAATGTAATCACTGAATACAAAAAAGCAAAAATTGTGGATGAAAAAAAACCCATGGACAACAAAATCTCCATCCAGACTCAATAGCATGGTCTTATTTTTCTTCTTCTTCTTTCCTCATCGAACGCTCAGACAGCAACTATTGTTGTCTGTCGTATGAGCGAAAGTGCGTCACGCTGCCGTTAAGCGCCTGACAATGTCAGGCCCAGCGTGTGCATCCAACTTCGGCATAAGATAGAATCGTTATCTTTTAAGTCATTCTGGTTAAAAAATATATATAAAAAAACTGTAGGAGAATGGACTATCACGGCCGAAAATGGACGAGAAAGAGGTGACAGGAAGAATTTTTTTTTAAAAACGAGGCAGAAACAAATAGAGTGATAGAAAAGAGAAAATTTCCAGCATATAATTTCCAGAATGTGAGAATGCTATTTAATAATAATAATAATGTATGGAATTTATATAGCGCTGAATCTTGTAAAGCAACAAATCAAAGCGCTCAGATTTTATTTCATACCACTTTAAGTCACGGCAGATTTCTCTCCGTGAAATTCGGGCTGCTCTCCCCGGGGAGAGCGGGAGAGCGCGTCGCCACAAGCGCAGCGCCACCCATTTTTTTTCTTTTTCATGTCTGCAACTGTATTTTGTTTCCCTATCAGAGTGGCTTTTTTCTAAGAATTTTGCCAGGGACAACTCTCTTGTTGCCGTGGGTTCTTTTCGTGCGCTAAATAATTACGTGTAACACACGGGACCTCGGTTTATCGTCTCATCCGAAAGACTAGCGCCCAGTCCACCACTCATGGTCTAATGGATGGGGGAAAATTTTCCGGTCCAAACGGGGTACGAACCGCCGCACACTTCAGACCCGGACTTTTCGCTTTCTAGACAGGCGCGTTACCTCTAGACCACCGATCCACATAAATTTATATTGACATTATATTATATACTATATGGTGGTGGTGGTGGTGGCGGTGGCGGCGGCGGCGGCGGCGGCAACGGTGGTGGCGGTGGTGGTGGTTGTTGTTGTTGTTTCAAATCTTCACACTTTTGTCTTCACCTCACACTCTCTTTAATAAATGAAAAGGAAAAGAAAAAATTCTTTGTTTTGTTGGGTTTTTTACACAGCTTTGCAAACTCAATATTATTTTTTGTCCCCCAAAGGGGCTTGACTGCAATGTTATTGTCTGTATCATTTATTTAGGGGGGGGGGGGGGGGGGGGGGGGGGAGCGGGTAAGCCTAGTGGTTAGATCCCCGAGCTCGTGATCTGACGGCAGGGGATCGAGCCACCACCGAGGCAAACCCATTCAGAGGGATTTTTCCTCTGGGAGTTAACATCAGTAGCTACTTCACTCACCCCGAAAGTCGTTCGGATGAGACAGCAAAGTTAGGGTTCGTGGGCAAAAACTCGTGCAGAACACCTTGCAAACACACGTTAATACCCGCTCCGCCTTTTGGAAATAATAATAATAATAAATAATAATAATAATAATAATAATAATAATAATAATAATAATTATGTATAGAATTTATATAGCGCTGAATCTTGTAAAGCAACAAATCAAAGCGCTCAGATGACTTTTTTTTATATCAAGGATAATGGAATAAGCACTCATGCTCTTTTTTACATCTAGTCCCCGTGTGTATGCGGTTTTATAATATAACACACACACATACACACACCACACACGCATGCACACACGCACGCACGCGCGCACACACACATGCACACACGCACGCACGCACGCGCGCACACACACACACACACACACACACACACACACACACTTTCTTTTTCCTGTGCTCATTCCTAGTTCATGGTGACAGCTCTGAATATAAATATATATAATTATATAAATTCCATACATTATTATTATTATTATTATTATTATCATTATTATTATTATTATTATTAATCCTGTAAAAATATTTCCTCTTTTCTTATGATCTGCCGTCATTTTGTGCACCACTGCAGGTTTTGCAACCAGCTTCCTCCACCCCTCGCGGTTTTCACCTTTCCGTGGTGTGTCGTGCCACTCAAGCCCAGTCCACTCTCTGATGATGTCTTCCCATCGTTGTTGTGTTTCTCTGTCTGCCTCTTGGTCTCTCTCCTTGTACTGTTCCCTGTAGGACAGCCTTGGCCAGTCCAGATGTTCCTGTGATGTACCCGTACCACTTCATTTTGCGCTTTTTCAATGACATCAATAGCTGTTCATACGGCCAGACGGTGTTTTTAGTTCTGGTTTTTACTTCCTCGTTAGTTGTGTGATTTCTGTATGAGATACCGAGAGGTTATGATCTGTGCCAGAAAACACTGGGAACAAGGTTAGGTAAATCTTAAAAGTGATGGTGTGACTAATAGATTATTCTTTCGTGGAGGGGGGGGGAGAGCTTCTTTCGTTCCTTGACTAGATATCCGCAGTTCACCAATAATGAAATGTTGCATATGTAGCTTTTTTAGTCCATCACTAAAGTTAGCGGCTGGCAGGTCCACAGGAACCCCTTCTCACCATCGTCAAGAAGAGAAAGCTGACATGGTTCGGCCACGTCACCCGCCACAACACTCTGCCAAAAACAGTACTGCAGGGAACACTCGAAGGTGGCAGAAAGAGGGGAAGACAGAACAAGTCATGGATGGACAACATCAGGGAATGGACCAGGATGAGTGACTCGGCACTACTGCACAGAGCCGAGGACCGAGATGGATGGAGGAGGCTTACCACGGCATCGTCTTTCGTGTCTCCCCCACGACCGCCAAGGTCACGGGTCTGATGATGATGATGATGAAAGTTAGCTGCATTCCGACTTCGGGAATGATGTCTACGCACGACACAAGTGGTGCAGCAGATTTTAGGTTTTGTAATCCGTTCTTACTGGTACAAAAAAGCCTACTTTTCCAAAAATCAGAACTGGTCTTTAAGTATGCGCAAGAGATTCTGCATACGTTCACACACGAGACAACGGTTTTAGTCTCATCAGAAGGACTTTCGATGGAATAGAGAGAGAGAGAGAGAGAGAGAGGAGAGGAGAGAGAGAGAGAGAGAGAGAGAGAGAGAGAGAGAGAGAGAGAGAGAGAGAGAGAGAGAGAGAGAGTCGGTACTGATGTTAACTCCAGGGGGTAAAATCCCTTCGAACGGTTGCCTAGGTCGAGGCTCAATCCTGGGCCGTTAAATCACGAACGCAACCCTCTAACCACTGGCCTGTCCTGCCCCAAGTATACTGGATTCTAAATGTCAGCAATATCCCCCCCAAAAAGCATACAGACAGACAGACATAAGAAAGGAAAGAAAAAGCGTAAAACAATAACGAAAACTACGAAGACAGCGTGGCATTGATATCACATTACTTCAAGAACATTTTATGCATGCTAGAACGAAAATAACAAAGGATATCACGGAGCTTTTGGATATGCTTTACTATTTCTTTACCTTCAGCCCAGATGTCTGTTCACTGGATAGAAAAGCAGACAATAGGCTAAACCAAACCTAAGAAATACAACTTCATCAAACACTGGAGAGAAGTCCTGAACATACGTAAGGAAAATTCCTAAATATGAAAAGAGGGGGAAAAAAGCAGCTGTGTTTACCGTGAACAGGGAATCAAATGCAATTGAAACATCCCTATAGCCCCGAAGTCGTAATGCAGCTGCCTTAAAGGCGGGAAAACTGTCGCATTCGCTAAATTTCACCATTGGTAAACCGCAGAGCTAGAGCTAGTCGAGGAACAAAAGCACACACATACACACACGCGCGCGCACGCACGCACGCACGCATACACACACAGTAGGCCATTGTGTGCCAGTGGGAACGGTTGACAAAATTCACAAAACTGCAAACGCACGGGGACTGGATGTAAAACAAAAGCAAAGGAATGCTTAATCCATTATCCTCGAAAATAAAAGTATAAAATAAACACACACACGTACGCACGCACACACACTCGCACGCGCGCGCGCGCGCGCACAAACACACAACACACACATACTTACTCACGTGCACGCGCGCACGCACACACACATACACACACACACAAAATCACACAATCACACACACACACACACACACACACACACACACACACACATTCACTGGCCAAGAATGTAGTTCCAGACCATCAGACATCTTTTTTTTTTATAAATCAGAAAAAGGCAGGAAGCAATACACAGCTGAAACACACAACCAACAACTGCAAACAAACAGTGTCTGTGTGTGTTGTTGTTGTTTTTCAAAAAAGCTTGTTTCTAAGCATAACCGGTGATTATCTCAACCGAAAATGTCAAAAGGTTCGTGAATTTAAAAGAAAAGTGGATTTCCCAAATACACAAATTAACAACGACATAGCCGACATGAAAAGAACACAGAATTTAAAAAAACAAAGACTTGAAAGATGAAGGAAGAATTCTAAAGAAGATAAAGGATACATTTGTCGGAAATTATTTTCAGAAATTTAGAATAGCGCCGATACACAACGACACCTTGACATTCTCAAAGGAATAATCTCACAAACAAGATTTATCTGATATTATTTTAAGAATCGGATAAGATTCTCAAACGTTAATGATCCACAAGTGCAAAGGGGGGCTTGAAAGAAATAGGTAACTGCAGCTGAACCTGAAAGTTTGGGATTATAAAAGATAGGGGAAAGATGCCTGCGCACACACAGATATATATATATATATATATATATATATATATATATATATATATATTATATATATATATATATATATATATATATATATATAATATATATATGTGTGTGTGTGTGTGTGTGTGTGTGTGTCTGTGTGTGCGTGAGGACTAGTAAGCATGCTTGCCGTGTGTGTGCCCATGAATTTCAAAGTGTGTTTGTGTGCATGTGTGCGTACACACGTGTGTGTATGTGTGTGTGGTGTGTTTGTGTGTGAATACGCGAAATTGAGAATGCATGCAAAAACTACAACCTATATTATTATATAATTTTATGATTATTTAAATAAAAGTAAAATCAATGGTGCAAATTACATAGACATAAGGAAGAAAACAAGAAGCGAGAAAAAAAAACCCAAACAATTGCCTATGAAAAGAGACACATGATGCACGACACTCAAATACAGGAAAAACAAGAGAGAAGAGACAGACAGACAGACAGACAGACAGACAGACAGGGATCCGTGACCGGCATGCAACTGAGGCTACACACAAAAAAGACATCAGACAATAAGACACAAAATGTTTTAAGGGCGACAAAAAATATTTGTTTGGTTGGGGGTTTTTTTTGGGGGGGTTGGGGGTGTGGGTTTTTTTTTTTTTGGGGGGGGGGGGGGGTTAATCTTTCGATTTCATAAGAGCCAAGCAGAATAATGCATTTTATTGTTGTTTTTTTAACATGTGTTTTATGCTTTGTTGTTTGGGTGTTTTTTTTAAGGGAGTTGTTCTTGTATTTTGTGGGGTTTTTTGTGTTTGTTTATTGTTGTTTTGTTTGGAGTTGTTTCTGCTTGGGTTCTTTTGGGGGTCCCCGTCTAGAGCTTTGAGGTTTACCAATGGTGAGACTTTGCGTACGCGCCCGATTTTTGCCCACCATGAAGGTAGCATTCAAGCCTTTGAGATGAAGTGCCTCAGGCGGATCCTGAACATCACCTACAGAGACCGCAAAACCAATGACTACGTCTGGCAGCAGATCGAGGCACTGGCTGGCAAACAAGAACCATTGCTAGATACAGTCAAACGGAGGAAACTGAAGTGGTTTGGCCACACAACAAGGCATAACAGCCTGTCAAAGACAGTCCTGCAGGGAATGGTGGAAGGAGCAAGGAGGCAGGGACGACCACGCAAAAGCTGGATATCCAACATCAAGGAGTGGACCGGCCTCACTGTACCAAGCCTCCTGAAAGCAGCCCAGGACAGAACCATTTGGCGGTCCACTTGCAGCGTCCGTGCGGGTACCCCAACGGTCGTCCCGACCAAGGGATGAGTGAGTGAAGAAGTGAAGGTAGCCACATTCCCTCTTCAGGGACAATGTCTAAACACGACACCAGTGTGTATGCAGTATGTTTTTTTATTTCAAATTTCAGCTTTACAATCCATTCCTACCAACGCGCGATGGCCTACTCTTCCGAAAGGCTGTACGGAACGTAACCGTGTGCGCAAGATGTTCTGCGTGCATGTGCACACGGTACCCAGGTTTATAGACTAATCTGAAAGTACTTTTAAAATGGTGGAGTCGGCACTGATGTTAACTGCAGGGGGAAACAATCCCATTCATCAGGCGTCTCCCATGGTTGGTTGGTTGGTTGGTTGGTTGACTGACTGGTTGGCTGGTTGGTTGGTTGGTTGATTGGTTGATTGATTGATTGATTGATGGATGGATGGATGGATGGATGGATTGATTGATTGATTGCTGGATTGATTGATTTGAATGTTTGGTTGATTGATTGATTGATTTGTTTGTTTGTTTGTGTATATATTTATTTATTATTTATACAGCTTAAAATCACGGCAGATTTCTCTGCGTGAAATTCGGACTGCTCTCCCCGAGGAGAGCGCGTCGCCACAAGAGCAGCGCCACCCATTATTTTTGTTTCCTTTCCTGTCTGCAACTGTATCTGTTTCGATATCAGATTGGCTTATTGTACAGAATTTTGCCAGCGACAACTCTCTTGTTAGCGTAAGTTCTTTTACGCGCGCTAAATAATTATCATGTTTAACAAACGGGACCTCGGTTTATGGTCTCATCCAAAAGACTAGCACCCAGACCACCACTGATGGCATCATGGATAGGGGGAAGGGGGGGTGGGACTAGACCTAAACAGGGATCGAACCACCGCACAACCTTCCCACCCGGATTTTCCGCTTTCTAGGCAGGCGCGTTACCTTTGCTAGATCACAGATCCACCCACGATTTTCGCTACGAACGTAAGAGCTTCAGTACACTTTCTAACGAGTCCTGACTTTTAAGCAAGGTAACGTGAGGACGCATGATAGAACATGGAATATCGCGGCGATAAAAACAAGCGACAAGTAACACTCGCTGAAACAGCGTCTTTACAACTGAGACGTGCCACCGAGTGAGGGAGTTGGAGGATCTTTAAAGGGTGGCGGGGTTCCATGGAAATGGAGTGTTCTGGAAGCGAGCTTGAAACCTCAGAGCTAAGGCAGGAATGGTTTCTCGGGAGGAAAGGGGGGGGGGTGAGGGGGGTCATTATTTTTTTCCCTGCCATGCTTATGTTAAAGGTCAGGCAGTATACTTTCTAGAAATTTTTTTTCAGATAGAAAGTCGAAACGCAGGTAGAGCATCTTGCATAAAAACCTGTTCGGCTTCTTTTTTTAATATATATCGAGGATAACGGAATAAGTACTCATGTGCTTTTTTACATCCAGTCCCCGTGTGTATGCGGTTTTGTAAATTTTGTTATCTGTTCCCACCGGCACACAATGGCCTACTCTTACGAAAAGCGGAACAGGATTTAACGTGTGCGCAAGATGTTCTGCGTGGGTTCGTACACGGGGCCTCGGTTTCTAGTCTCATCCGAAGGACTTTTGAGGAGAGTGGAGTCGGCACTGATGTTAACTCCAGGGGAACATATCCCCTTGAACGGAAATCGAACCCGGGTCGTCAGATTGCGAGCGCAATGTTCTAACCACTAGACTATCCCGTCCCGTTCCCAGTTTTCGGAAAAGTAGGCCATTACGTGTCCGTAGGAACCGATTTTTTTTTCAAAACGCATGTACGCTAATGTCGTGTTTAGACATTCACGCTTAAATAGGAATACGTGCTATTTTAATGGTGGGCAAAAAACGGTTCCACACATAAATTCTGATTATTTGTGGAGCTCGGATGGACCTCTAGTCAAGAATGGGGGAGAAAAAATACAGTATGATATCAGTGATTTCAAATCCAGTGTTATGCAATGTTTCCCATACAGTTACATATCAGTTCATTTCAAATCCAGTGTTACACATTGTTTGTATACAGTTGCATATCAGTTTATTTCAAATCCAGTGTTACACATTGTTTCTCTACAGATGTATATCAGCTCATTTTAAATCCAGCGTCACACATTGTTTCCATACAGTTGCATATCAGTTCATTTTAAATCCAGTGTCACACAATGTTTACGTACAGTTACATATCAGTCCATTTCGAATCCAGTGTTAAACAATGTTTCTATACAACTGCATATCAGTTCATTTTTAAATCCAGTTTTACGCAATAGTTCTATACAGTTGCACACCAGTTTATTTTAAATCCAGTGTTACACACTGTTTACGTACAGTTACATATCAGTTCATTTCGAATCCAGTGTTAAACAATGTTTCCATACAGCTGCATATCAGTTCATTTCATATCTAGTGTTACACAGTTTTTACGCACAGTTTCCTATCATTTCATTTCATATCCAGTATTATCTATTTTATCTGCACCATGATGTATCATTAATTTCCAAACAATGCTGTTTTCACTCAATATGCTTCCAAGCAAACTTATTGTGCAAGGGAACCGTTCCTCTAATCATTTGCGTATCCTCAAACTTCTGACAATATTGCAACAAAGATGGAAGATCTCAAGGAACATTGTTATACTATATCGGCCAGATTCTATTATTCGTTAGCTAGCCTCATATCACTAAATGTGAACAGACTTTGAACATACATACAACAACAACAACTACAAAATCTATCGTTAGTGTGTGAGTTTCAAAGCACAGACAAGCAACATAGTCAGGATTAAGAGTGTGGGTGGCTTACAACGCGTCACTGAAAGTTGAAACAAAAATTTGTCATTACTTCAGTGACCGCCCATGGTAAATCCTGCATAAGCTTTAAGCTTTTGGGGAAGATAGGTCAGATAGGATGGTAAGCCCATTAGATTGGGGGATGAAGACTGTAGGTTTTTCAGCTGTACAAGGGGTTTTCTCTCGGAAGGAGAGAGAAAAGAGAAGAGACACACAGACAGACAGACAGAGAAAGAGACAGAGATATACAGACAGAGACAAAGACAGAGAGACAGACAAAGACAGACAGAGAGACAGAGGGAGAGAGAGAGAGACAGAGGGAGAGACAGACAGACACAGAATGAGACAGTGACAGAGAAACAAGAGAGAGAGAGAGACAGGGAGAGGTGTGTGTGTGTGTGTGTGTGTGTGTGTGTGTGTGTGTGTGTGTGTGGGTGTGTGTGTGTGTGTGTGTGTGTGTGTGTGTGTGTGTGTGTGTGTGTGTGTGTGGGTGCGTGCACGCGCGCGCGCGTGTGTAGTGTGTGTGTGTGTGTGTGTGCTGTGTGTGTCTGTGTCTGTGTGCCTTCGTTCGTTTTTGTATATTAAGTCCGTTCACTAAAAGTGATATAAGATGGTAGTGTGTGTGTGTGTGTGTGTGTGTGTGTGTTGTGTGTGTGTGTGTGTGTTGTGTGTGTGTGTGTGTGTGTGTGTGTGTGTGTGTGTGTTGTGTGTGTGTGTGTGTGTGTGTGTGTGTGTGTGTGTGTGTGTGGTGTGTGTGTGTGTGTGTGGTGTGTGTGTGTGTGTACGCGCGCGCGCATGTGTGTGAGAGTCTATGTATCGCCTATGCGTGTCTTTGTTGTCAAAGCTTTTCGGGAGATTCAACTACAGAAGCTTATCTTGTTGTTGCTGCTGCTGCTGCTGCTGCTTCTGATGCTGCTGCTGTTGATACTGTTGATGTTCCTGATCCATCCACAAGATTATTCCGTTTGTCACTTTAAGCTCTGGCAGTGGTGTGGTATCATTCCAGAGGCTCCTGTCTTTGGAGAGGGGGGATGGAGGAGGAGGGGCTCGTAATGGTCTTTTGGGAAAGAGGACTGACGGGCTGATAAGACCAACAGTACAGGGGATAAGTGTCTCGTTTCATGTCTTTTTCTTGTCTTTTTGTTGTCTTTCTCCCGGTTAATTCTGCTTCTCCTTGTTTCTGTTTGGAAGTAAGTCGGTGTGGTGTAGTGTAGTGTAGTGTACTGTAGTGTGGTGTGGTGTGGTGTGGTGTGGTGTGGTGTGGTGGTGGTGTGGTGTGGTGTAGTGTAGTGTAGTGTAGTGTGGTGTGGTGTGGTGTGGTGTGGTGTGGTGTAGTGTAGTGAAGTGTAGTGTAGTATAGCATAACATAGCATAGTATACCATACTATAGCATAGCATAGCACGGCACGGCACGGAAAGGAACGGTAGGGTATAGTTTAGTTTAGTGTAGTGTAGTATAGTGTAGTGTAGTGTAGTATGGTATAGTATGGTATGGCATGGCATGTCATGGCATGATATAGCAAAACATAGCATAGTATAGTACAGGGTAGTGTAGTATAGTGTAGTGTAGTATAGTATAGTCTTGTCTAGTCTTTTCTAGTCTTGTCTAGTGCAGTCCAGTGCAGTGCAGTGCAGTAGAGTAGAGTAAAACATAGCATAGCAAAGTATAGTATAGTGTAGCATAGCATATTTTATTTTATTTTATTTTATTTTATTTATTCTTTTATATCGAGGATAATGGAATAAGCACTTATGTGCTTTTTTAGATCCAGTCCTCGTGTGTATGTGGTTTTGTAAATTTTGTCATCCGTTCCCACCGGCACACAATGGCCTACTCTTACGAAAAGCGGAACAGGATTTAACGTGTGCGCAAGACGTTCTGCGTGCGTTCGCACACGGGGCCTCGGTTTATAGTCTAATCCGAAGACTTTGAGATTCAGTTCGATTTTTTTGTCAAACTGGGAAGAAAGGGCGAGGCTGGGAATCGAACCCACAACCTCACGATTTACTTGTTGGCAGGCGAACGTCTTAACCATCCTGCCACCTTCCTTCCAAACATAGCATAGTATAGTATAGTATAGCATAGTATAGCATAGCATACCCTGCACTGTTCCTTGCAGTATGGTTTTGGATAGCCCATCTGATCTTGTCACATGTCCATACCATCTGAGCATCCTTTTCATGACTGTGGTCAGCAGGTCTTCATAGTGCTTTACTTCTTGGGTGATGGTTTGTCGGATTTCTTCGTTGGTAATGTGGTCCATGCATGAAATGCCAAGGAGTCTTCTGATGCTTCTTAACTCCAAAGCCTGGATCCTTCTTTGAAGATCTGCATTCAGTGTCCAGGATTCGCAAGCATACAAGTATATGGAGATGACCAATGCATGCAACGCTGACTCCATTTCCCTGAAATTCCTTCGGATGAGACTACAAACCGAGGTTCTATTTGCAAATAGACACAGGACATCCTGCGTGCACGATAAAATCGTTTTGCCTTCCATGCACACACAGACAGAGATACACACATGCACACACACACATAGAATTATCCATTATCTTCGAAATAAAAGAATAAAATAAAATGAAAGAAAATAAAGAAAGAAACACACATGCACACGCACGCACGCATAGACACACACACAAATGCACACACGAACGCGCACACACACACCAACAAACACACACACACACAACCACTCACCCTTACTCATCCCCCTAAGCATCCACACTCCCTCTACCTCTAAACAATTATCTTTTCTTTATTTTTTTTAAATCCCTTAACAACCTAAAACAACATCAACAACCCAAAATACACAAAACAGGACATTCACAAAAGCATATCAGAATAATAATCAGAACCAAACTGTTTACTGCCATGAAAATCACATGGACGTATTGGAAAAATGAAATAATCATGTACTAAATAAGCATATATTAAATGAGTTTATTCCAAAATACCTATCAGACTATATTGTTCTCTCTCTCTCTCTCTCTCTCTCTCTCTCTCTCTCTCTCTCTCTCTCTCTCTCTCTCTCTCTCTCTCTCTCTCTTTCCTAAAGCATCACAGTCCATGGACTTCATAATACACACACAGTCACTATCTAGACCCTGTCATTCTGGAATCTGGACTTGTGAGATGATGACCCCCCCAAAAAAAGACTAGATTACAAGCAGTGTCAAGCCACATCAGCTGACTTCGAATCGGGTATCACACCATAATTTCTTTTCCCTTTCACATCACAAAGACCACAGGGGATAAGATGAAAGATGGACACTATCTAAACTACTTCAGTCTCCTACATTAACCACTGAGATGATGAGAAAAAGGACTGGAGTGGATGACTGGCAGTGTCAGTGGGCGCTGGAACTCAGGGAGGTCATGAACTGGGTGTCCAAGCCCCAGAGTAATGGTTGATGACCTCTAAGAAAGAAGGGGGGGGGGTGGCATCTTCAGAGGCTGGACACAGTCCATCAGCTAGGAGTGGGGGGATAAGGTAGGGGGAGGGAAGGTGGGTGTTCTGCAGGGTTTCGTGGGGGCACAATGAGTAACCTCTGTCTGTATGCGCCTGTCTTTCTCTCTGTGGTCTTTTGTTATCTCTTTGTCTACCTTTTTACTGTCTGGTTATACAGCACTCACACGCATGAACACTCGTGCTCTCTCTCTCTCTCTCTCTCTCTCTCTCTCTCTCTCTCTCTCTCTCTCTCTCTCTCTCCTCTCTCTCTCTCTCTCTCTCTCTCTCTCTCTCGCACACTCACACACATGCCTGCACGCCCAAACATATACACACACATACACACACACTCACACACACACACGCACTCATCACCACCACCACCATCACCACCAGTGCCACATCAATAATAATAATAATAATAATAATAATAATAATAATAATAATAATAATAATAATAATAATAATAATAATAATAAATGGAATTTATATAGCACTATATCTTGTATATAAAAAAAAAAAACAAACAAACAAACAAATCAAAGCGCTTGCATTCGACCCACTCCTACACATGCAACCAACAATAATTAACAGCTTTAACAAAATTCACACACACACACACACACACAGGTTAGATACTTTGGCAGGATTATGGAAATTTTGGTCATTTAAGGCACGGACAGATAATTATGAGATGAAACAATATGGGAAAGTCTTAGGTTTGAAATAGGTATGTCTTGAATCTGGATTCAAAAGTTGGCTTCTCACGAAGGGAGAGAGGGAGGTCATTCCAGATTGATGGACCAGAAAGAGAGAAAGAGCGACGGCCAACTGTGAATTGGTTGTATCTAGGTATTCGTAGGCACAGGGTATCTGCAGCAGAGCGGAGGGAACGAGAAGGAGTGTACAGTGTACATCAGCACCACAACCACCACAGGAACCAGACAAAATCAAAACCAGACTGACAGGGATGGGGAACACAGACAAAACTGGCAGATCACCACAACCACACAGACAAACATACTGACAGAACCAGACACACAGACAACATGGACAGACAGACATACAGACAGACAAAGCAGCAAATGCTGTTTGTTATTTTCGTGGGAAGGATGATAATCAGTCAGCCTGTCCACAAGATCTGCCCTGAACTAAATGTTGGCGGGTTCAGCGTCCTTACAATGCCAATGAACGTGTCAGTGTGAATTCTGACACCTCTTCCTTATCCCTTTGCAAAACCGTGTGGGTGTACATACGCGTGCGTGCGTGCGTGCGCGTGCACACACACACGCGCACACACACGCAATCTGACGACCCGGGTTTGATTCTCATTCAAGAGGATTTTCCCTCTGGAGTTAACATCAGTGCAGATTCCACTCTCCCCAAAGTCCTTCAGGTGAGACTATAAACTGAGGTCCCGTGTGCAAATGCACGCAGAACATCTTGCGCACACGTTAAATCTTGTTCCGCTTTTCGTAAGAGTAGGCCATTGCGAGCCTGTGGGAACAGATGACAGAATTTTAAAATCCGCATACACACGGGGACTGGATGTAAAATCTCACATAAGTGCTTATTCTATTATCCTTGATATAAAAGAATTTTAAAAATAAAATAAAATAAACATACACACATGTATGCTTATGCACGTGCGCACACACACACAAGTATCTGCACACTTCTGTGCATTCCAAAAAAAAACTAACCATTTCTTTTTAAAATCTTGCAAAAAAAAAAAGTAAAAGCATTTGTGGTGTATAATTTTTCCCCGGTGTTCATTCTTGCATTGTCAGCAGTTCGTATTTTCTTACCCAAATATTTTTCAGCAAAAATGCTTCTGAAAAAGTGTAGACACAATTCTTTTACATCAAAGTGTTCCTTTTAATATCTCTAAATCCCTTGTGCATAACCCAGTTTTTGCATCCATTTAAGGTTCTGTTTCATTTGTTTTTCCTGTTATATTTTGGATGTGTTACATTTATGGTTTAATGCTAAACTGTTAGATGACTTCTCTTTCATCATTTTCTTTTATTTCTGCTACTAGTCCAACATTTAGTCTGATATTGCTAATAGTAGACAGATGTAAAATACAAGAATGAACACACACACACACACATGCGCACGCACACACACACACACATGCACACACACGCAAATGCACACACACACGCAATTGCACACACACACTCAGTTGCAGGCATGCAAGCAGGTACACAGCCATATAATGTCACTTATAATGAACAGACATAAAACTAAAGACCAAAAGTGCATGCATACACCCCCATTTCCACATCAACACCCCAAACACCACCACAAACCAGACAGAAAAACAGTCTGACAGAGACAGACACACAGATAAAAACCAAAAGACAACCACAACCAAACAAAAACGGACTGACAGAGACAGACACACATATAAAAACCAAATGACAACCACGAACAACCACACAGAAAAGCAGACTGACAGAGACAGGCACACAGATAACAACCGAAAGACAACCACAACCAAACAAAAACAAATACAGACTGACAGAGACAGACACACAGACAAAACTGACAGAAGACTACAACCAGACAGAAAAACAGACTGACAGAAACAGACACACAGATAAAAACCAAAAGACAACCACAACCAACCACACAGAAAAACAGACTGATAGAGACAGACACATGGACAAAACTGACAGAAGACCACAACCAGACAGAAAAACAGACTGACAAAACCAGACACACAGACAACATGGACAGACAGACAGACAGACAAAGCAGCAAATGCTGTTTGTTATTTACGTGGGAAGAATAATCTGACAGCCTGTCCACAAGATCTGCTCTGACAGAAATGTCGGCGGGTTCAGCGTCCTTACAATGCAAATGAACGTGTCAGTGTGAATTCTGACACCTCTTCCTTGTCGATGTGCAAAACCATGTGGGTGTATGTGCGAGTGCACACACGTGTGTACACTGGTTGTGTTGTTGTTGTTGTTGACTTCAATTTTACATCTGTTCACTTTTAGTGATATTAGACGCTCCCCTCCTCCCCCATGTGCGTGTGTGTGTGTGTGTGTGTGTGTGTGTGTGTGTGTGTGTGTGTGTGTATGTGTGTGTATGTGTGTGTATGTGTGTGTATGTGTGTATGTGTGTGTGTATGTGTGTGTATGTGTGTGTATGTGTATATATATTTATATACTTATGTGTGTGTGTGTGGGTGCGTGATGGGGAGAGAAAGAGAGAGAGAGATGCGGTGTGTAATAATAGGTACTTTGGTATGAATGCGGGTGTGTCTAAATCACCATGTAGTGAATAGACATTAAACAAAACAAAACAAAACACATACACACACACATACACTGGTTGTGTGGGTGTACACACGTGTGCGCACTTGCACATACACCCACACATACACACACGTGCACACATACATGCGCACACACACACACATAGAGGCATGCACGCACTTGCACACATTCAAAATAAGATTAAACAATCTTTAAGAAACAATTGCAACAAGTGTTCATATATTTGTGGCAGACAATTTTCTCTGCAGTATAGTCTCTTGCATTATCATAAATTACACACACACACACACACACACACACACACACACACACACACACACACACACACACTCATACACACAGTCACATGTGTTCAAGCACATACACACATACACACCCCTTTCATATCCCTAATAATAAACAGACATAAAGTTGAAGACAACATACCCACATACCCCATCCCTGCTACATCAACACCTTTACCACAACCGGACAGACAAACAGACTGACAGAACCAGACACACAGACAACATGGACAAACAGACAGACAGACAAGCAGCAAATGCTGTTTGCTTGTTTTTTCTGGGAAGGATAATCTGACAGCCTGTCCACAAGATCTGCTCTGATAGAAATGTTGGCGGGTTCAGCGCCCTTACAATGCAAATGAACGTGTCAGCGTGAATTCTGACACCTCTTCCTTGTCCCTTTGTTAAAACGTGCAACCTTTTTAAAAAAGTAGTAGTAGTAGTAGTAGTAGTGTGCACACGGGGGTTTCAATGAGTGTGTTTCAATGTGTGTGAGTCGATTTCCTTTCTTAATGCCTTTTGTCTCCCACCAGTTCTAAACCAAAATCTCTCTCCTCTTCTTCCCCCAGATCCCGAATTCTCTCTTTGTCTCTCTGTGTGTGTCTCTCTCTGACTGTCTGTCTGTCTGTCTGTCTGTCTCTCTCTCTCTCTCTCTCTCTCTCTCTCTCTCTCTCTCTCTCTCTCTCTCTCTCTCTCTCTCTCTCTCATTCTCTCTCTCTCTTGTCGTTAAGTGGTGGTTGTGTAAAGTGGACAGACTCAACCGAGATAAGATCTCCTCCCCCAGTCTAGAAACTTTCTGTGGAAACTTTTCTTCGCTAAATGGGCTGCCAATGCACAGACTGAAAACCCAGAGACAAGCCATTTCAAATCTGGCAATTCCTGTATTTATTTATGAGCGTAACAATCGGTAAATCAAAAGATTTTCCCTGGAAAGTTAAGGAGTTCTCGTTTTAAGTTCACAATAGCGACAGATTTTTTTTGTCGTTTGATGCTAAATAATTGCCACTATTTTCGGTTGTGTGTTTGTGTATGTTGGTGTAAAATGATGGGCTAAGCATTTCAAAATGTATCCCAGCTACCTTTGAACTGGGTGCTCATAGTTAAATGTCTTAATTCAGCCAAGGCGAAGTGAGATAGTCTAGCGTTGCGCTCGCAATCTTTTTCTTCTGTTCTTCGGCTAGAGCTCTGAGGTTCACCAATGGTGAGATTGTTGCACATGCGACAATTTTTACACACCGTGAAGGTACCCGCTTTACGACATCGGGGATGTTCGCAATTTGACGGCCCAGGATCAAGCCCAAATTCGTGCCACCAACAAGGCGCCCGTTAACAAGGATTTTCACTCTGAAGTTAACATCAGTACTGACCCCACTCTCCCAAATGTCCTTCGGATGAGACTATTAACTGATGTCATGTGTGCAAACGCACGCAAAATATCTTGCACATACTTTAGAAAACGTTCCAAAT
>CM054135.1:22510526-22555526 GCA_028751875.1 Rapana venosa
CTTCAAAAAATTTTGGTGTTACTGGTACAGCCCTTACCTGGTTTACTTCATACCTTACTGACCGATTCCAGACAGTCACAGTAAACAAGATTCAGTCAGTACCTGCCAGATTGGAATGTGGAGTTCCACAGGGATCTGTTCTGGGCCCTGTTCTTTTCACCCTCTACACTGCTCCACTGTCACATATAATTAACCGCCATCAGATCAACCATCATTTTTATGCAGATGACTCTCAGATTCTAAGCAGTGACACTCCTGAAAATCTGCCTTATCTCTTTACAAATATGGCCCACTGCTTTCAAGATATCCAAAATTGGATGATACAGAACAAATTACAGCTAAATGCAGATAAAACGGAAACCATGCTTGTAGGGACCAAACACAAACTCTCTTCCATCACAACAGCTTCAATACAACTTGGCAATGCATCAGTCCCTTTATCCACTGCTGTGAAGTATCTAGGGGTCATTATTGACAACATTCTCTCTATGCAAAAATTCATCACCCAGACCTGCCAGTCCTGCTACTATTAATTACGGCGTATTAGTGCAATTCGAAAGTACCTGTCCACAGATGCAACATCCAAACTTGTTGCGTCTCTCATTCTTTCACGTCTGGACTATTGCAAATCTCTGTTGGCTGGTCTGCCAGCATCATCAATCTAATCCCTTCAACGTATACAAAACTCTGCAACTCGTCTAATCCTCAGAAAGAAAAAATCTGAGCATATTACTCCTCTCTTGCAATCTCTCCACTGGCTGCCTGTGCCACAGAGAGTAAACTATAAGATCAGTACCCTCTGTTACAAATGTCTCCACAAAACAGCACCCACCTACCTCTGTGAATGTCTTCACTTGTACACTCCTTCTCGTTCTCTCCGCTCTGCTGCAGATACCTTGTCCTTACGAATACCTAGATTCAACCAATCCACCATCGGCCGTCGCCCTTTCTCAATTTCTGGTCCATTGATGTGGAATTATCTCCCTCTTTCTCTCCGCCAAAAGCCTTCTTATGACACTTTTATATCCAGCCTCAAGACATATTTATTTCAAACCTAAGATTTTCCTCTCCTGCCTCATCTCATAGTTTTTCCCTGCCTTCAACAGCCAAGATTCTATTGCCCTGCCAGGGTGTGTGACCTCTGTGTGTGTGTGTGTGTGTGTGTGTGTGTGGGTGGGTGTGGGTGTGTGTGTGCGTGTGTGCACATTAGGACTTGATGGAACTATTACTTGTCACTGGTTGTATGACTGTGTAAGAATGAGTTAACTGCAAGCGCTTTGATTTGTCTCTGTAAGATATAGCGCTATATAAATTCCATTTATTATTATTATTATTATAAAACAAAAACCAGGAAGCTGATAGATTTTTTTAAAAATACAGCAAATAACCTCCTGAAAGATTGACGAGCTTTAAGTACCTATCGCTCATGGTCATGCCGTGGACCTGTCAGAATAAATAGCACCCTCAACCTCTGGAATATTTCTGCTAGGAATTCCCTCTTTTCTATCCATCTTCGTTTCTCCCTTATTCCTTTTCTTCATGGCACCTCTTTGTTGTCTATTTTCTGCCTTTTTCTCAAGAAAGACTTTAAAGATAACAATTCCCTCCCACGCCGAAGTCGGATGTGCTGGGCCTGTCTTGTCAGGCGCTTAACGGCAGCGCAACGCATGCTCACTCATATGACAGACAACAGTACTTGCTGTCTGCGCATTCGACGAAGAGGAAGACTCATCTCATCCCATTTGCTCCCGTAACCCCCTCCGGGGTCGTAGGGGCACTGCAGTGACGAACGTTGCACCAGTTGGCTCCATTTGCGGCGGTTGTGCGCAAGTGCCTGGGTTGTGGAGAAGCTCTTCCCGGTCCATTCATCAGCATATACAGAATAAGAGTAATACCAGACCCAATCAGTACAACAACAACGACAAAAATGGCCCTGTACCCCCAACTCCCTACCACCACAACCACCCCCCCCCCCCACCCCGCCCCCCCCCCCCCCCCCCAAAAAAAAAATTCTGTGTGGGCTTAAAATTTGCATGTGCTAGTACGGAAAGTACAAATTAGTCCTTGGGTGTCCAGCATAGGCAATGATTTACGTAGCATTCCAACCAGCACAAAGTCACTGATTGTCACCGTTCCCCAAATCCTGTTCTTCATAAGGTAAGGTAGACCCCTCCAAGCCCATCTGCAACGCAAATTGACCGTGCGAGGTCAGAGACCGGACTTATTTATTGGTCGGTCAAAGCGGCAGCGAATTTTCGGTGGGTAGCCTCCCAGACATCTGCTGCTTGCAGGAATGATGAATAATCATAGTTGCTTGGGTCTGCTTGCCCAGGGTGTCAGTCAGGCATTTGCTTGTCCGTGTGTGCGAGTCATTCACTCACTCACTCATTCAGTCAGTCCGTCTGTCTGTCTGTCTGTCTGTCTGTCTGCCTGTCTTTCTGCCTGTCTGTCTGTCTGCCTGTCTTTCTGCCTGCCTGTCTGCCTGCCTGTCTGTCTGTCTGTCTGCCTGTCTGTGTGTCTGTCTGTCTGTCTGCCTGTCTGTCTATCTGTCTGCCTGTCTGTCTGCCTGTCTGTTTTACTAGAAGGTTGTTGTTATTTTTGGTTTTGCTTCGTTGTAGCTTTGCTCATTGGCAGTTGTTGCCAAGGTGTGTGAGCCAGTCTGTCTGTCTGTCAGTCTGTCAGTCAGTCTGTCTGTCCGTCTGTATGTATGTATATATGTATGTCTGCGTCTCTGTCTCTCTGTCTCTCTCTCTCTCTCTCTCTCTCTCTCTCTCTCTCTCTCTCTCTCTCTCTCTTTGTCTGTTATCAGTGGGTTGCTATTCTTTTTTGGGTTTTGCTTGATTGTATTCTTGCTCATTAGTGGTGGTTGTTGCAGTATTCTGTGTGGGGGAAACTCGGGCTGTTGACCCCAGTGAGAGTATTTTGCCTTCGTATACGGCTTGACCAGTTTACAGATGGTATTCTTTCTGTGTGCATTTTCAATATTTTCCTTCTTTGGCTGGAGCACCGAGGTTCTTCAATGGTAAGATAGATTTTTTGCGTATATTTCAGGGGTATTTTTGGCCCACCATTAAGGTATCGCATTCCACTTTGGAGATGATGTCTAAACACACCACCAGTGTGCGTGCGTTTTTATATGTATATTTTGTCATACGTTCCTGCTGCTGGCACGAATGGCCTACTCTTCCGAAAGGCAAAAAGGGGTTTTAACGTGTAAGTAATATGTTTTGCGTACGTTCACACAGGGCTTCAGTTTATTGTCTCATATGAGAGACTAGCACCACTTTGGCAGCTAGCATTGAGCATATGATAAGTATTCTTTCGTGCATGTTTGCCAAACCGTTATTCTTAGTAAAGTCAGGCACTAGATATTTAAAGCTATCAACAATTTGTGTTAAGTTTTATCCAACATAATTAGCTATACTGCGATAATTGTTGCGGCCGAACTAAAACCATCATTTTTTGTTGTTGTGTCCAATGGATTCATTAAAAGTTTCCATTAAGATCAGTTTTCTAAACACAACTGAAGATTTTTTCACCTTAGTAATAAATCATTATCATATGTTTGTCCCCTTTACACACTTGTGTGCGTATGAACACAGGCACGTTCGCGCGCGCGCGCACACACACACACACACACACACACACACACTGGTGATAACAATGACAAAACGCCTGTAAAACCCCAGCACAGACAGTGGGTGGCTTTTCCTGACACCTTTCTTTCGAAGTGTCTTTTGTGAGTTAGGAGCCATTAGTCAGTCCTGCTGTTCCTTCCAACACTGCACTGTTCCTGTTCCCATTTCCTATGGACAGACATGACGCCAAAACACCATCCGCCATGGCGCAGTGGTTAGCGCCTTGGGTTACGACTGGAAGGTCGCGGGTTCGATTCCCATAAGAGCCATAGGGATTTTTCGGACTACGGCCGGCTCCTACCCAGAGTGAGTGTGCTGTGGACTCAGTGGGAAGACTGGGACCACACAGTCGAGTTTCATCCACTTCACGGATGCGAGTTTGAGCGTGTTGCTCAAATTACCTGACCAACACAGAAGGTGTCTGTATATCTCGGGCCCGGTTGACGCGGGAATATATTATGATAGTAAGCGTAGAGCACAGCCCTGTCAAGTAGTTTCAAAGCATATGCACTTCCACAGCAGCAGCATTACGTCATCCTCATTGTCATTGATCATCATGCAATAAAAAAAAAAGCCTCTGATTCGGTGGTCCAAGTTGCTCTGGTCTCATGGTGACCTCAGATTCGGTTTGATCATACACTTCTGTGCCTGTGGTGAGTTTGTGAAAAGCCTTTGGGGTTGGGGGTTCGCGGGGAATGGTCGTTGGAGGGACGTTGTGGTGGTTGCCACCTCGGGTGGGCAACTCACTCAGTCTGGCTCCGCAACTGAGCTAATACTGTCGTTAGTAGAGGGCTTAGTAGGTGTGTCCTGCATATGTTAGCTCAGAACAGGCACCACTGAACACCACCAAAGTGACCCAGCAGCAGTGCAGGGCCCCTCTAGCTGGTGGCCCCACGGCGGCCTGACAGTGATGGGCTCCCTGTGGACTTCCGACTCTGAGGATGAGACATAACAAACCTGGGTATGGCTGTGGTGGGAAGGTTGGAATGAGCGGTGTGGGAACAGCAGGACGGGGTACGTCACAGAAGATGAGGCAGCAAAAAAAAAAAAGACATGACGCAACAACTGAGTGGTTTGAAGCTCTCTGACTTTCCTCCCTGTCAGTCCATGAATCATGGGTTCAAATCTTGGCATCAGTTTCTTGTGAATTAATCTTCTTCTCTCGTTCGATTTTTACACTGTCAGATAATGTTTGGGAGAAATAAGAGCATGTCTTTTCCAGTTCCTCAGACTCGTGGCCCGTACAGTTTGGTTTACAAGGGTTATTTCTCCGTCAGCCTCAAAATCTTCCTCAGGTCGCTGAATAGCGTGCACCTCTGAAGGATGTGCTCGCCAGTCTGGGGTTGTTTGGTTTTATTGCCACAGGCACACAAGGGAGAGGGAATGAGTTTCTGCTTGTGAATTAATAAGGTCAGGGATGTTGATGATCTCCCTGGGTCAGTTTAAAGTGTAGAACTGCCTGTATTAATGTCCTTAAAGGAAGTTTAGCATGCAATAGCTCGAACATCCACGCTGAAGATTCTGTGATTGAAATTGGGGATTTGGTGAAATATGAGCATACCCAGCATGCATTGAGAGTGAGATGAGCTCCTCCAGGTTCAACTTGTCCATCAGATATGTTTGCACGAGGGGGGGGGGGGGTAGAGTGTGTATGTGTTTGTGCATTTGTGTGTGCATGCATTTGTATGTGCATGCATTTGTGTGGGTGCATTTGTGTGTGCCTGCATTTGTATGTATGTGTGTTTTTGTATGTGTGTGTCTTTGCTTTCACGTCTATCAAGTAATAAGTGACATTAGACATGCTGAAATTTGTGTATTTGCGTGTGTTTGCATGTGTGTGTGTGTCTGTCTGTAGGTCTGTCTGTATGTCTGTGTCTCTATGTCTGTGTCTGTGTCAGTGTGATCTTCAGTTTAACGTCTATTCACATTTAGTGATTTTAGACGGGAAAAAGTAATATAAACAAGAGAATGCAAACAATAACAAAAAGTGTCAATTAACAGTACTTAAAAACTAACTTTAACATACTACAAAAACTGAATTATCGGACTTCTTATCAATCCTAACACAATGTCCAACAGTAACGATGGTTCAGACAAAATCTGATCCAGTGATAAACCTGGTATAGCAGGTAAAAATGCTTTTAAATGTCCACAATCAAAAATAACATGACTATTGGTAATCTTCTTCCCACAAATACAGTTTACATCTTTCACGTACTTTGTCCTGAAAGCATTTAGTTTAAATCTGTACATAAGGGATAACATATTTCTACGATTATACCAACCACAGACTTTGTTAGAAATGAAAGCATTTCGAAAATCTATCACATTGCTTGTACAGCCATTATAAAGACAATAGCCAGAATCATATATTTTCTTTCTGAAGTGCTTCCAGCAAGCGTTTTGTAGCAAGCTGTATCCCTCATGCAGAGATAAGGCAACGTTTATTTCACGAACTCTGCTAACCACAGTGGCAACGTAATGGTTAGCGCCCTGGTAATATAGCAGAAAGAGAGCCCTCATTGCAGACAGATATGCTAGACGCACGTGGACAGGCAGACAGACAGACAGACAGACAGACAGGCTGCCCGTCACTTAAGTGCCAATTCTACACAGGCAGAAGAAGAACACGAAAGCAAAAAACCCTGTCTGGATGTTGACCTCAAGTCAAGACGTTATCAAAATCGGTCATTTCACCTTTTTTGTTGTTATTGTTTTCTAACAGACAGATAATTAGCCAACATCTATCTATGGACCACACACACACACACACACACACACACACACACACACACACACACACCACACACTACACATACACACACACACACAAAACAACACACAACACACAACAACAACACACACAACCCACAACTTTTGTCTGACTTCATATATGACAATAGTGGGTCGGTGACCTAGGGGTCGCGCACTTATCTACAAATCGAGAATTCGTGAGTTTGATCCTCATTCATTTTCGTCGACGTCGTCGACCTCTCAGACAGTAAATAATAGCGCACCCGACTTCGGCGTGAGAAGAAGAATTGCTATCTTTTTTCTGGAAAAAAAAAGCAGGAGAGTAGACCAGGAAGGCAGAAAGAGACAAGAAGGGGGTGACAGAAATAAAATGAACAAGGCAGAAACAAAGAGAGGGATAGAAAAGAGGGAATTCCTAGCCCACAACATCCAGAAGGTGGGAATGCTGTTTACACTCACAGCCCCTCCACAGCATGGGGATGGGGATCGGATCCTCATTTGAAGCCGAACACTTTCTCTCAATCCACAAAGACCATACAAGGTGGTCTGGATGCTAGACTTTCGGACGATGCCTAGGACCCGTGAGCAGTATGTATTTAATTTAGCACACGTTAAAAAACCCACAGCAATCAGAGAGATTTTGCCTGGCAAAACTGTGGGGAAAGGTTACTCCAATAAGGAAACAAATACACTCCCAGACAGGATTTTTACGGTTGGTACTGACTGCTCTTGAGGCGACGTACTCTGTTTAGTGTAAACAATATCTGATTAAACCAACACAACGTTGCAGTAAGACAAGAATTACGAGTACAACAAAAGAAGTTTAAAATTAGCAACCTCACACTTCACAGAGAAAAATCTGCCATAACCAGTAAAATACGTGACAATACAATGTCATACAATTGCATACAATAATTAATAATAATAATAATAATAATAAATGGAATTTACATAGCACTATATCTTGTTAAAAAAAATGTTAAAAACACAAATCAAATAGCTTAGCGAAGTGAGTTTCTCAAAATAAGCGATAGCACACATAGAAACTTAAGTTTTGCCTTCAGTTATGAAGACCATAGGGGAATAAAGAAAATCTTAAAATTTATATGTTTTTGTTTCTAGGCAAGACAACCTAGTGGTTAGAGTATTGTGCTTGTGATTTGACGGCTGGGGATCGAGCCCAGGTTCAAACCACCTCCGAGACACCCTTTAAAGGAGATTTTTGCCCCGGAGTTCAATTCAATTCATATCAATCCAGTTCAATTCAAATAGAGAGAGAAATTCGTGCGGAATACTAGCCATACCTAAATAGGGAAAACATTTACCACAGAAAATACTACAAGACAGCATACGAACATCAGCATGCACATATTACAAGATAATACATTATGTCAATGCCAATACCAGCCTTTTATTTTCTCAATAAACAAAGAAATTCAAGTAGATCACAAGCCATATATATGAAAAAACAAACAGAACTAGAAGCATTTATCACGGAAACTAATAAAATTCAATATTTTTTTTAAGTTAACATCAGCACTGATTCCATCCCCTGAAAGTCCTTCGGACGAGACTATTAACCAAGGTCCCCATGTGCGAACGCACGCAGAACATCATTTTCATACGTTAAAATCCGTTTTACCTTTTGACAGAGTAGGCCATCCGTGTTGGTAAGCATAGATAACAAAAACATTCTCCCCCCCCCCCCCCCAAAAAAAAAAAAATACTATGCACGTTCATGTTTACTTCCATTTGCATGTTGTTGACCACGTCAAAAAAGGAACGTTCAATGTGGCATTATATCTATATATAAAGAATCGTATCAGACACGCATTTTTATCGTAATTTCCCCCAAAAAAATATCCCTGATCTAAATCAGAATGTGTATGTGTCTGAATTGCTGTTCCATATTTGTATCTCAAATTTCTTTCCATCCCCTTCTTACGAGATCATAATGGGGGTACGGGATAGCCTAGTGGTAACAACATTGCGCTCGCAATCTGACGACTCGGGTTCGATTCCCGTTCAAGGGATATTTTCCCCTGGAGTTTACATCAGTGCAGATTCCACTCTCCCCCAAAAGTCCTTCGGATGAGACTAGAAACCGAGGCCCCGTGTGCGAGGGCACGCAGAACATCTTGCGCACACGTTAAATCCTGTTCCGCTTTTCGTAAGAGTAGGCCATTGTGTGCCAGTGGGAACAGATGACAATTTACAAAACCGCATAGACACGGGTACTGTATGTTAAAAAAAGAACATAAGTGCTTATTCCATTATCCTCGATATAAAAGAATAAGATAAAATTTAAAAAATAATGAATGAATGTCTGAATCTTAATCTAAATCTGAACATCTCTCTCTCTCTCTCTCTCTCTCTCTCTCTCTCTCTCTCTCTCTTCTCTCTCTCTCTCTCTCTCTCTCTCTCTCTCTCTCTCTCTCTCTCTCTCTCTCTCTCTCTCTCTCTCTCTCTCTCTCTGAAACTTGTATAAATAACACTGCAAATAGCAAACGTAAGCAAGCAAGATAATCAATTTTGAGAAGCAACGACACACAATAATATTCGACCAGTTCCAAGAAAAAAGGATATTGATATTTTGTTTGTCTGTTCACGCTTCAAACGAAATTGTGTTGGAATTCAATCTTATTTGGAGGAAGAGCAAACAGCAACATAGTTAGCATCATTAGAGGTGTAAAGACAAGCATGGCGGAAAATAAACAGCTTTTAAAGCTGATTACATATTTGAAAGAAGGGAACATCATTATTCTTGCAACGTTAAATCAAGGATTTTCTTTCTATATTGTTACTTTTTCCTTTTATTTATTTCTTACTTAGTATGTCTGCCTGTCTGTCTGTCTGTCCATTGTTGAGTAATCTCTCTTGGATTGTTATCTTCTACTGTGTCAGTTTTAGATTTATAATTACCATTTAATTCAGCACCATGCTTGGTACCTTGGTGTACTTCGAGGACTGCCCCAACTAAAAAGAGTTATCCTTTGAATATATATTACTGATTTCTATTTGATAAAAGCTTTTATCTGGACTATTCGGAAATTTTTAAATAAGAAAACTGAAACGATTTGTTTACGTTACCCTATAAAAGGGAGGTAAAATTGCCGTAAAGAATACGAATGTTTTATCACGCGTACAGAGTGTGAATGCTAGTTTAGAATGTGTCAACGTGTGTTTGCGGAAGAAAAGAAAGACTGGGAGAAGAGGACTGTTAGTGTGGGGCTAAGATATTTATTGTAAGAGACACGCGTGCTTCTGTTTGTAGTGTTGCTCTCTCCTTTAATCTTTTAATTTCTTCTGTTTTAATGAATGGTTCGATGGGGGAAAAAAACGAATATCTCTGCTTATTCAGTGTACCACCTGGATGTAATAGTTTGACTTTGAAATTTGACACTACTTTGAATATTGACATTATGTCTGTCTGTCTATCTGTCTGTCTGTCTGTCTGTCTGTCTGTCTCTCTCTCTCTCTCTCTTCTCTCTCTCTCTCTCTCTCTCTCTCTCTCTCTCTCTCTCTCTCGGTCATTCTCTCAGAGTGCGTTCAGAGTGTAGATACACTTGATGTAACACACACACGCAATCTGTCAGGATTATTGTATATACTATGAAAAGAATCCTCTTTAAAATTTTGAAAAATGAACTGTAACTGAAAGAACAAGAAAATTTTCTTGCCTTTTATTAAGCATACTTTACACTGCACTGTGATTTTTTTTAACTTTGTATTTCCCTGCAGTATACAAGTCAGACTTCAGAACAAAAGAACAAAAGGGTTGGGGAATATGCTGATCCCTTGACGTGTAACTTACATTTTTCTCTTTGTGCTTGTTTGTACTGGGGATTGCTTTTTTCGGTTTGGGTGGAGGGGGAAGGGGGGGTCGGGGGGGTCTTTCCTTTGTATCCCCCTTTCTTGTGGGGGAGGGGGCTGTTGGTCTGTATCTCTCTCTCTCTCTCTCTCTCTCTCTTCTATATATATATATATATTATATATATTATATATATATATATATATATATATATTTTTTTTTTTTTTTTTTTTTTTTTAATTTGTTATTCAGTTATTTTCTGTTTTGTATGAATTATTATTTTTCACTGTCACAACTATGACTTAGTCTGCTTATACATTTGTCCATTTATATGTATTTTATGTGTTTACTGGTTTTTGTTCTGGTTCCTGTTGTTTTTTTCTTTGTGTTTTTTTGTGGTGGGGAGGGGGGCAGTGAACAGTACAGCAGCGGTTTGATTTGCTTCCTTTCTTTTGAGGCCTGTTATTTGTTTATCTATTTTTCAAAATTTCAAGAACAACATTAGCAGCAACAATAGCAACAAAAACCTGCTTCGTTTTCTAATTCTTCGTCTCTGGAACTAGGTGGTCCTGATTATTTTTTGGTGCATGCCTCACACAGTAACGTATTATTTTTTCCCCGATTGACTGTTAGAAGTATATCAACCATAAACCAATAGAAGTAACTATGATTCCAACAAAGAAAACAAATGCTGAAAAATAATAATAAAAATAGTAGCAAAAACATTAGTCATAAAAATGCCAGTATCAAGAGATACAATCATAATAACTTTTGGAAGAGGACTTTTTTGCCGGTGGGAATGGGTGAAACAATTTTACAAATCACATGCAAAATAGGGATGGATGTGTACAAAAACACACACATGAGTGCTTAGGCCAAATTCTCCAAATGAAAGAACGAATAAACACAATACACACATGAATAATCAAATAAGAAAATTTCCACAAATACAAACACAGACATGAGCAAACACATGTGCTAAGTGTCAAGTTTGCACACAAACGTACACACCAGGCTGGTGAGTGTGTGTGTTTACTAACACAGCACAAAGAATACAAACACGTGATCCTCTCTTTTTACAAGCCATCGGCTTCTAACAGCGTGTTAATCTTGTGTAATAAGTCTGATGAACAACCCTGTTTACCTTACGATTCTCCACCCTTTTTTTTAATATGTGTCTCCTGTTATTCCTTTCTCATTTTTCCCGGGTTCCTTTCCCCCCTCCTTCTTTTTGTGTATTTCTTTCTTATTTGTTTCGTGTTTTTCGGTTCTGTTCTTCTCTTTTTCCCGCCTTCTTACCTCCCTTCTTTCTTTGTCAGCGCCGCCAACTCCCAACACATGGCTGACAAAAGCACGTGCCGCAACACTGTTCTTTATGGTCAGGCCTTTCCGCTGAGAACACTAAGCCGGCAGTCTTACGAGACAATCTCCCTGACAATGTGTAGTTTGTTGTGGAAATCCTGGAAATGATGTGTCTTTGGAGAGGAGGCAAGAAGCCTTAGAGAAAAAAAAGCAAATACGCAGAAGGAGGAGGGGGGAGAGGGGAAATAAGCACACCAATGTCCTTAATTTGTAGCAGCTTTGGGGAAGGGAAGGTGGTGGGGATAGGGGTAGAATAAGGTCTTAATGTGTGTTTTTATCATCATCTTTACTACCACAAAAAGCTGATGAGTTCATTGACCTAAGTCAGGGATACACTTCCCCTAACCCCCTCCCCTGGCCTGGTCCTCTAACCCACGTGTTTATTTGATTAACTGTAAAAGGTATGGAGTTTGTGTCATCAACCTTTAACAATTATTGGTTTTGTTGGGTTGTTGGTTTTTTTACATAATCAGTCCTAAAGCACCTGTGATGTTTTTGTTTCACAGGCCTGAAGAAGTTGATGATGCTGACCTCAATAGCTTAGAGAATTCTGTCACTTACTCATAATTATATACTGTGGTGCTTTGTCCTTCAGTTTTTAAAACGAATAAAGGGAGATGGAATAATTCAGTGGTTAGAACATTCTGCCTGTGATCTGATGGCCCGGGATTGAGTCAATACTGACGTAACTGTTTGAGGGGATTTTTCCTCTGGAGTTAACACCATTGCCAACTCTACCCCCTCCCCCACCCCTCACTTAAGTCCTTCAGATGAGACTTTAAACCAAGGTCTTGTGTGTGAACATAGACAGAATATCTTGCAAACACCTTACAATGCATTCTGCTTTTTGGAATAGTAGGCCTTTGCATGACATTAGGAATAAGTAACATTTTTTAATGGCATACACACGGGTATTGTGCTTAGACATCATGTCCGAAGTCAGAATGCGGCTACCTTGATGGTGGGCATAAATGGTTGCATTCGCAAAGTCTCATCATTGGTGAACCTTGAATCCCTTGCCATGGAACAGGACTAAAAACAAAAATAAAAACGTTTAAGGTTTTTCTCATCAGTGTTGGCAGCCTTAACAACTGTGAAGCAGTTTTTAACCCTTCTTAAATGTCGTAAATCTTAACTTGTTCCATGAAGAGGCTTCTGGCTTAGAAGAAGAAGAAGAAGAAGAAGAAGAAGAAGAAGAAGAAGAAGAAGAAGAAGAAGAAGAAGAAGAAGAAGAAGAAAGAGAAAGAAGAAGAAGAAGAAGAAGAAGAAGGAAGGAGGAGGAGGAGGAGGAGGAGGATAATAATAATGATAATAATGATAATAATAATAATAATAAATGGAATTTATATAGCTCTCTATCTTGCAATTGCAATTATCTCATCTTTTCATCACCTTAGTTGCTCTGATGTATCAAAAGTATAACTATAACATTTATCTCTCCATCTCCCCCGTGGTGGACACCAAGGGCATGTCAGTATGAAAAGTAGCCCCACCTTCTGGATTTTCTTTGCTAGGAATTCCCTCTTTTCTATACCGCTGAGGTGAGAATAATTTTGATCCTTAAGTGCTAATAACCATATTGTTCTAAGGCCAGTGAGAGAAATTCCTCATTACTTTGACTAATAGAAATATATTTTCGGGTATCTCGCTTGTCCAGGGTGGTAAGCATTAATAGTATGAACATTTATTTAAATAAGTACAAAAATGTATTTGCGTGGTGTCACAGCTAGAACACCAACATTCACCAAATGTCAAGAGTTTTGCATATGCGACCATCTTTTGCCCATTATTAAGTTAGCTACATTCTGACTTCGGGAATAATGTCTAAACACGATACCAGTCTGCATGCGGGTTTTTTAATATCAGCATAAAATTGCCATTCTTCTGAAAAGCAGAACAGGTTTTAACATGTGCACAAAATGTGTTGCCTGTGTTGACACACAGACCTCGGTTTATAGTTCCAATTCAAAGGGTTTCGTGGTAGTAAAGTCAGTAATCCTTGAACGGGAGTCTTAGTGGTGGCTTAAAACCTGGGCTAGATCTTGATCCGTCAAATAATGAGTGCAACGTTCTACCACTAGGCTGTCCCGTCTCCATAAACCTTTTGAGGTAAAAACAATGATCTTTAATGTTACTTTAAAAATGTGTCAGAGCCTCTTCTCTCAAATGGAATACAACAACTTTTAAAACTGTTAACCATGATAAAAAAGTAAAAGTAAAAGAGGGGTGGGATGGTTACCAAAATGTACTTGAGAACAAGAAAGTTTGTGTAATCTGTTTCTCTCCTCAATCTTCTTCTCCTCATTCTCCCTTCTTTGTCGTTTTCTAGTACCTCATCACTTGCAGGATTTCTATAACAAATTACGCATCGTTACAGAGACTGTCTCTAAAGATTGCTGGCTTAGCACTCTCCGTGGAAAAGCCATAAAGAACAGTGTTACGGTGGCATGGTTTTGTCTAAAAGTGCCTTGGGAGTTGTCAGCACCAGGAAAAGAAACAAATAAAGAGAAGGATGAGAGAGTTGATAAAAGTATCAGAAAAGTGGACAAGAGTAGAAGGGAGGGGAAAAAAAGCAGTGGTACAATTCATCAGATTCATTATTTTGGGTTAAATCACCTGTACTTGGTGATTGTATGCCACAGAGTTGAAGAGAAGGGGTTCTATTCTATTACATTATATTCTTCTTTTTCAAGTATAATGGAACAAGCACTCTTGTGCTTTTTTTCATCCTGTCCCCTGGAAAGGTATACCAGGCAGTCTCCATTGCTGGTAAGATAATTAGTGTCACCGTCTTTTATACCGGAGAAATAATTAAAGTCACCATCTTGAGGGATGTTGAGATAACAAGTGTCACCATCCTACAAACCAGATAGTTTGTGTAGCCATCTTTAGGGATAGTGAGATAATTAGTGTCACTATCTTAAGGCTCGTGAGATCACTAGTGCCACGATTTTAGGTCTGTTGAGATAATTAGTCACCTCCTTAAAGGCATGTGAGATCATTAGTGTCACCATCTTAAGGGCTTGTGAGATAATAAAAGTCACTATCTTAAAGACCAGAGAAATAGGTTTCACCATCTTGAAGGCTTGAGATAAAGTGTCACCAACTTAAAGGCTGAAGAAATAAGTGCCACCATCTTAAATGCTGGTGCAATAATAAGTGTCTCCATCTTAAATGCTTGAGGGATAACAAGAGTCACCATCTTAAATGTTGGAAAGATAATTAATGTCACCATATTAAAGGCTGGAGACGTAAGTGTCACCATCTTGAAGGCTGGAGAGATAATAAGTGTCATTATCTTAAAGGCTGAGAAATAAGTGTCATTATCTTAAAGGCTGGAGACATCAGTGTCACGATATTAAATGCTGGTGCAATAATAAGTGTCGCCATCTTAAATGCCAGAGAGAAAACAAGTGTCACCATTTTAAAGGCTGGAGACATAACTGTCACCATCTGAAATGCTGGAGAGATATTAAGTGTCACCATCTTAAAGGCTGGAGACATAATTGTCACCATCTTAAGTGCTGGTGCAATAATAAGTGTTGCCATACTAAAGGCTGGAGAGATAATAAGTGTCACCATCTTAAAGGCTGAAGAGATAATTAATGTCACCATCTTAAATGCTGGAGAGATAATAAGTGTCACTATCTTAAAGGCTGGAGAGATAATAAGTGTCACCATCTCAAAGACTGGGGAGATAATGAGTATCACCATCTTAAAGGCTGGAGAGATAACAAGTGTCACCATCTCAAAGGCTGGAGAGATAATGAGTGTCATCATCTTAAAGGCTGGAGAGATAATGAATGTCACCATCTTAAAGGATGGAGAGATGAGTGTCACCATCTTAAAGGCTGGAGAGATAACAAGTGTCACCATCTTAAAGGCTGGAGAGATAACAAGTGTCACCATCTTAAAGGCTGGAGAGATGAGTGTCACCATCTTAAAGGCTGGAGAGATAACAAGTGTCACCATCTTAAAGGCTGGAGAGATAACAAGTGTCACCATCTTAAAGGCTGGAGAGATGAGTGTCACCATCTTAAAGGCTGGAGAGATAATAAGTATCATTATCTTAAATGCTGGAGAGATAATAAGTGTCACCATTTTAAAGGCTGGAGAGATAATGAGTGTCTCCATCTTAAAGACTGGAGAGATAATAAGTATCACCATCTTAAAGACTGGAGAGATAACAATTGTCACCATTTTAAGGCTGGAGAGATAATAAGTGTCACCATCTTAAAGGCTGAAGAGATAATTAATGTCATCATCTTAAATGCTGGAGAGATAATAAGTGTCACCATCTTAAAGGCTGGAGACATAATTGTCACCATCTTAAATGCTGGTGCAATAATAAGTGTTGCCATCTTAAAGGCTGGAGAGATAATAAGTGTCACCATCTGAAATGCTGGAGAGTTAAGTGTCACTATATCAAGACATGCTGGAATGATTATGTCAATAACAAAAAGATTCATGAAAGGTTGATGAAACCTTTTAAAACTGCTGAAATAAACACTATGGGCTTAGGGACTGGTGGGGACAAGTCTGTCAGAGACTTAGGTCAATGAACGCATCAGTTTTTTTGTAGAAAAGATGGTGATAAAAACACACACTAAAAGCTGATTCTACCCCCTTCCCCATCACCTTCCCCTCCCAAAAGCTGCTACAAATTGTGCAAAAAGAAATTGATAGGCTTACTCCCCACCTCCACCCCCACCCAACCTCAACCCCCTTCCTTCCCCTTGTGCATTTGCTTTTTTTTTCTCTGACACTTCTTGCCTCCTCTCTAAAGACACATCCATTCCAGGATTTCCACAACAAACTACACATTGTCAGGAAGATTGTCTCGTAAGACTGCCGGCTTAGTGTTCTCAGCGGAAAGGCCTGACCATAAAGAACAGTGTTGCGGCACGTGCTTTTGTCAGCCATGTGTTGGGAGTTGGCGGCGCTGACAAAGAAAGAGGGGAGGTAAGAAGGCGGGAAAAAGAGAAGAGCGAAACCCCAAAAAGGAGAACGCATAAAAAGACACACGCACACACGAAAGCACGCGCGCGCACACACACACACACACACACACACACACACACACGCGCGTGCGCGCGTGTGAAGGATGAAAGACACCTGGAAAAACAAGAAGAAAATAACAGGAAACATACCATTTTTTTATCATGGAGAATTAGAATAGAAGATAGACACGGGGTTGATCAGTAGTATTTCATTAGATTAAAAAGCGATTAAAAGCTGATGACATGTAAAAAATAAAAAATAAAGGAGATTTCGTGTTTATATGCTTTCGTGCTGTGTCGGTATACATACACACACTCATGAGCCTGGTGTGTAAGTTCCAGTGCCAGCTCGACATAGAGCGAGCATGCATGCACAAGTCTGTGTTTGCATGTCAGATTGATTGATTGATTGATTGCTAATCTTTATTCCCAGAGGTTAGAGATAAGTATAGACATACATTTTTTCGTCTGACCCTTGCCCTGATGAGAGACTGGCCTTAATAATCAGAGCTAGTAGTTTCAAGGAAACGTAAAATTTAAACAATATTAAAAAATAATGATAACTTTGAACAAGATTTTAATCTATATATTTGATGTAAGAGAGATATAGAGAGACAATGAAAGATTCTTTTATTATCTAGGAGAGACAGAGAGAGAGAGATTTATCTATCATCAGAAAAAATGTTTCTATACAAGGCACTAGAAAATCCATGAGAAAGGTGGACAATAGTTATCCAGTTATTAAAAACACAAAGAGAGAGGGAAGGAGAGAGAAAGTGTGTGTGTGTGTGTGTTGTGTGCACGCTGTGCGTGTGTATGTGCTCGCGCGCATGTGTGTGAGAGAGAGAGCGGAGAAAGAGAGAAGAAGAGAGAGAGAGAGAGAGAGAGAGAGAGAGAGAGAGAGAGAGAGAGAGAGAGAGAGAGAGAGAGAGAGAGAGAGAGAGAGAGAGAGATGTAAGCAAATGGTCTTTGCATAATGAAATTCTAAAAATATTTTGAACCATCAAACGAAAAACCACACAGAAGAACCCCCAAACCAATAAGCAAAGAAAAGCAAACAAACAAAACTCGTTCCATTTCCTTCACATTCCCCTTCCAGAAATTACCCCCACCCCCACCCTCTCCAAAAGAGTCCAATTTTGAAACAAACACATCAAAACCCAAAAAAAATAAGAACACATCCAAAGCAAACGTGTCAAAAATACAAATACCTCTTTTAAAAAAACAACAACAACAACAGCAATATAAGAACCACCCCATACGAACAGAAGAAAAGATACCACTATGTATACAAACAAACAAACAAAAACTGAAAGTGATAAATAATAGGAAAACACACAAACTCAACGGACTTGTGTCCTGAAACTAATGCCTATTTGTGTTTTTGTTGGAGTAACTGATTGAATTGAAAATAACTCTCAAGAGAAACAGACACACAGACAGACAGTCAGACAGAAAGAGACAGAGAAAGAGACAGAGAGAGAGAGAGACAGAGAGGTAGACAGAGTGAGAAACAGAGAGACAGAGAGACAAAGACACAAAGACACAGATAGACACAGAGAGACAGAGACAGAGATGGAACAAGACACAGAGAGAGAGACGTGCAGGCACCCCTCTCAAAAAAAAAAACCCAACAAACCCAGACCCCCCCCTACCCCCCCCCCCCCCCCCCCCCTTCAAAAAAAAGAACCACCCAACAAAACAAACAATAAACCCCTTCCCAAAACAACGACAAAAAGAAACCAAAAAAAAGCCAGCAAAAAGAAAAGAGGTAAGGTATATGTTAATGGAAAAGTGCATTCCCCAACTTAGCTTTTTTCTGAAGTTTGCATTATGCATGACCTACAGCTATAAAAGTTCCGTTGCTGGTGTAAAGCATGTTCAATAAAAGACAGGAAAATGTTGTTTAAACACACACACACACACACACACACACACACACGTACACGCACGCACACACGCACACACGCGCGCACACACACACACACACACACACACACACACACACACACACACTGCGGTTTTTAAAAAAAATCTTCAAAATCTCAGACTCCAAGACTGTTTTTTGTAGCAGCGTCAGTATAATTCTTTTGCGAGCTACTAACACTACCTCTGAGATTAGTTCGTAAGTCACCAAGACCATTCACTTTCACTGATGCAATTTCCGATTGGCCCCCTACTTCTCCAACATCTATAAAAAGTCGGTGCCAATGTCTTGGATTCGGTCTGCCGTAAGCCGGGAAAACAATAATGGTGTCTGCCGGGGAGTGAGTTGTCCTGGCGCCTTCGTCTGTGACTGAGACCTGTCCGAGTGTTGATGCTGGTGCTCAATACAGGAGACAATACCTGCCTTGCAAACTGTCTGCAGGGACGCCAGTCTGACACGTACTTGTGAATCAGCTGGACCTAAACAATGGAGTGAAGAGGAGATGGCGTCTTGGTCTTGGACTTACTGTTGCTATTGTGGGGGTTTTTGATATACCATCAGAACAGATAGTATGTAAATCAGTAGACGAGTTCGAAATTAGTGGTCATGTGTGGCATTATTGAGGAATGGCAACGATGATTGACATAATTCATTTCCACTTGTACAGTGTCACACCAGCATGTACTGTACTATCAAGGTTGTGTTGTCACGCACAGGCGCCTGCCTAGCATGTAGTGAGTGAAACCTAGCCTTTCTTATCAGGAAATGATCAATGCAGACAACTTAGTTGTTGATATTTTCAATCAGATGGAAGAACACTCCTGCGTGGTCTGATGATTCAGCAGACAAACCGAGACAAAGCTGTTCTTAAAATGTAATGAGTGCGAATTTTGTTTGCTTGTTATATCTATTTGGTTTTTTTTACTTTTGCTAGTTTGTTTCATTATTTCTCATCTCGATGCTTTTAAATCAATTTGCGTTTTGCTGAGCTAGATAACTGTCATAGCTTTTTGGCCTTGTCAAAAAACAAAAATGTATGTCTATTTTTTTTTTTATGAAAGCGTACATATAAACGATTTCTTTCTTCAAAGTAGGCTGTGCTGTTGATGATATTCTTTTCATTTCAGTTACAGTTCAATTTTCAGCCTTAGCAAGATGATTTTATAGTATATACAAGAATTGCAACACAGTGAGTGAGCCAGTGTGTGTGTGGGGGTGTGTGTGTGTGGGTGGGTGTGGGTGTGTGTGTGTGTGTGTGCGCGCGTGTGTGCGTGCGTCGTGGGAGAGCTGTGCGTGTGTATGCATGTGTGCGGTGATGGATGGGGTAGGTATGAGGGGGGGGGGCGGAGAAAGGAAAGGGTTAGGTAGGAGAGTGGGATAGGTAAACCACCTCCAACACTAGCACTACTGCCATCACTACCACCACCACCATCACTACCACCATCACTACCTCCACAACAATACAACAGCAACGATGGTTATTTCGACTACAGCGATTGCCGCCACCACCACCTCAGGAACAAGAAATAATTACGTGACAACTTCCTCCTCCCCAACAGTGATAATATAATATTTCATTTTGCAAGGAGAATTAATGTTCTGTTTACCAGCTGAACAGTCCTACGCTCAGGTGTAGGTAATAGGCGGATAAGCTAAATCTTCTTTTCATTTTCCTGTTCATATTACTGCATTTTGAGTCATCTGTCTGTCTGTCTGTCTGTCTGTCTGTCTGTCTCTCTCTCTCTCTCTCTCTCTCTCTCTCTCTCTCTCTCTCTCTCTCTCTCTCTCTCTCTCTCTCTCTCCCTCTCTCTCTTTTTTCTTTTTCACTGTTATGATCACCATCCTCGTTGTCAACGTCATCAACATCATCATCACCATCACCATCATTATCGTTGTTACTGTTATCGTGGTCATCATCCTCTCTCTCTCTCTCTCTCTCTCTCTCTCTCTCTCTCTCTCTCTCTCTCTCTCTTCCTCTCTCTCTCTCTCTCTCTATCCCTCTCTCTCTCTCTCTATCTCTCTCTCTGTGTACTTGGTGACGTCCCTTGCTTGGCTACCAGCAAGACGTGGTTACAAAAGTGAGTGAAACAGATTTATTGTTTTCTACCAGAAAGGCTTCCAGTATGCCAGTAACAGGGCTACCTCCTTGTTTAGAAACGGTTCTGAACACCTTTCTGCAGGAAATGGCCTTAACTTCCTTCAAAATCGACGGCAGAGACAATCAAACCGTTATTGTGTTGCGCCTGTCGCCAGCCCACCAACATCAAGCAACACACAGCCAGTGTGACAGTGTTGTGTACCGCAGGAAAGGGGCAGCGCAAATTGCCAGGGACAAAAGGAGGGTGGAGACACATAAGGTCAGATTGATGGAAAAGCAACATGAAAATCCTGTCTTCCTTCAGATTTGTTTTTGCCGACACCCCTTAGTTTATTTTATAATGCCGAAAATAAAACTGCTTTGGACACAGTCATTGGTGACACGCCCACTGGCACTCCTCGCTGTGCTGTTCAATCCGCACGTGCAACACGACCAGCCCTCTCGTCTCCGTCAAGCTTGTGTGGTGTCGACCCAGTGTCAGTGACAGTGCAGCCCCACGAATTGAAGCTAAGAGACTGGCATGACGAATCTGACACGGACAACAGTATTGGAAATGAAGATGTCATGTCTGTCTGCAGTGACGCACCAACAACAGCGCCTGTGACACTGACAGAGTACAGCTCTGAGGAAGATGTGAGGGAGAACAGGGGGGTAGTGAAACCATTCAAAACCAATGCAGAAAGTGTCAATGCAATCAGTGAATCAGGAAGCAGCACCACAGTGTCCCCCGAGGATTGCCAGATGTTGATAGAACATATACAAAAACTGGAAAACACAATGGACAGGGGCTTCGAGTCCATACTGAAAGCAGCCAAAGATGGGAATCTTCCGGACACGCCCAGTGACCAGCCAGCAGTACAACCACACCGCTAATGCCGCTCTGTGTGTGACAGTTCCTCCATCCTACTACGATATGGGTTATCAGCTAGCTTTTACAGTGACATCTGCACACATGTACGATTATGTATAAACAATACCGCGTTCTGGTTACCGCTCGCGAAGAATCGTTGATATTGTACAGTGTTCTATTTTGTTGTTGTATCTTTCTATTTCGATCCCCTCCCCCAACTACCCGTTTGTGAAGGGGTTGAAAAACCTAACACATTAAATTTTTGTCATTGTCATTGTCATTGTCTCTCTGTACTTACCTTTTAATATCACTCGGCACAAATTCTATGCCCAACCTTGCTAATTCCAATAAGATTTGCTGATGGCATCAGTTAATGAAAGAAACTGTTCACAATTGGCTTTATTTTTATATAAAGCTTTTGAGTTACGAAAAATACTTACGTCATAGGATTCTATTGTGCTTTAGGTAGATGTCATCTGTGCTGTTTTACGATTTGATATATGTATATGCTGATCTGTCATCTGATAGGCCATAAAAGACTTGTTACTCATCCTCAGAGTCTTTAGATAAGGCTGATAAGGCTAATAAGTCTGAAAAACAGGTTGTTATTTTTTCGTCCATATCCGCATTTGATTTTTTTCTTCCTTCTATTCTCCTTGTTATCAGACCCACGCTTCTCTCTCTTTCTGTGCAGTCCTGACAAATGCCAAAGCATATCTGTCAGAACCGTGTGTTTGTGTGTGTGTGGAGGGGGTGATAAAATCGGGTTAAAATGACAACACTCACACACACAACAAACACATACAACACACACACCAGTCTCCCCAAAAGTCCTTCGGATGAGACTATAAACCAAGGTCCCGTTTGCAAACGCACACAGAACATCTTGCGCACATGTTAAATCCTGTTCCGCTTTTTGGAAGAGTAGGCCATTGTGTGCCGGCAGGAACAGATGACAGAAGTTTCAAAACCGCATACACACGGGGGCTTGATGTATAAAAGCACATAAGTGCTTATTCCATTATCCTCGATATAAAAGAATGAAATAAAAATAAAATAAATTAATTAAATAAAAATAAACAAACACACACTCATTATCCTCGAAATAAAAGAATAAAGAATAAGAAAGAATAAAGAAAACACACACACACACCACCACCCTCACCCCCCCCCCCCCCCCCCCCCCCCCCCCCCCCCCCCCCACACACACACACACACACCCAACCTCCTCAGGGTTGGTTTCATTTCATTTCAACATGTTGCCAGAGAGAACAAAGGCAAGAAAATTGTTTACAAGAGAGTGGTCAGCAAACAATCTCCCAGAATCTAAGAAGCCCTGTTTTTTTTCTTTTAGCCTTGTGGATTGAGCAAGTCCCTTTACGCCTATGTTCATTCAGACATTTCAGCCACAGAGTAAACTAAAACAAACGAAAGCAAAGCAAACGCATCAGCAAACAGAACTAGACATATGCAATGATGAAACAAAGAATGCATCAACCCTTAAATATTAAGCAAAAAGAAAACCCACCCAAAATGGTGATGACTGGAAGAAAATAACTTTAGGCGTTTTGCTGGAAATTAGCTATCCAAGTGTTCTTTGAAAATAACTAAAAAAGATGTGATCAATGAAGTTACACACAGAGAGAGGGATATATATATATATATATATATATATATATATATACCACACAAAGTGAAAGCATAACAACCAGCATAATAAATGTTCCCCAATATTTCGGCTTTCGCCTTCCTCAGGGGGGGTTTATTATGACTTGATGGAATGACGTAAATCTCAATTTTACATCATTGTGAAATTTTTCGTATGACATTTTAAATTGAACACCATACTGAGACGATGTTAGAGAGGAGAGAGAGAGAGAGAGAGAGAGAGATAGGGGGGGGGGGGAATTTTACCTGGACAATTATGGTCATATAGTTTATGTTCACACACACACACACACACACACACAAACACACCACACTTGCGCACCCATGCATAAAACGCGCGCATGCACACATATACACGCATACACATACACATACACATACACATCCTTTCAGGAGACTATAAGCGAAGTCCAGTATGTGAGCACACGCAGAACATCCGGCCCACATGCCAAAACCCGTTCCACCTTTCGGAAGAGTAGGCAATTGTGCGCCAGTGCAAATGAATTAAACGAGTGCCTATTCCCTATTCCATCATCCTCGAAGCAAAGGAATAACTAAATAGTAATTAAACAATAAACACATGCGCGCGCGCACACACATACACACACACACTCACACACACACACACACACACACACACACACACACACACACACAAGTCAAGTTAGGTATTTTGGGGGGATTGTTCAAAGCAAGTTGCCAGGGTAGTGGAATGTGGTCAGGATGGCAAGCTCAACTGTCACGTGTGTTGAGGCCTTCAGGGGCGTCAGTCTGCAACTTGTGTCTCCAGAAACGTTCTCGGCGGAGTCTGGCCTCGTGGGTCTGCCCGTTCACCTGTTCAATCACCTGGCACTTCACGTTGCTGAGAGAGTGTCCCGCCTGATTGAAGTGTTGGGTCACTCTTGTGCCGGTGTTTCTGGTGATGTCACTGCGGTGAAGGTACAGCCTGGTTTTCAGGGCGTTTTTGGTTTCGCCAACGTACTGGAGTCCACAGAGGTTGCAGCTGAGCAGATAAACGATGTTTTTGCTGCTGCAAGAGAAGGCGTCTCTGATGGTGAATCTCTCACCAGTAGTGAAACTGGTGAAGAGACTGCCTTCTAGTAGGTGGTCCCTGCAGGTGGCACATTTTTTGGTGCAGCAGAAACATCCACGACTACCAGGTGTTGCGTTTGTAGGAGGCAGGACAGATGGCATGAGCATGTTCCCTAGACTCCTGCATTTTCTCTCCCCCACCACAGGAGCTTCGGGAACTGCCTTCTTCATTCTGGCACTGCAGTGCAGGGTAGGCAGATTGTCCTGTAACCATTTTCGGATGGGAGGGTTCCGTGGATTATGGGTGATGACTACAGGAACTCTCAGCTGTTGATGGGTTTTTTGGTGTAAGTGAGGGTAGCCTGGCGTGGAGTGGCTTTTGCCCGCGATTTAGCGGCCATGATGATGGTGTCAGGGTAGCCACGATCCTTGAAGGCATGGCACATCTCCATACTGTGGCGTTCGAAGTCTTGCTCTGTAGAACACAAGCGGCGTACTCGCAAGAACTGTCCCACAGGGATGTTGTTCACAAAAATGACGGGGATGACATGATTGGAATGGAAGGTAGGGTTTCGGGCATCTGTTGCTTTAGAGAAGAGCTCGGTGTGATGTAGCCACCTTCCATTCTGAGGAGAATGTCCAGGTAGGGCATTTCTGTTTTAGAACTGTGGACTGTGAACTTTATTGACGGTGGAATGAGTTGATGAATCACTGAAACTGTTCAGTTGTTCCTCTGTCCCCATCCACAACACCAGTATGTCGTCAATAAAGCGTCTCCACAGTTCTTCTTCTACTGCTACAGGGCTTTTTTCCAGTAGTGACTTTTCGAGGAAGCCCATGAACAGGTTGGCCACTGTGGGTGCCATAGGTGTGCCCATGGCAGTGCCTGTTTTCTGCCGGTAGACTTGGCCTTTAAAAGTGAAGTAGTTATTGTGTAAAATGTGCTGTACAATCTCCAGTACGGTACTGACAGGGGGCACACTATCCTTTGGATGGGAGTCCATGAAGAAGCGGATAGCGTCTGTCATGTCCTGATGAGGAATGGTGCCGTACAGGTTGACAACATCAATTGTTACAAGCATGACACTTTCTTTGAAGGGTCCAAGTCTTGTGTTCCAGTCCAATATTTTGTTTAGGACATCTGTGGAATCCTTCACGTAGCTGGGAAGAGAGACTACATAGGGTTGCAGCCAGGAGTCCACTAGTTTGGACAGCGTTTTGGTAGGGCCATTTACCCCAGACACGATGGGACGTCCAGGAGGGTCTACAAGCGATTTGTGGACTTTGGGAATGTGATAAAACACATGGGGTCTGACGTTGCCCGGGTCAAGTCGCGCCCATCTATGTGTGTTTTCATCAATGTATTCCTTTGCTTGAAGTTTGTCCACAATGTTGTTGGTGGCAATAGTGATTTGCGCTGTGGGGTCTTTCCTCACTTGTTCGTAGTGTTCAGGGTTATTCAGTAGCCGCTGGCCCTCCCTGATGTAGCTGTCAACGTCTTGAACAACAACAGCGCCTCCTTTGTCTGCCCTGGAGATCCGTATCTTTCTCTCCTGCACCAGATCTTTCAGTTCGTGGAGAGCTCTTCTTTCTGTGGTGGAGAGGTTATCTCTGAGCTTTCTGTTGTTGACAAAGTTGTTGGTGAGGGTTTGGATGGTATTGCAGTATGCATCCAGAGACAAATCTCTTCCACTTGGAGACGAGTAAAACGTTTTTTTGTAGAACCGAGGAGGGGGGACAGTTTTATCTTCTCATCTCCTGAGTCGAAAAACATTTCCTTTAGACGCAGTCGTCTGCAGCCTTCTGCCACTCTTCCTGTAGCTGCAGTTCACTGAAGGAAAGCGGGGTAGGGCAGAACTTGGGGCCCAGAGACAGGACTTGTTCCTGGTCTTCAGACAGTGGGACTGAGGATAAATTGATGACTTCCTTTTTCACCTGCCTGGTTGTTCTCCTCGTGTATTTGTCAGTTGGGTTGTGAGTTTTTTTCCGTTTAAATCTGCGGCTCTTTTTCTTGTTCTCAACCTGACTTTGTTCAGTGTTGGTGCCAGTGTTGTCTACAAGTTTGCTCAGTTTTTTCTTCTTTCTGGCAGCCAGATGCCGTGACGTGGTTTGGAAACATTGCTGTTGAAGTTTCCGCACAGCTTCATATTCTTGATATTCTTTCTTTATATATATAAAGAAAGAAAGAAAAGGGGGGATACTGGCAAAGGGTTCAGAACCAGGCTAGGTTCAGTGAGATTGGGGGAAAAAACTGATGAAAAGGCAAAGCAAAAAAGAAAAGAAAAGAACAAAATCAATGCCCACCCATCCCTCCCACCCCAAACACACATACAAACACACACACACACACACACATGCACACAAACACACACATACACATAAACACACACACCCACACACACACACATGCACACAAACACACACATGCACACAAACACACACATCCACACAAACACACACATCCACACAAACACACACATGCACACAAATACACACACACACAAACCCTCCTCAGGGTTGGTTTCATTTCATTTCAAGATGTTGCCAGAGAGAACAAAGGCAAGAAAATTGTTTACAAGAGAGCGGTCAGCAAACAATCTCCAGAATCTAAGAAACCTTGGGGTGCTTTTTTCTTTTAGCCTTGTGGATTAAGCCAGTCCCTTTACGCCTATGTTCATTCAAACATTTCAGCCACAGAGTAAACTAAAACAAATGAAAGCAAAGCAAACACATCAGCAAACAGAAATAGACATATACAATAATAAAACAAAGAATATATCAACCCTTATATTAAGCAAAAAGAAAACCCACCCAAAATGGTGATGAGGGGAAGAAAATAACTTTGGGTGTTTTGCTGGAAATTAGCTATTCAAGTGTGCTTTTGAAAGAGCTAAAAATAATTTTGATTGATAAAGTTTACACATAGAGAGAAAGGAGGGGAGATAGATGGACAAAGACAGAGAAACAGAAAGACAGAGAGAGGACATAGGCAAATAATTCTGAACCAGGCTGGGTTTAATGAGATCAGGGAGAAAATTGATGAAATAGCAAGACAAAAAAGAAAAAGAAAAAAGAGAAACAATGCCCACCCATCCCTCCTACCCCAAACACACACACCCCCATCCCACCACCACCACATCCCCTCACTCACACACACACACACACACACACAACACACACACACACACACACACACACACAACCTCCTCAGGGTTGGTTTCATTTCATTTCAAGATGTTGCCAGAGAGAACAAAGGCAAGAAAATTGTTTACAAGAGAGCGGTCAGCAAACAATCTCCCAGAATCTAAGAAGCCCTGTTTTTTTTTCTTTTATCCTTGTGGATTAAGCCAGTCCCTTTACGCCTACGTTCATTCAAACATTTCAGCCACAGAGTAAACTAAAACAAATGAAATCAAAGCAAACGCATCAGCAAACAGTACTAGACATATACAATAATGAAACAAAGAATACATCAACTGTTATATTAACCAAAAAGAAAACCCACCCAAAATGGTGATGAGGGGAAGAAAATAACTTAAGCCGTTTTGCTGGATATTAGCTATTCAAGTGTACTTTGAAAAGAGCTAAAAGCAAATTTGATTGATCTGATCTGATTTACTGAGAGAGAGACAGAAAGACATGCATACAGACAGACAGATGGACATAGAGACATACAGACAGAGATACGGAGACATAGAGATAGAAAGAGAAGGAGAGGCATTGATGGAGAAACAGAGATAGATTTGATTTTATCATTTTATTTTATTCACACCGAGAGACAGACAGACACACAGAGAAGAGGAAAGAGGGTTGAGGGAGAGAGAGAGAGAGAGAGAGAGGAAAGAGAGAGAGAGAGAGAGAGAGAGTGTGTGTGTGTGTGTTTGTGTGGTTGTGCATGTAGAGAGACAGACAGACACAGAGAGAGAAATCTCTGAAGTCTGAAATGGTTTCATGTACATCGGCCTTTGGCCACAATACATTTCAAGGAGCAAGAGTGGAAAGATGAAGAAAATGAAATGTAGCTTCTCCTTACAAGGTTTGAGAAGATCTTGGCCTATAGACCTTGGCATTTTTTTTAGAGAGAGAGAGAGAAAGATCAAATACAAAATATATTAAAATACAAGGTTTAAGAAGATCTTGGCATATAGACTTTAGCATGTATGTTCCTAAAAATATAATCCTGCATATATACATATTCCAAAAATCTTGAATGAAGTGCTGGAGAGAGACAGAGAGACAGGGAGGGAGACAGAGATAGAGAGAGACAGAGACAGAATATCTTGCGCACACGTTATAACCCGTTCCACTTTTCGAAAAGAGTAGGCCATTGTGTGCTGGTGGGAATGAATGACAAAATTTACAAGACTGCATACACACGAGGACTGGCTAAAAAAAAAAAGCACATAAGTACGTATTTCATTATCCTCGAAATAAAAGAATAAAATTTAAAAAAATAAAGTAAAAAATAGATAGACAGACAGACTGATAGACATACACATACAGAGACCCCACTGACAGATACAGACACAGAAAACCAACCAAAAACAAACCAAAAAACCAACCCAAAAACCCAAAACAAAACAAAACAAAGAAATAGCCAGCCACACAATCAGACAGTCCGAAAAAGCCAAGAGAAAGAGACAGCCAAAGCAATTCCCTGCCCTTGCTCCGGATCAGCTCACTTGAAGCTGAAGGACACTCGCTGGTATGACAGACTTGCTTTATTCCTTGTCACTCACAGAGAGCCTCTCTCACTCTGACCCCCTGCTCTGTGATAGCTCTCTGACCCCCCCCCCCACACACACACACACACCACGCACACACACGCACCACCACCACCACCACCATCAGTGCCCCCCCCCCCCCCCCCCCCCCAACACCTACCACCCCCCAGTCCCACTCATCCCTCTGTTCCTCTGGTTCTCTTCCAGTTGCAACACTTCCCCCTTCTTTCTTACATCATCTAATAACTCTCTCTCTCTCTCTCTCTCTCTCTCTCTCTCTCTCTCTCTCTCTCTCTCTCTCTCTCACACACACACACACACTCTCTCTCTCTCTCTCTCTCTCTCTCTCTCTCTCTCTCGCTCTCTCTGATATCAAATATATTGACCCAAATTTTTAAAGTTGTTGGGTTTTTTTAAAAATAATTTTACGTTTACTTGAAACTGTTAGCTGTGGTTATTAAGGATAGTCCTTTCTCAGGGCAAGGGACCCATTGGAGAAAAAAAAAGTAGGTCAAGACTTATCTGTAACCCTTGAGAATAAAGATAATCAATCACTCTCTCCTCTCTCTCTCTCTCTCTCTCTCTCTCTCTCTCTCTCTCTCTCTCTCTCTCTCTATCTCTCTCTCTCTCTCTCTCTCTCTCTCTCTCTCTCTTCTATTTCTCCTCTCTCCTCTCTCTCTCTCTCTCTCTCTCTCTCTCTCTCTCTCTCTCTCTCTCTCGCGCGCGCGCGCGCGCTCTCTCTCTCTCTCTCTCTTGTTTGTATGGTACTAGGTGCAGATTAATACTTCCATGACTATGAAGATTGTAAAAATCCATGCTATATCATAATTATTCTGTACATTTTGTCCTAACATGTCGATGTATTGTGGCCAAAGGCTAAAGTACATTAAAATCTTTGAGTTCTTGAGGTCTCTCTCTCTCTCTCTCTCTCTCTCTCTCTCTCTCTCTCTTAATCTTAACACTTTGCACCCCCCCTCTTTTCTTTCACTCCTCTCTTGTCCAAAACTAGGCTGATTGTATGTATAGGCTTTGTGTGGGGGTGTTTAGCCTTGGTCACCGTGGTCGAGTGGTTTAGGTGGTCAACTTGTGATCCAGAGGTCGCGGGTTCGATCCCCGCTCGGCTCGGTGTTGTGTCCTTGGGAAAGACACTTTACTCCTATTTTCCTCACTCCACCCAGGTGTACAAGTGGGTACCAGCTCTGCTGGGGAAGTATCTGGCGACAGACTAGCGTCCTGTCACAGGGGTGGTGAAAAACCATCAGTTCGCTTAACGCTACAGAAACCGGGATAAGCTCCGGCTCTATGGGCCTTCTGGCACGAAAGAACATACTTTAGCCTTGGTATCATCGTAGGGGCATGTAAGAGTCAATAGTTATTTTTTGTTGCCTTGGATTAAGTATTGTATTGTGTTGTGTTGTATAGTATTTTCTTGTGTTGTTGTCTTGTGTTGTGCTGTATTGTGTTGTTTTGCATTGCACTGTATTGTAGTGTGTTGTGTTGCATTGTGTTGCGTGTGTGTGTGTGTGTTGTGTTGTGTTGTGTTGTGTTGTGTTGCATTGTAGTGTGTTGTGCTATATGGTATTGTACTTTACTGTATTGTATTGCATTGCATTGTATTCGTGCTGCATTGTATGTCTTGCTTTGTATTGTATTCTGCTGGGTTGTATCGTGTAGTGTTGAGTTGTATTGTATTGCATTGTGTTTGTGATGTATTGTATTGTTTTGTATGAAATTCTGCTGGGTTGGGTATTGTTGTGTTGTACTGAGTTGTATTGTATTGTATTATGTTGTATTGCGTTGTATTGTATTGTATACCACATTGGTCTCCACTTCCACTAGCAATACTGCCATCAAAAAAGTATGTTCTTTCGAGCCAGAAGGCCCATAGAGCCGGAGCTTATCCCGGTTTCTGTAGCGTTAAGCGAACTGATGGTTTTTCACCACCCCTGTGACAGGACGCTAGTCTGTCGCCAGATACTTCCCCAGCAGAGCTGGTACCCACTTGTACACCTGGGTGGAGTGAGGAAAATAGGAGTAAAGTGTCTTTCCCAAGGACACAACACCGAGCCGAGCGGGGATCGAACCCGCGACCTCTGGATCACGAGTTGACCGCCTAAACCACTCGACCACGGTGCCTCCTACTGCCATCAAAAGCACACCTATAATCAAACTTAATCAACGAAGGAAACAGATGACAAAATTTACAAAACCGCATACACACGGGGACTGGATGTAAAAAAGCGCATGAGTGCTTATTCCATTATATCCTTGATATAAAAGAATAAATGAATAAAATTTAATTAATGAATTAATTAATAAAGGTCTACATGTATTGTATACCACTTTTGGTCACAGCAGATTTCCATGCATGCAAATTTGGGGCTGCTCTTCCCCAGGGATATGGCATGGTTACAAGAACAGCTAGCTTCACCCATGTTTTCTGTCCTAATGTTCCTGTCTGTATGTGTATTTGTTTCCCTATGACAGGGTTTATTTTCCGCGTGTTCCACCAGACTTAAGAAATGACCTGCCATTTTTGTGTGTGAGCGTTTTGTATTGTGCCTTTGGGGGAAAACGATTATACAACAAACCTGGAATGTTCCGATACAATGCAAAACAATTTCTTTTTGGGGGGGGGGGGGGGGAGGAGGGTATTCCTCGACTAGAGCTCCGAGGTTCACAACAATGGTGAGATTGTTTGTGTATGCGACCGTCCCCCACCCCCTCCACTATTAAGATAGCTGCATTCCGATTTCGGGGATGATGTCTGTATATGACACCAATGTGTAAGCCTTGGTTTTAGTATAATTTTGTCACCCGTTCTTACTGGCACGCATAGCTTACTCTTCCGAACGGCAGAACGGGTTTTAACATGTGCGCAAGATGTTCTGTGTGCGTTCACACACGGGAACTGGGTGTATAGCCTCAAACGAAGGACTTTCAGGGGAGTGGAGGCAATACTGCTGTTAACTCCAGGGGAAAAATCCCCTTGAACGGGAATCGAACCCGGGTCGTCAGATTGCGAGCGCAATGTTCTAACCACTAGGCTAGATAGATAGATAGATAGATAGATAGATAGATAGATAGATAGATAGATAGATATGGGACGGGATAGCCTAGTGGTTAGAACATTGCGCTCGCAATCTGACGGCCCGGGTTCGATTCCCGTTCAAGGGGATATTTTCCCCTGCAGTTAACATCAGTGCCGACTCCACTCCCCAAAAGTCCATCGGATGAGACTATAAACCGAGGCCCCGTGTGCCAACACACGCAGAACATTTTGCGCACACGTTAAATCCTGTTCCGCTTTTCGTAAGAGTAAGCCATTGTGTGTCGGTGGGAACAGATAACAGAATTGACAAAACTGCATACACACTGGGATTGGATGTAAAAAAGCACATAGGTGCTTATTCCATTATCCTCGATATAAAAGAATAAAAGAAAAAAAAAGAAAGAGAAAATATAGATAGATAGACATACATACAGACAGAGAGATAGAGAGATAGATAGATAGAGAGAGAGAGATAGATAGATAGATAGATAGATAGATAGATAGATAGATAGATAGACAGACAGACAGACAGACAGACAGACAGACAGACAGATAGCGAGATAGAGAGATAGATAGATAGATAGATAGATAGATAGAGAGATAGATAGATAGATAGATAGATAGATAGATAGATAGATAGATAGATAGATAGATAGATAGATAGATAGATAGATAGATAGATAGATAGATAGATAGGCAGGCAGGCAGGCAGGCAGATACATACATATATACATCCATACATAATACATACAATATACATACATACATACATACATCCATACATACATCCATCCATTCATAGATACACACACACATACATACATACATACATACATACATACATACATACATACATACATACATACATACATACATACATACATACATACGTAGGTAGATTAATTGATCGATCGATCGATTTATTAATTTATTGATCGATTGATAAATAGATTCATTGCTTGATTGATCGATCGATCGATCGATCAAGACATTGTCGAGATTGATACAGTGTTATCGTCTCAGCCAACGCCCACAATCAAATCAAATCAACTCAACTCAACTCACCCTCGATGCCAAACGGCACCAGTGAGGGTCTTGGACAATGCTTTACAGTATAAATAATAATAATAATAATAATAATATATGGAATTTATATAGCGCTGAATCTTGTAAAAAAGAAACAAATCCATTCATCCTGTCTGTCTGTCATCTTCTCCAACCTTGACTCTCTGGCCCTTGACTTTATGGGTTTTTTTTTTCACTTCTTCCCCTGTCACACCTATTTTCTGGTCCGGTGCCATCGCGAGATGCAACTTGTGTGGGTCTTTTGGAAGGTCAGAGAATGTATTAAGCATTGCCGAACCAGGGAAACCTGTCTGTGGACAGTGTAGCTGTGCTTCTGATTGCTTCGTCCTAGGGTGTGGTTGTTTTTTTTTTGGTATCACGTGTAGGTGGTGGAAAGGTCTTGATGAAAAGTCAGTTGCTCTCTCAGTTAGTCTGTTTGTGTGTGTAGCTGTGTGAGTATGTGTATGTGTGTGAGAGAGAGGGAATGTGTGTGTGTGTGAGAGAGAGAGACAGAAGGAGGGAGGGGAGTATGTACGCGTGTGAGTGAGTGTGTGTGTGTGTCTGTGTGTCTGTGTGTGTGTGGACGTGTCTACAGCACATTTTGCAGAAATAAAGGCTACTTATTTAGAAGTTAAAATCCAGCAGCATACACACGCGTGCGCGTGCGCACGCTTGCGCACGCACACACACACACTAACACACACACATACACACACACACTGGTATTATATTATATGTGATACTGGAAAAAGAAAAGGTGAAAAACCAAGGACTTACATGAAGACAAAAAAAGGCGATTTGTTAGGCAAGCATTATCTCGCATTCAAGAAACATGGCGCATCACTCCGTGAAAGAGTGGGACGTGGGGGTGGAAACAAGTGAAATGTTGTTTACAAGCTGCTGTTAGAAGCTGTGCCATGTATTGAAAGGGCATCGCTTGTAAAGCTTAAACATGTATAAAGTACTCAGTTGTATGCACTGTTACAGCGGAATCATTCAATATAGACGCCAAAACTACATGTTTCATTCTTCTAAACCTTTTTGGGTTTTTAAAAATCTATAACAGACATATTTTACAACCTGAACTCTTTAAATTCACACAGGGAAATCTCCGTATTTGCATCCAGCAAGTTTGTAATCTTTAAGAAGAAAACCATGATTTGGGCCACTTCTAGAGCTATGTGGATCGGTGGTCTAGAGGTAACGCGCCTGTCTAGAAAGCGAAAAGTCCGGGTCTGAAGTGTGCGGCGGTTCGTACCCCGTTTGGACCGGAAATTTTTCCCCCATCCATTAGACCATGAGTGGTGGTCTGGGCGCTAGTCTTTCGGATGAGACGATAAACCGAGGTCCCGTGTGTTACACGTAATTATTTAGCGCACGTAAAGAACCCACGGCAACAAGAGAGTTGTCCCTGGCAAAATTCTTAGAAAAAAGCCACTCTGATAGGGAAACAAATACAGTTGCAGACATGAAAAAAAAAAAAATGGGTGGCGCAGCGCTAAGTGGCGACGCGTTCTCCCGCTCTCCCCGGGGAGAGCAGCCCGAGTTTCACGGGGAGAAATCTGCCGTGACTTAAAGTGGTATGAAATGAAATCTGAGCGCTTTGATTTGTTGCTTTACAAGATTCAGCGCTATATAAATTCCATACATTATTATTATTATTATTATTATTATTCTATGTCCCTCCTCTCCTATTCATCTTGATGCGTATTTCCTACAGTTAGTCGTGTTCTTCTACACACAATTTCATCACCTTCTGAAGACACATACCGTTGGTGTATCTCTTTCTAAGCTGTATCCCCTAATTCCCCCATGGAGATACCAGGGGCCTGTTAGTATAAATATCACCACCCCCAACTTTTGGAAATTATGTGACAGAAATTCCCTCTTTTCTATCGCTGTCTTTATTTCTGCCTTGTTCTTTTTCTTTTTATCATCTCCTTCTGGTCTATTTTCTGCCTTTTTTATCTATACTCTTGCTTTTTTTTTCGAGAAAGACAGATGACAACATTCTCCCACGCCGAAGTCGGATCCACTGGGCCTGACTTGTCAGGCGTTCAACGGCAGCGCAACGCATTTTCACTCAGATGACAGACAACAATAGTTGCTGTCTGAGCGTTCAACGACGACGACAACGAAGAAGAAGATGTATCTCCTAGTAGATGACTTGTCAATATAACAATAAATAATATTTTTAAATTTTTTTAATTACCCATTTCCATGAATCCCTTCATACCAAAACGTAGGCCTTTAACATTTCTTCAAATCACAGTACTGTACCTTTCTTCGTAAATTAAGTAACTGGTCTTACAATTTCCAGAAATCTTACACATGTTTTTCTAGTTTGTTGTTGTGCGTTCCCAAGCTTAACTCCGACTTCAGAAGATTTTTCTCCTTTAAAGGAGAGTGCAGGTTATGTTAAGAGCTTGTCATGGCTGAAGGCAATCTCAACACAACATTTTACAACGTAACAACATTTTAGTGTAGGCCTTAGCAATTAGCTGACATCAATAACTGACACAGCTTTTGGCCTGGGGCAATTTCCCAGTTTTACTCAGAAAGGTCAGCAAGATCTCCTGCACCCTGGTACATTCGCCTGGTATAGGCAAATGCCCCACCCTTGTCGTGCAGCCATTTGTAGGTAAAAGTTACGTGGACGCTTCTCTTATCTACACAAGATTTCATTTTACAGCTGTACCCTTACTGATGCAGATCTGCTGTTTCGGGTGACCTTTCGGCGGCCTCATCAGCTGGAGATAATGAGAAAACCAGTTTTTTCAGAGTGGCTGCCACAGACGCTGATGCCGAGTGGTTCAAACTAACTTCAATTCCATGAGTTTCTGAAGTCGCGGGTTGGAATCCCGGCGGTGAATTAAGGTTGGGGTGTTTTTTTCTACAATGTCCCAGATCAACTTCATGTGCAGACCTGCCAGTGCCTTAATTCCTTTCGTGTATGTATGCATTTATATTTTTTTAATCTTTTTATTTATTTTATTCTTTTATAGCGAGGATAATGGAATAAGCACTTATGTGCTTTTCTTACATCCAGTCCCGGTATGTATGCGGTTTTGTGAATTCTGTCATCTGTTCTCACCGACACACAATGGCCTACCCTTACGAAAAACGGAAGATGAAATATGCGCGTTAAAGATCCCGTGATTCATGTCAGCGTTCGGTTGGTTACGGGAACATGAATATACCCATCATACATCCCCGAAGTCGGAATGTGGTTGTCTTCATGGTGTGCTAAAACGGTGGCATACTCAAAATCTCAACACTGGTGAATCTTGCGGCTCTAACCGAGGAATGAAAACATTAAACAATTGCTAATACCCAGAGTCGTGGAAATAGTTGAAGGGCGTACAGTATGTTAAACTATATAAATTCCATTTATTATTATTATTATTATTATTATTAAACAATAGTGTGGAAATAAAGGAAAAGGTAAAGGTGTCCCATAACCTAAATGTTCCTAGGGGAGTCAGGCATCAGAGACCTCAGCTTCTGTAGGGGCCAGCATATTGAGGGCGGTGCCCATCTCCTCTCCCTCACTGCTTTACCCTCCCTGACCCTAAAGATGCAGGTACCCATTTACCACTGGGTGAACTTGGGGACTGTACTGAAACTAAGGCGCGCAAAACGGTCACCCATCCAAATGGTAACCACGCTGGACGCTGCTTAACTTGGCTGGGGGCAAACGAGTGCTCAGACCACTAAGCTATCCCGTCCTCATATAGAAATAAGGAACAAAGAAATATTTTTTTTTATTCATTTCTCGGCTAGAGCTCCAAGGTTCACCAATGGTGAGATTTTACGCATGCAATTAATCATCTTTGCCCCCCATTAAGATAACCGCCTAATGCCATCTTCTAGAATATAACAAAGATAGGTCGTTGGGGGGGAAAAACGAAAGAAAGAGTCAAAGCCTTAAGCCACTAACTTATTGCCCCGCTTGTGAAAACCTGTCTTCTGTGGAGAAATAGAGAACTGATTTATCACAAGTGTACTGGTACATGAAAGGTTCTTTTTGTGTAGTTATGAGTAAGCCCGACTTCAGGGATGGTGGTGGCTAAACACAACATCTGCGTGCATTCTTTTTTTCTATATTTACTTTCTCTTCAGCTGTTGTTTATTTTTGTTTTAATGCTTGGATCTTCTTTTAGTCCAGCTCCTTTCGTGCCATTTCCATAGAAACCAACAGTAATCGTGAGGCAAGGTAAAGGCTTCGTTACGTGTCCATGGTCTTGACCTCATTACAATAATCTTGACCTTCGCCTGTCCGAGAGATAAAGGCCTGACCTGGCGTGCTTAAATTTGCAACTTGAAGCTTTCCAACGACACTGAATCGGTACCTACATCTCTGGCACGTACATTTGGTCAGAGGGACTGAGAGGGTGCGCAGGTGGCTGGCTTGTGTTGTCAACCCCAAAACTGTCGGTCACTTTTGGCGGGAGGACGGACAAAAGATCCCTGTCCAGTGCATCATGAAGATCCACTTTGTTCTGGTGCTGTGTCTGGGACTGGTGTGGGCCAGACCGGGTCCTGAGCTGGAGGTATGTTGTGTCTGTTTGTTCTATTCTATGTTATTCATTTTGCTTTATTTCGAGGATACTGGAATAAATACTCGTGTGATTTTTGTGTTTTTTACATCCAGACCCCATGTGTATACCGTTTTGTCAATTTTTGTCATTCGTTCCTACCGGCACATAATGACCTACGATCCGAAAAGTGGAACAGGTTTTAACGTGTGCTCAAGATGTTCTGCGTGCGTTTGCACACGGGACCTCGGTCTCATCCTTTTGGAGGCAGTGGGGTCGATGCTGGTGTTAACACCGGCGTGAATAATCCCCCTTGAACGGAATTTGAACACCGGTCAGCAGATTACGCACACAATGTGCAATGCTCTAACCATCAGGCTATCCCGTCTACTTTGGAGCGGCACTGAGAAGGAAGGTGGAAGGATGGTTAAGACGTTCACCTGCCAAACAGGTAAAAGCGTTTGATTTGGAGTTCCATTCCCAGCTTCGCTTTCCCTTTCCTCCCAATTTGACGATAAAATTGAACTGAACGTCAAATTTCTTCGGGTGAGACTATAAAACCGAAAGCCCCATGTGCGATTGCACCCAGAACATCTTGCACACACGTTAAGAAACCCGTTCAGCCTTTCGGAAGAGTAGGCCATTTCGTTCTGGTAGGAAAGGATGACAAGATCTTTTTTTTAAAGCACGACAACTCTGCATACATACAAGTGTTGTGTTTAGACACCATTCCCAAAGTCGGAATGCGGCTACCTAAATGGGAGAGAACGGTCGCATACAATATAATCTCACCATTGGTGAACCTCAGAGCTCTAGTCGAGGAGTGAGATAAAAGGGCGGGGGAGGGGGGGGGGTCACTTCAGGCTACGATGAGCACTTCTGGCCTTGATGATGTTTTACTTCTCTGAGTGACAGTTGGGCTGCTTTCCTGGGAAGACTGTGTAACGCAGTATAAGTCTTTCTTCTTCTCTCTTGTCGGCGTGCTTGTGCATTTAAGTCTTCAACAGAGTTGGTTGACTATTCTTACCAATTTTGTAAGGTAATAGCTCTGTTGTTGCCTCCCCGTGTGTGTCTGTGTCTGCGTCTATCTGTGTCTGTGTCAGTGTCAGTGTAGTGACTGTGTCTCTGTGTGTCTGAGACTGTGTCTGTGTCCTTGTGTTTTTCTAAATAACTGTGTTAGAAGTCGATTGGAGTACCTGACTAAAAGCGTTGGCGATCGTCCCCTATGTTTATCAGTTGTAAGCGAAGCTGGTGTTCCTTTTCAATCTGCAAGGATGTTGTCCATCTACTCCCTTGTCTACGCCTCCATCTCCCTGATTCTACAGTTTTCTGAAAAAAACAGTTTTGTTAAGTTCAATCGAGGTATTACCTGACCATACCAGTGTAGGTCTATGTTCTTGACCGCTGCCAGCATCCCTGCTTAAGGACCAGTACACTGTCTCAGTGTTTGACGCACTAAGTCATGGGAAAATGTTCAGTGTATGCAATTTTAATATTTTGAGATGGTAATCTCATTCCGATGTATGGTAATTTCGTTTTTTCTAAATCCACAATCAGTTTCCATGTCTTACAAGCGTATAATAGAATAAAATATACATGCAAACGAGAGTTTGTGTTTCAAAAAAAATATCTTGACCTTTATACGTGGTTTTCTTCTGAAAAATGTTGTTTTACTTTTGCTGCCATTGAAAAATGATTGTGTTCATTCCTGTGCTAGAGCTCCGAGGTTCACTAATGACGAGACTTTTGTGCATGCGACCGTTTTATTCTGTACCATTAAGGTAGTGGCATTCCGACTTCGAGAACCCAGTGGAGATTTAATCTACTAACTTTACCAGGACAGTCGGGAGATACTTCCCTGCTCTTTCCTATTTTCAGTTGTCGCGGGTTCTTTGGACGTATGCAAGCACGCAGGTACATGGGTCTGACTGGTTTAGAGCCTCCTTGACACCAAGAAAAATTAGACATTCCGTTCAATATTCTCGTCAAACTGGGAAGAAGAAGAGCAAGGCTGGGAGAGAATATTGTATTGACATCCCTCTGTGTTGCTGATCAACCTCAAGTACGTTAACATTCGAAGGGTTTCCAGGTCTTTGCCCAGAAACCTTTATACCAGTAGGAATAGTAGACAAGGTAGCAGCTGAGCGGACAGAGTAGCCGAAAGATGAAGTCTTCAGAAGGGTTGAAGACAGGAGGGAATGGAGACAGCAGGCATGGCATGCATCAGCGGCTTTATCAAGAGTGATGTCGCTGATAGTTGAACAGGGGATGGTAAGGCTGTGGCTAAACAGCTCCTTGCTTCTTCGTTTTTTTAACCGCGACGCTGATTTCCGTTTTATATCTTAATCACAAGTCTGGCATATCCAGTCCCTGTGTGTATGCAACCTTGTAAATTTTGTCAACCATCCCCACCGTCACACAATGGCTTACTCTTCCAAAAATGCGGAACAGGTTTTAACGTGTGCGCAAGATGTTCTGCCTGCGTTCGCACACGGGACTTCGAATGATAGTCTCATCCGACGAACTTTTTGGGGGGTGAGAAGTCGATACTGAGGGTAACTCCAGGGACAAATAATTATGTGGAGTCGGCTCTGATGTTAACTCCGGGGGAAACTATGTGAAGTCGGCTCTGAGGTTAACTCAAGGGGAAAATATGAGAAGTCGGTTTTGATGTTAACTCCAGGAAAAAAATATATGAAATCGGCACTGATGTTAACTCCAGGGGAAAATATGAGAAGTCGGCTCAGATGTTAACTCCAGGAAAAACTATATGAAGTCGGCACTGATGTTAACTCCAGGAAAAACTATATGAAGTCGGCACTGATGTCAACTCCAGGGAAAAAATATATGAAATCGGAACTGATGTCAACTCCATGGAAAAATAAATAAGTATGTCGAGTCGGCACTGGTGTTAACTCCCTGGGAGAAAATATCCCCTTGAACGGGATTCGGGTCAATCGAGGGCAATACTGACTCTCTTTACTATCTTACAAAACTGTTCCCTGTGGGAAAACGACGAAAAGGAACAGGTGTGAAGGTGGTGTGGACCAGAAATTCGGCCTGTTTCATGACCAAGACCTGACTCTTTGGATTTCTTGTGTGCTTTTTTTCTTTTTAAAAACGGCCTTTGTCTAATGTCCTGGGTTGAGATAAGCCTCGTCGGTTCAGCTTGATTCTTTATCTAGTAGTTATGTTTGTGGCCAGTTTGCATTGTCCTTACTGGATTGAGCTTGACCTGACTGGTGCATGCACTGATACCTAGGTATTAATGGCTGTGAGTGTACGCATACGCGTGCAGGAATGCATGTGGGTCCGGGCGTTTGCGCGTACACACGCACACTTACTCACTTCAGACGAGTGGAGTGCAAGCGTGCGTGTGTATGTGTGTGTGTGTGTTGTGTGTGTGTGTGTGTGTGTGCGTGCGTGCGTGCGTGCGTGCGTGTGTGTGTGTGTGTGTTTGTGTGTGTGTGTTTATTCATTTATTTATTTATTCACTTTTTATTATCTATTCTTTTATTTTGAGGATAAAGGAATAAACACTCCGGTTCTTTTTTACATCCAATCCCTGTGCGTATGCAGTTTTGTAAATTTTGTCATCCGTTCCCACCAGCAGAAATGGCCTTCTCTTACGAAAAGCGAAACAGGTTTTAACATGTGCGCAAGATGTTATGCGTGCGTTCACACACGAGACCTTGGATTAGAGTCTCATCCGAAGAACTTTCAGGGGAGTGGAGTCGGCACTGATGTTAACTCCAGGGGAAAAATCCCCTTGAACGGGATTCGAACCGTGGTCAGCAGATCACGAGCGCAATGCGCAACGCTCTAGCCAACCAGGCTGTTCCGAATGTATGTGTGTGATGTGTTCCAGTGGGAACAGATGACAAATTTACAAAACCTCGTGTGCACGGAACTGGGTGGAAAAAACACGCTATTTTCCCATTGTCCTCAAAATAAGAGATTGTATACATAAAAGAGCACACACACACACACACACACACACACACATCATTGTCGTCGTTGTCATCATCATAGTCGTCATCGTCGTCATTGAAGTCATCGTCATCAACGCTATCGTCAATAATATTGAATAACAACGTTTCTTTTTAATTTCTTCCAGATCCAAGTTGATGAAATCGGTAAGTCCATTTTTTTGGTAAAGGTTTTCTTAAAATTCATATCTGTTACATTGAGCATTATTAGTCGCTCGGTGAAAGAATGAATGAACAAATCAGTTGATGCATAACTCCAATCATTTATTCGAGAAAGTAGACAATCGCTCGGTGAAAGAATGAATAAACAAACCAATTGATGCATAACTTCAATCATTCATCCGAGCAAGCAGACAATCGTTCAGTGAAAGAATGACTGTATGAACAAATCAATTGATGCATAACTTCAATCTTTCATTCGAGCAAGTAGACAATCGCTCAGTGAAAGAATGAATGGATTTGCAAATCAATCAATCGAACGTTCACTTACAGTCAACATTACCATCATCATCATCATCATCATCATCATCATCATCATCATCATCAATAGTCATCAGCAACTCTAGAATTATTGTCATGGGCATCAACATCTCTATAATCATTATCGTCATCAGAGACAGTGTGATCATCATCATCAACATCATCATCATTATCATTATCATCATATTCATCATCAGTATCGCCATCATCAACATCATCAACATCACCACCATCATGATCATCTTCTTCTTCTTTATCATCATCATCACCATCATCATCATCATTACCATCATCATAATCACCACCATTATCATCATCATCATCATCATCATCATCATCATTATCATCACTGTCGTCGGTTTTTCACTGATGTTGGGTTATTTTTGTCACAGAGACTGTTGATGATCCCGAAGTGACCGAAGGTAAGATAACTAAGACAAATAAAACTAGAATGAAGAAAACTGATGACTCTCTCTCTCTCTCTCTCTCCTCTCCTCTCTCTCTCTCTCTCTCTCTCTCTCTCTCTCTCTCTCTCTCTGTCTGTCTGTCTGTCTCTCTCTCTCTCTCCCTCTCCCCCTCTCTCTCTCTCTCTCAAAATTTCGTTTCGTTTCCCCTCTGTTTCTGTCTGCCTCTCCATGTCTCTGTCTCTCAGTCTGTTTCTCCCTCTGCATCTGTCTCTGTCTCTCTCCTTTCTCTCTCTTTCTCCCTCTCTATTTTGCTCTCTCTCTCTCTCAAACTATCAAAATTGAAAAAAACTGCATACACACGGGGACTAGATGTAAAAAGTACATAAGTGCTTATTCCATTATCCTCGATATAAAAGAATAAAATAAAATAAATAAAAATAAACTCTCTCTCTCTCTGGGGAGACGGGATAGCCTAGTGGTTAGAACATTGCGCTGGCAATCTGACGACCCGGGTTCGATTTCCGTTCAAGGGGATATTTTGCCCCTGGAGTTAACATCAGTGCAGACTCCACTCTCCCCAAAAGTCTTTCCGATGAGACTATAAACCGAGTCGCGTGTGCGAACGCACGCAGAACATCTTGCGCACACGTTAAATCCTGTTCCGCTTTTCGTAAGAGTAGGCCATTGTTTGCCGGTGGGAACAGATGACAGAATTTACAAAACCGCATACACACGGGGACTGGATGTAAGAAAATATGAGTACTTATTCCATTATCCTCGATATAAAAGAATAAAACAAAATTAAAAAGTTTTTAAAATATATAAATCTCTCTCTCTCTCTCTCTCTCTCTCTCTCTCACTCTCTCTCTCTCTCTCTCTCTCTCTCTCTCTCTTCTCTCTCTCTCTTCTCTCTTGTTTTTCTCTTTTTTATCATCTTTTGTTGGTTTGGTTTTTCCTTCTCTTTTGTTTGTTTGTTTGTTTTGGTTAGGGTTTTTTGGGGGGTGGGGTAGGGGTGGGGTATTCTTAGGATTTTCTTTTAATTGCTTGCTTTGGGGGGGGGGGGAGGGTTGTTGGGGGGGGGGAGCTGTTTTGAAAAGGGTTATTTCCCCTTGTTTTTATTGCGAGACTGTATAAGTATTGGGTTATTATTATTAAGATGTATCCCTAACGGGCGGGGACTGGATGTAAAAAAGCACATGTGTGCTTATTCATTATCCTCGAAATAAAAGAATTTGTCATTGTCATTGTCTCTCTGCCATGCCATGATGACTGTTTGGGCTGTTGTAAATTAAGTTATCAATATATGACATTATGTGGTTTTTTCCCAGTCCCCTTCCCGCTGTCCCCTTGTAAATGGGAATCCTGCTTATTTCAATAAACGTTTGTCATTGTCATTCTCTCTCTCTCTCTCTCCTCTCTCTCTCTCTCTCTCTCTCTCTCTCTCTCTCTCTCTCTCTCTCTCTCCTCTCTCTTTCTCCCTCTCCCTTTGGGATTTGTCTTATTTGTGGGACATCATTTGATTTATTATTTTCTCCCTTCCAGTTTTATATGTGGCTTTTTAAAAATATCTTTTCTTTGTCATTTTCTTAGTTTTCTTTTCATTACTATAGATTTGTTGATCAACAGTTATTTTGAACACACACACACGCGCGAGCGCACGCACACACACATACACACACCTTCGGAAGAGACTATAAACCAAGGTCCCGTTTGCGAACGAATGCAGATCATCTTGAGTGCACGTTAAAACCCGTTCCGCTTTTCGGAAGAGTAGGCCATTGTGTGCCGGTGGGAGGTAAAGGTAAAGGTAAAGGAGTCCCATAACCTATAAGGTCGTAGGGGAGCGAGGCGTCAGAGACCTCACTTCTCTAGGGCCAGCATATTGAGGGCGGCGCCCATCTCCTCTCCCTCGCTGCTTTACCTTCCCTGACCCTAAACAGGGCAAGGTACCCATTTACAGCTGGGTGAACTGGGGGAACTGTACTGAAGCCAAGGCGCGCAAACGGTCACCCATCCAGCTGGTAACCACGCTCGACGCTGCTTAACTTGGCTGGAGGAAAGCGAGTGCTCCGACCACTGAGCTATCCCGTCCCCGGTGGGAACGGATGACAAAAACTACCAAACTGCATACACTCGGGGACTGGATGAAAAAAGCACGTGAGTGCTTGTTCCATTATCCTCGAAATAAAACAATAGAATGGACACAAAAAACAATAGAGTAGAAAAAACACACACAGAGCCGTGTACACATATATACATACACGCACATAAACACGTTTGGTGTTACTGGTACAGCCCTCACCTGGTTTAGCTCATACCTGACTGACCAATTCCAGACAGTCACAGTAAACAAGATTCAGTCAGTACCTGCCAGACTGGAATGTGGAGTCCCGCAGGGATCAGTTCTGGGCCCTGTTCTTTTCACTCCCTACACCGCTTCACTGTCACATATAATTAACCGTCATCAGATCAACCATCACTTTTATGCAGATGACTCTCAGATTCTAAGCAGTGACACTCCTAAAAATCTGCCTTCCCTCTTGATGAATATGACCTACTGCTTTCAAGATATCCAAAACTGGATGATAGAGAACAAGTTACAACT
>CM054135.1:22568026-22600526 GCA_028751875.1 Rapana venosa
GACAAGAATATTTTGAAAAATTGCTTTATAGAAAATGAAAGAATGACAAGAAAGCAAAATTTGCAAGATAGATGAAAAAACTGAAAAAAGAGAGTGATAGAAAAGAGGAAATTTCTGGCACATGAATTTCCAGAAGGTAGGGGGAGGGGTATGGTTTACACTGAAAGAACCCTCCGGCATCCCCACAGGGGGGTGTGTGTGTCTGTGTGTGTGTTGTGTATATTATATGGGTGTGTGTATATGTGTGTGTTATGTGTGTGTGTATTGGTTGTGTTTGTGTGTGTGTGTGTGTGTTTGTGTGTGTGTGACAATTAGTTCTGACAACTTTTAAGATGTGTCTCAATTTTTAATGTATATATTGTTTCAAACATGTTGTGTAATTTTTATAATTCCACTCATAATTTCTCATCTGAGATAATAAAGTATTCTTGAGTTCTGAGTCTTGGGGGAAGAGAAATAAGTTTATTTATACTGAAAGAGCCCCCGGCATCCCCCCATTGGGAGAACTTCAAAGTTTGATACGCTCACACTTCTTATTTATTCTTTATCCTTCCTTTTCTATGATGGGGAAAGGGATAGCCTAGTAGTTTAGAGTGTTGAGTATTGCGCGTGTGATCTGCTGACCCGGGTTCAAATCCCGTTCAAGGTGATTTTCCCCTGGAGCTAACATCAGTGCTGACTCTACTCCCCCACTTCAAAAACAAGTCCTTCGGATGAGACTAAAACCCGAGGTGCCGTGTGTGAATCCACATGCACAGAACATCTTGCGCAAATGTTCAAATCTGTCGGAAGAGTAGGCCATTGTGTGTCAGTGGGAACGGAGGCCAAAATTTATATTAAAAAACTGTATCACACGGGGACTGGGTGTAAAAAAAAGAACATGAATGCTTATTCCACTATTTTCGAAATAAAACAATAAAGATAAATTCTCCCCACCAGCCGCCATGGCGCAGTGGTTAGCGCCTTCTATTTCGGACTGGAAGGTCGTGGGTTCGAATCCCATAAGAGTCATAGGGATTTTTCGGACTCCGGCCGGCTCCTACCCAGGGTGAGTGTGCTGTGGGCTCAGTGTGAGGAAGACTGGGACACCACAGTCGAGCTTCATCCACTTCACAGATTCAAGTTTGAGAGTGTTGCTCAAATTACTTGACCAACACATGCAGGTGTCTGTATCTCTCAGGCCCGGTTAACTCCGGGATATAATTATGATGATAGTATGACATGATATTTTTATTTTATATTTTTTATCGAGGATAATGGAATAAGCACTCAGGTGCTTTTTTTTTACAACCAGTCCCTGTGTGTATGCGGTTTTGTGAATTTTGTCATCTGTTCCCACACACACACACACACACAATGGCACTCGGGGCCTCGGTTTATAGTCTCATCCGAAGGAGCAAAGTACAACCTTGTCAAGAAGTCTCCAAACGTATGTACGTCCACAGCAGCAGCATTAGGTCATCCTCACTACCCTCCCCCAAAAACAAACAAAAAATATAATAATAAAGATGCGTTTTTCCTATCCTTCAGTTCACCAGCACGACTTCTCGAAGCGTACCACTCACGACATGACCACTCTGGGTTCTCCCTACGACTTCGGCTCGATCATGCATTACGGGGCCTACACTTTCGCTGTGGACAAATCCAAGCCCTCCCTGTCCCCTAAGGCTGGCCACGCCACCGGAGTGACCATGGGTCAGCGTCTGGCCCTCAGCACCCAGGATGTCACCCGTATTCAGAAGCTGTACCAGTGTACCGTGGGTAGGTTTGGAGAGTGAGGGGTAGGGAGGGAGAGAGGTGGGGAGAGAGAGGGGGGAAGGGAGAGTGGGGGAGGGAGTGGGAGGGGGAGGGAGAGGGGGAGGGGGGAGAGAGAGGGGGAGGGAGGGAGATGAAGGAAGGAGAGAAAGAGAAAGAGAGAGGGAGAGGGGAGAGAGAGAGAGAGAGAGGAGAAAGTAAGAGTGGGTGTGGGGAGATGTGTGTGTGAGGGGGAGGGAGAGGGAGATGGAGAGATGGGGAGAGAGAGGGGGGGGAGAGGGGTAGAGAGAGAGGGATGGAGAGGGAGGAGAGAAAGAGAGAGGGAGAGGGGGAGAGAGAGGGAAGAGAGAGAGAGAGAGAGAGAGAGAGAGAGAGAGAGAGAGAGAGAGAGAGAGAAAGTAAGTAAGAATGGGTGTGGGGAGATGTGTGTGTATGTGTGTGTGTGGGGGGGGGGGGGTAGGGGTGATAGGAGGTAGATTAGGTGTGTGTGTGTGTGTGTGTGTGTGTGTGTGTGTGTGCGTGTATGTACCTGTGGGAGGTTGGGTGTGGGGATGTGCGTTTGTTGTTATTGTTGTTGTTGTTCTTCTTCTTCTTCTTCGTAATCGTTGTCGTCACTGTATCGATGGCTGTTCTCTGTCACTAACATGAACGATGTTGCTTTCAGATACCTCGCACATCACCCATCCCTCAACATCCCGTGAGTAGAATCTGTCCCACTTGCTTTGAGATCAAATGTGTGATTGATTGCTTCGAACTCTTTCTCTCTTAAGGTTTTTTTTTCTTTTATCTTTCTTTTCTTTTTCTTTTATGCTTGATACTTGTCCTTTTTTCTCTTTCGCTTGGTTTTTTAACAACTTGTTTTTTTCTATGTTTGTTTGTTACTTGATTGATTATTTGTGCGCATGCTCGCTCGCTCGCTCCCGCGCGCGCGCGCGCATATGTCTGTGTGTGAGCATTTTATAAGAAGCGTTTGTCCAAACAGTATTTCTGGTTTAATATAAGCATGTCAGAATGCTGTGTTCTTTAAAATCTTAAAAAGGCTATGCGAGTGTGGGACAATCTATTTGAAAAATAAATTGTGTGCTTGTTTTTTTATTTTTTTTTCTGGGCTGGAGGTATGATTATTCTTGTTTTGGGGGAGGGGTGGGTTTTTTTGATAGCTCAACTGTCTTAAGGATGTTGTTTACACGTATAAGTGTGTATTTATGGTTTTCTTAAATGTGTTTGTCTAGTTGAATCTGTTTCCTGTGTCCGTTGTATGTGTGAATTTGTAATCTTCCATGCCCGAGAAAACGGGTCAACGGATTTAAATCTTGAATTTTGAATCTTGAATCTTGGAATGCTTCTGAATATTTAAAACAAGCGAACAAAAGTTGTTTTGGAAATTTAGTTCACGAAATGGGGGAAAAAAGCAAATCTAGGTAAGGGAGATAAACAATGGTTTTTCTTTCTCTTGTTTTATTGTCTCCCTTTCTTCATTTTTGTTATTTCTTTATTTATTTGCTTGCTTCCATTTTTTTCTTTCTTTTTTTGTTTTGTTTACTTGATTGATTGCTTGTTTGTTACCTCAGAATAAAATGTGGCGTGCTTCTAGGAAAAAAACAAAGAAAGAAAGAAGAAAAACATTAAAACAAAAGAATAAAAAGATGGCAGTTTTACAATGGAGACAAAAAAACTTGTTTGTATGTCAGTTTGTCTGTCTATTGACCTGTTATCTCTCTCTCTGTCTCTGTCTCTGTCTCTCTCTCTCTCTCTCTCTCTCTTGCTCTGTCTCTCTGTCTCTCTTTGTCTCTGTCTCTGTCTCACTCTCTCTCTCACTCTCTTTCTTCTTTTTTTCTTCCTCTTCCCTCTGTTCCCTCAATCCTTGGCATTGTCAGTTTTCTTGATTCCTTTTATTTTCCCAAACTTTCTCTCTCTCCTTTTGTTTTGTGTGCGGGCTTCTTTTTGTCATTGTATAACTGATTGCTTGCTTTTAATAGTGCACACTCACTTTATCATCAGCTCCAGTTTCTTTTCTTCTTTTGTTGTTTATTTTACACAAAAAAAAATTAAAAACAGAGTACTGCTTACAAATGCAGGTCATTCATTTCTTATTTTAAAGAAGTTATGTTCCACGTATAATTATGAGTTCTGGTGGAAAATTGAATATCATCCCAAATGCAAAGCACCGGAAAGATTTTCTTTTTCGTTTGTCGGCTATAAAGCTCTGAGGTTCATCAATGGTAAGATGTTTACGTTTGCCCACACTAAGGTAGTCGCATTCCAACTTCGGAAATGATGTCGTCACACAACATCAGTGTATGTATGCGTATTTTGTTTTTAATTTGTCGTTAATTGCTACCTGAACGCAATATCCTACCTTTCTGAAAAGCGGAACAGGTTTACTGTGTGCGCAAGACGTTCTGCGTGCGTTGGTTCACAGGACCTCGGTGTATTGAGAGCTTTGATTTGTTGCTTTACAAGATTCAGCGCTATAGAAATTCCATACGTTATTATTATTATTATTATTATTATTATTATTATTATTATTGTCACATCCGACGGACTCTCGGGGAAGTGGAGTCGGTACTGATGTTAACTCCAGGGGAAAAAATGGTCTTTCGAACAGGTGTCACGATGGTGGCTCGAATCCGGGCCTTCAGATCACAAGCTCCACGCTCTAAGCACCAGATGTAGGTGGGGATTTTTGGTTTTTGGCTGGAGCTCCAAGGGTCACCAACTATAACATTTTGCATACGCGACTGTTTTTGCCCACCAAACACACAAGCAAGCAAAACACAGACCAAGAAGTCAGACAAACACACAAACAGGCAGCAAAACTCGAGAAAAAAACGAGTCAAACAAATAAATCAAAACTCATACCAAATAAGTCAAAACAAACACACACAAAAACCAGGAAAATCCAGACACACACAAAAACTCAAACACACAAACCAAAACTCAAACCAAAGTCAAAACAAAGCACACACACACAACACACACACACACACACACACACACAACACACAACAAAGCAAGCAAAGCAAAGCAAAGCAAAGCAAAGCAAAGCAAAGCAAAACTCAGACCCACCCTCACCACCCGCAGAAAAAAAAATACAGAAGAAAAAAATCAACCAACCGACCACACCCACACACACAAACACACACACAACAAAGCAAATACTCAACCAGCCAAGCCTAATTATGTTGCGGTTATTGTTGTTGTTGTTGTTGTTGCCTTCAGAGAACATCGTCAACTGCAACTTTGATGGGGATCTGTGCGGACTGACCAAGGATACCCAGGACAACTTCGACTGGTCACGCAAGTCCGGCAGTACCAGCACTGTCCACACTGGACCTAATGCTGACCACACCAACACGCCGGAAACAGCTTTCCGGTTTGTGGTGGTGTGGTGCGTTGGTATGTTAGGTGTGGTTTGTGTGGGATAGTTGTGTGTGTTACGTGCGTGTGGTGTGTGTGGTGTGGTGCGGTGTGTGTGGTTGTGCGGTGGGTGTGGTGTGGGTGTTTGGTGTGGGATAGTTGTGTGTGTTACGTGCGGTGTGGTGTGGTGTGGTGTGTGTGATGCGTGGGGTGTTGTGCGTGTGGATAGTTGTGGTTGTGTACGGTGCGGTGTTGTGTGGTGTGGTGTGGTGCAGTGTTGTGTTGGGTGATGTGTGGCGGTTTGGTTTGGCTTGGCTTGCTTGGTTTGGTTTGGTGTGGTGGGTAGTGTGGTGTGTGGTATGGTGTGGTGTGTGTGTGTTGGTGTGTGTGGTGTGTGTGTTGTGGGTGTGGTGTGTGTGTTTTTGTTTTGTTTTATTTGTTAATGTCCATTCCTACTTAGTGATAGTATGGTGGGGTGTGGTGTGGTGTGGTGTGGTGTGGTGTGTGTGTGGGGGTGTGTGTGTGTGTGTGTGGTATGGGGGTGGTATGGTGTGTGTGTGATGTGGTATGCTGTGATGTGGTGTGTTGTTATGTGGTGCTGTGCTGTGCTGTGCTGCGCTGTGCTGTGCTGTGTTGTGCTGATGATGATGGACTTGCCAAAATCATGGACTTTAAGCACCATAATGATTGATTGATTAGCTTCTCAAGGTCAGAACTGGTTGACTTGTCTAGATCACGGTTGACTGACTTGTCACAATCATGATTGATTGACATGTCTAGATCATGATTGACGTGTCACACTTATGATTGATTGACATGTCTAGATCATGATTGACTTGTCACGATCATGTTTGATTGACTTGTCTAGATCATGATTGACTTGTCATAATGATTGATTGACTTGTCTAGATCATGATTTACTTGTCATGGTCATGATTGACTTGTCATGATCATGATTTACTTGTCTAGATTATGATTGATTGACTTGTCTAGATCATGATTGATTGGCTTGATCATGATTGACTTGTCATAATGATTGATTGACTTGTCTAGATAATGATTGACTTGTCATGATCATGATTGATTGACTTGTCTAGATCATGACTGAATTGTCTTAGATTATCATGATTTACTTGCCTAGTTCGTCATAATTAACTTGTGTTCATGACGACTGACTTACCATAATCATAATAATTGACTTGTCAAGATCATGATAATTAACATCATTATCATGAGGATTGACTTGCCAAGACCATGATAATTGACTTGTCAAGATCATGATAATTAACCTGTTATCATGATTGACTTGCCAAGACCATGATAATTGACTTGTAAAAATCATTAACGACTGGCTTGTCATAGTCATGATAATTGACTTTATCAAAATCATGATAATTAACTTATCGAGATCATGACGATTGGCTTGCCAAGATCACGATCGTTAACATGTCGTGACCATGTTGACTGACTTTTCACGACCATGACTGACTTGTCAAGTTCATACTGACTGACTTTTATCGCGATCATGACACTTAACTTTGTATAGATCATGATGATGGAATTTCCGTGGTCATAATGACTGACTTGCCAATATTGTAATGAACAATACTTTGTCAATAGTTTGACCGTACAGACAACCTTAACCAACCCCAACCCCAACAACCCCAACCACCATCCATCCCCCTCTCACCTCCGCGGGCTGTCTACTTGCAGGCTACTACATCTACGCAGAGGCCAACGGTCATCACCGTCAGAAGGCCCGCCTGCTGTCCAGCACGGTCAACGGCGGTCACTACTGCATGGACTTCTGGCTCTTCCAGCACGGATCTCAGGAAGGCAGCTTCCAGATCCTGGCCGCAGGATCCCGGATCCGCGAGCAAGCTGTGAAGACGGTGTCCGGAAACCAGGACAACTCCTGGAGACACTACAGGATCAACCTCAACGTCCCCGCGTCTTTCCATGTGAGTCAGATAGGGTGGGTGGGTGGGTTGGTTGGTTGGGTTGGTTGGTTGGTTGGGTTTGGTTGGGTTAAGGGGTTTGGGGTGGGGGGAAAGGGTGGGTGGGTTGGTTGGTTGGGTTGGATGGGTTGATTTGGGTTGGTTTGGGTTTGGGTTGGTTGGTTGGTTGGTTGGTTGGGTTGGTTGGTGGTGGTGATGGTGGTGGTGGTGGGGGTTTGGGGTGGTGGTGGTGGTGGTGGTGGTGGTGGTTTGGTTTGGTGGTGGTGATTGGTGGTGGTGGTGGTTGGTGGTGGTGGTGGTGGTGGGGTTGGTGGTGGTGGTGGGGGTTTGGGTGGGGGGGGGTTGGTTGGGTTTGGGGTTTGGGTTTGGGTTGATTTGGGTTTGGGTTTGGGTTTGGGTTTGGTTGGTTGAGTTGGTTGGTGGTGGTGTGGTGGGGGTTGGTGGTGGTTGGTGGTTGGTGGTGGTGGTGGTTGGTGGTGGTTGGGGGTTTGGTGGTGGTGGTGGTGGTGGGGGGTGGTGGTGGTGGTTGGTGGTGGTGGTGGTGGGTGGGTGGTGGTGGTGGTGAGGGTGGGAGGTGGTGGTGGTTTTTGGGTTTGGGTTGGTTGGTTGGTTGGTGGGTGGGTGGTGGGGTGGGTTGGTTGGTTTGGTTGGTTGGGTTGATTTGGGTTTGGGGTTTGGGTTTTGGTGGTGGTGGTGGTGGTGGTGGTGGTGGTGGTGGTGGTGGTGGTGGTGGTGGTGGTGGTGGAGGGTTTGTGGTGGTGGTGGTGGTGGTGGTTGTTGGTGGTGGTGGTGGTGATGGTGGTTGGTGGTGTGGTGGTTGGTGGTGGTGGTGGTGGTGGTGTGGTGGGGGGGTGGTGGTGGTGGTGGGTGGTTGGTTTGGTTGGGTTTGGGTTTTGGTTGGTTGGGTTTGGTTGGTTGGTGGGTGGGTGGGTGGGTGGGTGGGTGGGTTGGTTGGTTGGGTTTGGGTTTGGGGTTTGGGGGGGTTTGTTGGTTGGTTGGTTGGTTGGTTGGTTGGTTGGGGGTTTGGTTGGTTGGTTGGTGGTGGTTGGTGGTGGGGGTTGGTGGTGGTGGTGGTGGTGGTGGTGGTTGGTGGGGGTGGTGGGGGTGGTGGTGGTGGTGGTTGGTAATGGTGGGTGGTTGGTGGTTGGTGAGGGTTGGTGGGGGGGTGGGTGGGTGGGTGGGTGGGTGGTTTGGTGGGTGGGTGGTTGGTTTGGGTTTGGGGTTGGTTGGTTTGGGTTTGGTTGGTTGGTTGCTTGGTTGCTTGGTTGCTTGGTTGCTTGGTTGGTTGGGGGTTGGGTTGATTTGGTTGGTTGGGTTTGGGTTTGGTTGGTTGGTTGGGTTGGTTGGTGGTGGTGGTGGTGGTTGGTGGTGGTGGTGGTGGTGGTGGTTGGTGTGGTGGTGGTGGTGGTTGGTGGTGGGTGGGGTGGTGGGTGGTATTTGGTGGTGGACGGTGTTGTTGTTGGTAGTGGTGGTAATTGGTGAGGTTGGTGGTTGTGGTGGGTGGTGGTGGTGGTGGTGGTTGGTGGTGGTGGTTGGTGGGTGGTTGGTTGTGTTGGGTGGTGGTTGTGTTGGTTGGTGGTGTGGTGGTGGGTGGTTGGTGGTGGGGTGGTGGTGGTGGTGGGTGGTGGTGGGTGGTGGATGGTTGTGTGGTGGTGGTGGTGGGTTGGGGTTGTTGTGGTGGTGGTGTTGGTTCATTGGTTGATTGGTTGGTGGGTGGTGGTAGTGGTGGTGGTGTGGTGGTGGTGGTGGTGGTGGTGGTGGTGGTGGTGGTGGTGGTGGTGGTGGTGGTGGTGGTGGTGGTGGTGTGGATGGTTGTGGTGGTGGTGGTGGTGGTTGGTGGTGGTGGTGGTGGGTGGTGGGTGGGTTGGTTGGTGGTTGGTTGATTGGTTGGTTGGTTGGTTGGTTGGTTGGGTGGGTGGGGTGGGTTGGTTGGTTGGTTGGTGGTTGGCTGGTTGGCTGGTTGGTTGGTTGGGTTGGGTTGGTTGGTTGGTTGGTGTTGGTTGGTTGGTTGGTGGTGGGGGGCTGGTTGGTTGGTGGTTGGTGATGGTTGGGTGGTGGTTGGTGAGGATGGTTGGTTGTGTTGGTGTGATGGTGGTTGTGTTGGTTGGTGTGGGTTGTGTTGGGTGGTGGTGGTGGGTAGTGGTGGTGGTGGTCGATGGTGGTGGTTGACTTGTTGTGGTGGTGGTGGGTGGTGGTGGTAGTTTTGATGTTGGTGGTGGTTGGTTGGTTGTGTTGGTTGTGGTGGTGTTGGTGTTTGCTTGCTTGCTTGGTCGGTCGGTGGTGGTGATGAGAAAGAAAAGAAGGAGGAGTACAATAGTTGCTGCTGCTGCTGCTGTTATTGCTCTAGTACTAATGATTACCGCAGTCGTAGATGTGACGATACCTAAACATCAATACCGTTACATTTATCTCTTTTTTTTTCTTCTCTTTTTCGACTTTCCAGATCATTCTGCAAGCCAACATCGGCTACGGAGACCTGGGCGACATTGCCATCGATGACTTTGCCTTTTACTCTGGCCGCTGCCTGTAGAGCTAGTCGTCTGTTCTAGGAATGAACAGTTATTATTATTATTTGTTGTTGTTGTTGATAAATTAGCTACTCTCTCTCTCTCTGAAAAGGAAACAAAATATACAAGGAAAAAAATGTCGGTGCGGTGTGGAACGAGTGATGATTTTAATCCATGTTTTTTGTTTCTCTGTGTGCGTGGGGTTTGTTTGGGTTTTTTTTTACGTTTCTCTGTCGTGGTTTTTCTGGCTAAATGACTGGCTAGCTGGCTAGCTGGCTAGCTGGCTGGCTGGCTGGCTGGCTGGCTGGCTGGCTGGCTGGCTGTCTCTCTCTCACTCACTCTCTCTCTCTCGGGGAACAGATGACAGAATTTACAAAACCGCATATACATGGAGACTGGATGTAAAAACCACATCAGTTCTTATTCCAGTATCCTCGATATAAAAGAATGAAATAAAATAAAAATAACAAAAATTTGTAATCTCTTTTATGGGTTGTTTGGGGGTTTTGTTTACCTTGTGTGGTTTTATTTGGTTTGGTTTGGGAGGCGGGGTGGTTGTGACGGGAGAGAGGGGGCATGGTGGTTTATTTGTTTGTCTTTGTGTTTTTTGTTATGCTTTTTATTTGTTGTTCATTATATATCATGATGTTATTCCTGATAAGGGCAGGGACTGGATATATTAAAACTTTGAAGACTGCTCTTCTATTATGCTTGGAAAAAAAAAGAATTTGGTTCAATGTTGGTTTGGTTTGATTTTCTTTCTCTCTCTCTCTCTCTCTCTCTCTCTCTCTCTCTCTCTCTCTCTTCTCTCTCTCTCTCTCTCTCTCTCTCTATCTCTTCTCTCTCTCTCTCTCTCCCCTCTCTCTCTCTCTTCACACACACACACACACACACACACACACACACAAATGATACAGATAAAAGTGCAGAGACTCACCATCTTCTCTCTCTCATTTTGTTTGCTTTTTTTTCTCATGATGAAAACATGTTTACCTTACAAGTCTGTTGTTCGTTTAGGGAAGGGGTTTTGTTTTTCTTGTTTGTTTGTTTGTTTGTTTGTTTGCTGTTTGCTGTTTGAGCTACGTCTTTTAAAATACGATTCACAACAGACAAGACAAATGTGACATTCATTAAAAAGAAACAAACCCAGAAATAATCACGAAAATAAATCACTGTGACAACGAAAATCAGATGACAGCAGCTTTTAGGCTACGCACGGGGTTTTTTTGTTTGGGTTTGTTGTTGTTGTTGTGGGCGGGGTTTTTTTGTTGGGGGGGGGGGCGTAAAAAATGATAACAGTTCATCTGAAAATGAAAATTTTTAAACATAAGAAAAAAAATCATGTTTTCGATAACAAAGAAATAAGGTCATGTTTAATCTTGCGCATAGTGTTTAAACAAACAACTCGTTCATTTGTCAAAAGATGAATTATCCACAAAAAAAATTTTCTCTCTACTTTTCTTAGGCAAAGAAAACTCATTTAACGTGTGAAGAAGAAAACTGAAAAACAATTAAAAGTGAAAAATAAATTATACCTCCCCACCCCCCTCCAAAGTAACATTGTCATTATTTGCTTTTGAAACCTGGTTTCAAGAAATCCTTTCCCTTTGTTTGCGAAAGTTCAGATAACGCGGTTATGTTGGTTATAGACAGGAAGTCTTTTGTGAATGGAAGTGAAGAGTGACTTCATTGTTGGCGTCATTTGTGTAAACAGAATGGGTCTATGTTTTCGCTTGATTCGGTTTGTTTATCTGTGATGTGTGTGTGTGTGTGGGGGGGGAGGGGGGTTGTTAGTGTGTGTGTGTGTGTGTTTGTTTGTGTTTGTGTGTGTACACGTGCTCGACGCGTGCATGTCTACATGAGTGCCTGTCTGTCCGTCTGTCTGTCTGTCCGTCAGTCTGTCTGTGGGCCTCTCTATCTTTTATTTTATGCCTTTATCTGCGTGTATATAATTATACGCACACACACAAATTGTAACGCTATCTCCACCACAATGTCTGACTTAAATTATTGATTATTGAATTAAAAAAAAACTCCAAAACAAACAACTACACAATCATATTGAATCGATTATGTTAATGAACCAAGTTTCAAAAAGAAAAATACTACATAACCATACTTAAAGCCTGGACCGGTTCTCACCTAAGTACTGATAAGTATGTCACCAAAAGTTTAGACCTACTAGGTTTTCCGTTTTTATAGTTCCGTCTTCTGTCGAATATATATATATATATATATATATATATATATATATATATATATATATATATATATATATATATATATACATATATATATATATATATATATATGTGTGTGTGTGTGTGTGTGTGTGTGTGTGTGTGTGTGTGTGTGTGTGTGTGTGTGTGTGTGTGTGTGTGTGTGTGTGTGTGTGTTTGTGACTTTAAGTCACGGCAGATTTCTCTGTGAAATTCAGGCTGCTCTCCCCAGGGAGAGCGCCTCCCCACAAAAGCAGCAATATCCATTTTATAAAAAAATTTCCTATTTCCAAGTGTATTTGTTTCCCTATCAGAGTAGCTTTTTTTCTACAGAATTTTACCAGAGACAACTCTTATTGCCGTGAGTTCTTTTACGTGCGCGATATAATTATGTGTAACACATGGAACCTTAGTTTATTACCTCATCCTAAAGACTAGCACCTAGACCACAACTCATTGTCTCATGGATGGGGGGAAAGTTTCGGGCCCAAATGGGATTCAAACCACTGCACACTTCCGACCTGGGCTTTTCGCTTTCTAGGCTGGTGCATTACCTCTAGACCACTGATCCATAATCTGGTTGTTTCACTTATCGAAGTGAATGTTCTCCAGGATGGATCTTTATTTTCCAGCAGCAAGAAGAACAACAAAGCGGGGTAATTATACAACAAAGTAGAAACAGAGCACCGTTCACGTTGGAAAGTTGCTTTGATGTTCTGACCAGTGAAGTGTCCTTTAGAACCTCTGTGGGCTTGGGTAGTCAGTGTTATGTCTGCACTCACTCATTCAGACGTAATGCTATGGCTTTGATGCCGGTCAGCTTGAAGAGAAGGGAAAAGATTATGTTGAAAAAGACAAACTTTTCACTGAATGAAAATGGATGGTAGTGGTGAGGATGATGAAGATGAAGAAGTCAGTTTAGTGGCAGTTTTGCTGTGAAAGTCTAAACTTGTTAAGTGCACTTTTAGTTGTTTGATAGAGCTGTTAAGGGTTTTTAGAGAGATGGGGTGGTGAGTGCGGTGGGGGTGATGAGGAAGGGCGGGGTGGGGGGGATGCGGAAATATAGATGGAGTCAGAGAAGGTCTTGGGAGGTCAAAACATATTCTATTTTTAATTATTATTTTTACTTTTATTTCATACCACATTAAGTCATGGCAGATTTCTTTGCATAAAATTCAGGCTGCTCTCCCCAGGAAGAGCCTGCTGACACAAGAGCAGCACCACCCATCATTTTTTTTCCTGTCTGCAACTGTAGTTGTTTCCCTATGAGAGTGGATTTTTTCTACAGATTTTTGCCAAGGACAACTCTTATTTTGCCCTGGGTTCTTTTACGCGCAATAAATAATTATGTATAATACAGTGGACCTCAGTTTATCGTCTCATCCAAAAGACTAGCACCCAGACCACAACTCAGGGTCTAATGGATGGGGGGAAAGTTTCGGGCCAAATGGCATTCAAACCACCGCATTCATCCGACCCGGATTTTTTACTGTCTAGGCAGGCACCTTACCTGTAGATCACCAATCTATAATCTTCTTGTTTCTCTTACTAAAGTGAACGTTTTCCAGGATGGATCTTTATTTTCCGCCGGCAAGAAGAACAACAAAGTGGGGGAACTATACAACAAAGTAGAAACGGAGCACCGTTCACGTTGGAAAGTTCCTTTGATGTTCTGACCAGTGAAGTGTCCTTTACAGCCTCTGTGGGCTTGGGTAGTCAGTCTTACGTCTGCACTCACTCATTCAGACGTAATGATATGGCTTTGATGCGAGTCAGCTTGAAGAGAAGGAAAAAGATTGTGTTGAAAGACAAACTTTTCACTGAACAAAAATGGATGGTAGTGGTCTGGATGATGAAGAAGTAAGTTTAGTGGCGGTTTTGCTGTGAAAGTCTTAACTTGTTAAGTGCACTTTTAGTTGTTTTCTCGGGCTGTTAAGTGTTTTTAGAGAGATGGGGTGGTGGGTGGGATGGGGGAGTGGTGAAGAAGGGTTTTGAGGGTGGAGATGTAGATGCAGACAAAGAGAGGTTGGGAGGTCAGAACGTAAGTAAAATGGGGGTGGGTGGGGGGGAACACCAGCAAATAGGTGGTTCAGTAGGTAGCTAATAAGTCATCCATTCTTTTATTTCAAGGATAATGGAATAAGAACGCATGTGCTTTTTATACAGTTTATACAGTTTGTACATTTTGTCATCCGTTCTGACTGGCCTACTCTTCCAAAAAGCAGACAAGGTTTAAATATGTGCACAAAGATGTTCTGCGTGCGTTCGCACACGGGACTTCAGAATATAGTCTCATCAGTAGGTAGGTAGAAAGGTAGGTAGGTCATTATGTAAGAAGGTACGTAGGTTAGTAAGCCAGTTAGTAAGTAGATTAGCAAGTTGTTGTTATTGTTGTTGTGTATACCCCAGCTTAACACCCTTAATGTCACCCAAGCGTGTGCACTCTGACTGACTCTATCCTCCCATCTGGGGAATCACTTCTTGAGATTGAAAAGTACACACTAGATGAGGAAGTTTGTGCATATTTACACTGTTTTCAAACTACCTCGCCATATAGGCAGCAATACTCCGACTTCAGAGGATTTTTCTCCCATAACGGAAAATCTCACCATTGGTGAATCTCGAAGCTCTAGCCGAGTTACTACCCAAAAAAAAAAACCAAATAAAACGAAAGCAGAAAACAGACAAATAAACACACAACGGTAAAGGACTCAGTGCAAAATATAGTGAAGCTGATGAGTTCGTATGATTCCCTAGCAATGCGTAGCGTTATTCGAACGTAACCTAGTTTGGTTCTGAAAAGAATGGCCAAGATTATATTTTCAACAAATAATTCGATCCCTGCTGCTATTGCTGTTGTTGTTGTTGTTGCTGCTGCTGCTGCTGCTGCTGCTGCTGCTGCTGCTGCTGCTGCTGCTGCTGCTGCTGCTGCTGCTGCTGCTGTTGTTGTTGTTGTTGTTGCTGCTGCTGCTGCTGCTGCTGCTGCTGCTGCTGCTGCTGCTGCTGCTGCTGCTGCTGCTGCTGCTGCTGCTGATGATGATGATGATGATGATGATGTAAGTCTCGTTTGGTTTCATCACTGTCTGTTATCGTTGTTGTTATTGTACTACGTTGTCGCATATGACTCTGCTTTACCGTTTGTTGTTGCTGTTGTTTTTTTGTTTTTTTTTGTTTTCGCTGGTTGTGCTTATTCGTTTGTGTTCAAGAGCCTCAGTATTGTTGATACTGTTTGTTTGGGTTTATTATTATGGTGGTGGTGGTGGTGGTGGTGGTGGTGGTGGTGGTGGTGGTATGAGTTATTCTTGTGGTGGTGGTGGTTGGGTTTATGATGTTGGTGGTGGTGGTGGTAGTGGTGGTGGTGGTGGTGGTGGTGTGAGTTTTATATTTGACGATTCTTTGTGTGTTATTCTGGTGGTGGTGGTGGTGGTGGTGGTGGTGGTGGTGGTGGTGGTGGTGGTGGTGGTGGTGGTGGTGTGTGCGTGTGTGTGTGTGTGTGTGTGTGTATGTGTGTGTGAGTTTGTGTGTATGTGTGCGTGCGTGCGCGCGCGCGCGTGTGTGTGTATGCGTGTATGTCTGTGTCTATGTGCTTGCATGCATGTGTGTATGTGTATGCGTGCCCGACTTTCGGAGGAGTGAAGTCGGTTCTGAAGTTAACTCAAGGGAGAATACCTGTTCCCAACTGCTGCATTTCTTAAAACTAGTATTTTTGTATTTATGTGTCTTTGCCGCAGATGTTGTTATTTTCAAAATAAGAAAGAAGGTGGCAGGATGGTTAAGACGTTCGCCTACCAACAAGTCAACCGTGAGGTTCTGGGTTCGATTCCCAGCCTCGCCCTTTATTCCTAGATTCACGAAGAAATCAAACTGAATTTCAAAGTGCTTTGGACTAGACTATAAACCGAGGCCCTGTGAGCGAACGCAGGCAGACAATCTTGAGCGCATGTTAAAAACCCGTTCCGCCTTTTGGAAGAGTAGGCCACTGTGTTCCGGTAGGAACGGATGACGCAAAAAAAAGCCACAAAAAATCAGCATACATTCTTCCACTATCCCGTAGTCCCATGGACCGCGAGGGCACCACTGAAAATTTTGCAACCAGCTTCCTCCATTCTCCGCAGTCCTCTGCAATTCATTCCACTCAAAGCCAGTCTACTCTCTGATGTTGTCATCCCATCGTTTTCTCTGTCTGCCTCTTCGTCTTCCTCCTTGTACTGTTCCCTGTAGGGCAGTCTTGACCAGTTCAGATGTTCGTGGGACGTGCCCGAACCACTTCAGTTTGCGTTTTTCCTCGTGGGGATGCCGGGGGCATGTCAGTATAATTAGTATCTCCACGATCTGGAAATTCTGTGCTAGGAATTCCTTCCTTTCTATCCCTCTCTATCTCCTCTATTTCAGTATAATCATTAAGAAATTTGTTCTTAGATTGATGGCTTGATGAAAAAAAGCAAATGCAGTGCTTATTCAATGTACCATCTAGAAATAAGAATTTGACTTGACTTGACTTGACTTGTGAATTTTGTGGACTTCGAAAAGGCATTTGACAGCATACACAGAGATAGCCTTTGGAGTATCCTTCGACACTATGGCATCCCATCGAAACTGGTACACCTTATCAAGAGCTTCTACGACAACTTCAGATGCTCTGTGGGCCATAGCAACACTGTCTTTGAAGTCAAGACTGGAGTAAGACAAGGATGTGTGATGTCGGCAGTTCTCTTCAATCTTGCCATTGATTGGGTGATGAGGAAGACAACAGAAGACACCCCAAGAGTGATTCGCTGGAGCCTGTTCTCAACACTAGACGACCTCGACTTTGCTGATGACCTGGCACTGCTGTCACACACACACACCAACATATCCAGGAGAAGACCAGCAGACTCCAAACATTCGGACAGCAAGTGGGGCTTCGTATTAGCACCAAGAAAACAGAGTCAATGTCGCTCAATGTGAACACACCAGCCCCTGTGAAAGTGAATGGAACTGACCTGTGCCAGACAGACAACTTCACATACCTTGGCAGCAGCATCAAACCAGAGGGCGGCACAAAAGAAGACATCCACAACAGACTGGGCAAGGCCAGGAGTGTGTTTAGAGAGATGAATAATATCTGGAGATCAACTCAGTACAGCACCAACACCAAGCTGAAGCTATACCAGAGCTGTGTTGTATCTACGCTCCTGTACGGTTCTGAGTGCTGGAGGATGACGGAAGCGGATCTTACAAAACTTCAATCCTTTCACACCGTATGCCTCCGAAGAATTCTCCGGATCTTTTGGTCAGAGAAGATCTCCAATGAAGAGCTACTGCGGAGATGTAGGCAAGAGGATATGGGAACCATCATCACCAGACGACGGTGGAAGTGGATTGGGCATATCCTCCGAAGAAACCCACAGTCAATCACAAGAACAGCATTGCACTGGACCCCAGAAGGAAGGAGAAAGAAAGGAAGACCAAAAGCAACGTGGAGGAGGACTGTAGAAAGTGAGATGAAGGCCATGCAGCACTCTTGGGGATCAGTGACTAGGTTAGCCCAGGATAGGCAGGAGTGGAAGCTCTTTGTTGCTGCCCTACACACCACTGGGTGTAATGGTTGATGATGATGATGATGATGACTTGGCTTGACTCTCTTTGTTTCTGCCTCGTTCCTTTTCTATTTTTCACCTCCTACTCATCTGTTTTCTGTCTTTTTGGTTCATTCCCCTGCCTTTTGTCCAGAAATACTTAAAAGATTTTCTCTCCCATGCCGAAGTCGGATGTGCTGGACCTCACTTGTCAGGTGCTTAACGGCAGCACGACGTATTTTCGCTCATACGGCAAGTAACAATAGTTGCTGTCTGAGCGTTTGACAAAGAAAAAATGAAGTAATATGCGTTTTTTTCACTGAAGTCAGGAGTTCTTCATATGGTCCGATGACGTTTTTTATTCTTTTTTTTCACTCCCCTCATCAGTGATGTGATCTCTTTATGAGATGCCAAGAAGTTTGCGAAAGCACCTCATCTCCATTACCTGTGTCTGTTTTTTCAATGTCTGCTGTTATGGTTCAGGTTTCACATGCCTTTGGAGCATGCACGGTATAAGCCGTTAGCTTGTTATTGCTTACAATGTTTTACGTGTATTATAACCATGTGAGGGAGGGGGGGTCTGAATACACGTAACTTTCAATCAACTACTTGCAGGTGGTAAGTTGCAGTCGGTGCAGCGTTGTTTTCTGCTCTCAAAACTCGGTGGAGAAATCTACTGACCCAAATTATGTCCTTGTTCTGTCAAGCTTCATTCGAAACTACATCAAACAAACTCTTGTTTTGTTTCTTTGTTATTTTGCTTTCGTTTGCCTTGGTCTTTTTTTGTCTCTCTTGTTTTGTTGTTGTTGTTCTTCTTCTTCTCTGTGTCAGCATCTATTTTTGTCTGTTTGTTTTGCCTTATTGTGTACCTGAATGTGTGTTTGTATTTTATTCTGCCTGATTGTCTGACTGTCTGTCTGTCTTCTGTTCTTCTCTCTCTCTCTCTCTCTCTCTCTCTCTCTCTCTCTCTCTCTCTCTCTCTCTCTCTCTCTCTCTCTCTCTCTCTCTTCTCTCTCTCTCTTTCTCTCTCTCTTCTCTCTCTCGCTCTCTCTCTCTCTCTCTCTCTCTCTCTCTCTCTCTCTCTCTCTCTCTCTCTCTCTCTCTCTCTCTCTCTCTCTCTCTCTCTCTCTCTCTCTTTTCACGTGTTGGAAAGAGCATGAGTTACCGGATCAGACGGAATGTAGGGACAGGAAGCCCTGTCACAGACTCGGTGTTTAAATGATGTTTGTGGTTGTTGTTACCCTCCCCCCTCCCTTTCCCCATTAGCAATGGGCGAAAGTGTTAGGCACCAATTCATCTGAATCGTAATGTAAAACACTTCACCATGTCGTGGAATCCATGCCATGTCGACCATTTGGGCTGTAGAAATGATACATCTGTATTTCTGAAAATACGTGTTTTGTGCCCAGTCCCCTTCCCACTGTCCCCTTGTAAATGGGCTTTAACAGCTTATTACAATAAAATATTGTTATTGTCATTGTCATTGTCATTGTCATTGTCTCTCTCTCTCTCTCTCTCTCTCTCTCTCTCTCTCTCTCTCTCTCTCTCTCTCTCTCTCTCTCTCTCTCTCTCTCTCTCTTTAGGTGTTAGGTGTTAGGAAACATTAGGTGTATTTGTCATATCATCATTCCATCAAGCTCCATAAAGTTTAGATGTGATCATAATTATTTTGTTTATGATGATGGTGATGATGATGGGGATGATGATAGAGGTGATGACAATGATGATTATAGTGGTGATTATTATGATTCACTTTGCTTATATTTTTGTCTGTTTACCTTCTTTCTTTTTTTTTCTTTTCGAGGGCTGGATGTAAAAAAGTCTTGTACTTATTCTATTACCCTCAGAAAATAAAATTTCGTTATCGTTATCGTTATCTCTTTCTCTCTCGCTCTCTCTCTCGCTCTCACTCTCTCGCTGATGTAAAAGAACATATTTAATAGAAGATGCAGTCAATGTAATGCAAGGCTACTCCACATAGCTAGCCCGCAGGCTTTTTAACCAAACCTTCCCAGGCGAGATTTTGCGTATGCGACTGGTTTATTGCCTATACAAAAAGCTTGCTGCCTATTCCATCTTTAGGCAATAATGTATAAACACGACACCAGTGTGCACACTTTTTTAAAATAATTTTTGTTATTTGTCTCTACCGGCACACAATAGCTTACTTTTCCAAAAGGCGGGACAGGTTTTAACATGTGCGCGAGATGTTTTCACACTGAGTTTTTTTTGTTTATAGTCTCATCCGAAGGACTTTCATAGGGAATGGATTCGGTACATAGTGTTAACTCCTGAGGGGGTGGGTGGGGAGGGGAGAGGGGCTTAAACCGGTGCTTAGATTGTGATTTTTGTGGTGGTGGCTCGAACTTTGGCCAGTCAGATCACGAGTGCAACGCTCTAACCACTAGACCCGCCTTGTCAGTGCTCTGATTGTGCTGTGCTGTGCTGTGCTGTGCTGTGCTTTGCTGTGTTGTGCTGTGTTGTTCTGTGCTGTGCTGTGCTGTGCTTTGCTGTGTTGTGCTGTGTTCTGTGCTGTGCTGTGCTGTGCTTTGCTGTGTTGTGCTGTGTTGTTCTGTGCTGTGCTGTGCTGTGTTGTGCTGTGCTGTGCTGTGCTGTGCTGTGCTGTGTTGTGCTGTTCTGTGTTGTGCTGTGATGTTCTGTGCTGTGCTGTGCTGTGCTTTGCTGTGTTTTGCTGTGATGTTCTGTGCTGTGCTGTGCTGTGCTGTGTTGTGCTGTGCTGTGCTGTGCTGTGCTGTGTTGTGCTGTGCTGTACTGTGCTGTGTTGTGCTGTGCTGTGCTGTGTTGTGCTGTGCTGTGCTGTGTTGTGCTGTGCTGTGTTGTGCTGTGCTGTGCTGTGTTGTGCTGTGCTGTGCTGTGTTGTGCTGTGCTGTGTTGTGCTGTGCTGTGTTGTGCTGTGTGAGATGGTGTTTCTTGGCACTGCTTCTTCTCCCGTGATTGCCTCTGCTGTCAATGCAGCCACTGAGGCAGTGTGCTGGAGATAAGCGCTAGAGAACGATAAATACTGCAAAATAGGAAGGAAGGACGGATGGATGGATGGATGGATGGATGGATGGATGGATGGATGGATGGATGGATGGATGGATGGATGGATGGATGGATGGATGGATGGAGAATAAAGGAGAAAGAAAGAAAGAAAGAAAGAAAGAAAGAAAGAAAGAAAGGGAGGGAGGGAGGGGAGGAAGGAATAGGAAGGAGGAAGGGAGGGGGGAGGGAGGGAGGGATGGAGGAAGGAAGGAAGCAAGGAAGGAATGAAAAATCAAACAAACAAAAGGAAAGCAGAGTTTAAAGAAAGAAAGAAAGAAAGAAAAAAGGTAGAAGAAAAACAACAGACAGATAGAGAGAGTAGAGAGATAGAAGAAGATAGTAGATAGATAAAGACAGACAGACAGATAGATAGATAGAAGTAGATAGATAGATAGATAGATAGATAGATAGATAGATAGATAGATAGATAGATAGATAGATAGATAATTAGATAGATAGATAGATAGATAGATAGATAGATAGATAGATAGAAATTTGAAAGAAGTAAAGACAGACAGACAGACAGACAGACAGAAAGAAAGAAAGAAAGAAAAGAAAGAAAGAAAGAAAGAAAGAAAGAAAGAAAGAAATTCAAAACGGCAACCTTCCCGTCAGTAATCCCATACTATTCAAACCACTTCAAAACGGCCACCGGTCATACATAATTGAACGGTGATCTTACCAGCCAGCTCAAGGAGAAGAGCCATCAAACAGGAGAGTGGGTGGCAAGGGTTCGCAATAAAAGCACACACACACACTAACACTAACACACACACACAACAACACTAACACACACACACACACAACACACACACACACACACACACACACACACACACTTCACAGACAATGGAAAGTAAGTTACTTAAAGGTAGACAACTGCTAATCAGCATCCTTTCATTACATCCCTTCATCCGCCTTTAAATAATGCACCCTCGTCCCCCCACCCCACCCCATTCCACCCCCACCCCCACCCCACCCTTTTATCTAAAACTCCCTCTCCCTGCCCCCTCCCCTCCTCTCCCCTCACACGCGCCCCCTACACCCACATCCCTGCGTCAGTTGGCATTGAGTGTGTGTGTAAAGGGAGGCAGGGAGGACAGTGCGCGCTTCATCAGCAGTCCTTTCCCGGCCATGGGCTGCCCTGAGGGCATTGAAGCTTCATTTGGAAACGAAGGCGAAACTCATCAACGCCATTTATTTTCTACCAACGCTGACAGACCAATGCCAGACATGGGCCCTAAACTAAAGTCCTTGAGAGAAAACTGGTCCCCTGTGAAATGAAATGACTGAGGAAAGCGGTAAACAAGACCAGGCGAGACAAGACCTCAGAAATGAGGTGATACAGAGACATGGTAGGAGAAAACTCCAGTCCATACAACACATTGACCAACAACAGAGGACTAAGTGGTTCGGACACCTCACACGTATGCCACCCCCACACTGACCAGCTCTTCAGGCATACGACACCAGATACACTGGCTGGAGAGTTAGAGGAAGACCAACACGACGATGGAGCGACTCTGTGGCAGACAGACACCCTCAGAGCCCACGAGATAGATGTCCCTTCTCCAGGCCACCCTCCTGCCTTGCTGCTGACAGACAGACCACTGTATTTCCCCACGCTGCCCACGGGTACAAGCAGAAGGAAAAAGTAAAGTAAGCAAAAGGCTACACACTAACTTTAGATTTTTAAGGAGAGTTGCATGCGTGTAAATGATTTGAGTGCAAGCGCTTCGATTTGTTTGTTTTTTTACAAGATTCAGCGCTACATAAATTCCATATATTATTATTATTATTATTATGTTTTCCTCTATCACTCTTTGCATTCATACCGTCCTAATTATGACAGACAACAGTGGATGCTGCTTGCTGAGCGTTCGACAACGAAGAGGAAGTTCCTCGGCTAGAGCTTCGAGGTTCACCAATTCTGAGATTTTGCGTATGCGACACGTTTTTCCACACTTTTAAGCTAGCCGCATTCCAACCTCCGGGAATATGATAATAAACACAACACCAGTGTGCTTGGGTTTTTTAAAAAAATTTATCATCCGTTCCTACTGGTGCTCAATGGATTACTCTTCCAAAAAGTGAAACCGGTGTTTAATGTTTGCATAAGATGTTCTGCGCACGTTCGCACATGGGACCTCGGTTTACAGTTTCATCTGAAGGACTGTCAGGAAAGCGGAGTCGGCACTGATAATTATTAACTCAATGGGATAAAAAAAAAATCCCTTCCAATGGATACGTCTGTGGTGGCTCGAATCTGGGCCATCAGATTACAAACACGACACTCCAGCCATCAGGCTATCCCGCCCTGTCCCCACCCATGTTTTTGTCATCTCTCTCTCTCCTCTCTCTCTCTCTCTCTCTCTCATATCAGTGGCCATCATCTACTGTTCACTAATGCAGGGAGGACCTTCGTGGCTACATCAACACGTCTTGTCATTGACTGCCCTTGGGGAACTCAGCTTAATTGCAAAGCATCTCTCTGTCTCCCCATATCAGTCACAAACAGCGCGTAGGGAACTAGCAGACAACGCTTTTCACACACTTCAGCCGAATCCGCACTGGCGCTTCTAGATCGGTGGGTCTATAGATAACGCAACTGCCTAGTAAGCGAAAAGTCTGGGTTGGAAGTGTGTTGTAGTTCAATCCCAGTTTGTGCCCGAAACTTTTCTCCCATTCACTAGACCGTGAGTGGTGTCTAGGTGTTGGTCTTTCGGATGAGATAATAAACCGAGGTCATGTGTTCAACACGCATTTAGCACACGTAAAAGAACCCACATTAACAAAAACAGTTGTCCCTGGCAAAATTATGTAGAAAAATGCTACTCTAATAGGCGAACAAATACACATGCAGACAGGAAAAGATTTTTTTTTAAATGGGTGGCGCTGCTCTTGTGGCGACGGGCTCTTCCCCGAGGGTGGGCAGCCCGAATTTCACGCAAAAAAATCCAGTGAGACTTAAAGCGATACACAAATACAAATACATTGACCGCTTTAGGGAACTCAGGTTAATTGCAAACCATATCCCCAAATCAATGGCAAAGAGTATTTGGGGAACTGACAGGCAACACATTTCACGGTCTTCAGCTGAACCCTATAACACACACTGGCCCGTCTCTGACTAATGGCTCCTATGGAAAGTAGAACAAAAGCAAACAACATGAGGGTGACAAATTACAAGCTTGCGAATTGAAAACTTTGCCAGGCGTCGCTTTGCGCACCTTGCCCCTATCTCTCTATCTCTGTCTCTGTCTGCCTCTGTATCTCTGTCTTTTCTTTCTGTATCTCTGTCTTTCTATCTGTCTCTGTCTGTATGTCTGTCCTCTGTCTCTCTCTCTCTTTCTCATCTGTCTCTGTCTGAATCTCTCTCTCCTCTCTCTCTCTCTCTCTCTCTCTCTCTCTCTTCGGATCCAGAGATAAAGAGAAAGATCAAATCAAATCAAATCAAATCAGATTTATTTCGAGGATAATGAATAAGCGCACATGTGCTTTATTACACCCAGTCCTCGCCCTTAGGGATATATCGTATGCTAAAATAAACCCAATACCCATACACTCACATAGTACAAAAAATAAACAACAACACACAGAGAGACAGACAGACAGAAAACGAGACAGACAAACAGACAGAGACAGAGGGATAGATAGATAGATAGATAGAGATAGATAGATAGATAGATAGATAGATAGATAGATAGATAGATAGATAGATAGATAGATAGATAGATAGATAGATAGATAGATAGATAGATAGATAGAATTTTCATTTTTTGCTTTGTTTTTGTGTTTGTTTTTGGTCTGTTCGGCGATTTTTTTTTGGTTTGGTTGGGGTTTTTTGTTTGTTTTTGTTTGGGTTGTTGTTGTTTTGTTTGGGGGGGGGGGGGGGGGTTTGGGGGGTGTGAATTCATTTTTCTTTCTCCAGAAGACAGCGTGAATAATTTGAAGAAAAACTCCATTTGTTATCTGCATCTCCGTGTTCAACACCAGTAATTGTCTGGCATCAAACATTCTAAACTGGGAAACACGTATAAAGTTGTTATGCTTTTTCTACAGATCGCATATTTCGCTATGTTCTTTTTAATCTTTAATTTTTTTTGGCCTTTTTTCGTCAAACTACTTGTTTAATCTGCTTGGTGCTGTTTTGTATGTGTCCTGTAGGCTTTTTTGTCATAATACTTGTTTTGAGTTCACGCTGATATGGCTGGGTTTAAACATTCATATTTTTCATATTTTCATACCACTTTAAATCACGTCAGATTCTCTGTTCTCTGCGTGAAATTCGGGCTACTCTCCCCAATGGGAAGAGCGCGTCGCCACATGAGCAGCGCCACCCATTATTTTTTTTCTTTTCCTGTCTGCAACGGTGTGTGCAAATGATAAATAAACAGTTTTTATCCTTTCACCCCTAGCCTACTTCATCTATCCCGCAACTTAATACACCCTTGGGGCAAAATCTTCAGTGGTTTTCTGCAGGTCTACTAGACTACGGGACAGGTGAGGCGAGGGTGAAATGATAATAGAAAAAAATAAGCCAGTATTCAGGACATTAGGTTGAGAACTCACAGCTGGATGGAAGGAAAAAGTCAATCACACAAAAGCATGAAGAACACTACAGCTTAGTGGTTAAAATCGTTCAACTTCACTCCCATCGACACATGAAGTCGTGGGTTCCAATCTCAGCGACAGCGTCTGGTGAAGTAAGGGTGGTTTTTTTTTACCATCTCCCACTTCAACTTCAAGTGCAGACCTGCCAGTGCCTTGATTTCCTTCGTGTATATACTTATGCAGACGATCAAATGTGCACGTTAAAGATCACGTAATTCATGTCAGAGCTCGATAGGCTACAGAAATACCAATAATCATACTCAGCATACATCCCCAATTTCGGAATTCGGCTACCTTCATGGCGGGCACCAAAAAAAAAAAACCAAACTTGCATGCAGACGTAAAATCTCACCATTGGTGAAATTCGGAGCTCTAGCCCAGGAACAAAAAATAGGACAAAAGCATAAATACGATCACTACCACCAAAGCGTCAACTTCCCCAGCATTCTCTAACCTTTTCATTATTTTGGGGGACGAGATAGCCTAGTGGTCAGAACATTGCTCTCGCAATTTGATGACCCAGGTTCGAATCCTGTTCAAGGGGTTTTTTCCCCTGTAGTTAACATAAATGCAGACTCCACTCTCCCCAAAACTCCTTCGGATGAGACTATAAACCGAGGCCCCGTGTGCGAACGCTTGCAGAATATCTTGCGCGCACACGTTAAATACTGTTCCGCTTTTCGAAAGAGTAGGCCATTCTATGCAGGTGGGAACAGATGACAACATTTACAAATCCGCATACACACGGGGACAGGATGTAACAAAGCACATGAGTGCTTATTCCATTATCCTCTATATAAAAGAATAAAATATTTAAAAAAATCCTCAATATATAGAATAAATGAATAAATGAATAAATAGATAATCAATAGTCCTGGTGCAATCATAGTCTGAGTTCATTTGAAGCCTGGCCTTGTGTCTGCACTGGTCAATCTGCAAGGCAAATAAGGCAAGGGAAGGCAAGGCAAGGCAAATAATGTTCCCCGCCCTCTCTCTTCCTTTTCCTGATGCAGTTACTTCCCTATTAACCACTCTTCCCAGTCTTGTCTTCAGTATTGGTCATTACTGGAAGGAGAGAGAGAATGCATAATGAAAATCATGATTTCTGTTCTGTTCTTCATAAGAAACATTGACTGTTCCGTGATACATTTACATAATTATATGTATGTGTATTATGTGTGTGTATGTATATGTGTGTATGTATGTATGTATGTATGTATGTATCTCTCTCTCTCTCTCTTTCTCTCTCTCTCTCTCTCTCTCTCTCTCTCTCTCTCTCTCTCTGTGTGTATATATATTATATATATATATATATATATATATATATTTTATATATATATATATATATATATATATATATATATAAAGAGAGATATCTATACAGATAGATAAACAGATGTATAGATGGATAGATAGATAGATAGATAGATAGATAGATAGATAGATAGATAGATAGATAGATAGATAGATAGATAGATAGATAAATAAAAAATGTATGTATGTTTCGTTTGTATGTAGTAGTATGCATGCTGTATGTATGTATGCATGCATCTATGCATGCATGTGTGTGTGCGTGCATGTGCGTGCAAATGGAAGGCTGCAACTGTTTCTGAAACCCTACGATTTTATTACATCATGCTGATCAATTTTTTGTTAGAAGCAAGAATGACCTGTCCCTTTTTTAAGACATTAAAAAGACTTTGCTCATTTTTAGAGCAATTTTTGGTGGCTTTGTATGGAGTTACTAAAATAGGCTTTACAGCTTAATGCATGTATTTATGAATCGCAAATTTTTTTTGTTTTTTTTTCCCTTTTTTTCAGTGATAAAAAAAGTTGAGAATAAATACTTCTAAAGAAAGCAAAATTAAGCACAAAAAGTACAAATAAAAAATGCTAATTTTTCAAATTAAGTGATACTAAACTGCTTTTCCAGTACTTAACAATTAACTGGGTAAAGCACTTACACACATTCACGCATGCAGGCATGCACACACCATACATATACATGCATCACACACGCACGCAGGCACGCACACACAAGAATGATAATAATAATAATAATGAGAAGAAGAAGAATTGCTAAGAAGAAGAAGAAGAAGACTATAAAATAAGAACGTTTACCAAAATGAGCTGTCAAACTAAACAGTTCAAAACCATGAAACAATATATACCAAAGTCATCTACTTAGCAAAGTTTACCTAATTCCTGTATTGAACAAAACCATCTTTCTCCCTCCAGCCCTCTTCTTTCCTTTCTCATATTCAAACGCACTACTATGCAGATCTCATTGTTGTTCTTCAGACTCTCCAGCATATTTCTTCTGAAAACTTTTTTGGGATCCAAAATGCTGCTGCCTCGCAAAAAAACGAGCTGTGACAGTAAATTTGATATAATACATTATCATGAGCAAACAATAACTCTAAAAGGAACACTTGTTTAATCAATCTTTCTCTCAACTAAAAAGAAATGTCTATTTTGTATATATATATAAAGAGAGATATCTATACAGATAGATAGACAGATGTATAGATGGATAGATAGATAGATAGATAGATAGATAGATAGATAGATAGATAGATAGATAGATAGATAAATAAATATGTATGTATGTACGTTTGTATGTAGTATGTATGCATGCATGTATGTATGTATGCATGCATCTATGCATGCATGTGTGTGTGCGTGCATGTGCGTGCAAATGGAAGGCTGCAACTGTTTCTGAACCATACGATTTTATTACATCATGCTGATCAATTTATTTGTTAGAAGCAAAGAATGACCTCTGTCCCCTTTTTTAAGACATTAAAAAGACTTTGCTCATTTTTAGAGCAATTTTTGGTGGCTTTGTATGGAGTTACTACACATAGGCTTTACAGCTTAATGCATGTATTTATGAATCGCAAATTTTTCTTTTGTTTTATTTTCCTTTTTCAGTGATAAAAAAAGTTGAGAATAAATACTTCTAAAGAAAGCAAAATAAGCACAAAAAGTACAAATACAAAATGCTAATTTTTCAAATTAAGTGATACTAACTGCTTTTCCAGTACTTAACAATTAACTGGGTAAACGCACTTACACACATTCACGCATGCAGGCATGCACACACACATACATATACATGCATACACACACGCACGCAGGCACGCACACACAAGAATGATAATAATAATAATGAGAAGAAGAAGAATTGCTAAGAAGAAGAAGAAGAAGACTATAAAATAAGAACGTTTACCAAAATGAGCTGTCAAACTAAACAGTTCAAAACCATGAAACAATATATACCAAAGTCATCTACTTAGCAAAGTTTACCTAATTCCTGTATTGAACAAAACCATCTTTCTCCCTCCAGCCCTCTTCTTTCCTTTCTCATATTCAAACGCACTACTATGCAGATCTCATTGTTGTTCTTCAGACTCTCCAGCATATTTCTTCTGAAAACTTTTTTGGGATCCAAAATGCTGCTGCCTCGCAAAAAAAACGAGCTGTGACAGTAAATTTGATATAATACATTATCATGAGCAAACAATAACTCTAAAAGGAACACTTGTTTAATCAATCTTTCTCTCAACTAAAAAGAAATGTCTATTTTGTATATATATATAAAGAGAGATATCTATACAGATAGATAGACAGATGTATAGATGGATAGATAGATAGATAGATAGATAGATAGATAGATAGATAGATAGATAGATAGATAGATAGATAGATAGATAGATAGATAGATAAATAAATATGTATGTATGTACGTTTGTATGTAGTATGTATGCATGCATGTATGTATGTATGCATGCATCTATGCATGCATGTGTGTGTGCGTGCATGTGCGTGCAAATGGAAGGCTGAAACTGTTTCTGAACCATACGATTTTATTACATCATGCTGATCAATTTATTTGTTAGAAGCAAAGAATGACCTCTGTCCCCTTTTTTAAGACATTAAAAAGACTTTGCTCATTTTTTAGAGCAATTTTTGGTGGCTTTGTATGGAGTTACTACACATAGGCTTTACAGCTTAATGCATGTATTTATGAATCGCAAATTTTTCTTTTGTTTTATTTTCCTTTTTCAGTGATAAAAAAAGTTGAGAATAAATACTTCTAAAGAAAGCAAAATAAGCACAAAAAGTACAAATACAAAATGCTAATTTTTCAAATTAAGTGATACTAACTGCTTTTCCAGTACTTAACAATTAACTGGGTAAACGCACTTACACACATTCACGCATGCAGGCATGCACACACACATACATATACATGCATACACACACGCACGCAGGCACGCACACACAAGAATGATAATAATAATAATGAGAAGAAGAAGAATTGCTAAGAAGAAGAAGACTATAAAATAAGAACGTTTACCAAAATGAGCTGTCAAACTAAACAGTTCAAAACCATGAAACAATATATACCAAAGTCATCTACTTAGCAAAGTTTACCTAATTCCTGTATTGAACAAAACCATCTTTCTCCCTCCAGCCCTCTTCTTTCCTTTCTCATATTCAAACGCACTACTATGCAGATCTCATTGTTGTTCTTCAGACTCTCCAGCATATTTCTTCTGAAAACTTTTTTGGGATCCAAAATGCTGCTGCCTCGCAAAAAAACGAGCTGTGACAGTAAATTTGATATAATACATTATCATGAGCAAACAATAACTCTAAAAGGAACACTTGTTTAATCAATCTTTCTCTCAACTAAAAAGAAATGTCTATTTTGGGAATTTAAAAAAGGTTATTATTTTCCCCTGTTCCTTGGCTAGAGCTCAATAGCAAAATTTAGCGTATGCAACTCTTTTGCTTACCATGAAGACAGCTGGATTCCAACTAAGGGGATAAATCCTGTGTATGTTTGTGTTTCCCTAACCCACCAAACACTGGCGTGAATTACTGTATCTTTAACGTGTAGATTTGATTTTCTGCATTTGAACTTGACCTGGAAGATTGTAAACATCTCCACCCTTAAATTCACCAGAAACCACCAAGATTCAAACCAACCACTTCAGGAACCAAAGGGATTGAAATCGAACAGCCTTATTAACCACTTGGCTACAGCATCCATTACGTATTATAAAATTTTCTCAAGAAGAGAAACAAACCATTCTTTCATGATGTCAACTGACCTATATGGAATAATCAGCCTTCTGTAGAAGAAAAAAAAGTACTACAATTCATTATTACCATATGTAAATGAGAGCCGGCCACAACCAACCTTTTTGACTAGAATCAGGACATAAGTCAATACTACCATCATTATGCATCCTCCCCTAGTAACAACTCATCTTTCTTTAATCTCACAGACTTGTTCCTCTAGCTCTGTGCTGCAGACAAGACTGGGAAGAATAGAGAATTGATAGTGGGGCAAGGACAGGAACACAGATAGCAGGAACTTCATTTGCCTTGCAAATTTCCCCAGATAAGTACAGCCTTGAAAATGAACTCGACTACACATTAAAACCCTAGGTGAGTCTGTGAAAGGTTAGAAAGTGCAAAGGACTCTGTTTCTTTCATGTTGTAGCTGTTGTTGGTAAAATTGAGCATTCTGTTTGTTACAACTGTACATCAGAAACTTGAAATCACAACAAACGTTTGTTATGGTTTTGTTATTCGTTTGGGGTTGGAACTCTGTCTGCTCACCATGAAGGTAGCTGCATTTCAACTTTGGGAATGTATCCTGGGTATACTTGTGTTTCCCTAACTCACTGAACACTGACATGAATGACGGGATCTTTAATGTGCAATTTATTTGAACTTCTTCATGTGTATATATACAAAGGAAATCAAGGCACAGGCAGGTCTGCACTTGAAGTTGACTTAGAAGATCATAAAAATCCCACCCATGACTTCACAGACCTTTGGGATGGAAGTTGAACAGTCTTGATAACTATTTAGCTATATCATTTGTCAGATATTATTTGAATTTGCTAAAGAAAGGACACAAACCATTCTTTTATGATATCAACTGATCTATATGGAATAATCAACCTCATGTTATCCAGAGAAGTACTACAATCCCTCATTACCATATGTAAATTACAGCCTGCTGCAACTACTGTTTCTGACTAGAACCAGGACACAAGTCAATACTACCATCATCATGCATCTTCTCCTAGTAACAACTCATGGTTCTATCAGCTCACAGACTTGTTCCTGTCTATGCTGCAGACAAAACCAAGAATAATAGAGAATTGATGATGAGGGCAGGGAGGTGGGGGGAGACAAGGACAGGAAAACAGATGGCGGGAACTTCATTTGCCTTGCAAATTTCCCTATATAAGACAGCCTTGAAAATGAACACAGACCACATGCCAAGACCAAATGCAAGCCTGTTAAAGGTTAGAAAGTGCAAAGGACACTGTATCTTCAATGTGTGTTTGTGATATGGGTAACATTAAACATCTGTCATCCCCCACCACATACTGAGTTGCATTGCATGGAAAGTCAAGGTGGAACGGTGATCTAGAGGTAACACACCTGCCTAAAAAGCAAAAAAAGTCCAGGTTTCAAGTGTGTGGTGGTTCGATCTCCATTTGTGCCCAAGACTTTTTCCCCATCCACTAGACCATGAGTGGTGGTCTAGGTGCTAGTCTTTCAGATGAGACAATAAACAGAGATCCCGTGTATGGTACGCATTTAATGCACATAAAAGAGCTCTCAGCAACAAGAGAGTGGTCCCTGGCAGTTTTCTGTAGAAAAAGCCATGCTGAAAGGAAAGGAAATACTGTTGCAGACAGGAAAAGAATAAAAGCAATGGTGGCACTGCTCTTGTGGTGATGCGCGAACAGCCTGAATTTCACACATTGTTAGCCTGTTGTTAATATGCAAATAAGAAAAGTTATTCAGTAAAAGAAACAGACTGAAAACCAAATCATTCTATCTTTAAAAGCTGCAAGTTGAGATGCTAGATACCAGGAAGTGACAACATGAGAAATGGACAAATTTTGCATTGTAATGGATAATCAGGATGAGGAGATGGGTGCTATTAAACACATTTTTCAAGCAAAAGGAAACAACAGTATGCCTTGATACTTTAGCACTAGGTAAAAGAAGGCTTTAGAGTTTTAAAATCAGTCAAAATCTCAAAAGCAACAATATAACACCTCCCCACACACACACACACACACACCACACTTGCCTTGCCTTCTAGCATAAAAGTGGATCTGGTGCAATGCGATTCATTTCGTGGGAGAGAGTCCCAGTTGCTGTGTTGCAACTGATCATCAGAAACTTGAAATTACCAGAAAGGTTTGTCATTGACAAAAACGGTACAAAGCGAAAGTTAAAAATAAGAAAACTGACTTTACGCAAAAACAAACATAAAGACAAAAAAATTACAAGAACGTGTAGTAACAAACAAAAAATGAAAAAACATATAGACAGACAAAATAATTTTTAAAAGCGTAGTAACAGAAAGAACAACCATGCAGACAAAAAACTACAAGAAAGTGTTAGTAACAGACAAAAAACAATAAGTATATAAACAA
>CM054135.1:22605526-22613026 GCA_028751875.1 Rapana venosa
CCTATTATTAAAACTATCCTTCAAACAGTAAACTAGAACAACCGCTCCCCAGTTGGAATGCCAGGGACCTGTCAGTATAAATAGCGTCCCACCTCCTGGAAATTCTGTGCAAAGAATTCCCTCTTTTCTATGCATTTCTTTGTTTCTGCTTTGGGGGGTTTCTGGGGGAGGTGGGGGGGTCACCTTCTTCTTGTCTGTTTTCAGCTTTCTTGGTTGCATTTTTCTTTGCATTCTTCTTCTTAGCTTTTTTCTTCTTAGCTTTTTTCTTCTTAGCATTCTTCTTCTTCACATTCTTTTTCTTAGCATTCTTCTTCTTCGCATTCTTTATCTTAGTATTCTTCTTCTTCGCACTCTTCTTTGCATTCTTCTTTGCATTCTTCTTCGCATTCTTTGCTTTCTTCTTCTTTGCATTCTTCTTTTTCTTTGCATTCTTCTTTGCATTTTTTTCTTTGCATCCTTCTTCTTTTCTGCATTCTTCTTATTATTATTTGTATTCTTCTTTTTTTCTCCGCATTCTTCTTCTTTGCATTTTTAATTTCCTTTTTCTTTGCATTCTTGTTCGTATTCTTCTTTGCATTTTTTTCTTTGCATTATTCCCATTCTTCTTCACTCGTCTACGCAATATGATGATGCGTGCGGTCGTCCACTGAACGTCGGCTTATAGTCTCATCCGAAGGACTTTCGGGGTGGGTGGGAGTGTTTTCAATTCTGGCGTTAACTCCAGGGGAGAAAAATCCCCTTGAATGGGCGTCTCCGTGATGGCTTGAGCCTGGGATAGTTCCTAGACCCGTCGAATTGTAAGCGCAACACTCTAACCACTAGGCTACCCCCCCCCCCCTACCCTCCTCCAAACAAAAGAGAAACAAAAAGCGGAAAATGTTATCATACATATCAAACATACTTTAAGTGCTGTCTATAAACATATATATTGAGTATGAGAAATAACGTCTCTTTTACACGCGTGCACACACACACACACACACACACACACACACACACACACCCACACGCGCGGCGCACACCACATACACACACATACGCACACACACACCACACACATACACATACGCACACACACACGCACACACGCACACAAACACACACACTCACACACCAGATGTTGCTTATTCATAGAGATATGCACTTTCACGCCCTATGCTTTTCATGAACAGTTTTTTTAGAAAACGGCAAAAGGCTTATGATACAAAAGAAATGCACTGCATTTAGATGTCAGCGACACATTACGTTTAGAACAGCAGGGCTTTCAGAAGTCCCATTATTGTATTGTATTGTATTGTATTGTATAGTGTTGTATTGTATAGTGTTGTATTGCATTTATTGTATACCACTTTAAGTCACAGCAGATTTCTCTGCCTGAAATTTGCGCTGCTCTCCACAAGGAGAGTGCATCGCCACAAGAGCAGCGCCACCCATTGTTTTCGTCCTGTATGCATATATTAATTTTTCTATCAGAATGGCTTTACAGTACATAATTGTTTCATGGACAAGTCTCTTGTTGCCATTGCTTTTTTTACGTGCACAAAATGAGTATTGCACACGGGACATCGGTTTATCGTCTCACCTGAAAGACTAGCACCCAGACCACCACTCAGGGTCTAGTGGATGGGGGAAAGTTTGGGGCACAAAAGGGGATCGAACCACCACACACTTGAAACCCAGACTTTTTGCTTTTAAGGCAGGTGCGTTACCTCTAGACCACCGATCCACCAGTAGTGTATTCTATTGTATTGTGTTGTACTGCATACCACTTTCAGTCACGGCAGACTTCTCTGCGTAAAATTCATACTGTTCTTCCTAGAGGCAGTGCGTCGCCACATGAGCAGCGCCACCCATTCTTTTTTCTTTTTTTTTATTTCTTGTCTGTGTGTGTATATTTGATTCTCTAGGAGAGTGGGGTTTTCTTTTATTTTTCTTACGAAATTTTGCAAGAGATAAGTCTCTTTGTTGCCATGTGTTCTTTTACATGCTCCGGATTCGTATTGCGCGCAGTAGTTTGGTTTATCGTCTTATCCGAAAGACTAGCGCCCAGACCACCGTTCATAGTCTAGTCTATCAGGGGGATTGTTGCTATAGTTGTCGTCGTTGTTGTTGCTGCTGCCGTCGTTGCAGCTGTAAGCAACGGTAGTTTTAATGGGTTCGTCAACTTCTCCGCTGAAACAAAACTTAACTCAACCCTCGTTCAGCTCCGTCGTTCGTGGAAAAATACACTGACGAGCGTTGTGTGCAGCCAGGAACATGTGCGTCAGCACTGTCACGAAATATACTTTAAACCGTCATAGTGTTTTAGATAAAAAGTTTGAAGAAGTAGGCCTACAGACGTCTTTGCCTTCCACACAGATTTTCTTTTCTTTTTTCTGTTTTCTTTCTTCTTTATTTTTAAACTGAATTGTTCTTTGAGGTCAGTCTGATCTGATTTTATATATGTATTTGTAACGACAAAATAAATATTAGACGGAAAAAAAAGGTTAAGTCTGATTTGATGTGTAGAGGAACTGATAGGGAGTGTATAAAAAGGACGCGGCAAGGCTTTTCCATTTAACATTTTTGGGTGGCGGCCTTCACTCTTTAAAAAAAAAGTGTTGACTGTTCGTTTTGTGCTGTCAGAAGAGTTGGTTGTGGGGGTTGTTGTAGAAGAAAAACAAAACCCGTTCTGTCTGCCAGTGCATCATGAAAAGCTGCCTTCTCCTCTTGCTTTGTCTGGGTCTGGTGTGGGCCAGACCAGGTCCTGAAGTGGAGGTACGTGAGTAGGTACAGTCATGAGAATAATAATAATAATAATAATAATATGATGATGATGATGATGATGATGATGATGATGATGATGATACTAATAATAATAATAATAATAATAATAATGATAATAATAATAATAATAATAATAATGAATGGAATTTATATAGCGCTGTATCTTGCACAGACAAATCAAACCGCTTGCACTCAACTCATTCTTACACAGTCATGCAACCAATAGCAAGTAATAGTTCTAACAAGTCCAAATGCACACACACACACACACACACACACACACACACACACACACACACACACACATGAGAATAGCTTGTATGAATTTTTATTTTACTATGTATTTATTTTATTTATTCATTTATTTATATTTTATTGTATTTCATTCTTTTATTTCGAGGATAATGGAATAAGCACTCCTGCGCTTTTTTTTTTACATCCTGTCCCCGTATGTACGTGGTTTTGTAAATGTTGTCACCCCTTCCCACCGGGACACAATGGCCTACTCTTCCGAAAAGCGGAACAGGTTTTAACGTATGCGCAAGATGTTCTGTGTGCGTTTGCACACGGGACCTCAGTTTATAGTCTCATCTGAAGGACTTTTGGGTTAGAGTGGCGTTTGTACTGATATTGACTCCAGTGGAAAAAATCTTAAACGGGATTCGAAACCGGGTCAGCAGATCACGAGCGCAGAGCACATCACTCTAACCACCAGGCTATCCCGCCCCTGTGTGTGTGTGTGTGTGTGTGTGTGTGTGTGTTGGATTAAATGACAATATAACCCGGTTATTCTATGGTGGTGGGTATGGAAGTAGGTAACTGCTGACAAGATTTTCTGAAGTGGGTATACCTGTACAAAGATAAGGTAAAAAAAAAAATATATATATATATATATATATATGTCAGTGCCGTTGTCTTTTTAGCTCAATTTAGCGACATTTTTAACACGCGTAGAATCCCAAGATGTGATTCTATCCTAGCTTGAACTAATTTATCTTCAAGTTGGTTTAACGTGTTATTTGTTCAGAAAAAAAACAACAAACAACGTTATTGTCGTACACATTTTGTTTTTTCGTTCCTCGGCTAGTGCCAATGGTGAGATTTTACATAAGTATGCGACCGTTTCTGCCTACCATTTAGGTAGCTACATTCCGACTTCAGGGAATTTTTGTGATGTATCTGTCTGGATGATTGTACACTACTCTCTCTCGCTCTGCTGATCGAAATGTACAGTTTATAGTCAGGCATAGTGGATTGTGGGACGGGATAGCTCAGTGGTCGGAGCACTCGCTCTCCCCCAGCCAAGTTAAGCAGCGTCGAGCGTGGTTACCAGTTGGATGGGTGACCGTTTGCGCGCCTTGGCTTCAGTACAGTTCCCCCAGTTCACCCAGCTGTAAATGGGTACCTGCCCTCTTTAGGGTCAGGGAAGGTAAAGCAGCGAGGGAGAGGAGATGGGCGCCGCCCTCAATATGCTGGCCCTAGAGAAGTGAGGTCTCTGATGCCTCGCTCTCCTACGAGCTTATAGGTGATGGGACTCCTTTACCTTTACCTTATAGTGGATTGTTAACTGCAAGTGTTGCTGCTATTGTTAACTGCGCAAGTGTTGCTGCTATTGTTAACTGCAAGTGTTGCTGCTATTGTTAACTGCAAGCGTTGCTGCTATTGTGAACTGCAAGCGTTGCTGCTATTGTTAACTGCAAGCGTATTGTTAACTGCAAGTGTTGCTGCTATTGTTAACTGCAAGCGTTGCTGCTATTGTTAACTGCAAGCGTTGCTGTTTACATGTGATATTCGTTACAACGGATACATTAACAATGTGCTTTTAGCGCAGAAAAAACTGAGACTGCACTTTAACTCCCATGCAGACATATAGGCAGGCCCAGGCACGCACACACGCGCGCACACGCGCGCGTACACACACACACACACACCGCGCGCGCTGCGCGCGCGCGCATGCACGCACGCACCTACCCACGTTCGCTCGCACGCATGCACGCACGTGCGCACACACACATTTTCATTTTTTCTTCTTTTTTTTCGTGTGTAATGTGCTGGGGGGGTTTACCCTCTGTGTGTGTGTGTGCGTGCGTGCGTGCGTGTGTGTGTGTGCGTGCGTGCGCGCGCGCGGGAATGAAATGGAAATGCTTTAACCACTCAGCTATACCGTGCGTCGATGATGACGATGATAATAATAAAGAAGATGAGGACACCAGCTTTTTAATCTCAAGAGCAAAAGATAAGCAAATGGCATATTTGTGTCATAGACCTACATGAATGCAAAAAAAAGATAAAGCCTTTTTTTTTCTTCGTTTCTTGGCTTCAGCTCTAGGGTTTACTAAAGGTGAGACCGATTTCGTGGGCGACGTCTAAACACGGACAACAGTGTGCATGCATTTTTTTTTAATTGTAAATATACTTTGTGCCATTCGTTCTTACTCGAACGAATGACCTACCCTTCCAAAAAAAAAAACAATAAACATCACGGGTTTTAAAGTGTGCGCAAGATGAAAATAATAATAATAATAATAATAATAATAATAATAATAATAATATATGGAATTTATATAGCGCTGAATCTTGTAAAAAACAAACAAATCGAAGCGCTTAAAATGTGTGTGTGTGTGTGTGTGTGCGAGCGAGCGTGAGTGCATTCGTTCGCATACGGGGCCTCAGTTTATAGTCTCATCCGAAGAACTTTTGAGAGAATGGAGTCAGTACTGACGTTGACTCCATCTCAGTACTGACGTTGACTCCATCTCAGTACTGACGTTGACTCCATCTCAGTACTGACGTTGACTCCATCTCAGTACTGACGTTGACTCCATCTCAGTACTGACGTGACTCCATCTCAGTACTGACGTTGACTCCCATCTCAGTACTGACGTTGACTCCATCTCAGTACTGACGTTGACTCCATCTCAGTACTGACGTTGACTCCATCTCAGTACTGACGTTGACTCCATAGGAGGAATCACCCTTGAACGGGCGTCTCGGCGGTGGCTCGAACCCGGGTTCGATCCCGGGTCGTTAAATTGCTAGCACAATTGTCTAACCACTAGGCTAACCAGCCGCCCCCTCCCCTCCCCAGCCCCAAACCGATTTATGACACAGGTAAACGAAGGGACAGACACCCAGAGATGCACACACTACAAACAGAAGGTAGATATCAGGATAAAAGTGAAGAGAAGGGATAGAAGTTGCTTTGCCTGGGGTTTTTTTTAAGCCTTTTACAAGCTTGTGTTTGAGGGGGTTTGTGGGTGGTGGAGGGTAGAGTTATCATCATTTAAGTAGTAGTAGTAGCAGTAGTAGTAGTAGTAGCAGTAGTAGTAGTAGTAGTAGTAGTAGTAGTAGTAGTAGTCGTAGTAGTAGTAGTAGTAGTAGTAGTAGTAGTTGTAGTTGTTGTTGTTGTTGTTGTAATATTATCATCATTATCATCATCATCGCTGTTGTTGTTGTTGTTGTGGTTGTTGTTGTTGATAATGGTAGTAGTAGTAGTAGTAGTAGTAGTAGTAGTAGTAGTAGTAGTAGTAGTAGTAGTAGTAGTAGTAGTAGTAGTAGTAGTAGTTGTTGTTGTTGTTGTTGTTGTTGTTGTTGTTGTAATGTTCTCATCATTATCATCATCATCGCTGTTGTTGTTGTTGTAGTTGTTGTTGTTGTTAGTAGTAGTAGTAGTAGTAGTAGTAGTAGTAGTAGTAGTAGTAGTAGTAGTAGTAGTAGTAGTAGTAGTAGTAGTAGTATATTAGTAGTGTTTGTGTTGTTGATGTTATCATCATTATCATCATCATCGCTGTTGTTGTTTGTAGTAGTTGTTGTGTGTAGTTAGTAGTAGTAGTAGTAGTAGTAGTAGTAGTAGTAGTAGTAGTAGTAGTAGTATGTAGTAGTAGTAGTAGTTAGTGTGAAGTTATATAGTAGTCACATCATCAGCGTGTAGTCGTAGAGTAGTAGTAGTAGTAGCAGCAGTAGCAGCAGCAGCAGCAAGCAGCAGCAGCAGTAGTAGTAGTAGTAGTAGTAGTAGTAGTAGTAGTAGTAGAGTAGTAGTAGTAGCAGCAGCAGCAGCAGCAGCAGCAGCAGCAGCAGTAGCAGTAGGAAGAGGAGGAGGAGTAGTAGCAGCAACAGTCAGCAGCAGCAGCAGCAGCAGCAGTAGCAGTAGGAGGAGGAGGAGGAGTAGAAGTAGTAGTAGCAGCAGCAGCAACAGCAACAGCAGTAGTATCGTTACTAGTGGTTTGCTATCATTATTTATCACCATCACGATCAGTATCATTGTCTTTATTACTCCTTTGCAGATTCAAGTCGACGAAATTGGTGAGTACGCCTAGATTCTTTTTTCTTTTCCCCTTATCATCGTACCTTCAGCAAGTCACATGAAACAGCTGATGTGTTGTGTAATATCGAAACCAATGACTACAACAATATCAACAACACCAACTAAAACAACATATGACATTTTGGGGGATGCACGCGCTGTTTTACTATTTAACAACCCTCTCTTTTTTGTTTTCATCTATGTTTTTGTTTGAATTTCGTCATTTTCTTTCTATGCCTGTTCATTTCTTTCTTCTGTCTTTATTCATTTCTTTTTTCCTTTTTTTTTGGTTCCTCTCCTCTCTCATTTCTTCTTTCATTTCTTTAGTATTTTTTTTCTTTTGTTGTTGCTGTTGTTGTTGTTGCTTTTTTTCTTCTTCTTCGTATTCTTCATCGTATTCGTCGTCTTTCTTCTTCTTCTTCTTTTTTCTT
>CM054135.1:22618026-22620526 GCA_028751875.1 Rapana venosa
TGGTTTTTCCTTCTGCAGGGACGAAATGCTGCCAGGAACCCGAACGTCAAATGGCCTGGCGGTGTTGTTTACTACCGCATTAGCAACGCGTTCCGTGAGTAACTACCGTATTAGCTATGTGTCTTTGTGAATAACTACTACATTAGCAATGTGGTTCTGTGAGTAACTACTGCATTAGCAATGTGTTCCATGAGTATCTATCATATTATTAGCAATGTGTTCTGTGAGTAAATACCACATTAGCAATGTGTTCCGCGAATAACTACATTAGCAACGCGATCCATGAGTAACTACTGCATTAGCTATGTGTCCTTGTGAATAACTACTGCATTAGCAATGTATTTCTGTGAGTAAATACTGCATTAGCAATGTGTCCCCGTAAAATATACTGCATTAGCAATGTGTTCTGTGATTAACTACCGCATTAACAACGTGTTCCGTGAGTAACTACCGCATTTGCTATGTGTTCCGTGAATAACTACTGTATTAGCAATGTGCTTCTGTGAGTAAATACTGCATTAGCCATGTGTTCCCCGTAAAAAAAATACTGCATTAGCTATGTGTTATGTGAATGACTACTAGATTAGCAATGTGGTCCGTGAGTAATTACGCAATTGCTATGTGTTCCGTGAATAACTACTGCATTAGCAATGTGGTTCTGTGAGTAAATACTGCATTAGCTATGTGTTCCCCGTAAAAAAATACTGCATTAGCTATGTGTTCTGTGAATGACTACTACATTAGCAATGTGGACCGTGAGTAACTACGCAATTGTTATGTGTTCTGTGAATAACTACTGCATTAGCAATGTGTTTCTGTGAGTACCTACTGCATTAGCAATGTGGTTCTGTGAGTAACTATTGCATTAGCAACGTGTTTCTGTGAATAATTACTGCATTAGCAATGTGGTTCTGTGAGTAACTACTATATTAGCAATGTGTTCTGTGAGTAACTACTGAATTAGCAATGTGTTCTGTGAGTAGCTATTACATTGGCAATGTGTTTCTGTGAGTAACTACTGCATTAGCCATGTGTCCCCGTAAAAAAAATACTGCATTAGCAATGTGTTCCGTGAGTAAATACTACATTAGCAACGGTTTTTTTGAGTAAATTCTACATTAGCAATGTGTTCTGTGTGTAACTACTGCATTAGCAATGTGTTTCTTGAGCAACTACTGCATTAGCAATGTGTTCTTTGAGTAGCTACTACATTAGCAACGTGTTCTTTGAGTAGCTACTACATTAGCAATGTGTTCTGTGAGTAACTACTACATTTAGCAACGTGTTCCGTGAATAACTACTACATTACCAACATGTTCCGTGAGTAGGTACTACATTAGCAATGTGTTCTTTGAGTAGCTACTACATTAGCAATGTGTTTCTTGAGCAACTACTACATTAGCAACGTGTTCCTTGAGTAACTACTACATTACCAACATGTTCCGTGAGTAGGTACTACATTAGCAATGTGTTCTTTGAGTAGCTACTACATTAGCAATGTGTTCTTTGAGTAGCTACTACATTAGCAATGTGTTTCTCGAGTAACTACTACATTAGCAAAGTGTTCTTGTATGTAACTACTGCATTAGCAATGTGTTATGTGAATAACTACTACAATAGCGACGTGTTCCGTGAGTAACTACTGCATTAGCAACGTGTTCCGTGAGTAACTACTGCATTAGCAACGTGTTCCGTGAGTAACTACTGCATTAGCAATGTGACAAGGGCGGTAATTAGGTTACCTCCCATGCGAGCAGAGACCTATCGCAGCGTCCTGTTTCTAAATTGGGACACACCTGCGAATTGTGCGAGCTGTGTTTTCTTGGGCAGTGGTTTAAAAATTCTTTATGTATGCACTTTGTCCACGTGGTTAAATGTAATATTTATACCCCTCTTTTCAGAGGTCCTATTTCCTCAGATCTTAACGTGTTTTGCTTATGCGTGGGTTTGGTATTGTGGTGGATGTGCCAGGGAGTGGTAGTTGAGCAAGAATTTTTGTGGGAATTTAAAACAGAAGATAGCTTCCTACAATCAAGACTGGTATGCATAGAAAAATCAGAAAAGTGTACGTGGTACTCTTCCTTTAAAAGTGTCTTTCAAAAAGACTGGTATGCATAGAAAAATCAGAAAAGTGTACGTGGTACTCTTCCTTTAAAAGTGTCTTTCAAACAGAAAAGTATGTTATAACACAGAAATGGCATGTAGGAGTAATCTTGCTCGATTAAGAACTTTAAGCCTAAATGCCTACAAAAGCATGGTTTTCTACTGACACATATGCACAGGCCTTATTTGTGGCACACAGACAAGAGATGAAATGCATTTTTTGTTTGATTGTAATTAATAACGATGATATTCGTCAGAAATGCCTCATATTTAATGAAGAAATCTCAATAATTTGAGATATAGTTAGCGTTCTCTTGATCGAAGATGAAGAATTTCTAAAATCACTAACAAAATTTATCTCCCTTGCTTCGCACAGCAGAAAAAAAGAAAACTGCAG
>CM054135.1:22623026-22630526 GCA_028751875.1 Rapana venosa
GGTGTGGTGTGGTGTGGTGTTGTGTGTGTGTTGTGTGTGTGTGTGTGTGTGTGTGTGTGTGTGTGTGTGTGTGTGTGTGTGGTGTGTGTGTGTGTGTGTGTGTGTGTGTGTGTGTGTGTGTGTGTGTGTGTTGTGTGTGTGTGGTGTGGTGTTGTGGTGTGTGTGTTGTGATGTGGTGTGGTGTGGTATGGTGTGTGTATAGTGTGTGTATGTTTGTAGTGTGTTTGTGTGTGGTTTTAATATTTGTCAGTCTGATATATTTTTTGACGGTTAACGGTTTCATGCGAGTAAAATTATTTGAATGCAAGCGCAATTATTGTGTTTGGGGACTTGGATAGCTCAGTAGACAGAGCGCTGCTTTCCCCCAGCCAATGTTAAGCAGCATCGAGCGTGGTTACCAAAGTGAATGGGTGACCGTTTGCGCGCCTTGGCTTCAGTACAGTCCTTCAGTTCACCCAGCTGTAAATAGGTACTTGCCCTCTTTAGGGACAGGCAAAGGTAAAGCAGCGAGGGAGAGGAGATGGGCGCCGCCCTCAATATGCTGGCCCCTTGGAGAAGCTGAGGTCCCTGATGCCTCGCTTCCCTTCCGACCACATAGGCTATGGGAACAGCTTTTTTTAACCTTTTTTTCGCATTTGTGTTTGGTTTGCAAGATTCAGCGCTATATCATGAATCCCATACATTTTGTGGCCCAGATTATATCCTGAACTTCGCTAAGCATACTCCCCGAGACATGACCACTTTGGGCTCTCCCTATGACTACGGCTCTATCATGCATTACGGGGCCTACTCCTTTGCTGTGGACAAATCCAAGCCCTCCATCTCCCCCAAGCCTGGCCACGCCACGGGAGTGACCATGGGTCAGCGTCTGGCCCTCAGCACCCAGGATGTCACCCGTATTCAGAAGCTGTACCAGTGTACCGTGGGTAGGTTTGGAGAGTGAGTGAGCGTGAACGTGTGTCTTCGTTTTAATACTACTAATAATAATAATAAATGGAATTTATATAGCGCTAGATCTTGTACCTAAAAAAAAAATCAAAGCGCTTGCATTCATTCCACTCCCACACATGCAACCAACAATGATTAACAGTTTAACAAATTCAAGTACACACAAACGCACGCGCGCGCGTGCGCACACACACATACATACACACAGGTTATATGCTTCAGCAGGGTGATGGGAACTTAGGCCATTGAAGGCAAGGACAGATAATTATGAGATGAAACTGTAGGGGAAAGTCTTTGGTTTGAAAGAGGTATGTCTGGAGGCTTGATTTAAAAGTGTCGTAAGTAGGCTTTTCGCGAAGGGAGAGAGGGAGGTCATTCCAGATTGATGGACCAGAAACAGAGAAAGAGCGACGGCCAACGTCTATCCACTAGAAAGTGGTATTAGACAAGTGATGGGGGAGGGCAAGAAATGAGAAGTTAACGTCCGTGTGTTGGTTTGGATAGTTGAGTGAAGGATTTTTTAAAAAGAGCAAACTGATCCAACCATCAGAAACTCGTGGAATAATACATGCAAACAACAAAGCAAAGAAAAACTGATACACCTGATTAAATTAAGAGTTAATTAATTAAGTGTGTGTGTATGTGTGTGTGTGTGTCAAGTCAAATTTGTATTTCCAGATGGTACATTGAATAAGCAATGCATTGGCTTTTTTTCATCAAGCCATCTACTGTGGTGGTGGTGGTGGTGGTGGTGGTGGTGGTGGTGGTGGTGGTGGTGGTGGTGGTGTGGCAGTGTTGATGGTAATAGTGGGATAATGAAGTGATTGGTGGTGGTGTGTGGTGGTGGTGGTGGTGGTGGTGGTGGTGGTGGTGGTGGTGGTGGTGGTGGTGGTGGTGGTGGTAAGTATGGGAGTGGTAGTGGTCATTCTGGTGGTAATTGAAGGAAGTGGTGGTGAAGGGTGATAGTGGAGGCGGTGGTGGTGATGGTGGTGGTGATAAAGGTGGTGGTGGTGGTGGTGGTAGTGGTGGTGGTGGTGGTAAGGTAGGTGGTGGTGGTGGTGGTGGTGGTGGTGGTGGTGGTGGTGTGGTGGTGGTGGTTGGTGGTTGTGGTTGGTGGTGGTGGTGGTAGTGGTGGTGGTGGGGTGGTGGTGGTGGTGGTGGTGGTGGTGGTGGGTGGTGGTGGTAGTGGTGGTGGTGGTGGAAGCGATTGTTGTAGTGGTGGTGGTGGTGGTGGTGGTGATGAAAGATGAGGTGGTGAAGGGTGATAGTGGTGATAGTGGTGGTGGTGGTGATTGTGGCAGTGGTAATGGTAATAGTGGGATAATGAAGTGATGGTGAGGGGTGAAAATGGTGGGTTGGTGGTGGTGGGGTGGTGGTGGGGGTGGTGGTAAAAGAAGAAATGGTGAAGAGTGATAGCGGTGGTGGTGAGGAGGACGGAGGTGGCGGTGGTGGTGATGTGTAGCCGTGGTAGTGGCGATAGTTGTGATGCCGAAAGAAATGATGGTAATGGTGATGATGATGGCGGTGACGATTGGAATGGTGGTGGTGGTGGTGGTGGTGGTGGTGGTGGTGGTGGTGGTGGTGGTGGTGGTAGCACTGTTTAGTATCCGAAGGTGTTACATGTACAGCGGTTGATATGATTCTCTATTTTTTTAGACAGTTATTGCCTGGTATTGTGGGCTGACATTATATTCTTTTTGTTTGGGATTTTGTTTACAGATACATCACACATCACTCGTCCGTCTACATCTTGTGAGTAGTTTTGTTTTGTTTTTGGCTTTTTTCTTTCTTTCATTTCTGACTAAGAGTGTGATTCGCTGTTTCTTCCCCATTCTTAATCTCTTCTTCTTCTTCTTCTTCTTTTTACATTTTTTTTAAATTTTCATCTTTTGGTACCATTTTAAGCCACAACACATTTCTCTGCGTGAAATTCGGGCTGCTCTCCCCGGGGACAGCGTGTCGCCACAAGAGCAACCCCATCCTTTATTTCAAAAGAAGAAAGAAAGAAAGAAGGAAAGAAATATTTTTAAAAAAAGAAAGAAAGTAAGTCAGAAAGAAATTTTTAAAAAGAAAGAAAGACAAACAGAAAGATAGAAAGAAAGTAAGAAAGAAAGAAAGACAGAAGGACACCAACAAACAAACAAACAAACAAAGAACAAGAACAAGAATAAGAACAAGAACTCTTTAATAAAACCTACGTTTGTAACTTCAACTCCGGAGTTTTGTATGCAAAATTTTTCTTTCCTGCCAAAACAGTAGCCGTAGTCTGGGGTTGTTGTTGTTGGGGTTTTTTCAGGATCTTCAAAGAGAGTTCCAGAAAGAAAAAGGCAGGTAATTGGACATCAAAGACTGAAATAAGGACAGAAACTTAGCAAGAAAAAAAAAGAGCCAGACAAGGAAGAATAATTTAATACCTAACAGAAAACTGTTTATAGGTCCCAAATTTCCAGAAACAGAAAGGTTGTGGGTTTTTTACAATCTGCTGTGAGAAGGTAGAATCAACCAGTCAACAATTAATCAGTCAATCACTAAGTATTTCCCGTGAGGATGCCAAGGCCCTGTCAGTATAAATAGCATCCCCACCTTCTGGAAATTCTGTGTTAGGAATTCCTTCTTTTCTATCCCTCTCTTTGTTTCTGCTTTGTTCCTTTTGTTTTCTTCCTGTCACCTCCTTCGTCTTTTTTCTGCCTTCCTGCTCTATCTTTCTACTTTTTTTTGTCCGTCCAGAAAGACTTAAAAAGATAATTCTCCTCTACGCCGAAGTCGGAAGCGCTGGGCCTGACTTGTCAGGCGCTTAACAGCAACGCAACGTTCTTTCGGTCATATGATAGACAACAGTAGTTGCTGTGTGTGAGCGTCCCATGAAGAAGAAGAAGAAGAAGAAGAAGAAGAAGAAGAAGAAGAAGAAGAGAAGAAGAAGAAGAAGAAGAAGAAGAAGAAGAAGAAGAAGAAAACAACAACAACAACAACAAACAACAACAACAACAACAACAAGAAAAACAAAAAGAAAAACAAGAAGAAGAAGAAGAAGAAGAAGAAGAAGAAGAACAGCAACAACAACAACAACAACAACAATCAATAAGTAATGGATGAATCAATTATTCATCCGTGGGGGATGTACGCTCTCTGTAGCCGATTGGTTAAGACCGTTCGACTTCACTCCCATAGGTCCATGAAGTCGTGGGTTCCAGTCCCGGCAGCGTCTGGGGAATTAAGGGTGGGGATTTTTTTTACGAGTTCCCAGGTCATCTCCAAGCGCAGACCTGCCAGTGCTTTAACTCCCTTCGCGTATAATTATGCACACGCAGAAGATCAACTATACACGTGAAATATCCTCGTCATTCACGTCAGCAATCGCTATGTTACGGAAACTACGAACTTACCCAACATACATCCGCGAAGTCGGAAAGCAACTACCTTCAGGGTAGGCAAAACAAAAACAAAAACAACATACCTAGCATGCATCCCTGAAGTCGGAATGCAGCTACCTTCATGGAAAGCAAAAAAAAACCGGTTGCATACGCTACAAAAAAAGCTCACTATTGGTGATGAACCTCAGAGCTCTAGCCCATTAACGAAGACAAACACAAATTGGTTCAACCTTGGAAGGATTTCAGAAGCTAACTCATCTTTTTGTTGGGGGGGGGTTTCGGTTTGGGGGGTTTTTCAGACACCGTTGTGGACTGCAGCTTTGAACATGGTCTGTGCGGAATGACCCAGGATACCCAGGACAACTTTGACTGGACACGCATCTCCGGTAGTACCAGCACTGCCCTCACTGGACCTAATGGTGACCACACCAATAGTGCTGGTGAGTCTCGGGCCGGCCGGGATGTGTCCACTTTTGTCTTTTAATAATAATAATAATAAATGGAACTTATATAGCGCTATATCTTGCAAAGACAAACCAAAGCGCATGCATTCAACCTAATCTTACACAGTCATGCAATCAATGATAAATAATCAATAGTTTAAACGAACAGATATTACAGACATGGTGCGCTGCAGACAAAATCTATGAAAATAAAATTTCAATAGTCAAATGTTTTTCAAAAGCACACACACACTCACACAGGTCGTATACTTTAGCAGGGTGATAGGGCATGGGTTAGTGAAGGTGGAATAGTTATGATATGAAACAGGAGGGGGGAAATCTTAGGTTTGAAATAGATATGTCTTGAGGCTGGATTTAAAAGTGTCATAACTAGGTTTCTGGCGAAGAGAGAGAGGGAGCGCATTCCAGGTCGATGGACCCGAAATAGAGAAATAGCAGCGGCCAACGGTGGAATGGTTGAATCTAGGTATTCGTAGGCACAAGGTATCTGCAGCAGAGCGGAGGGAACGTGAAGGAGTGTACAGGTTAAGACATTCACAGAGGTAGGAGGGTGCAGTTTTGTGGATACATTTGTAACAGAGGGTACTGATCTTATAATTTACTTTCTGTGGCACAGGAAGCCAGTGGAGAGGTCGCAAGAGAGGGGTAATGTGCTCCGATTTTTTTCTTTCTGAGAACTAGTCGAGCTGCGGAGTTTGTATACGTTGAAGGGAGTGGATAGATGATGCTGGCAGACCAGACAAAAGAGAATTGCAATAGTCCAGACGTGAAAGAATGAGAGAAGCGACAAGTTTGGCTGTTGCATCGGTGGACAGGTACTTTCGAATTGCACTAATACGCCGTAATTGATAGTAGCACGACTGACTGGTCTGGATTGAGTTGGACTGGTCTTTTGTGTTGTTGTTATTGTCTTTCTCTCTCTCTCTCTCTCTCTCTCTCTCTCTCTCTCTCTCTCTCTCTCTCTCTCTCTCTCTCTCTCTCTCTCTCTCTCCTGTCTTCTTCTTCTCTTCTCTGTGTGTGGGTTTTCTTGTACTACCTAGTGAAGTATGTAGTGTCTGGTCTTCTTGCGCTTGTAAATCTGAGAGAGAAGGGTGGGGGGAGACAGACAGCCAGACAGACAGACAGACAGAGAAAGACAGACAGACAGACAGAGATAGAGACAGAGACAAATAGATAGAAGTACAGAAACAGAGAGACGACAGAGATAGTCAGCGAGAGAAAAAAAGAGAGATAGAGAGAAACAGAGACAGACAGACAGAGAGAGGCACACAAAGACAGACAGACAAACAAACAAACAGACAGAGAGATCTGAACTTCAGAGCAACTGATTTTCATTCTGGTTTTTTTTAAAGATACATCCTGAGAATGTTCCTGTCTTCGTAGTCCACCAGACGCTAGCGTGAACTACAGAATCTTTAACGTGCATATTTGATCTTGTGCCTGTGTATATGATATACACGGAGCGGGAATTAGGGGCACTGGCGAGTCTGCACTTGAAGTTGACCAGAGAAATCGTTTTTTAAAAATTTTTATAAAGTACCCAACTTTCATTCATCAGACGTCGCAGCTGCCGAAATACAAACTCACAAATTCATGGACCCATGGGATTGAAGTAAAAAAAGAAACATATTTGTCTTAATTAAGCTCTCGGCTCAAGTTTCCGTCGTGTTGTCTGACATTAGGCTGTGCTGTACTGCTTTGGGTTGAGTTGTGTTAGATTGGGTTGGGTTGGGTTGAATTGATATATAGTTGGGTTGGATTTAATCGGGTTGGATTGAGTTGAGTTGGAATGAGTGGGGTTGGGTTGGAATGAGTTGGGTGGGTTGGGTTGAGTTGGGTTGGATTGGATAGAGTTGGGTTGGATTGAGTTGGATTGGAATGAGTTGGGTTGGGTTGGGTTGGAATGAGTTGGGTGGGGTTGGGTTGGATTGGATAGGATAGAGTTGGGTTGGATTTAATTGGGTTGGATTGAGTTGGATTCGGATGAGTTGGGTTGGAATGAGTTGGGTGGGATTGGGTCGGATTGAGTTGGAATGATTTGGGTGGGGTTGGGTTGAATAGGATTGGGTTGGGTTGAGTTGGGTTGGGTTGGATTCAGTTCATTTAGGTTGGATTGGGTTGGGTTCAGTTAGGTTGGATTGAGTTGGGTTGGATTGGGTTGGGTTGGGTTGGGTTGGGTTTCGTTAGGTTGGGTTGGAGAGTGATGATGATGGGGATGGTATGGTGGTGGTGGGTGGTGGTGGTGGTGGTGGTGGTGTGGTGGTGGTGGTGGTGGTGGTGGTGTGGTGAGTGATGATGATGATGGTGATGGTGGTGGTGGTGGTGGTGGTGGTGATAGTGGTGATGATGATGATGATGATGATGATGATGATGATGATGCCGACGATGACAACAACGACAACGACGATGTCAACAACGACGAACACGACAACGACAACGACAACAACAACAAAAACAACAACAACACTGATGATGATCTAAACCAACACCACCCCCACCACTTCTCCTTCCCCCCTCCCCCACTCCCCCCCCCCACTCCCCCCCCCCCTCCCCCCGTCCTTCCCCTTTCTCCTCTGGTGTCTTGTTCGCAGGCTACTACATCTACGCAGAGGCCAACGGTCATCGGCGTCAGAAGGCTCGCCTGCTGACCAGCACGGTGAAGGACGGTCACTACTGCCTGGACTTCTGGCTCTTCCAGCACGGATCTCAGGAAGGCA
>CM054135.1:22633026-22638026 GCA_028751875.1 Rapana venosa
GGCCAGTAAGGACTTTAACCTGATCCAACAGTTATCGTCAGATCACAGGTTTCGATGTTCTGACCACTAAGCTACCCCTCTTTTAATATCAAACTTCCCCGAAGTCAAAATGCGGCTACCTTCAGAGTGAGCAAAACAAAAAAACCAGTCACGTACGTAAAAAAAACTCATCTGACTATTGATAAACGTCGGAGTTCTACCTGAGGAACAAACACACACACACACACACATACACACACACACACACACACACACACACACACACACACACACACACACACACACACACACACAAATCGAAAGAGTGATAATAACATTATGAATAAGCGGAGGGAATATTTTGCAACAGAAAGGTAAGTATACCCGTCATTAACGAAAGTTTGTGGTAAGAATGTTTTGGGTTTTTTTAGAAAATTACATCCCCCAGCACGAGTGATTATTAGAAACGCTGCAACGGTGATGAAATATTATATCAGCATCTTGAAGATTCCACATCAGATAGGTTTTTTATGTAAGAAAATGCCAACAAACGAGAAATAAAGAAACAAAGATTTTTTTCCATAGAAATGATCACAGCTGAGATATTTAAGCTTTTTTTTTATTATATTCTTTTATTTCGAACGGATGACAACATTTATAAAACTGCATACACACGGGGACTGGATGTTAAAAAAACCACCTACATAAGTGCGTATTATATTGTATTCGAAATAAAAGAATAAAGTTGAAATCAGATGAAATAAATAAAATCAAAATAAATATTTAAAAAAGCTTCCAACAAATGTGATGTTGAACACCAGCTTCATTACGTAAACAATATTAATGTTTGTCTGCATTGTTCTCCTTTCCTTTTCTTTACAGAGAAAACAAGGCTCTCTTCGTTTAAGAACAAAAAGAATCAAAGGATAAAAAACAGAAATACAGAATTGTCTATTAGGATGAGAAGCTGATGATAAAATAAAGTCTTCGTTGGCTGGTGTAATGCTGTTTTGTGGAGAAAAAAAACTATAGGGTTTTTTTAAACCTTAAATTAAAGATTCAACAGTTCGGGGAGGGTGAGGGAGGGAGGGGGGGGGTTATTTACCTCAAGATTGGCCTATTTCTCTTACATGTCAAAGTATGGCATAGAAGAAAATGTTTTTGTCGACTCTTTTTTTTATTATTATTATTATTATTATGAAAGACAGGATTGTGTTCTTTGGTGTAAACATCACACACACACACACACACACACACACACACACACACACACACACACACACACACACCAATAACAACAACAAACAACAATAAAACAGGGGAAGGGCATCAAGCTACATTATTATTTTTAATCTCCGCCCCATGGTAAGTTCTTGTTTAGGGGACGGGATAGTTCAGTGGACAGAGCACTCGCTTTTCCCCAGCCAGTGTTAAGCAGCATCGAGCGTGGTTACCAAAGTGGATGGGTGACTGCTTGTACGCTTTGGTTGCAGTACAGTCCCGCACCCAGCTGTAAATGGCTACCTGCCCTCTTTAGGGTCAGGGAAGGTAAAGCAGAGAGGGAGAGGAGATGGGCGCCGCCTTCAATATGCTGGCCCTTGGAGAAGCTGAGGTCTCTGATGCCTCGCTCCCCAATTTTCCGTTACCTTTTACATGGTAGGGAGGCACCGTGGTCGAGTGGTTTAGGCGGTCAACTCGTGATCCAGAGGTCGCGGGTTCGATCCCCGCTCGGCTCGGTGTTGTGTCCTTGGGAAAGACACTTTACTCCTATTGTCCTCACTCCACCCAGGTGTACAAGTGGGTACCAGCTCTGCTGGGGAAGTATCTGGCGACAGACTAGCGTCCTGTCACAGGGGTGGTGAAAAAACCATCAGTTCGCTCAACGCTACAGAAACCGGGATAAGCTCCGGCTCTATGGGCCTTCTGGCTCGAAAGAACATACTTTTACATGGTAATTTAATATTTGTTGCTTACGCAGACAAGTGACTTTTACATTTATACATATACAAAGTCACGTTTTCATACGTACAACTACAACTACAGGAAAAAGTGAAGAAAAGCATACAAAAGCAATTACTTTTTTCTTGGCACATTTATCACGTAACCGAAGTACAGTCTGGTTTGCTAGCTCACTGACTGACCCACTGACCTACCGACTCACTCACTCACTCACTAACTCACTAAATAAACAGAACTATGATAATTCAGTTTTCTCTAAACGTTTCTGTTCAGACTGAACAGATTATACACATGCGTACACACACACTTATATATGTATGTATATATCTTTGATTTGTCGCTTTACAAGATTCAGCGCTATATAAATTCCATATATTATTATTATTATTATTATTACGTACGTACATACACACACACGCACGCACGCACGCACGCACGTACGCACACACATACATACATACAGACAGACACACACATACATACATACATACATAAATACATACATAATACACACATACATACATACATACAAACATACATACACAAATACATACATACACAACTACATACACGAGGCATTCTTTTGCTGTTGACATCTTTGGAAACTCGAGTGCTTTTATTCACCAGACTAAAAAATAAAAATAAAAATAAAAAAACGATGGCTTTTTCTCCAAGTTTTTGTGACAGTATGCTTATTCCACATATCTTAAAGGGTTAGGGATTAGAAGAAAAGGTTTCCTGTCCTGTCTTTAAAATCTATGGTGTGTTATCCCCCTAGGGCTTTTTGAATATTTTTATGTTGTGAAAATAGGGATCTCCTGGCCTTGTCTGGATAGGTTCGTGAAATCTAGGCAACCATCACAAAACGTACAGCATGCACTCATCCGCAGGAGTCGGCCTGAAAAGATCAGTCTTGATGCTCCAGCAACCGCACAGGATAACTCAGTGGTCAGAGCACTGGCTTTCCCCAAGCTAAGGTTAGGCAAGCATTGAACGTGGTTACCAAGCGAATGGGAGACCATTTGCGCGCCTTAGCTTTAGCACAGTCCCCCAGTTCACCCAGCTGTAAATGGATACCTGCCCTCTTTAGGGTCAGGGAAGGTAAGGCAGCGAAGGAGAGGAGATGGACACCGCCCTCAATATTCTGGCCCCTGGAGAAGCTGAAGTCTCTGATACCTTGCTGTCTACTGTAGGTTATGGGGACACCTTTACATTTTATACTTTTAATCGTAATATTGCTTTGTCTTTAGAATACGCAAAATAATATCACTAAAGACTAATACCATGTTTATTCGTATCTCAACTAAAAACCACATTATTACTGCTCTGGTAATAGCAATTGCTATCATTGTCTTTATTCCTACTGTTTTACGACAAACAGTAAAATCGCACCTTAATATAAGTAAGAACAGCAATCCAAGAATCAGTAAGTATGATACAATCATATTCATCGCCATGGCGCAGGGATTAGCGCGTTGGGGTTGCGGGATGGAAGGTCGCGGGTTCGAAACCCCACTTCTGGCTCTCTAGGCAGGTGTGTTACCTCTAGACCACCGTCCCACTTGAGTGTGAATCTCTACTTCAGCTGAAGAACGGCCATCTTAAGTCGAATTAAACTTTCTAGTCAAAGCGCCGCTACATGCAAACGTGTGTACGCCTGTGAACCATAACCAGGAAAAAATATACAGACAAGAGACAAAAGCAACACAGTAAACGCAAAACTCCGATACAGACACCGCTGTGGACTTTCTCCGGAATACCCCAGGTCTCAGCCAGTGTGGATTTTACAAAAGCGAAAAGAAGTGAGATAAGATAAGACAAAGCAAGAGAGAAACAAAAACTATCAATGCTAGAACCACAACCGGGAAAAGGAAACAGACAATCAAGAAAACCAAAAATCAAAAATAGAATTAACTCAGTACTCTGATTGCTTTTGATTTGTTGCTTTACAGGATTCAGCGCTATATAAATTCCATACATTAATTATTATTATTATTATTATTATTATTATTATCCATACACCTTCGTGGATTTGATCCTGAATACTCCAGGTCTCAGCCAACGTGAATTTTACACTAGCAAAAAGAAGTAAAATCAAACAACAAAGAAACGAAAACTGCCAAAATGCTGGACCAAACAATCTCAACAACGCAACTCAACTGTCTCCATCGCCGCTGTCATCGGTAGGAGCTTCACACAATACTACCAGGGTTCGTCATCTTTCTCTGTCTCTGCCGAGTTCTACGATCTTCTGTAACCTTTCAAGCCCATTGATCCCAGCGATGTTGGCAATGTAAGAAGTTTGTGGTCTGCCTCTTTTCCTTCTGCGCTCAATCTATTGAAATACAAAACAAACTCACAAATAAACGATGATGATGATTTCTCAACGAGAAAGCAAAAAAAGAAAAAAAACTTTTTAAAAAGCAACAAAAATGTGAGAGAGAGAGAAAAGGAGGGAAAGGCTTGTGTTTCCTGTAGAGGACAAACACTGTATGGAGCACACCCACACTCACTAAGAAACAGAAACGAACTTCATCAATAACACAACAACAGACCTGTTATTACTGTCAATATTTTTAACAGATTATTCTTCGTGCCAAAATTGTATTCATTTTTGTATAGTGCGAAATATAACTTTATCGACTTTATGGCCAAGAACAAAGTGCGTTTGATAGCACCTCTCTCTCTCTCTCTCTCTCTCTCTCTCTCTCTCTCAAACTCTCTCTCTCTCTCTCTCTCTCTCTCTCTCTCTCTCTTGCTCTGTAGCTTCCCTTCTCTGCCAGCCAGCAAGAGGTATAGGTCCTAAGCGCTTAAAAATCTGTCAACCTTTTCATTGTATAGCTGCCTGTTGAGGGACTCCAATCAACACTAGAGGGTATACTAAATGCAGTGCTGAAAAGAATGTATGTGTCTTGTTTTAAAAATTGAAGGCAAAGGGGTATTCAGATTGTCGTTATTTTAATCCTGTCACCTTCAACTTCAAATCAACACCCTTCAGCACAGGACAACATTGTCTACAGAAGAAAATCCCCCTCACAAGCCTATAGAGATAGACGGAGAGC
>CM054135.1:22643026-22650526 GCA_028751875.1 Rapana venosa
ATGATGTATTCCTAAGGGCGGGGACTGGATGTAAAAAAGCACATGGGTGCTTATTCATTATTCTAGAATAAGAATTATCATTCTCTCTCTCTCTCTCTCTCTCTCTCTCTCTCTCTCTCTCTTCTCTTCTCTCTCTCTCTCTTTCTCTCTCTCTTCTGTCTGTCTGCTCTCTCTCTCTCTCTCTCTCTCTGGGTGAGACTATAAACCGAGGCCCTGTTTTCGAACGCATGCAGAACATCTTGCGCACACGTTAAATCCTGTTCCGCTTTTCGGAAGAGTAGGCCATTGTGTGCCGGTGGAAACATGACAAAATTTACAAAACTGCATACACACGGGGACTGTATGTAAAAAAGCACATGAGTGCTTATTCCATTATCCTCGATATGAAAGAATACATAAATAAATAAATAAATAAATAAATAAAATTATAAATCCCTCTCTCTCTCTCTCTGCTTTTTTCGTGCATGTCAAAAAGATACATATTTTTTTATAAATGCTGAGAAAGAAACCTACTCTCCCTAAACACAAAGGCAACCAAAAAAATCTCTCAACTTTCCCAAGCGGAAAAAAACAATAACAAACAAGATGACTTTTTGCCATGTGTGTGTTTCCTGCTTGCTTTCTTTCTTTGTGTGCCTTGAAAGCTACCCTTCTTCAAAAACGAAACAAAAATGTTGTTCATTTGTTTGTTTGTTTGTTTTCTTTAGTATTTTCTTTTTATGAAGCAAAAATAGTGGAAGTGGGTTGAGAAAGTCTGGATTTCAAGGAATGAAAGTTGTTCTTGTTTGGGGTGTAAGGTTTTGGGGAGGGGGTTTTGAGTATTTATTTTTAGTTTTGGGTTTTTTTTGTGGGAATGTTTTATGGTTTATTTGGGGATTTTTGTTGGGGTCTTCTTTGTTTGTGTTTCTTATTTATCTGGTTGGTTGCTTAGGGTTTTTTTGTGTGTGTTGTTGTTGTTGTTGTTGCACAGTTTTAATGTGAAATTTACAAGTTAATGAGGTGACAGCCCTGAAATGGACTCTGTGGTAGGTGGGGCTATAAACAATAGGATTGGATTGGATTGGTTTGTATGTGTTTGTTTGTTGATTTGTTCTTTGTTTGAAGTTTTCTTTGATAAGGGAACTTTGGGGTGATGTTTTTGGGTGATGGTAGTAATGTTGGGTTTTGTTGTTATTGTTTATATTGGTTTGTTTTTTCTTCCTCTCCATCGATCACTCTTTACGTCTCCTCTTTCTTGAATTTAAATAGAACATTATAGAAATGAGTACATATTAAATAAAACTGGTCACAGCATACGGCAAACCATCGATTATCCAACAAAGAAAGCTAATTCCTATCCTGCCACCTCTCCCCTCCCTACCTCTCCTCCTCATCCTTTAAAAAAATATAAGGGGAAGAGAAAAAAAACATAGACCTGACACCCCCCCCCCCCCATCCCACCCCCCACCCCAGAAGCAATAAAACAAGGACAAAGACTTTTTCCTGAAGATGTCGGCAACCTTTACACAAGATGTGTGTCTCCTTTCATGCTGTAGAGAGATTCATCACAGACAAGCAGAACACACAGAGAGAGAAAAAAGAGATAGGGAGTTACTGCCTGAAGACAGGAAGACCTGAATCTGTGAACTCTGGCACACAACACTGAAATAAACAAGACTGAGAACAGATGGATGAAATGTAAGTTCCGGAATCACAAATGGGACACAGTTCTATTTTACTTTGTACAGGAAACAATACGGTTGGATTGTTTGTTTGGTTGTTGTTTTTTTGGGGGGAGAGGGGGGAGGGGGGTAAATTTGAACTGAATATAACTTTGGATGCCCTGAGGACGACAACCACGTTTAAAAGATTTTAAAAGTAAAAGGGTTTATTTCAACAAAAATTATTCATTAAATCATTTTCTGGGATCCGGAAGACCTAAGTATAAAACGTTTTGACAGGTAGAATGATGGGGTGGGGGGGATGGTTAGCAAAAATTATTCACATTTTCATTTTTACATTTGAAATATGCCAGCTTAAAAAGTTCCATAAGGCAAACAGGATAATATTCATGATAAAAGTTCGTGCGCCACACCCAAAATGTAGAGTCAGCAGTTATAAAGCCACAAGAAATGTTTATAGCAAAAGTGCATAACAAAGATTTTTTTTCCTGATAGAACCATGGAAATTATGGTTTAGTTTGCGCCACTGGGTGATAAAAAGATAATTTTATCAAGAATATCTTTAACTTATATTTCAATTTTAGCCCTCCACGGGAGAAAACAAGGTTTTTTTACATTTGATTTGGAAAAAAACAAAAAAGAACAAACAAATCTTAGGGATTTGAGAGCTTATCAACGACAAAGCGAATCTTTGTCAGCAAATTAACAGAATTTTATCCAAAAAGTAACATTCTTAAAAGCAAAAAAATAGCATGGATTCCATTTCTTTTTAAAATGTTTTCATTCTTGCTTTCCCAGTTTCTTTGTTATAGGAAAACAAGAAACAGAAAAGAGTTTCTCATTAAAGACTCCTTTCTTCTAAAAGATGGGAAGGAATTATTTCTATGTCTGCTGATTTTTGTCGCCTCACTCTTGTTCATTTAGATTTGCTACCTCACTCACTCATTCACTCATTCACTCTTTCACTCGTTCAATCAGTAATTCACTCTTTCACTTATTCACTAAGACTATGGAAAATGTAGAGATTTTTTTTTCTTTCTTTCTTTCCAACTGTACTCAGGATCCTAAAGCTCACGCAGAGAGAGAGAGAGAGAGAGAGAGAGAGAGAGAGAGAGAGAGAGAGAGAGAGAGAGAGAGAGAGAGAGAGAGGAGAGGGGGGGGGGGGGGGGTAGGCACATGCACACGAACATACAACACATAGTCAGATGGAAAAACAGTCAAGTAGAGCAGGGACCGACAGACAACAAAGACAGGCAGACAGACAAACACACATACAGAGAGCATATGCTTTGCGCAAATACACACATGCCTGCATATGTGGACACACACATAGAAACACGGACTTGGAGACACAAATTATGTAAGCATACACAAAATTGCAGACAAACAGATAGGCACCGGAAAACACTGGCAAACACACATCGAACTGACTGACTGACAGACAAGCATGCAGACAGACAAACCCACTAACAAACATATAAGGAAACATACAAAGAGACAGACAGACAAACAGACAAAGAAACAAAGACATCAGTTATCGGCTGTTTACATCTTCTGTTTATAGAAGCTAATCTGACAAATTATCTACATGTAGTTATCATTATTCTTCCTCCCCTCACCCCTTCCCCCACACCTTCCTGCCCATATCAATTCCATTTCTCTTAAAACGAACCCTTTCAACCCCCCTCCCCCCCCCCCCCCCCCATCCCTCCCCCTCCCTCTCCCTTTTGTTCTCTCCAGGAGTTGACAAACCCTCAAAACACCAAGAACTATTTACACAAGAACGTGTTTCTTTATGGCTGTTCTGTTGGGAGAACAAAGCTGGCAATTTTCGCAAGACAAAATCTGTAACAGTGCGTAATTCGTTGCCCAAATCCTTGATTTGTTGAGGCATTGGACAAAGGGAAGAAAAGGAGAAGAACAAAATCCTACTGAAACAAATCAAGAATCTCCCATCAGACCTGTGAAACTGCATTTTATGGGATTGTGATGTAAGCTTAAAGTCTGTGGCTTTTCTTGATGTGGGCAATTTTGGAAAGCAAGGGTGCTTTTGCTACTAGCTTTAGAAACTATGGCACTTTTTGTGCAAGTTTATTTCTCTTCTCAATTTGATGTTCTGCTGGTCATTTCTATTTATTTGTAGCGTTTACTTATTCTTTTGTTTAGCTCTTAGATGGTCTGCCATCCTTTTCCATTTCTCTCCTGAAAGGCTGTGGGACTTTTCTCAATAGTGTTATAGACTTTAGTGGCATTGGGTCACCAGATTTAAGTCACAGCACATTTTAAACAGTGTGAAAGGCTGTGGTACTGAAGGCTAGAGGCTGAGGCTAAAGTACTTTTTTTCAGCTATGTTTAAAGCCAAAACTCTTTTGACAGCTATGTTAGAATTTTCAGCTATGTTTAAAGCCAAAGCTCTTTTGACAGCTATGTTAGAATTGTTCAGCCATGTTAGAGGCAGAAGCTCTTTTGTCAGCTATGTTACAATTTTCCAGCCATGTTAGAGGCAGAAGCTCTTTTGTCAGCTATGTTACAATTTTCCAGCCATGTTAGAGGCAGAAGCTCTTTTGTCAGCTATGTTACAATTTTCCAGCCATGTTAGAGGCAGAAGCTCTTTTGTCAGCTATGTTAGAATTTTCCAGCCATGTTAGAGGCAGAAGCTCTTTTGACAGCTCTCTGAGAAGTGAGACTCTCTCATTATCTATGTTAGAGGCTAAGGTACCTTTGTCAGTTGAGATAGATGTTTGGGTACTTTTTGTAAGACGTTGAGGGTCAGGTGAGACATGTCACAGCAGAAGTAGAGGCTGTGGCATTTGTCTATCAGCTGTGTGAGAGTCTGTGAGGACTTCTGCTGGTAGATTAGTGAAGCACTCTCTGAGTTTTAGGAGACTATGGCATTTCTCTCTTTTTAATTTTTCCTTTTTGTTGTAGACTCATTCATGATTTTATGAATGAGGACTCTTGTGCAATTACCTTTTGTGTAATTAATTTATTATACAAAAGGTATAGATTATATATTCAGTCTAGACAAATACGGAAAAAATAGAGAAAGTCTACAAAAAGTGATGAAATGACCTTGCGATTTGAAAACTCACGATTCATGCGCTGAATAGACATGAAATCTGGTACCTCAGGATTTTTTTTTTAAATAAAATCTGTTTTTTGTAAAATCCATTCATCCCAAAGTCGGAATGCAGCTACCTTCATGGGTGGCAAAAATGGTGGCATAGGCAAAAACTCTCACCATTGGTGAACCTCAGAGCTTTATCGAAGGAAAGAAAAAAATCTGTCCATTCAGGGAAGTGTTTCATTTCTTACAAACAAAACCAGTAAAACACTGGTTTTGTTTGTAAGAAATGAAACACTTCCCTGCCAATGTTTCAAACATGAGACTTATTTTCTATATATGGACAAAGATCCTCAAATTAAAATGTTAAACAAAGGTTTAAGAAACACACACACACCACACACACACACACACATGCACACACACACGCGAGCGCGCGCGCGTGAAAAATAAAATAAAACAAAAACAAAGAAATATGTCAGAATGCTTTGTTGTTTTTTTGTTTTGAAAAAAGAGCTACCCCACCCCCACCCCCACCCCACCCCCAAAATGACAGATTGGTGTTGGTGTTGACTTTGATCTTCTTCTTCTTCTCCTCCTCCTCCTCCTCCTCCTCCTTCTTCTTCTTCTTCTTCTGCTTCTTCTGCTTCTTCTTTTTCTTCTTCTTCTTCTTCTACTTCTTCTTCTGCAGCTTCTTTTTCTTCTTCTTCATTGTGTATTAAGTCACTTTTTATGTAACCCTTGTGATTTGTAGTCGTTACTATTATTCTTTAACTTTTTTTCTCTCTCTCTCCTTCCTTTAGTGTTTTCTTCCTTTCTTTGTGCAGTTATCCTCTCTCTCTCTCTCTCTCTCTCTCTCTCTCTCCCTCTCCCTATCTCTCTCTCTCTCTCTCTCTCTCTCTCTCTCCTCTCCTATCTCTCTCTCTCTCTCTCTCTCTCTCTCTTCCCCCTCTCTCTCTCTCTCTCATGATTATTTGGGCTGTAAAGGGTTTGTCTGGGTGGTTTTTTTTCTTTTTGGTTACATATCTGTTTGTGTTCAGTTCTCTTCCCACTGTCCCCTTTGTGAATAGGCTCGAAAGCTTACCACAATAAACTATTCTCTCTCTTGCTTGCTCTCTCTCTCTCTCTCAATTTCTCTCTCTCTTCTCTCTTGCTCTCTCTCTCTCTCTCTCTCTTTTCTCTTCTCTCTCTCTCTCTCTTCTCTTCTCTTCTCTCTCTCTCTCTCTCTCTCTCTCTCTCTCTCCTCTCTCTCTCTCTCTCTCTCTCTCTCTCTCTCTCTCTCTCTCTCTCCTGTATGTGCACTTTTGGGTTTCCAAAAAAGGGTTTTAAGAATAAAAAAAAGAGCCTAGTGCTACAAAAAATTTCAATAGAAAAAACAAACAGGAGCTTTCCTTTTTCCCAAGGGGCTTGACACAGCGGTCTTTCTTAGGGCAAGAAAACAAAACACAAAAATTAATGTCTTTTTACCATGTTTGTGTGTCCTGCATTTTTGTTTGTTGTTAGTGTGCCTTGGAAGAGAACCTTTTTCAAAACAGCACTGTTGGGTTTTTTAATTTTAAAAAAAGTAGTAGAAAGGCTCGATAGGGATTGCAAGGGAGACGTTTAAGGTATTGTTGGTTTTGTGTGTGGTGTGTGTGTGTGTGAGAGTGGGTGGGCATGCATGTGTGTGTGTGTGTGTTTTGGGGGGAGGGATGGCTGGTTTGGTTTGTTTGTATTTATTGTCTTTTGTTTTGCTTTGTGCTGCGTTTGGGGTTTTTTAATTTTTTGTTTGGTTTGGGAATTTGGGGAAATAATACGTTTGGGGTTTTAATTGGAATGGAATATGGTATTGGATGCCTGGACAGCAAAAAAAATGTGTGAAAGATTTTGAAGTTAAAAGGGTTTATTTCAATGAAAATTTTTCAATGATTTATTTTCTGACATCTGGAAGACCTAAGTATAAAATGTTTTGGCAGGAAAATTAGGGGGGGGGGGGGGGGGGTTAGCCATGATTATTTAAAATTTCATTTTTGCATCTGAAATACGTAACAATAAAAAGCTGTATAAGGCAAAATGGTTTATTTTACAAACAAACATCGTTCAGACTGTCAATTTTACTTGTCATTATGATAAGGATCATGAATGTCTTATAATGAAAATACATGATTGTAAGTATAATAAACTCTTTGTCACCAAAGTTATGCACAGCTTATTGTGCATTCACATACTCGAACGTGCGAGAGCGTGTTAGTTCACATACACACACATGCAGGAAACGCACGCACGCACACACACACACACTCACACACACATCCCAATCTTTTATGTCAAAGACTGTCAAAAAACAACAGAACTACTCTATAAGGATTGCCTTGGTCATGACAGAAACATAGGTACTCATTTTCATGACACCTTCCCAGTGGGGATTCTGGGGGCCTGTCAGTATATGTAGCATCCGCACCTTCTGCGAATTCTGGGCCAGAAATTTCCTCCTTTCGATCCCTCACTTTCTTTCTGCATTGTTCCTTTTCTTCCTGTCACCTCCTTCTTCTGCCTTCTCGGTCCCTTCTCCTGCTTTTTTTTCAGAAAGGCTTACGCTATACCACTTATCTACCACACCAAAGTCGAATGTGCTGAACCTGACTTGTCAGGCGCTTGACGGCAGCCCAACTCATTGTCACTCAAATGAGAGACAACAATCATTGCTGTGAATTTTGTCACCCGTTCCCACCGGCACACAATGGCCGATTCTTCCGAAAAAGGGGAACAGGTTTTAACATGCGCGCAAGATGTTCT
>CM054135.1:22655526-22658026 GCA_028751875.1 Rapana venosa
GATGTCAATTCTCATTTGTCAGCTATGTTAGATGCTGATGCTCTTTTGTCAGCTATGTTAGATGCTAATGCTCTTTTAACAGATATGTTAGATGCTAATGCTCTTTTAACAGATATGTTAGATGCTAATGCTCTTTTAACAGATGTTAGATGCTGAAGCTTTCTGTCAGCTATGTGAAAAGCTAAAACACTTTTTCAGCTATGCTGGAGGCTGAAAGTATTTTGTCAACTATTTAAGAGGCTGAAAGTATTTTGTCAGCTCTTTAAGAGGCTGAAGCTCTTTTGTCAGCTATGTAAGAGGCTGAAGCTCTTTTGTCAGCTATGTAAGAGATTGAAGCTCTTTAGCCAACTATTTTAGATGCTGAATCACTTTTGTCAGCTTTGTGTGTGTGTTTGTGTGTGTAAGTATATGTGTAAGTTTATGTGTGTAAGTTTGTGTGTGCGTGCGCGCGGGCACGAGCACGCACCCACGCTTTTGTGGGCATCTGTGTATGTGAACGTACATAAGCGTAAATACCTTGGTGATAAGCATTTTCAACAATTACTGTCATTTTTATATAAAGAATTTCTTATCCTTATCTCTGTAAGAGGTAAATTTGACATTCTGGACGTTGTTTCTTTATAAACTTGAACAGCTTTACCTTACAAAACGTTTTATGTTTACGTCTTTGACATTTGAAAATGAAAGTTTGAATGGGTTTTTTTGTTGTTGTTGAAATCAATCATTTTATCTAATGAAAATTTTATTCTGACTTCTTCCAGATGTAAAAAAAAAAAGTTTGGAGGAAAAATTGTTAAAATAACAATTCTACTTTTCCAATCTTTTTTTCTTTTTTGCCTTCCCTATATCCAAATATATTTTCACTTCCAATTAAAGGCAAACTAAACGTATCGTTTCCTGTACAAAGTAAAATAGAAATAGGGCTTCATTTGTGATCCCGGAACTTACATTTCATCCATCTGTTCTCAGTCTTGTTTATTTCAGTGTTGTGTGCCAGAGTTCACAGATTCAGGTCTTCCTGTCTTCAGGCAGTAACTCCCTATCTCTTTTTCTCTCTCTCTGTGTTCTGCTTGTCTGTGATGAATTTCTCTCCAGCATGAAAGGAGACACACATCTTGTGTAAAGGTTGCCGACATCTTCAGGAAGAAAGTCTTTCTCCTTGTTTCTTTGCTTTTTTGCCTAGCTTTCTTGTGGGTTTTGTTTTCACTTTCTTTCTTTTTTTTATTTCATCAAGGGAGGCATGACTAAATGGGCTAAGATTGGTGGTTGAGGTAAGACTTTGTCTTCTTTGTTTTATTTATAGATAGATAGATAGATAGATAGATAGATAGATAGATAGATAGATAGATAATAGATAGATAGATAGATAGATAGATAGATAGATAGATAGATAGATAGATAGATAGATAGATAGATAGATAGATAGATAGATAGATAGACAGACAGACAGACAGACAGACAGACTGACAGACAGACAGACAGACAGAGACAGACAGAGAGGAGAGAGTGATATGTAGGTAGGTAGATAGATAGATAGATAGATAGACAGACAGACAGACAGACAGACAGACAGACAGACAGACAGATAGATAGATAGATAGATAGATAGATAGATAGATAGATAGATATTTATATTTATATAATATATAATATATATAATATATAATATATAATATATATATATATATATATTTATATAATATATATATATATATGATCAGTCAAATGCTTTGATCAGTTATTACATAAAATTCACTCATGCACATATCTTTTTCTTTAGCTCCTCAGTTATAGCTAAACATATAGCAGAACATCTTGCGCACAGGTTAAATCCTGTTCCGCTTTTCGTAAGAGTAGGCCATTGTGTGCCTGTTGGAACAGATGACAGAATTCACAAATCCACATACACACGGGGACTGGATGTAAAAATAAGCACATTAGTGCTTATTCCATTATCCTCGATATTGTAGAGAGTCCTAATCAGGAATTCTTTAGGTAACCACCCCGATTCCCGGCACCATCCAACCCGGCACCAGAAATGGGATCCTAAACTTATCCTATTGTCTTTAGTATCCCTAAAGAGGATTAGGGCTCGCCTACTAATGGGCTGGGAGTGATAAAGGGGGGATAGGAAGAGGATAGAAGAAAAATAGAAAAGAACTATAAAAAGGGAGACAATAAGTAGTAGTGACAATTATCACCTCAACTCACTCAGCAATCACACTAAAACTCTATGAATGTGACGAACAACATTCATTCAATGTAATTTTTCAGGCCAAGCAAGTTGGGTTCACAAATTTATTCTATTACTACTACTACTACTACTACTACTACTACTACTACTACTACTACTACTACTACTACTACTAAACTCACACACATCACCAATTGTACTACAGGTACAATTTAAAACACAAAATATTCTGTTAATTATTTTGTCCAGTCCTCACTACGCAACCAATCATGGATGTCTCAGGTCAAGAAACAAAAGATTCACAAC
>CM054135.1:22663026-22665526 GCA_028751875.1 Rapana venosa
TCAGCTTCGAAGATAGCTGATGAAAAAAGTCTCAGCCTTTCATTTAACTGACAAAAAAGTTTCAGCCTCTAACATATCTGACTTCAGTACCACAGCCTTTCTTGCTGTTAGAAAATGTGCTGTGACTTAAACTCTGGTGACTAAATGCCACTTAAGTCTATAAAACTATTGAGAAAAGTGGCACAGCCTTTAAGAGAGAAATGTACCATTAGGGAACAAAACAAAAAAATAGTCAAAGATTTTTTAAAATAAATAGAAATAAGCAGCAAGAGTATCAAATTCAGGAGAGCCAAAAATAACTTGCACAAAAAAGCGCCATAGTTTCTAAAGCTGGAGGCAAAACTACCATAGCTGTCTAAAAATGAACACATCAAGAAAAGCCACAGACTTTAAGCTTACATCACAATCCCATCAATTGCAGTTTCACAGATCTGAAGGGAGATGCCTGATGTTTTCATCGGCCTTCTTCTTCTTCTTCTTTTTTTTCTTCTTCTTCTTTGCTTTCCTTTGTCCAACGTCTCACCAAATCAAGGATTTGGACAACACATTATGCATTGTTACAGATTTTGTCTTGCCAAGAAAATTGCCAGCTTAGTTCTCCCAACAGAATGAGCTTAAAAGAAACACGTTCCTGTGCAAATAGTTCCTGGTGTGTTTTGAGGGTTTGTGGACTGCTGGAGAGAAAAAAAGGAGGTGTGGGGGAGGGGGGGTTGAAGGGGAACCTTTTAAGAGAAAGGGAATGGATATGGGCAGGAAGATGGGGGAGCGAAGGGGAGGGGGGAAAGCACATAATATGAGAAAAACATGTAGATAATTTGTCAGATTAGCTTCTTTTAAAAGAAGCTGCTAAAAGCTGATAACTGATGTCTTTGTTTTTTGTTTGTCTGTCTATATATACTATATGTCTATCTGGTTTTTTTTGTTTTTTGGTCTGTCTGCCTGCCTGTCTTTTTGTTTGTTTTTATGTTTGCTATCTGTCTGTCTGTCAGTAAATCTGCTCAATGTCTACTTATTTAGTGTTTGTCAGCATCTATCTGTCTGTTGTCTGCGATTTTGTGTATGCATATATATGGGTGGGTGGGTGTGGGTGTGTGTACCTGCATGCCCGTGTGTCTATTTGTGTGTCCACATATAGACATGCGTGTATTTGCACAAAGAATATGCCTCTCTGTATGTGTGTTTCTCTGTCTGCCTTTCTGCCTGTCGGTCCCTGCACTACTTGTCTTTTTGTCCATCTGACGATAATGTGTTGTATGTGCTGTGCATGTGCGTGCCTCTCTCTCTCTCTCTCTCTCTCTCTCTCTCTCTCTCTCTCTCTCTCTCTCTCTCTCTCTCTCTCTCTCTGCGCATAAGTTAAGGAGCCTGAGTACAATTTTCAGTCAAGAGAAAGAAAGGAGAGCAGAAAGAAAGAAAGAAAGAAAGAAAAGAAACTACGTTTGACATAGTCTTAGCAATTCAAGTGGAGTGAGTGAGAGCCTCTTGAACAACAAGAACAATTCGCACTTTATATAATTCTTCCATTCAGAAGAAAACTTAAAAGAACATTGGCGGTCTGTGATTTAAAAAGAAACTGAAATGGCAGATTTTGGGGGGGCATTTAAGAATGTTGCTTTTTTTTAAGAATTCCTTTATTTTGACAAAATTCGCTAAATTTGCTCGATACGCTCTTCGAACTCAAATAATTGACAGTCCCTAAGGTTTCTTTTGTTTCTTTGTTTTTCAATTCAAGAATGAAACCTTGTTATCGCTGTGAATAGCAACAAAAATTGAATAAAAGATAAAGATATTTTTGATAAAATTTTCTCTTTATTACCCAGTAGCGCAAGATAGCCCATAATTTCCATGGTTTTGTCTGTTTGTTGTTGTTGTTATGCATGTTTGCTATAAACCTTTCTTGGGGCTTTAAACATGCTGACACCATATTTTCGCTGTCGCGGGCGATGTTTTATCATGAATATTATCCTGTCTTTGTTGAGAACAGGTTTGTTCATTGGGTGGTGGTGGGCGCTCTTGTATTGTCTGCTGCGAGTGGGGATCCTCGTGATTATTCCCGAGGTTTGCATTTTGTTTTAATTTTTAAAACACAGAAAGAAAGAAACAACAAGAAGAAATTATAATCGATATGACAAGGATGTTTCAACGTTTCTCTCTCTCTCTCTCTCTCTCTCTCTCTCTCTCTCTCTCTCTCTCTCTCTTTATATATATATATAGAGAGAGAGACAGACAGACAGACAGACAAACAGAGACAGACGACAGACAGACGGACAGACAGACAGAAACACACAGAGAGTCAGACAGACAGACAGACAGACGGACGGACTGACGGACGGTTAGATAGATAGATAGATAGATAGATAGATAGATAGATAGATAGATAGATAGATAGATAGATAGATAGATAGATAGATAGATAGATGGATGGATGGATGGATGGATGGATGGATGGATGGATGGATGGATGGAGAGATAGAGATAGATAGATAGATAGATAGATAGATAG
>CM054135.1:22668026-22672212 GCA_028751875.1 Rapana venosa
TGTATGTTCTCATGTGGAACCGTTCGGCTATGCAGTCATTTATTTTTTCTAAACCTCACTTTTCAGACCTTTCATATAATTATACTGCATCCAGAAACAGTATGTCATCTCTCTGTTCGTCTCTTTAAGTCTAGATCATTTTGAGTCACCTTGACATAAACCTTAGAGTATTTGATGGAATAAAAACATTTTTTTAATCTTTTAAACCGCTGTGCTGTTCTGTATGTGGGTGGAGGGAGGAATGTGTGTGTACGCCTGTGCGCGTGCACGCATGAGCATTTATACTTTAAGCATTCTTTTCCCCAACCTCAGCGATTTTTATCCACGAGCACTTCTATGAAAAAACGTGATGGTAGGGAGAACAAAAGCAATATGCATACAGTTTTTTCATGACACATCATAGTAGATGCAAAGATGACCAACAACAGCAACTGCTAGCAGCAGCAGCAATAGCAACGACAATAACAACAGCAGCAACAACAACAATAGCAACAGCAACAACAACAACAACAGCAACAGCAGCAGCAGCAACAAACAGCAACAGCAACAACAACAACAGCAGCAGCAACAACAACAATAACAACAGCAATAGCAGTAACAACAACAGCAGCAACAACAATAACAACAACAGCAGCAACAACAACAACAACAACAACAGCAGCAGCAACAACAACAGCAGCAACATCAACAACAACAACAACAGCAACAATAACAACAACGACAGCAGCAACAACAGCAGCAACAACAACAACAACAACAACAGCAGCAGCAACAACAGCAGCAACAACAACAACAACAACAACAACAACAGTAACAGCAACAACAAAGCTACAAATGTTTTATATACAGAATGCTTTTTTGTTTTATAAAGTTCGTGCTTTTTTCTGCAAATGTCTTGCTGCTCAGGAGGCTGCTTCTCCAGATGCTGTTGTTCCAGCAGTGATCAGGAGGATGGAGCCTAGTAGCCAGATGCAGAGAGGATTTACAGACAGTTGATGGTTCCTGCAACACACACACACACACACATACATACAACACACACACATGCAAACACATGAACGCACGCACACACACGCACGCACGCGCGCACACACATACACTCACACACACATGCACGCACGCAAACACACATGCACGCACGCACGCATGAATGCACACACACACACCACACACACACACACACACACACACAGAGGCATAGTCAGTCATCAAGCATTATCTATCTTTCTTCTTTTTTTTTTCTTTCTTTCTTTCTTCTTTTCTTGTCTCTTTTTTTTCTTTTCTTTTTTCTGTCTTTTTTTCTCTTTTTTTCTGTCTTTTTTTCTTCTTTTTTTCTTCTTTTTGGGGGATTTATGTTGTCCTTCACTCTTTGCTGGCTATGTAGATTGTATCTAAATATTTTAGATACAATTCTGAAAATATCATGAATTTGAGAGAGAGAGAGAGAGAGAGAGAGAGAGAGAGAGAGAGAGAGAGAGAGAGAGAGAGAGAGAGAGAGAGAGAGAGAGAGAGAGAGAGAGAGGTAGAGAGAGAGAGAGAGACAATTGACAATTGACAATTGACACAATTGACAATTGACACAATTTTATTGCTATTTAGCGATCAAGCCATATAGCGCTGCGGCGCGGTAACGACGATATCGAACGCGACGCGATTACAATGACATGGAAACCATGGCAGTAGTGGTATGTACATCAAGATTCGATACATTATTGTCTGTGTCTCAAGTGTCCCAATTTTCAAACCAGCCTTTCCTTTTCCAGTCTACAGCCAGCGAAGTCAGCCCATGTAAGACGAAGTCAGCCCATGTAAGACTGGATCAGGTCCCGAAGATGATGTAACTCCTGCTCAGCACTCGACACCACTGTCGCTGTGTGTTGTGTGTTAGTACACTGTTTCCCTTTACGAAGTCTGGCAAGCCTGACACGTTCTTCTGGCAACATGTTTTTCTCTTCTTGCTTGATGTACCAGAACACACACTTAGATTCCTCGCCAGGATCTCCATTCCAAGAGTATTCCAGGGTGATGTCATCTGATTCACACATCACAATGTTTTGATCAACCGAACTATGTACCACCACCTTTCGAAACCGTGTGTTTGAGAGAGAGAGAGAGAGAGAGAGAGGTAGAGAGAGAGAGAGGTAGAGAGAGAGAGAGAAGAGAGAGAGAGAGAGAGAGAGAGAGAGAGAGAGAGAGAGAGAGGAAAAATGAAAAAAGTGAGAAGCAAATTTTCATCGCTAACACGACTGTTTTAGGAGCGGGGTTGGAGGTACTGACAAATGAATGAACCGCTCTGGTCACGTACATACAAGAAGCATTCGCATCGGCAGAATAAAGTTACATCGGCGGTCGCGCCAACTTCGTTTGGCAGTGATTTCTAGCGACAGAATGATGCATCTGTAATCATAGTCCTTCTTTTCTATCCCTCTCTTTGTTTCTGTCTTGTTCTTTTTCTTTCTGTCACCTCCTTCTTGTGTATTTCCTGGCTTTTTTATCCATTCTCCTGCCTCTCTTCTCAGACATCAACTCTTGTTGTCTTTCATGTCAGCAAAAACGCGCCGCGCTGCCGTTAATCGCCTGACAAGTCAGGCCCAGCGCATCCAATTTTGGCACGGGAGAGAATTAATATCTTTTAAGTTTGTCTCAAGAAACACACACATACACACACATATACAGTCACATACATAATACATACATACATACATACACATAGCACAAAACCACACCATACCACACACACACCACACCACACCACACACACACACAAACACCACACCACCACCACCACCACCATCACCATCACTGCCACTACACCACACCCACACCCCACATTCCCCCCCCCCCCCCACACACACACCTCCACCACCACCACCACCACCACACTAAAGACTAAAAGAAACTCACTGTTGTACATGATACCATACCTTTAACACACACACAACACACACAATTCCCCCACCCCCCACCACCACCACCATCCACCCCCAACACACACTCACACACCACGCACACCCCACCCACCCCACACCACAACCCACCAACCCCCACCACCATCATCCCCCACCACTCCCACACCCCACCCCAACCCACCCCCATCCCAACAGATCCATCGCCCCCCCCCCCCCCCCCACACACACACACACCACAGACCCACCACACCACCACCACCACCCTACCACCACCACCAACACCATCCCCCCACTACCACCACCCCACCCCCACCCCATCCCCCCACCACCATCACCCCACCACCACACCACCACCAACCCCCCACCCCCCACCCCCCCCACACACACACAACCGCAAAAACCACACTGAAACTTTAAAAAAACCACCACCCCCCCCCCCCCACACACACACACACACACACAACAAACCAACAAACCAACAAACCAAAAAACAAACACAAAAAACAAACAAAACACAAACACACAAAAAAAACCAACAACAACACAACAAAAAAACAACAAAACAACAACAACAGCAACAATAACAAAAACTCCGCCAAACTCACTGTTGTACTTGATACCGTCCCTTTGACACAAGGCGTGGAAGCGACCCGAGGCGTAGTAAGCCTTGAAGGCCGGGTTCCACCAGCTGGGCAGCTCTGATCCTTTCTTCACCATCATCCCAGTGCCCCCGTCAGCGCAGGCAAAGCGCTCAGGGAACACGTACAGGTCAGGGATGGATCTGCGTGGCGCGAAAATCACTTGAGCCTTGGACACACACACACACACACAGAGAGCAGAGTCATCTCATTGATTGTCATAGATTTGGGTCTTGCAGCTCTACCATGTTGTTGGTTTGTTTTTTTTGGTAATAATTATCTGTTTGTGGTTAAAACTAATTGATTTTTTATTTGTTTGTCATTGGTTGTGTTATTGACTGTGTCAGATGAGGTTGAATGCATATATTATGCGGTTTTTTTTTTTATTTTGTCTTTTTGCAAGATATAGCGCTATATGTATGTTCTTTCGAGCCAGAAGGCCCATAGAGCCGGAGCTTATCCCGGTTTCTGTAGCGTTAAGCGAACTGATGGTTTTTCACCACCCCTGTGACTGGACGCTAGTCTGTCGCCAGATACTTCCCCAGCAGAGCTGGTACCCATTTGTACACCTGGGTGGAGTGAGGAAAATAGGAGTAAAGTGTCTTTCCCAAGGACACAACACCGAGCCGAGCGGGGATC
>CM054135.1:22672712-22692712 GCA_028751875.1 Rapana venosa
CTATACTACTCTACTACTATACTTACTATTTTCTACATTACTTTTACTACTAAAACTACTACTACTACTATCGTCATCGTCATCGCACATCGTCGCGCTCTCGCGTTTTTATCTTTTGTTTTTTAAAATTTTTTTTTCCCCAAAAGGGTTGCAATTTTTTTCACCGTTTGGAAATTTTTATTTTTTCTTTCTTTTGTCTTCTTTTTTTCCCCCTCTTTATTTTGGGGTTTAAAAGATTTTTTTAGAAAAAAAACCAAACGTGGATAAAATACACGTAAGCATACTGAAAAAAAACATCCCTAGGGGGTTTTGCAGCCCAAAAGGGCACGCTTAAAAATTTTGTTTGGCACTGGTCTATTATTATCTATCAATCTATTATCTATCTATTTTTCTATTTTCTACTATCTATTATTATCATTTATCATTATCTATCTACTACCTACCTCCCCCTACTATCTATTTTTATTATTATCTATCTATCTATCTTCTATTTCTATCTATCATCTATCTATTTTTGTTATTATCTATTATCTATCTATCACACTATCTATTTCTACTTCTATTATCTATTAAAATTTTAAAAAAATTTTACTTTGAAAAAAACTACATGGCTGCGCAAATTCCATCAATACAAAATACAAATAAAAAACAAATAATGAGTAAAACATGAAAACTGTATTTCGTAATTACTTTTTGCTTGTGATTTTCTTGAAAAAAATGTAGGCCTGGGGTTAAATATAGAATTGAAACAAAAAAAAGGGCCCTTTTAAAAACAGAAGAACTAGTTTTTGAGCGGGGAATCAAGAAAAAGAAAAAAGAAAATAATTTTTGGTATAAAATTTGGGGAAAATTGTGTTGGGGTGCGTGGTGCGTTCGGTTTATGTGGGGGGGGTGTTGGGGGTTGTGTGTGTTGGTGGGGTTGTGTGTGTCTTCTTTTTACGTTTTTTCACTTAAATGAATTAGACGATGGAGGCAGGGGGGTTGGGGGGGGGGGGGACATAATGAAAAAGGGTTAAGTAGAATAGATAGTTGGTATGAAGCAAATTAAAAGATTTTTTCCAACTTTTATAAAGTATTTAAAAAAACTGGCAAGAATACAAAAAAAAAAAAAACCCCCAACAAAAAAAAATTTACTCTAATTTGAAAAACAAACAATTTTGAATTTCTGTAACGGAGTTGTGAAACAAGCAAAATTAAAAATTCCCACGACCAACTTTAAAAAAAAGAAATACGGGATTCAACGGACAAGGCTAACACATAATAACTCGTGGGTGTGTGTGTGTTGTTTTTGTGTGTTTTGTGTGTGTGTGTGTGGTGTGGTTAAAACCCCATGGGTTAAGCGCTAAAGCGTAGCTCTTTGATCTGATCCTGTTTTCGAGCCCCCCCCCCGGGGCACTCGTTAAAGGTAAATTTTTTTTTCCACCCAGAGTAAATCTTGTACTGTTTTTGACCTCCTCTTTCCGTCACTTGTCTCTAAGTTTTCTTCTTCAGTTCTTCCTGTCTCAATGGTTTCCGGGTGTCTGCTGTAATCCCCCTTTTTTCTCTTCCTCTGTTTTGCCAAGACGTTTTCATGGTTGTGTGAGGCTGTCCCGACTTGTTCCACGGTGTTTATATTAGTCGGCCCGGAGGTGTGCATTTTTTCGTATCCACCAGTGTTGGAATTTGTTGCAACCAAGAAAGCATGGACAACACACAGCTAGGCGAGGGGATGGATGGGCATATCTCCGTCGGGAACAGGGAAACATCGCCCAAACGCCCTCCATGGAACCCCAGAGGGAAAACGCAAAAGGAGACCCCAAAAACACTTGGCGCGGCTGTCGAAACAGAGTGAAGACCTTCCCTACCGGGGGAACCATCCAAGCTGGCCAGGACAGACAGGATGGGAAAAATTTTGTTGTCCCCTCGTGCCATAAGGCCAAAGGCATGATGATATGGAGCTAACTGGGGCCCGACTTACTTCCCGAAAGTTCTTCGGAGAGACCACCATAAACCTGGGGCCCGTTGTGGAAACGCACCCCAAACACTTGCGCAACCTAAAAAACCTGTACTACTTTTTTGGGGTAGGCCAATTGTGCCTTAGAAAGGGGGTTTTGAATGAAAAGTCAAAAAAACCGCGCAGTGTCGGTTTTGTTTCATCCCCGAAGTCGGAATGCAGCTACCTTAATGGGGGAGGGGTGGGGGGGGGGGAAAAAACGATAGCATAGCACACAAAAACCCACCCCCGCGCGTGCCCCCCCCCTCCCCTCCCCCCTCTTTCCTACAACAATCTCCCATGGGTGAAAATTCGACTTGGACGGGGGTCTAGGGGTAACGCGCCTGCTAAAAGAAAAAGTCGGGTCAAAGTTACGGGTTCGAATCCCGTTTGGCCCCCGAAATTTTTTTCCCCCATCCATTAGATATAGTGGGGGTCTGGGCCTATTTCTTTCGGATAAGACGATAAACCGGGTCGTGTTTTACACATAATTTTTTTAGGCACGAAAAAAGAACCCACGGAAAAAGAGAGTTTCCCTCAAATTTTTGTAGAAAAAATCCACTCTGATGGGAGCAAAATACTCGCAGACAGGAAAAAAAAGAAAAAAAAGGTGGCGCTGCCTTGTGGCGACGCGCTCTCCCCGGGGAGAACACCCCGAATTCATGCAGAGAAATCTGCCGGACTTAATTAAAGTGGAAAAATAAATAAATAAAAAAAATAAATGGTAAACACAAGCTGTAAGAGGAAGGAAGATAAAATCTGTTTTTGTGTTGTTGTTATTGTTGTTGTTTTTTTGTTTTTGACGACAGTGTGGAGGTGGGCATAAAAGTGCAAGAGGGGTGTGCTCCTTCACCGAGTGACCTTCACTGAAGCAACTAAAACTACCAGGCCGGGGTACGTACCCCCTCCCCCCCTCTCCCCTCCCTCCCTCTCTTTTTGCCCGTCGTCTGTCGTCTGTCTCTGTTTGTCTTCGGCGCCCAAGAGACAATGACAAAAAAGGACAATGACAATTTCTTTTTTTTCGAGGATAATTATAACTTATGTGCTTTTTAAACAAAAACAAAAAAAACACATTCGTCCCATTCGGAGAGAGAGAGAAGAGAAGAGAGAGGAAGAGAAAAGGGGGAAGAGAAAAATTGAACAATTGACACAATTTTATTGTATTTAGCGATAAAGCATATGCGCTCCCCGGCGCGGGTAACAACGATACGAACCGACGCGATAAAAAATGACAGGAAAACCAGGCAGTGGGGGTATGTACTCAAGACCCGTACTTATTGTCTGTGTCCATTTTAAAACCATTTTTCCCTTTTTTTCCGTCTACACCCCGCGAAGTCAGCCCCTGTAAAAACCGGGAAATAGGCCCCCGAAATGTTTGTAATCCTGTCAGCACTCGCCCCACCCCTCTTGTGTTGTGTGTTTCCACGTTTTCCCCTTTACGAAGTTGGCAACCCGACCGTTTTTCGGAAATTTTTTTTCTCTTCGTTTGAGTCCAAACAACACTTGATTCCTGCCGGGATCCCCTTTCCCAAAGTTTTCCCCAGGATGATTTTCTTGTTTCACCATACAATGTTTTGTCAACCGAACTATGTACCACCCTTCAAAAACCGGTGTTTCTCTTGCGCCCCTTTAATCGACGCTTACCTTTTTGTCAGTTAGAGTAACATTTTACTGTTTCACAAAACCAGTATCAGTATCAGAGTCACCACGTGCAGCCAAACGTCAGCTCTTCCTGACATCAGGGCCTCGAAAAACACCGATCTTTTTGCGTTGCTGGATCACACAGTAGAAAAGTGAAATCTGGTTGGGGTAGGTTTTAAATTTCACTGTAAAAATATTTCTGTGTACACACGGGTTTTTGTTTTCCTTCTGTTTCCACATCAGCAGGGAGTCAATGTAACAAGACCGGTTTTTCCAAGACACTGTATTGTCAATTGGCGACTTGCCTTTTTCTTGGTGTTGTCTACTTCTTTTGAACAAACGCGACGTCTTTGACAGGGGGTTTCTTGCGTTTTTTACTGAAAGGGGGTTACGGTTCAGCACGGTCCGCCCTTTTGTTGACACTGGGCTGTCGCGGCTTTATTGCAAAACGAAACAACACTGCCGCTTCCCCCGCGACTTTCCAACTCGAAACGACGTTGTCGTCAGCAGGGGTTTTTAAAATTGTTATTTTCGTACTGGGGAAAGGCCAGTAATGAATTTTTAAGCTAAAATGCAAAAATTTTCAGCAGCTTCTAACACACCCCCCGTTCAGTTTCCGCCCCTACGTCGTCGGGGAGAGAGGGGAGAGAGGAGGGGGAGAGAGAGACTTTACTTTGAAGGGGGAAAGGAAAGGGGAAGAGAGGGGAGGGAGGGGGGGGGAGGGGGAAAACCAGAAAAAAATATAGAAAAGGGGGAAAATTTTTGCACAGTTTTTTCCGAAAATGGCCCGACTTTTTAAAAAATTTTTTTATTTTTCTTATTTTTTTTATTTTTTTTTTTTAATTTCGAGGGTAAGGGAAAAAACATTCATGTGCTTTTTTTTTTTTTTTAATCAATTCCCGTGTGTATGCAGTTTTGTAAATGTTGTCATCCCTCCCAAACGGCGTCAATGGCCCGCTCTTCGAAAAACGGAACGGGTTTTAACGGGGCAAGAGTTCCGCGGCGTTCGCACACGGGGGTTCGGTTGAGAGAGAAGAGAGAGAGGAGGGAGAGAGGGGAGAGAGAGAAGAGGAGAGAGAGAGAGAAGACGATTTTATGAACAGAAGTTTTTGGTTTAAAAGAAGGGGCAGCCAACTTTTTTCTGTTTTAGTGAAACAAACTGAGAAATGTGTGTGTGTGTGTGTGTTTGTGTGTGTTGTGTGAATCAAAGTCAAACTTTTTTTTCAGATGGTACATTGAATAAACAGTGCGTTAAAATTTAAAAAAAAAAAAAATTTATCAAGCCCTCCGTGTTGTGTGTGTGTGTGTTCGCGCGCGGTGTGTGCGGCGTTGCACTGGTGCGTGTGTGTGTTTGTGCTGCGGGCTTGCACCTTGTGAAGGTGTGTGTTGGGGGGGGGGGGGGGGGGTGCTTGTCTGCATGTCAATATCGCTATATTTCCTGTGTTTTGGTGCTGGCTGCTGCTGTTGCGGTTGCTGCTGCGGTTGCTATTGTTTTGCTGTTCTTTGGTTGCATTTCGTTTGCTTTTTTGACAGTGTTTTGTTTTCGATAATGGTAATTTTTAGCCCACAGAAAGGGGAGTCGTCAAGTAAGGGAAACAAAGGGAATTTTAAAGGGGTTTTACTTGACAGGGTTCCCCCGTTAGTTACCCGAATAAGAATCATTTTTTTTGGGGTAGTTTCAAGAGGTAGCGGGCCCGGGGGTCTAAAGGCGCTGGTTTAAGGCACATCTCTTCGGAGGGTGGGTTCAATCCCCCACCGCTGCCAGTCTTTTTTTTTTTTTTTTTTTTTTAAAGAGGTGTGTGTTGTGGTGTGTGTGTTGTAGGTTTAGTTTTGTGTGTATTTATTATTATTTTTTAATTAACTATTCTTTTTTTACGGGATAATGGGAAATTTGCACACATGTGCTTTTTTTACATCCGGGCCCCCTGTATTAGTTTTGTAAATTTTTTTATCTGTTCTCACCGGCATGCAATGGCCCCTTTCGAAAAACAACAGGATTTAACGTGTACGCAAGATGTTCGCTGCGTTCGCCGAGGGGGGGAAAATTTTAAAGGGGGAGGGGGGAAAGAAAGGGAAAAAAACCCCCCCCCCACCTTTTCCCTTCGGGGTTTGTTGGGTTTGGGGGGTTTTGTGGGGGGGGGGGGTTTTTTTTTGGGGTTTTAATAATTTTTTTTTAAAAAAAACAAATTTATTTTAAACCCCCCGGGGGGGAGGGTAAAACAACCCCCTTGAAAACCCCCGGGTTTTTAAGTGTCCAAAATTTTCGATTGGTGTTGTGTGGTTGGTGTTTTTGTTGTTGTTTTTTTTCGTTGGGCCCCGGAAAGGGGTGGTGGGTTTTGTGTGTGTGTGTGTTTTTTTTTTGTTTTTTTTGTGGGTGGGGAAGTTTTTGGGTTTTTATTTCCGTTTGTTAAGTTTTGTTCTTTTTTCTCGTGTATTAGTATTTTGAGAGAGTTTAAAGTTGTTTTTCTGAGTTGTATTTTTGTTGTTTGTTTATGTTTATTTTAGTTTTATTTGTGGTTTTATGTTGTTTGGTGTTGTTGTTGGTTGGTTTGTTTTTTGTTTTTTATTTTTTAATTTTTAATTTTATTTTTTTTATTAACCTTTTTGGGTTACGTTTATGATTTTTTGTGTAGTTGTAGTATGTATTATGTATGTATGTTGTAGGGTTTATGTTTGTATGTTGTTGTATGTATGTATGTTTTATTTTGTGTTGTTTTGTGGCCTTTATGTTGTTTGAAATTTATTTTAATGTAATTTTGTTTTTAGTGTTTAATTTTATTTATTTAAATTTAAAAAATGTTAATTTAAAAATAAAAAAGAATAAGATTTTTAAAAAAAATGCTTAAGAAATATTGATTATGAGTTGGAGTATTATTGAGAATTTTTTTTAAAAAAATGTTGTAAATTTTTTATGTTTTGGGGATGTAGGTTTTGGGGGGGGGTATGTTTAAAAGGGGTGCCCGCGCCCGGGCTTCCCCTTGGGGTTTTTTCCCGAAGTTCCTCAACTTTTAAAACACCTTGGTAAATAACCCCCCACCCGGGTTCGCCCCCTGCCCCCTCCCCCTTTAAATCCGGTTTCTTTTTTGAACCACCTGGGAAAAATAAAAATTTAAAAAAGAAAATACTGATTTTAAAAAAGCATAAAACACCTTTTCTCGATTTAAAAAAAATTTGGAAAAAAAAAAACCTCCTTTCCCAAAAAAATTTTTAAAAAAAGAAAATGATGTGGTTTGTGCGGGACCCTTTTGGTTTGGTTTAGACAATTTAGTTCCCCCCAGCTGGTAAATGGGGTCCGCCCTTTTCCCCGGGGGGTTTGCTTTTAAAGGGGAAATTTCCCCCCTTTCCCCAAGGGACCTTTCCCCAAATACCTTTTAAAAATTCCCCTTGGAAAGGGGAACATTTTGGAAAAAAATTTTTCTTCTTTGTTTTTTTTTAAAGGCTTTCCACAGACCCCAAGGGAAAAAACCCTTTCCCCCATTCCATTACCCACCCAATAAAAAATTAAAAGGGAAAAAAGGCCCGGGGCTTTTCCCAAAAAATTAAACCCCAAAGCCCAGGGGGTTCCAAGGGGAAAAGGGGGTTTTTTTTTTGTAAAACCCCTTTTTTTCCCGCTGTAAAAGGTTCCCCAAGGGCAGGGAAATTTTTTAAAATAGGGAAGGAAAGGGCCCGGCCTAAGCTTCCCCCCTATACAAATTTTGAAAAAGGGAAGGGAAAAAAGTTAAATTTTTTTCCATTTTAACTGGACTGGGATTTATTTGGGTAGGGCATAGGAAAACCCCAGGGCCCCAAAAGGGAAATTCCCCTGGGGGGTTTTCCCGGGCCCCCCCACGGGTTGACCCGGATTTTGGGGGGCAAAAAAAAGCGGGGGTTTTTTGTGTTTTTAAAATTTTTTTAAAAAAAAAAATACCAAATTTTTTTAAAAACTGAGTTTGGGGTTTAGATAGGGCCAAAAAGGTTTTATTTCGGGTTTTCCCCGGGGGGTGTTTTTGGGTTAAAGGGGGAAAAAACCAAAAAAAAAGGGGTAATTTTTTTAAAAAACCCTTGGCCCTTTTTGGGGGCCCCCGGGGGTGGGTTTGGGGGTTTTGGGCCCAGAAAAAGGGGGGGGGAAAAAATTAAAAATTTTTTTTTTTTGGGGAAAGGGGGAAAAAGGGGTTTTGGGTTTTTTAAAAATCAAGGGTTTTTGGATCGGGGGCGTTTTGATTTGGGGGAATTTTTGGGAAAGGGATTTTTGTCTCCCCACAACCCCACTTACCCAGGGTTATTCCCTTTCTCGATATTCTTTATTATTTATTAACCTCTTTTGGGGTTTTTTTTTTTGTTTTTGTTTTTTTTAATTCCCAAACAAAAAAAATAACAACTTTTTACCCAAACCCGGACGAACTTTACCCACGGCACACAAGGGCCTACTCTTACGAAAGCGGAACTGGATTTAACGTGTGCGCAAGTTTGTTCTGCGGGGTGTTTGCTCACGGGCCTCGGTTTATGTCTCATCCGAAGGACTTTTGGGGAAAGTGGAGTCTGCACTGATGCTAACCCCAGGGGAAAATATTCCCCTTGAAGGGGAAATCAAACCCCGGGTCGTGTGTGTGTGTGTGTGTGTGTTGTGTGTGTGGGGTGTGGTGTGTGTGTGTGAGTGTGTGTGGGCGGAGGGGGGGGGGGGGGGGAGAGTGGATAAAAGTTTATTTTCAGATTTTTAGAGAAGAGAAAAATTGTGTGTGTGAGGAAATATTGCTAAGTTTTGGAAAATAATCATGCGATCTGTTCGTTCTGTATAAGGGACCTATATTTTGGGAAAAAAAGGATATTTATTGTCTCACACACACGCACACACAAGCACATGGGTGCTTATCACATTATCCTCGAAATAATAATAATAATAATAATAATAACAACAACAACAACAAATAAATGGAATTTATATATCGCTATAAAAGAATAAAAATAAAATAAACACACACACACACACAACCACACACAACACACACACACACACACAAACACACGCACACACACGCACACACACGCACACACAGACACACACAGACACGCACATACACGCACACACACACACACACACACACACACACACACACACACGCGCCGCGCGCGCGCGCCCCACACACACACCCCCACACACACCCCACAACACACAAAACACACACACACACACAGAAAAAAACCAAAACAACCCCACTGATGCAAGGGAAGTAAACGTTGATGTAAATCTGAACGTTTTAGTTTTTTTCCCTTGCGTTTAGAATTCTTAAAGTCTCACTTTTTATGGATGGACAAACAGGCGGAATTAGGGAAATGACAACACCCCCCACCCCCACCCCCCACCAAACTAACCCCCCCAAAACGACAAAAAAAAAGTGTATCACCCTTCTCTCCTCCAATGAAAAACACCAAGAAAAACCTAAAGGAAAGGGAGAGGCTTTGAGAGCTGTGAATTCCAGAACGTTGTGGGATGAGTGGGTAGGTGGGTGGGAGGTAGGAGAACTTTCTAGAAAATCAACCAACTTTTTTTGGGGGGGGGGCGGGGTGGGTGGTGGGGGTGGGTTGGGGGGTGGGGGTTTTAGGTGGGGATTTCTAGAAAAAAATAATAAACCTTTAACTGAAAAAGGAACCCTTTAAAATTTTTATACAAACGAGGAGGGGGAAAAAAAAGCAAGCTCTCTCCCCCCCCCCCCCTCCAAAAAACCCCAAAAAAACCCCCACTAACCCCCCCCCCCCTCCCACCCGGAAACACAAAATCACAAATAACCCTGTATTGTAGTATATGGGAAGCTTTATAGTCAACAGCAATAACAATTTCTTATATAAAGAGCACAGGTGAAAACCAGCTGTAGGCTTTGTGTGTGTGTGTGTTTTGGGGTGTTGTGTGTGTGTTGTGGGGTGTGGTGTCTGTGTGCGCGCGCGAGCGCGGCACATTCACGCACGTACGCGTACCTATGTGTGCGCGCACACGCAAAGATGCCGTGTACGTGGTATTCACCGCACTGGCAAACTGAACACGCACGCAAATCCTCAGGCATCATCCACACACGCATACACAATGCGTGTTTATATCCAACTAATGGCGTCTGTTATATAGATTTTGTCTGCAGCGCACCATGTTTGTAATATTATCTGTTTGTTTTAACTATTGATTATTTATCATTGATTGCATGACTGTGCAAGATTAGGTTGAATGCATGCGTTTTGATTTGACGTTGCAAGATATAGCGCTATATAAGTTCCATTTATTATATAGCCCATCTGACCGGGGCCTATACCAATGCAGCGTGTCTACAACGACTGGGAAAGAAATTCGACAAAATCATCGTCTCTGCCAACTTGCCTGAAGCCAAGGCTCTGCTACAGAACGGCACGGTAAGGAACAGACTTATCCCAATCCCCCTTAAAATAATAATTTATTTGACTTGACTTTGCTGACTCAACATGACTTCACTCTGTCTACTGATTTGACTGATCTCATCCCAAACCCCCAAGTGATAATACTTTTGACTTGACTTTCACTGACTTAATTAAACACGACTTAATCCTGTCTACTGATTTTAAACTTATCCCCCCCCCCCCCCAAAAAAAAAAAATCATATCTTTGACTTGACCGTCACTGATTTAAACAATAACTTTATTCTCTCCATTAATTGACTTTAGTCTTATCCCCCCACACCCCCCCCCAACCCCCCCCCCCCCCAACCCCCCCCTACCCCCCAAACCCCCCCCCCCTCTCCCCAAACAAACCCCAAAACCCAACAACATCAGCAAAAAAAAAACCCCAACAACCTAATACTCATAATATATGTGACTACACTTTGAACCGACTTGTAACGTTAGTGACTAAACTTAAAAAAACTGTATAAAACTCCAACTTGACTGACGATCATAATAATAATAATAATGATAATGATAATAATAATAATAATAATAATAAAAAATAAATAACAAATAATAAATGGAACTTATATAGCGCTATATCTTGCAAAAAAAGACAAAATAAAAAAAAAACCCGCATAATATATGCATTCAACCTCATCTGACACAGTCAATAACACAACCAATGACAAACAAATAAAAAATCAATTAGTTTTAACCACAAACAGATAATTATTACCAAAAAAAAAACACCATGGTCGAGCTGCAAGACCCAAATCTATGACAATCAATGAGATGACTCTGCTCTCTGTGTGTGTGTGTGTGTCCAAGGCTCAAGTGATTTTCGCGCCACGCAGATCCATCCCTGACCTGTACGTGTTCCCTGAACGCTTTGCCTGCGCTGACGGGGGCACTGGGATGAGGTGAATGAAGGGTCGAGCTGCCCAGCTGGTGGAACCCGGCCTTCAAGGCTTACTACGCCTGGGTCGCTTCCACGCTTGTGTCAAAGGGACGGTATCAAGTACAACAGTGAGTTTGGCGGAGTTTTTGTTATTGTTGTTTTTTTGTTTTTTTGTTGTGTTTTTGTGTTGTTGTTGGGTTTTTTGTTGTGTGTTTGTGTTTTGTTTGTTTTTTGTTTTGTTTGTTTTTTGGTTTGTTGGTTTGTTGGTTTGTTGGTTTGTGTGTGTGTGTGTGGGGGGGGGGGGGGGGGGGGGGGGGGGGGGGGGGGGGGGGGGGGGTGGTTCTTTTTAAAAGGGTTCTTCAGTGTGGTTTTTGGGGTTTTGTGTGGGGTGAGGGGGGTTGGGGGGTGGGTGGGTGGGGGTTTGGTGGTGGTGGTGGTGGTGTGGTGGTGGGGTGATGGTGGTGGGGGGATGGGGGTGGGGGGGGGGTTGGGGTGGTGGTGGGGTGGTGGTAGTGGGGGGAGGGGTTTTGGTTGGTGGTGGTGGTAGGGTGGTGGTGGTGGTGGGTGGTCTGTGGTGTGTGTCTGTGTGTGTGTGGGGGGGGTGGTGGTTGTGGTGGTGGGATGATGGTGGTGGGATGATGGTGGGTGGGAGGAGGGGGGGTGGGGTGGGGGTGGGGTGTGGTGGTGGGGGGAATGTGGGGTTGTGTGGGTGGTGTGTGGTTTTGTTGTGATGTGGGGTGTGTGTGGGGTTTGGTGGTGGTGTGGTGGTCGTGGTGTGTGTGGTGGGGGGGGGGGGGGGGGAGGGGGGGCCCGGATGGGGTTTTGTTTTTGGGATGGGGTTTGGGCTGGGGTGGGGGTGTGGGGTGTGGGAGTGGTGGGGGTGATGATGGGGGTGGGTGGGTGGGGGGGTTGGTTTTTGGGGTGGGTGTGGTGGGGGTTGGTATGTGATGTGTGTTTTGTGGGGTGGTGGGTGGGGTTGTGTGGGGGGGTTGGGGGAACTTGTGTGTGTTTAAAAGGAAATGGTATCATTTTAACAGTGAGTTTCTTTTAGTTTTTTCAGTGTAGTGTTGGTGGTTGGTGGTGGTGGTGTGGTGTGGTGGTGGTGGTGGTTTGTGTGTGTGTGTGTGGGGAGGGTGGGGGGGTGGGAGGGGTGGGGGTGGGGGATGGGGGGATGTGGGGGTGTGGTGGTGGTGAGGTGGCGGTGATGGTGATGGTGTGTGTGTGTTGTGTGTGTGTGTGTGTGTGGTGTGGTGTGTGTAGGGTGTTGTTTTTGGGTGTTATGTGTGTGTATATGTGTGTGTATATCTGTGTGTGTGCGTTTCTTGAGAAAGACTTAAAAGATATTAATTCTCTCCCATGCCAAAATTGAATGCGCTGGGTCTGACTTGTCAGGCGATTAACGGCAGCGCGGCGCGTTTTTGCTGACATGAAAGACAACAATAGTTGATGTCTGAGAAGAAAGGCAGGAGAATGGACCTAGAAGCAAAACAAAACAAAAAATAGACAAGAAGGAGATGACAGAAAGAAAAGGAACAAGACAGAAACAAAGAGGGGGATAGAAAAGAGGGTCTATGATTACAGATGAGCCTTTCTGTCGCTAGAAATCACTGCCAAACGAAGTTGGCGCGACCGCCAATGTAACTTCATTCTGTCGATGCGAATGCTTCTTGTATGTACGTGACCAGAGCGGTTCATTCATTTGTCAGTACCTCCAACCCCGCTCCTAAAACAGTCGTGTTAGCGATGAAAATTTGCTTCTCATTTTTTTCCCATTTTTTCCTTTTCTCTCTTTTCTCTCTCTCCCCTTCTTCTCTCTCTCTCTCTCTCTCTCTCCTCTCTCTCTCTCTCTTCTCTCTCTCTCTCTCTCTCTCTCTCTCTCTCTCTCTCTCTCTCTCTCTCTCTCTCTCTTCCTCTCTCTCTCTCTCTCTCTCTCTCTACCTCTCTCTCTCACTCTTTTCTCTATCTTCTCTTTACCCTCTCTCTCTTTTCCCTCTCTCTTCTCCCCCCTCTCTCTCTTTCTCTCCTCTCTCTCTCTCAAATTTTTGATGTTTTCAGAATTGTATCTAAAAAAATTTAGATACAATATATATAGCCAGCAAAGAGTGAAGGACAACATCAATCAAAAAAAGAAAAATAAGAAAAATAAAAAAGAAAAAGAGAAAAAAAATACAGAAAAGAAAAGATAAAAAAAAGAAGAGACAAGAAAAGAAAAAGAAAGAAAGAAGAAAAAAAAAAGTTTAGATAATGCTGATGACTGACTATGCCTTGTTGTGTGTGTGTGTGTGTGTCCCATTCATGCGTTGGTTTGAGTGCATGTGTGTGTGATTGGCGTGCGCGTGTGTGTGCGTGAGTGCGCGCGTGTGTGCGTGCATGTGTGTGAGGAGTGTATGTGTGTGGCGCGGCCTGTGTGCGTGCGGTGTGGGGTGTGTGTTTTGGCATGCATATGTGTATGTAGTGTGTTGTATGTGTGTGTATGTGTGTGTGTTGTTTTGGTGTGTGTGTGTGTGTGTGTGTGTGGCGTGTGTGTTGCAGGAAACCATCAACTGTCTGTAAATCCTCTCTACATCTGGCTACTAGGCTCCATCCTCCTGATCACTGCTGGAACAACAGCATCTGGAGAAGCAGACTCCTGAGCAGCCAGACATTTGCAGAACAAAAGCACGAACTTTATAAAAGAAAAAAGCATTCTGTATATAAAACATGTGTAGCTTTGTTGTTGCTGTTACTGTTGTTGTTGTTGCTGCTGTTGTTGCTGCTGTTGCTGTTGTTCGATTTTACGTCTGTTCACTCTCAGTGATATTAGATTGCTGTCGTTGTTATTGTTACTGTTGTTGTTGTAGTTGTTGCTGCTGTTGTTGTTATTGTTGTTGTTGTTTTCTGCTGCTGTTGTTGCTGTTGTTGTTATTGTTGCTGCTGTTGTTGTTGCTGTTGCTGTTGTTGTTGCTGTTGCTGTTGATGTTGTTGTTGCTGGGTGCTGTGTTGTTGTTGTTGCTGCTGTTGCTGCTGTTGTTGTTGCTACTGTTGTTGTTGTGTGTTGTTGCTGTTGTTGTTGTTGCTGCTGCTGCTGCTGCTGTTGTGTTGCTGTTGTTGCTGTTGCTGTTGCTGTTGTTGTTGCTGCTGTTGTTGTTGTTGCTGCTGCTGCTGCTGCTATTTCTGCTGCTGTTGTTGTTGGTGGTCATCTTTGCATCTACTATGATGTGTCATGAAAAAACTGTATGCATATTGCTTTTGTTCCCCCTACCATCACGTTTTTTCATAGAAGTGGATAAAAAACGCTGAGGTGGGGGAAAAGAATGCTTAAAGTATAAATGCTCATGCGTGCACGCGCACAGGCGTACACACGCATTCCTCCCTCCACCCACATACAGAATAGCACAGCGGTTTAAAAGATTAAAAAAATGTTTTGATTCCATCAGTTACTCTTAGGTTTATGTCAAAGGTGACTCAAAATGGTTTAGACTTAAGAGACGAACAGATAAATGATATACTGTTTCTGGATGCAGTGTAATTATAGGAAAGGTCTGAAAAGTGAGGTTTAGAAAAAATAAATGACTGCATAGCCGAACGGTTCCACATGAGAGCATACGACTGTTGTCTACCACTTTGAAAAAAGAAACCCGGTAAAAAAAAAAAGGGGGAGGAGGAGAAAAAGAAGAAAAAGGAAGGGGGAAGAAAAGAAGAAGGAGGAGGAAGAGGAAGAAGAAGAAGAAGGAGGAGGAGAAGGGGGGAAGAAGAGAAAGAAGAGGAAGAAAGACGAAGAGGAAGAAAGACGAAGAAGAAGAAGAAGAAGCAAAATGTATTTTTTTAATCTAAGAGCAGAGTTTTTTCTATTTATATTTTTAAAAGAATATTTACAGTAGCTTGAGATGTAAAACTCAGTATCACAAAATTTATTCCACACAAAAATAATTAAGCCTGCGTGATACTTTGGCTGTGCTGAACAAATGAATCAACAGAAAGCTGCATGCATGTATATGAAAATCTTACAATAATTATATATGTCCATAGCTAGACTTCATTTGTTGCATTTTTGGGGGGTTTGTAAGCATATTGAACGATGAACACTAAAGAGTGAGCGATGAACAGTATTTATTCTTCAGGTCACCAGCCCCTAGAATGGGGGTCAAACCAAACATAACAAAACAAAGCCATAACAAGACATGACATAAATTATATGGCAACTGCCAAAACATAACTAACGTGAACATAGGACTATCCAACAATGAGACAAAACGATCTAATCTAAACGGTTGTGTACATTAAACAGTTATTCAATATCCATTCACCAAATTTTCAACATACTCCTGCCGTACTTTGATACCACTTTAAGTCACGAGATTTCTCTCCGTGAAATTCGGGCTGCTCTCCCCGGGGAGAGCGCGTCACCACAAGAGCAGCACCACCCTTTTTTTTTCTTCTCTTTTTTGGGTGATACTATAACTACCTTACTTGGAGTATTCAGCAACAATTGAAGGTCCAGTTGTCATGTTTCCATTCTGTGAGATTGCAGCTAGCTATGTTCTCCGCACAGCGCTGAGCATCAAGCCGCTGTCTATCTCACCTTGAAAACCGAAGCAACTGATGTATGGCACTACAGTACAAAGCACTGAATAGATAAAAGCTGAGATTACGAATGGAAGAACCTGAACCTACTGAGAGAATATATGTGTCATGTTGACAAAACATGACCTGTAAGCCTAATGTCAATACGCTTTATATATGTCAAGCGTTGTTTATAAATTCATATTATATCGTTTTCATTATGTTCATTTAACATTCTTTTTAAAGCAATCACGATCATTTTGGCAGGTTTTACGTGTGTAATGGTATAGCTACAATGTGTTTATTTGTTGAAAGTTGCAGTTTCAAAACGGGACGGCATTATTTCATTTTCACTCCTGTTTCAATGAGGTAGAGAAAGATAAGTGTTTTGTAGCTTTGTTTTCGGTTTAAGGTTGTATAGCTTTTTTTGTACTTTTTGTAATTTTCTACTATGTTTGTTTCGCGTATTTGGAATAAAGGATTGTTGATGATTAAAACTGTCTTAACTTTTTGCTTGCTGCTGCTCCTGAGTCTAACAGATACGTATGTGCTGTTTTATTACTTTTATTTTATTTGTCTGTGTGTCTCTCTGTCTACCTGTCTTTCTATGAGTCTGTATTTCTTTTGCTTTTCACACACACACACACACACACACACACACACACACACACACACACACACACACACACACACACACAGAACGTAAACACAGACGCACAGACCCACAGACCCACACACAGAGCGCACACACATACAGACAGACACACACACACACAGAAAGCACACACATACAGATAGCACACACAGACCCACAGACACACACACGCACACACATACAGAGCGCACACACAGACACACCCCAGAACGCACACACAACACACACACAGAATGCACACACAGACACACAGAACGCACACATACAGCATTTCCACCAAAAGCACTCAAAGAGAAAAAAGGAACACAAACGAATAGAGGTCAAAGGGATACCAAAAAAAAAGTGACATACTTTACTCAGCAGAAGTGAGAAGAAGAAAAAGGAAGAGGAGAAAAAGAAGATTAAAAACAAGAAGAAAGAGAAGAAAAAGGAACAGAAGAAAAACGAGAAGAAAAAAGAAGAGGAGGAGAAGATGATTATTTCTGTTTTTCTCATGATGTCATGTGCCAACGAGAACGACCTCAACCTTGTCAACTGAGGTTAAGTACTGACGTACATTCAGTATACAAGTACAACAAAAATCCTGTGCAAACAATCCCGAAAGAAACCTGTCCTCTATCCTGAGTTTTCTGCAGCATCAGCAGCAGCGCCACCAGCATCAACAACAGGATTCAGTTCTTAAAAAAAAAGTCAGTCTCTAGGTAAAAAGTTTGATTATCTCCCCTCCCATACTATGGCTCCCCGCGACATCTTCAAAAATACCCTAAATCACAGTTAAACAAAAAGCGCAGAAACACCCCCAAACAAATCCCCATTAATTTAGCTTGCTCTTCGCAACACTGCTGACCCCATCTTGACCCCTAGAACAGGATTCAGACGTGCTAAGTTGACACGCAGAACAAACTGTTGTGGTAGGTTGTCATGTATGTTTATCTCCCTTTGACCTACCGAGAGAAGAGGCTTAGCCCTCCCCCCCCCCCCCCCCCCCCCCCCCCCGTCTCCTTACACACACACACACACACACACACGAAAAAAAGCAATGCACTGCTTATTTAATGTACCATCTGAAAATAAAAGTTTGACTTTGACTTTGACTTTGACACACACAAACACACACAAACACACACCACGCACGCATACACACACACACACTACACACACACACACACACACACACACACACACACACACACACACACACACACACACACACACACACAACACGTACGCAGGCATACCCCCACCCGCACGCACGCACGTATGCACGCAAAACAAATTGTAGCAGGTGGTCATGTTAATCAGCAAATGTCCTGCAGAGAGAAGAGGCTTAATACTGGCCTGAAACGGACACAACACTTTCATATCCTCCATCACACACACACACACACACACACGCACGCACGCACGCACGCACGCACGCACGCTTGCACGCACGCATGCACACACAACACACATACTCCCCCCCCAAGACATTCACACACACACACTACACACACAAATACACGCACACATGCACACACACACACACACTCCCCCCCCCCCCCCAACACACACACACCACACCACAAACGCACACACACACACACACACACACACATACACACACACACACACACACACAACACACACACACACACACACACACACACACTCGCCTCCCCCCCAAAAAACCACACACCACACCACACATGCACACACACACACAAATACACCTACACACACATGCACACACACATTCACACACACACAGAGCAGGACCACATAAGTAGCTTCAATGCTGATAAGTGATCTAAAAAAAAGGACATATAGATAACGTTGACAGATGATTTGACAAACTTACATGCCTCCGTTTGGTTTTGTTTGTTTGTTTGTTTGTTTATATGTGTATAGCATGCTCCAAAGGCACATCATTACAAATGTTGTTTGGCAGCTGGTCTATCTATCTATCTATCTATCTATCTATCTATCTATCTATCTCTCTATCTCTCTATCTCTCTATCTCTCTATCTATCTATCTATAAAAGTTACTTTGAAAAGAACTACATAGGCTGCAGCAAATGTAAATCAATACAAACATACTAAAGTAAAACAAATAATGAGTAAAACTATGACAACTGTATTTCTGTAAATACTTTTTGCTTGTGATTTTCATTGAAATAACGTAGGCCTATGGCTTAAAATGAGAGAATTGAAAAAAAAAAAAGATGGCCTTTAAACAGAAGACATAGCTTTTAGCTGGAATCAAGTAAAAGAGAGAAAAGAAAATAATCTTTGTTATACAATATAGGAATGTGTGTGTGTGCGTGCGTGCGTGTGTGTGTGTGTGTGTGTGTGTGTGTGTGTGTGTGTGTGTGTGTGTGTGTGTTGTGTATAAAAGCCTAGTGGTTAGAGCGCTAGAGCGTTGAGCTCGTGATCTGATGGCCTGTGTTCGAGCCCCCCACCGAGGCACTCGTTCAAGGTGAATTTTTTCCACCCAGAGCTAACATCTCTGTACTGTTGTTTGTACCTCTCTCTTATCCGCTCTGACTTTGTCTCTAAGATTTTCTTCTTCAGTTCTCTCCTGTTCTCAATGGCTTGCCAGGTGTCTGCTGTAATCCACCTTTTTCTCTTCCTCTGTCTCTGTCCTAAGCACGTTTCACTGGCTTGTGTGTAGGCTGTCCTGACTTGTTTCCACACGGTGTTTATATTAGTCGTGTCCGGAGGTGAGCAGTTTTCAGTATCCACCAGTGCTTGGAACTTGTTGCAACCAAGAAAGCATGGACAACATCATCATGCATAGGCGATGGGGATGGATAGGGCATATCTGCCGTCGGGAACAGGGAAACATCGCCCGAACAGCCCTCCACTGGACACCAGAGGGAAAACGCAAACGAGGACGACCCAAGAACACTTGGCGTCGGACTGTCGAAACAGAGCTGAAGACCTTCCAACATACCTGGGGAACCATCCGGAAGCTGGCCCAGGGACAGACAGGAGTGGAGAACATTTGTTGCTGCCCTACGTGCCACTAAGGCACAAAGGCATTGATGATGATGATGATGAGAGCTAACATCGGTGCCGACTCTACTTCCCCGAAAGTCTTTCGGATGAGACCACCATAAACCTAGGTCCCGTGTGTGGAAACGCACACAGAACATCTTGCGCACACCTGCAAAACCTGTACTGCTTTTTTGGTGGAGTAGGCCAATGTGTGCCTGTAGAAACGGGTGAATGAAAATGTCAAAGAAACGCGTCAGTGTCGTGTTTATGTTTCATCACCGAAGTCGGAATGCAGCTACCTTAATGGGGGAGGGGTGGGGGTGGGGGTAAAAACGATAGCATACGCACACACACACACGCGCGCGTGCCCCCCCCTTCCCCCTCCCCTCCCAACCCCTCTTTCCTACACACACATCTCACCATTGGGTGAAATTCGACTGGATCGGTGGTCTAGAGGTAACGCGCCTGTCTAGAAAGAGAAAAAGTCAGGGTCGGAAGTATACAGTGGTTCGAATCCCGTTTGGACCCGAAACTTTTCCCCCATCCATTAGATCATGAGTGGTGGTCTGGGCGCTAGTCTTTCGGATAAGACGATAAACCGAGGTCCCGTGTGTTACACATAATTATTTAGCGCACGTAAAAGAACCCACGGCAACAAGAGAGTTGTCCCTGGCAAAATTTTGTAGAAAAAATCCACTCTGATAGGGAGACAAAATACATCTGCAGACAGGAAAAAAAAAGAAAAAAAGGTGGCGCTGCTCTTGTGGCGACGCGCTCTACACGGGAAGAGCAGCCCGAATTTCATGCAGAGAAATCTGCCGTGACTTAATTAAAGTGGTATAAATAAATAAATAAATAATTTATTGGTAAACATCAGAGCTGTAACCGAGGAAGGAAGAGATAAAAACCATGTCGTTGTTGTTGTTGTTTTG
>CM054135.1:22697712-22700277 GCA_028751875.1 Rapana venosa
TGGGGGAACTGTACTGAAGCCAAGGCATGGCGCAAACGGTCACCCATCCAAGTGGTAACCACGCTCGACGCTGCTTAACTTGGCTGGGGGAAAAGCGAGTGCTCCGACCACTGAGCTATCCCGTCCCCTTACGACCACATAGGGACACCGTTAACCTTATTTATTGATGATTTATGTCCTCCGATGTCTACAGGGTTGATGGCGGGATGGTTCGACTCGTGTCCGGGCTACGCCATCTCACTGGATCGGCGCAGCGCCTTCGACTTTACCGACCCCTTTCTCAGCAGCGGTGCCTACTTTTCCGTGCTGCCTGACAATCCCCAGGGCTTCGATCCCGACAGCCAGGATTATTCCGGTTTCGTGCTGAGTGAGTGTCTTTGAGTTGAGTTATTATGACATGGTGTGTGTGTGTGTGTGGTGGGGTGGGGGTGGGGGGGATGAGTGGAGAAAAGTTTATTTTCAGATTTTTAGAAAAGAGAAATTGTGTGTGGAGAGAGAGAGAGAGAGAGAGAGAGAGAGAGAGAGAAGAGAGAGAGAGAGGGAGGGGAAATTTTGTAAAGTTTTGGAAAATAGTTATGTGATCTATTCGTTCTGTATAAGGGACCTATATTTTGGGAGAAAAAGGATATTTATTGTCTCGCGCGCACGCACCACACACACACACACACACACACACAAGCATATGAGGGCTTATTCCATTATCCTCGAAATAAAAGAATAAGCCTCACCCCCCCCCCCCCCCCACAGAAACACCCCCCCCCCCCCCAACCCCCCGACTGTTGCAAGGGAGGTAAACGTTGATGATAAATCTGAACGATTAGTTTTTTCCCTTGCGTTAGAATTCTTGAAGTCTCACTTTTTATGGATGGACAAACAGGCGGAATTAGGGAAATGACAACATCCCCCACCCCCACCCCCCACCAAACTAACCACCCAAACGACAAAAAAAAAAGTGTATCACCCTTCTCTCCTCCCAATGAAAAACACCAAGAAGACCTAAAGGAAAGGGAGAGGCTTTGAGAGCTGTGAATTCCAGACCGTTGTGGGATGAGTGGGTAGGTGGGTGGGAGGTAGGAGAACTTTCTAGAAAATCAACCACTTTTTTTGGGGGGGGGGGGGGCGGGTGGGTGGTGGGAGGTGGGGGTGGGGCTTTCTAGAAAAAACCAACAACCTTTAACTGAAAAAGGAACCCTTTAAAACTTTTATACAACCGAGGAGGAGAAAAAAAGCAAGCTTTCTCCCCCTCTCCAAAAACCCCCCAAACAAACCCCACTAACCCCCCCCCTCCCTCCCACCCGGAAACACACATCACAAATAAACAACAGCTTCAATACACTTTGGCAATGCATCAGTCCCTTTATCCACTGCTGTGAAGTATCTAGGGGTCATTATTGACAACACACTCTCCATGCAAAAATTCATCACTCAGACCTGCCAGTCCTGCTACTATCAATTACGGCGTATTAGTGCAATTCGAAAGTACCTGTCCACAGATGCAACTTCCAAACTTTGTTGCGTCTCTCATTCTTTCACGTCTGGACTATTGCAACTCTCTGTTGGCTGGTCTGCCAGCATCATCAATCCAATCCCTTCAACGTATACAAAACTCTGCAGCTCGTCTAGTCCTCAGAAAGAAAAAGTCTGAGCATATTACCCCTCTCTTGCAATCTTTCCACTGGCTGCCTGTGCCACAGAGAATAAACTATAAGATCAGCACCCTCTGTTACAAATGTCTCCACAAAACAGCACCCGCCTACCTCTGTGAATGTCTTCACTTGTACACTCCTTCTCGTTCTCTTCGCTCTGCTGCAGATACCTTGTCCTTACGAATACCTAGATTCAACCAATCCAACATCGGCCGTCGCTCTTTCTCTATTTCTGGTCCATTGATGTGGAATGATCTCCCTCTCTCTCTCTCCGCCAAAAGCCTTCTTATGACACTTTTAAATCCAGTCTCAAGACATATTTATTTCAAACCTAAGATTTCCCTCTCATGCCTCATATCATAGTTTTTCCCTGCCTTCAACAGCCAAGATTCTATTGCCCTGCCAGGGTGTGTGACCACTGTGTGTGTGTGTGTGTGTGTGTGTGTGTGCGTGCGTGTATGTGTTTGTGCCTGTGTGCACATTTGGACTTGATGGAATTATTGCTTGTCACTGGTTGTATGACTGTGTAAGAATGAGTTGAGTGCAAGCGCTTTGATTTGTCTCTGCAAGATATAGCGCTATATAAATTCCATTTATTATTATTATTATTATTATTAAACCTGTATTGTAGTATATGGGAAGCTTTATAGTCAACAGACAATAACAAGTTTTTATATAAAGAGCAACAGGTGAAAACCAGCTGTAGGCTTTGTGTGTGTGTGTGTGTGTGTGTGTGTGTGTGTGTGTGTGTGTGTGTGCGTGCGCGCGCGCGCGAGCGCGAGCGCGGCACATTCACGCACGTACGCGTACCTATGTGTGCGCGCACACGCAAAGATGCCGTGTACGTGGTATTCACCGCACTGGCAAACTGAACACGCACGCTATCCTCAGGCATCATCCACACACGCATACAAAATGC
>CM054135.1:22700777-22705777 GCA_028751875.1 Rapana venosa
ACAACAACAGCAAAGCGCAACAATAGCAACCGCAGCAGCAACCGCAACGCAGCGCAGCAGAAGCACTAGCAAAAACGGGGGATAGTATTGCCACATTGACTCTGCGACAAGCACCCCTCCCCCCCCCCCCCCCCACACACACACTCACAGGCGTGCAACCCCGCACGCACAAACACACACACGCACACGTGCACGCACGCACACACAGCGCGCACACACTCACACACACACACGATGGCTTGATGATTTTTTTTAATTTAACTGCACTGCTTATTCAATGTACCATCTGAAAATAAAAGTTTGACTTTGACTTATCACACACACACACAACACACACCCACACACTTTCTCAGTTTGTTTCATTAAAACAGTTAAAAGTTGGCTGCCCCTTCATGTTGGGCCAATAATCTTTCTGTTCATAAAATCATAGTCTCTCTCTCTCTCTCTCCTCTCTCTCTCTCTCTCTCTCTCTCTCTCTCTCTCTCTCTCTCTCTCTCTCTCTCTCAACCGAAGCCCGTGTGCAAAACGCACGCGGAACATCTTGCGCACACGTTAAAACCCGTTCCGTTTTTCGGAAGGCAGGCCATTGTACGCCGGTTGAAGGGATGACAACATTTAAAAAAACTGCTACACACGGGGACTGGATAAAAAAAGCACATGAATGCTCTCTCTCTCTCTCTCTCTCTCTTCTCTCTCTCTCTCTCTCGCTCTCTCTCTGAATGGGACTGAATGTTTATAAAAAATAAAAATTAAAAAATAAAAAGCACATGGATGCTTATTCATTATCCTCGAAATAAAAGAAATTGTCATTGTCACTTTCATTGTCATTGTCTCTTCGGGCGCAGACAGACAGACAGAGACAGACTGACAGACTGACTGACTGACAGAGAGAGGGAGAGAGGGAGGGAGGGGGGTACGTACCACGGCCTGGGTAGTTTATGTTGCGTTCAGTGAAGGTGCACTCGGTGAAGGGAGACAACACCATCTTGCACTTCTTATGCGCCACCTCACACACTGTCGTCAACAACACAAAACAACAACAACAGCAATAACAACAACATGGTTTTTATCTCTTCCTTCCTCGGTTACAGCTCTGATGTTTACCAATGTATTTATTTATTTATTTATACCACTTTAATTAATTAAGTCACGGCAGATTTCTCTGCATGAAATTCGGGCTGCTCTCCCCGGCGGAGAGCGCGTCGCCACAAGAGCAGCGCCACCTTTTTTTTTCTTTTTTCCTGTCTGCAGATGTATTTTGTCTCCCTATCAGAGTGGATTTTTTCTACAAAATTTTGCCAGGGAAACTCTCTTGTTGCCGTGGGTTCTTTTCGTGCCCCTAAATAATTATGTGTAACACACGGGACCTCGGTTTTCGTCTTATCCGAAAGACTAGCGCCCAGACCACCACTATGCTCTAATGGATGGGGGGAAGTTTCGGGCCCAAAAGGGATTCGAACCACGTATACTTTCGACCCGGACCTTTTTCTCTTTCTAGACAGGCGGGGTTACCTCTGCCCACCGATGCAGTCGAATTTCACCCAATGGTGAGATGTGTGTGTAGGAAAGAGGGGCTGGGAGGGGAGGGGGGGGGGGGGCACGCGGCGCGTGTGTGTGTGTGGTATGCTATCGTTTTTACCCCCACCCCTACCCCTCCCCATTAAGCTAGCTGCATTCCGATTCGGGATGAAAAATAAACACGACACTGAGCGTTCTTTGACATTTTTATTCACCCGTTTTTTACAGGCACACAATGGCCTACTCCACCAAAAAGCAGTACAGGTTTTGCAGGTGTGCGCAAGATGTTCTGTGTGCGTTTCCACACACGGGACCTAGGTTTATGGTGGTCTCATGCGAAGGACTTTCGGGGAAGTAGAGTCGGCACCGATGTTAGCTCTCATCATCATCATCATCATCAATGCTTTGTGCCTTAGTGGGGACGTAGGGCAGCAACAAATGTTCTCCCCTCTGTTGTCCTGGGCCAGCTTCCGGATGGTTCCCCAGGTTTTGTTGGAAGGTCTTCAGCTCTGTTTCGACAGTCCGACGCCAAGTGTTCTTGGGTCCCTCTCGTTTGCGTTTTCCCTCTGGTGTCCAGTGGAGGGTGTTCGGGCGATGTTTCCCCGTTCCCGACGGCAGATATGCCCTATCCATCCCATCGCTTATGCTGATGATGTTGTCCATGCTTTCTTGGGTTGGCAACAAGTTCCAAGCATGGTGGATTTCTGAAAACTGCACACCCCCGGACACGACTAATTAAACACCGTGTGTCAGGACGCCTAAACACAAGCCAGTGAAACGTGTTGGGGAAAGAGACAGGGAAGGGAAAAAGGTGGTTTACAGCAGCACCTGGAACCCCATTGAGAACAGGAGAGAACTGAAGAAAAAAAATCTTAGAGACAAAGTCGGAGCGGATAAGAGAGAGGTACATACAAACCCAACAGTACAGAGAGGTTTAGTTTCTGGGGGGAAAAAAATTCCCCTTGAACGATTTCCCTCGGTGGGGGGGCTCAAAACCGGCCCATCAGATCACGAGCTCAACGTTTCTAGCCCCTCTAACCACAAAGGCCCTTTTATACACAACACCCACACACACAAAACACAAAAACACACACCACACACCACGCAGCCCACAAAACATTCCTATATTTTATAAAACGATTCTTTTCTTTTCTCTCTTTTACTTGATTCCAGCTAAAAAGTTGTTTTTTGTTTAAAGGCCTTTTTTTTTTTTGTTTCAATTCTTTCATTCTAAGCCATGGGGCCTCGTTTTTTATTTCAATGAAATCACAAGAAAAAAGTAATTACGAAATACAGTTGTCTTTATTTTTATCATTATTTTGTTTTTACTTTATTAGGTTTGTATTGATTTAAATTTTTCTGCAGCCTAAAGTAGTTCTTTTCAAAGTAACTTTTATAGATGGATAGGGTAGATAGATAGTTTGATAAAGATAGATAGATTTGACAGGGTAGATAGATAGAAGACAGAAGACAGGCGACAGACAGATTTGATAGTTTATAGATGAAGATAGTAGATAGATTGATAGATGGGTAGATAGATAGTTAAAATAGATGACCAGCTGCCAAAAAAAATTTTTTAATGTGTTCCTTTGGAGATGTTACGCCCTAGGGGGTGTTGTGTTCAGTAAGGTTCGTTTTTCTTTAAACCCTTTTGTTTTTTTCTAAAAAAACATCTCTTTTAAAACCCCCCCTAAAGAGGGGGGGAAAGAAAGAAGACCAAAAACGAAAGAAAAAAATAAAAGGGCCAAATGGTGAAAGAAATTTTAACAAAAGTGGGAAAATAATTTTTAAAAAAACAAAATGATAATTTAAAGACGACGACGAGGGTGATTTACGATGACGATGAGATTGTTGTAGCGTTAAATAGTAGTAGTAGTAGTTTGTAGTTGTAGTGTTAGGAAAAGGGGTAGAAGGTTTGGATTTGTAGTAGTAGTTTGTAGGCTAGTGGTAGGCTTGGGGTAGTAGTAGTAGTAGTAGCTAGTATGTAGTAGTAGTAGTAGTAGTTTAGGGGGGTTTTGTTGTGTAGTTTGTAGTTAGTTGTAGGCTAAATAGTAGTAGTGAAATAGGGAGTAGTAGTAGGAGGAGGGGAGGGAGGCTAGTAGTTGTAGTAGTAGTAGTTGTAGTAGTATTTGTAGTAGGCTAGTGGTAAGGGTTATTTTTTTAGTTGTAGTAGTGTTGTAGGTAGTAAATAGTAGTAGTAGAGTAGTATTAAATTTGTTGTTGTGGGGAGTAGTAGCAGTAGTGTAGTGTTTGTTGTAGTTGGCTAGTAGTAGTTGTAGTAGTCAAGGAAATTTTTATAGCGAAGGGAAAGGGCAAAAAGGGAAAGGGAAAAGGGAAAGACAGGGGTGGGGCTTTTTTGAAAAAAAATCATTAAGGAAAAATAACACCTTCTTTGATCAGATCAAAGTTGAAGCCTTTTAATCTCTCCGACAGGGTTTCTGCACACAAAAACCCACACACCACAAAACACACACACACACAAAACACACAACACGGGTTATCTTCCCGGATATTTCTCTTGGATATTTGCACAAAAAAAGAAAAGTGGGATTCATCCATACTCAAATGCTTGGGGTGCGTGCTGGAGTGTGGTGCCCAAGTGCATGGTTTCGTGTGTGTGTGTGGGTGTTGGGGTTTTGTGTGGTTGGGTGTTGTTGTGGTGTGTTGTGGGTGTAGTTTGGGGGCGCGCGCGCGCACGATATGGGGCCCATGTATGTGCGCGCGCCCCAAAAGCGTTTTGTTGCGCCTTTTGTTCCCATATGTACATAAAATGGGTTTTTAAATTTTTTTTTATTTTTTTATTCCCTTTTTTTCGAGGATAATGTAATAAGCAAATGATATGGGTTTTTTTCATTGTCCCCCTGTGTATGCGGTTTTGTAAAAAAAAAGTCATCTGTTCCAAACCCGGGACACAATTTGGCCCCCCCTTTACGAAAAGCGGGAAAAGGATTTAAAAGTGTGCGCAAAATGTTTTTGCGTGCATTTGCCCCACGGGGCCTCGGGTTTTTAAATCTCTTTCCCAAGGATTTTTGGGGGTGGGTGGGGGTCGCATGATGTATCCCGGGGGGAAAAATCCCCTTGAACGGGGAATCGAACCTGGGGGCGACAGATTGCGAGCGCCCAATGTTTTTGACCACTAGGTGTGTGTGTGTGTGGTTTTGTGAGGGGTGTTTGTTGTGTGTGTGTGTTTTGTTGTGTGTGTGTGTATTTTGTGTGTTTTGTGTGGGGAAAATATAAATATGTATATTTATATATATTTTAAAATGTATATTATAAAAATATATATTATTTTTTTATATTTTATATATATAATATATATAATATTTATATATATTTTATATAATATTTATTATGAAACCCATAAAAAAAAAATTAAACCCCGTCAAAGTTGTGTTGTCTGGCCTTAACAATTTTGGGTTTATTTTTTGTTGATTTTTTTTTTTTTTTTCACCGAGCAAAAGCCTCAAGCAGCAAAAAAACAC
>CM054135.1:22710777-22718277 GCA_028751875.1 Rapana venosa
CACTAATTCATTGGAAAAAAACTTCCACAATTATTTCTCTCGTGGAATATTCATAGAAAAAATTCCACAAGGATCTCTCTCTCTCTCTCTCTCTCTCTCTCTCTCTGTCTCTCTCTCTCTTAGTTTCATCTTGAAACAATAAGAAAAAATGTCAATAATAAAAGAAACAATGAACGACAGAAACATAAACAGAAAGAACAGAACCGAACAGGAAAAGCCAAACAAAACAAACAAACAAACAAACAAAACCAAACGGAGGCATGTAAGTTTGTCAAATCATCTGTCATCGTCATGTTGATGTCATTTTTAGATCACTTTTTTTATATATATTCTTTATATATCGACCATAATGGAATAAGCACTTATGTGCTTTTTTACATCAAGTCCCCGTGTGTGTGCGGTTTTGTAAATCCTGTCATCTGTTCCCACCGGCACACAATGACCTACTCTTACGAAAAGTGGAACAGGATCTAACGTGTGCGCAAGATGTTCTGCATGAGTTCGCACACGGGGCCTTGCTTTTTAGTCACATCCGAAGGAAGGATGGAAGGAGTGGAGTCTGCACTGATGTTAACTCCAGGGGAAAATATCCCCCTTGAACGGGAATCGAACCCGGGTCATTAGATTGCGAGCGCAATGTTCTAACCACTAGGCTATCCCGTCCCCCAGCTTATCAGTATTGAAGCTACTTATGTGGTCCTGCTCTCTCTCTGTGTGAATGTGTTGTGTGTGTGTGTGTGTGTGTGTGTGTGTGTGTGTGTGTGTGTGTGTGTGTGTGTGTGTGTGTGTGTGTGTGTGTGTGTGTGTGTGTGTGTGTGTGTGAGTTGTGTGTGTGTGTGTGTTGTGTTGTGTTGTGTTTGGGGAAGTGTGTGGGGTTTTATTTTATTTTATTTTATTCCAAACGATATAGTAGCCCAAACAGAAAGAACAGAACCGAACAGGAAAAGCCAAACAAAACAAACAAACAAACAAACAAAACCGGTGGGCTACTATATCGAGGATATTGGAATAAGCACTTATGTGCTTTTTTACATCCAGTCCCCGTGTGTATGCGGTTTTGTAAATTCTGTCATCTGTTCCCACCGGCACACAATGGCCTACTCTTACGAAAAGCGGAACAGGATTTTAACGTGTGCGCAAGATGTTCTGCGTGCGTTCGCACACGGGCCTCGGTTTATAGTCTCATCCGAAGTGTGTGTGTGTGTGTGTTTGTGTGTGTGTGTGTGTGTGTGTGTGTGTGTGTGTGTGTGTGTGTGTGTGTGTGTGTGTGTGTGTGTGTGTTCGTGTGTGTGTTAGGGGAGGGGGCAGTGTGTGTGTGCAAGCCTGCGCACGTGCGTGCGTGCGAGCGTGCGTGCGTGCGTGCGTGCGTGCGTGCGTGTGCGTGCGTGCGTGCGTGCGTGCGTGCGTGCGTGCGTGCGTGCGTGCGTGCGTGGTGCGTGCGTGCGTGCGTGCGTGCGTGCGTGCGTGCGTGCGTGCGTGTGTGTGTGTGTGTGTGATGATGGAGGATATGAAAGTGTTATGTTCGTCTCAGGCCAGTATTAAGCCTCTTCTCTCTGCAGGTCATTTGCTGATTAACATGACCACCTGCTACAACAATTTGTTCTGCGTGCATACGTACGTGCGTGCGTGTGGTGGTATGCGTGCGTAGGTGTGTGTGTATATGTGTGTGCGTGCGTGTGTGTTTGTGTGTGTGTGTATGAAAGGGGGGTGGGGCTACTATTCAGGCGCTTTGATTTGTCTGTGCAAGATACAGCGCTATATAAATTCCATTTATTATTATTATTATTTGGCCGTCAGCTCCTGGGCTTTATCACAGTTCTTGATTAAACCATTGACGCTGGGGGCAACAGCAAGGTGAGAGGCTGTATAACCAGTGGCTTTCCCACTCATGGAATTCCACTTTACAGCTTAGTCTTTAGTGATCGACTATGACTCTCTGACTAGGAGGCTTAACTCGCACAGTCCTTATGTGCTGCAGCCCTGGGGGCTGGTTGGCCTTTGGAGAACATCTCCAACGCTGACTGTCCTTATGCCAACTTGGCCGAGAGAGTGGGGATGTGCTGTGGGCGAGGCATCTCCACTATAATCAAATTTCTGCCCAGTTTCCAAAACAGCAGCTGCCTCCTCTGCTGTTTTGGAGGTCATCGTCGGACACGACGGACAAACATACATTATTATTATTCTCCCGGTAGGTCAAAGGGAGATTAACATACAAGACAACCTACCACAACAATTTGTTCTGCGTGTCAACTTAGCACATCGGAATCCTGTTCTAGGGGTCAAGATGGGGTCAGCAATGTTGCGAAGAGCAAGCAAAATTAATGGGGATTTGTTTGGGGGGTTTCTGCGCTTTGGTTTAACGGTGATTTAGGGTATATTTGAAGATGTCGCGTGGAGCCATAGTATGGAGAAGGGAGATAACCAAACTTTTTACCTAGAGACTGGCTTTTTGTTTAGGAACTGAATCCTGTTGTTGTTGCTGCTGGTGCTGCTGATGCTGATGCTGCTGCTGCAGAAAACTCAGGATAGAGGACAGGTTTCTTTCGGGATTGTTTGCACAGGATTTTTGTTGTACTTGTATACTGAATGTACGTCAGTACTTAACCTCAGTTGACAAGGTCGAGGTCGTTCTCGTTTGCACATGACATCATGAGAAAAACAGAAATAATCATAGATACAGCAGGTACAATCTGGAGGGATCATAAATATATTTTTGTGGATGCTTAGTACTTTTATATATAAATACGCGTCCATCATCTGACTTCAGGGATAATTATCTCCTCCTATAGAAAATGGAAACAGGGGCAATGGGAACTACAGCAAGAAATGGAGGTGATTTTGTTGCGTCAGAAACTTGCCTGAGAAGCATAAACTGGACGTAAAAAAGCACACGAGTTCTTCTTCTTCTTCTTCAAACGCTAAGACAGCAACTCCTGAGGCCCTGACAAATGCTGCCGTGCGCTGAAAGCCCTTCGGGGGTCCAAAGAGTTTGTGCCTCATCAGCAGGTCAGCAGGCCAGATATCGGCCCTCAGGTTTTGGTGTGTTGGACAGGTCTGGAGGAAGTGTTCCACTGCCATGGGAGAAGTGTCATATTGGCACGCCTCAGAATCACTTATGTGGAACTTGGTAAACATGTGAAGTTTGAGTCTGCAGTGCCCAGTCCTCAGCCTCACAATTGTTACTTGGTCTTCTCTGGGCTTCTTCATTATCTTCGAAATAAAGGCATTTCATTTCATTTCATTTCATTTGATAAACCCCCATAATTACAACAACAACAAAACAGCAAGAACACATCTTTTGAACAAAGTTCTTGGCAAGTAGACTGTGAAATTAAAGACTAGAGCATTTGAACAAAGTCATCAGCAATGAGACTGTGAACATGAATGAAAGAACACAGCGTTTGAACAAAGTCCGTGGAAAAGAAGGATGTGAAATTAAAGAACACAACAAGTGAACAAAGTCCTCGGTAGTTAACCTGTGCAATTAAAGAACACAGCGCTTGAACAAAGTCCTCAGCAATCAGCCGGTGAAATGAACTGACCAGGGTGCTGGCCATGGTCAGACATGGGCGAAAATGCCTGGACACCTGGATGACCCACATGTGGCAATGCGTGACCAACTCTAGACACCTACAGCTGGATGCCTGGCTGACTTGGTGCCGCCGCCACCCATAAACTCTCTCTCTCTCTCTCTCTCTCTCTCTCTCTCTCTCTCCTCTCTCTCTCTCTCTCTCTCTCTCTCTCTGCCTCAGCTTGGGAGAAGTTCTATTTAATTTTCTGCACTTTCCATTTTTACCCCTTGAAATCCATTGTGACCAAAGATCGATATCTCTCTCTCTCTCTCTCTCTCTCTCTCTCTCTCTCTCTCTCTCTCTCTCTCTCTCTCTCTCTCTCGTGTAAACAAAACTTGGCAACGTGAGTAAACACGTGAGCCAATGTTTTGGATGGTACACCCCCACCCCCTGTCTTTATCGTGTCCACGAAACTGGGCATGTGGTCAGAAACGTGAATGTTTTGCAAAGGACAGTTGTACTCTCTCTCTCTCTCTCTCTCTCTCTCTCTCACTCTTTTCACTGTGCCTGCTCTATGTTATCATACAGTTACCATATCAGCAAGATACATGAATGTTATGCAAAGGACATGTGTACTCACTCTCTCTCTCTCTCTCTCTCTCTCTCTCTCTCTCTCTCTCTCTCTCTCTCTCTCTCTCTCTCTCTCTCTCTCTCTCTCTTTTCACTGTGCCTGCTCTATGTTATAATACAGTTACCATATCAGCAAGATACATGAATGTAATGCAAAGGACAAGCGTACTCCCTCTATCTCTGTTCACGCCCCTAGTCTATAATTCTTATCACAGGGAAATGATTATCAGCCAGATATGGGACATGACACGCATTCTACTTGGTAGGTGACACAGAAGGTTGTGGCCTGGCCATTGATAAAGAAGTTATGTAGCTGTTGCCAAACAGGTTCACCCTGACTTTTGTTATTGAGTCCTGATCGATTTTTTCAAAAACATTTTGTTTCCATTGAGTTTTATCAATTTATATAAGCAGTTTTATGTATGATCAGTCTTTAGTATCGTTCAATATTTTTGCTGTTGTTTTTCTTTTTGGCCGCACATCCTTCCATCCGAATATTCAAGAAGCAAAATGAGTAAACTGACTAAATCGATTGATCAACTCGCTGGCTAATTGGCTGGCTGGCTGGTTGGTTGGTTGGTTGGTTAGTTGGTTGGTTGGCTACACACATCAGATGGATGTTGATTGATTGACTGTTTGACTGGATGGATGGTTTGTTGGTAAATAAAAGGATTCACTGATTGAGTCAGTCAATCATTATATATTTTTAATTCATTGCTGGATAGACCAATTCAATCTCATTTAGAAGAAATCAGCAACAAACTGAGGAAAAGAATAACTTTTTTTCAAAAAAGAACTCAGTAGTATAAGCTTGTGTTGAAGATCGCACAAATCAAGGCAGAGCAGTGAAGAGGGAAGAGATTGCCTCAATCTGACATTTAAAAAAGGGAAGCTGGTGGTGGTGGTGGGGGGGGGGGAGTGTTAAGAGTATTAACCTACAACAAATTCTTTGGCTACTGACCAGCCACTAATCTGATCTTCTTTACCCTCCTCCTGCAGGTAAAGAAGGGAGTTGGTTGTAGGCCTACTAATGAGGTCAAGTTCCTCCCCATACACTGTATTTCCAGGTAAATGTTTTATCTCAATAGCTAGGCACGTTCGACAACCCATTTCCGTGAATTCAGTTTGTAAAACCTAAAACCCATTAATTAATGAAAGAACAAAACTAAACACACACGCGCGCACACACACACACACACACACACACACACACAGTGATTACTGAAATAAGAACGGGTGTGCATGGGCGCGCTACAAAGGTCAATAAATCTCTGGCTGGTTTCCAGCTTCCTGCATCTACACTCAAATCAGGTTTACAATTTTGTTCGGCACTCCAGATACTATCGTTAGGGTTCGATCAACAGCCTGTAAAGAAGCCTTCTTTCTATGGAAAGTATCAACAGCCTGTAAAGAAGCCTTCTTTCTGTGGAAAGGATCAACAGCCTGTAAAAAAGCAAGCCTTCTTTCTGTGGAAAGGATCAACAGCCAGTAAAGAAGCAAGCCTTCTTTCTGTGGAAAGGATCAACAGCCAGTAAAGAAGCAAGCCTTCTTTCTGTGGAAAGGATCAACAGCCTGTAAAGAAGCAAGCCTTCTTTCTGTGGAAAGGATCAACAGCCAGTAAAGAAGCAAGCCTTCTTTCTGTGGAAAGGATCAACAGCCAGTAAAGAAGCAAGCCTTCTTTCTGTGGAAAGGATCAACAGCCTGTAAAGAAGCAAGCCTTCTTTCTGTGGAAAGGATCAACAGCCAGTAAAGAAGCAAGCCTTCTTTCTGTGGAAAGGATCAACAGCCTGTAAAGAAGCAAGCCTTCTTTCTGTGGAAAGGATCAACAGCCAGTAAAGAATCCTTCTTTCTGTGGAAAGGATCAACAGCCAGTAAAGAAGCAATCCTTCTTTCTGTGGAAAGGATCAACAGCCTGTAAAGAAGCAATCCTTCTTTCTGTGGAAAGGATCAACAGCCAGTAAAGAAGCAAGCCTTCTTTCTGTGGAAAGGATCAACAACCTGTAAAGAAGCAAGCCTTCTTTTTGTGGAAAGGAACACGACTGCTTGACCCACCCAGCATTAGTTGAACCAAGCATCTCGCTGCCTAAGTCCCCTGATCATAGTCCAAACATTTACTTTTTAATGTGTGTACAAGTGATGTAATTGGAATTGATTTTTTTTCTTGTTAGTCCTCTGCTAGAGCTCCACTGTGATTTTTGTTGTTGTTGTTTTGTTTGGGGTTTGGGGTTTGTTTGGGGGAGGGGGGGGCGTGTGCGACCGTTTTTGCTCACGATTAAGGTAGCTGCATTCCGACTTCGGGGAGGATAAGATTGACTTCACAATCTTGTTCCATCTTTCTTGAGAAGCCTTGATGTAAGTAAATTTCCTCAAGTATGAAAAAAAAAAAAAGCAGAGGTAGTTCATTTACATAAAAGAAACGGAAACATGCACGTGTGCCGACACGTGAATGTTCTATAAAGGACAAGCGTTCTCTCTCTCTCTCTCTCTCTCTCTCTCTCTCTCTCTCTCTGCCCCCTAATATCACACTGTTAAAGACATCAGCAAGACACAGACAAGATTTACAATCACCATGTTATGTGGTACACCAGGATAAGGACCAGTGACCCGAGAAGTTCTGTAGTTGTTATATAACAGATTAATTTGTCACATAGGATGACCTCTGAAGAGTATTTTCTCGAGGTGTAACACTTGTATTATGTATCCCACCCTTTAAGCCACAGCCTATTTCTCTGCGTGAAATTCGTGGCTGCTCTACCCAGGGAGAGGGCGTGTCGCTGCAAGAGCAGCGCCAACCATTTTTTCCCCATATTGTTTATCAGCCCTACCACCAGGAAAGCCATATCAGGGCTGTCACCTCAATCAGTTTCGGTGGCTACAGCAACTTTCAGTTCAAGTTCAAAACTAGCACCTCCTAAAACTTTCCAATAACTAACACTAATCCCTCTGGGGGGAAAAATGAAATGACCCAGTACCTAAATCATTTCAGTCATGCCGCTTAATTTATAACAATAATAATAATAATATTAATATTAATAGTAATAATAATATAATAAATGGAATTTATATAGCACTATATCTTGCAGAGACAAATCAAAGCGCTTGCACTCAACTCATTCTTACACAGTCATTCAACGAGTAACAATTAATAATTCCAACAAGTCCAAATGTGCACACACGCATGCACGCACGCACGCACACACATACACACACACACAGGTCACACACCCTGGCAGGGTGATAAAATCTCGGCTGTTGAAAGCAGGGAAAAGCTATGAGATGAAGCAGGAGAGGAAAATCTTAGGTTTGAAATAAATGTCTTGAGACTGGATTTTAAAGTGTCATAAAAAGGCTTTTTGGC
>CM054135.1:22723277-22785080 GCA_028751875.1 Rapana venosa
CAACCTCAAAACACATTTATTTCAAACCTAAGATTTTCCCCTCTTGTTTCATATCAGAAGGGTCCCTTCCTTCACTAGCCCATGTCCCATTACCCTGCCAAAGTGTATGACCTGTGTGTGTGTGTGTGTCTGTTTTTGAATAACTGGTTTTCACTATCGTAATTTTTATTTCATAGATTTGGTCTTCAACGTACCATGATTGTAGTATTTGTTTGTTTAAACTATTAATTGTTTGTTGTTGGTTGCGCGACTGTGTAAGAATAGGTTGAATGCAAGCGCTTTGATTTGTCTTTGCAAGATATAGCACTATATAAATTCTATTATTATTATCATTACTACTACTTCTATTATTCTTTATTATCATATTTCATTTCTACACAGGTTGCTCTTATTGACTCACCTATTTTCCTCTTGTGCAATAGACTATTTGTGGCATTGACATTGTGAAGAACTTTTCACCGGAATTCTGGTCATACTGGGTGGAATGTGCAATGCCTGGTCTTCTCCTGCACTTGTCACTCTGCAGTAGGCCTCCCCGCTGAAAAGCTGATATAGTCCGACTTCAGGGCAGCTTGTCAAAAAGTTCACAGGGAAAAAATGTCAGATTTGCATTTTTTTTAAAAAGAAACAGGCAGGAGAATGGGCTGGGTTGGTTGAAAATAAGAGAGAGAGAGAGAGAGTGGGGGGGGGGAGGGGAGTAGAGAGAGAAGAGACACAGACGGACTGAAGGACGGAGAGACAGACAGTCAGAGAGAGAGAGAGAGAGAGAGTGAGGTGTGGTGTGTGTTATAGAAAGGGGGAATTTGTAGCACATAAATTCCGAAAGTGTGTGTGTGTGGGGGGGGGGGGGGGGGGGGGGGGGAGGGGGGGAGTTGCTATTTACACTGAAAGGGTCTCCAGTATTCCCACAGGGAGGGCTGGAGTTCTAACCTTGTTTCTTTTGTTACATGAAATACCTGTAATCTGCCACACACAGATTCGTCTGTACAGTAATCCAGTTTCCTGCTTCAGAATTCCACTTGCACATCTGGGGGACTGGATAGCCTGGTGGTTAGTGATGCATTCGTGATCTGCTGACCCCTGTTCGAATCTCGTTCAAGAGGATTAATTTTTTTCCTCTGGAGTTAACATCAGTGCCGACTCCACTTCCCCCAAAAGTCCTTCGGATGAGACTATAAACCGAGGTCCCGTTCGCGAACGCGCGCAAAACATCTTGCGCACACGTTAAAACCCGTTCTGCTTTTCGGATGAGCAGGCCATTGTGTGCCGATGGGAACGGATGACAAAATTTACAAAACTGCATACACACGGGGACTGGATGAAAAAGGGCATAAGTGCTTATTCCATTATCCTGGAAATAAAAGAATAAATAAAATAAAACTAATTGTTGTTTTCACATTGTTCTCTCATCCATCTCAGGATGAATATTGGCTTGGTATGCAAATCTGTCTAGTCTAGTTTTGACACTGAGAAGCTTCATTCTCTATCAACTCATTGCTGATTTACACTGTCCATTTTGTTTTCTCCTGGGACTGAATTTGTCACTTGCATTGAAATCAAATTTGACTGCCACATAGTTTAGTGCAGTTGTTGGGGTTTTGTTGTTGTTGTTGCTGTTGTTGGCAATGGTGGTTGGGTTTTTTGTTTCTCTCTTTTTGGGGGGGTTGCTTGGGGTCTTTTTGTTTGTTGTGCTGTTTCTTTTTTAGTTTTAGTTTTGTCCTTCTTGTTGTTGGGTTTTGTTGGTTTGGTCAGGGTCTTTTATTTGTTTTTTGCTTTTTTTTGGAGGGGGGGGGGGGGGGGGTAGGGTATGGGTGACTTTTTCTTTGAACACATAGAAACCTTCCTTCGTTACTGTGTACTATGTCGCCCATTCTTTCCATTCCTACCTTACACCCCTGAGGGAAACACAGGGATTTATTTTTTTTTATACTGTGAGCGTATTAGAAGGATATTCCACAGCCGCGGGTGGATTTATCCAAATAATTATGTGGATTCAGTCCATATCAGTTTCTGTGGTATTTTGTATTCTAGATAAACCTGCAGTGTTTCTTCTGCCAGAAAAAGCACTTTGAACGTTGGAAACATTAACAATTTTCCTGTTCTGCTGTGGCAACCCTGCCTGCCCATTGCAAGTAAAAGCTTTGTTGTATTTACTGTTGTTGTTGTTGTTGAGGGGGGGGGGGGGGGGGGGGAGGGGCGGGAGGCGCATTTTTTGGGGGGAGGGGAGGGGGTTGCTTGGGGTTTTTTGTTGTTATCAGTTTTGGTTTTGTTTGTTTTGGGTTTGTTTTTTATTTGGGGGGAGGTGGGGAAGGGGGGGGTGTTCCTTGGCTCGAGTTCTGAGGTTCGGCACTAAGGTAGCTGAGATGGGCGCCACCCTCAAGATGCTGGCCCCTGGAGAAGCTGAGGTCTCTTTGACATCTCGCTTCTCAACAACCGCTTAGGTTATGGGGGAACATCTTTACCTTTTTCCTGTAGAAAAACATCTGTCCACATAGTAACACACTATAGTGATACATCTGTCCGGGCACCCTATGTAATTTAGACCACCACCATTTTTCAGTGTAAATGGGTGAATTTTTACTTTACTTTTTCCTTCCGCTTGTACTCTGTGGCGTCGCGGGGAGATATAACTGTCTGTCTGCAGCAAGGCGGGTAGCTTGGAGGAGGAGGGACAATCCATGGACTTTCAGTGTTTCTGCCACGGAATCACTCCAGCGTCGCCTGGGTCTACCTCTGGCCCTCGTGCCAGAGTACCTCAAGTTGTAAGCACGCAGGGCTGGCTGGTTTGGCGGCATCCGTGTGAAGTACCCGAACCACTTGGTTCGTTGTTGTTCAATATGGTGTAGGACGGGTGTGGCTCCTACCATGTCTCTGATCACCTCGTTTCTTATCTTGTCTCTCCTGGTCTTGTTGACGGCTTTCCTCAAGCACTTCATCTCACACGTTACCAGTTTCTGCTCCAGAGCTTTTGTCAGGGGCCATGTCTGGCACTGGTGAGAGTTGGCATGAAGATGGTGTTGAATGAGAGAGTAAAACCAAAGTGGGACCGAGCGGGAGTGTCGCCAGTCACTGCATTCTAGGATAAAACAGAACTGAAAAGGCTACAAAGAATTCGAGCAGGATGGTGTGTGAGTGTGTGTGTGTGTGTGTGAGTGTGTGTGTGTGTGTGTGTGTGTGTGTGTGCATGCATATTGTGTGTATGTGTGCATGCACATGTGAGTGTGTGCATGCATGCGTACGTGCATGCGCGTGTGCTTCAACTCAAGCAGGTAGATCTGTGTGTGTGTGTGCATGCGCATGCATGTTGTATGTGTGCATGCACATGTGTGTGTGTGTGTAAGAGTGTGTGTGTGTGCGTATGTGCATGCATGCATGAGAGTGCAGAGCTGCTCCATTTAGATTTTGCACTTACTATGATTTTACTTTTGTTATCATCATCATCATCATCATCATCATCGCTGTTGTTGGTGATGGTGGTGGTGTTGTCATTGTTGTTATTATTATTATCTATAATTTAGTAGTACAAGTAGCATCATTGTTGCTGTTGTTATTACTTTTGCTGCCACAACAACTACCACCACCACTACTAAACTGGCAATCCTTTTTGTAGACAAGCCTAACTGTACCTTGCAGAATGTCTTTAAAAGTATATCAATCAATCTGTGAAGACTACCATTTCTCTTATTCAACAAAGACGAAACCCACAACACAGTTCAAACCTTGTGAACATTCAACATCTTTATTAAAAACTTAAACAAACATGAAACAACACCCAACGAACTTGGAAGAAAGGTGGTTCTTTTCACATGGTACACAGTATGCACCTGGCCTTCCTAATCACGTGTCCTTCTTCTGTGCGTCTTAACTCACTTCCCACAGCAAATTTTCCCCTTGCTTTTCCCTACAGACGACCCATTTGGCAGGATTAGGGGGGGGAAAAAATCAAAAATACAAAATTAAAGGGAAAAAAATGAAACTTTTAGGAAACGAATGCTTATATAATGGGTTACTTCACACCAAAATATTGAAGTTTTTGCTTGCACACTTATGCTTCATATGCCATGTTGAAAATACTCCACATGTTGTGGTCACAATGACCATACAGTCACACGCTTTGATCAGCTCCATGAACACAACGTGAAAAGGTGAGGATGTATGTGAATGCACAAAATAACTTGAGTCAAGCAGACTTTGCTCAGGATAAACAAAATAAATAAAGTCTAAGTGACACTGTTACACAGAGGGTTACTGGGGAAAAAAGAAGAGCATAGGGAACAGCACTACAGTCCTCCTGCACCATGTTCCTAATAATCAGTGTAGTTCTGCACTGAGGGGTAATAATATATGGTATTTATATAGCGCTGAATCTTGTAAAAACAAACAAACAAACAAATCGAAGCGCTTGGAACAACTGAAAGCAGGGGGTGGTCTTGTTGGGTTGGGTTGGACCAAACGGGCTACAGAGCATGGGTTTGGTGGCCAATAGGCCTTGACTTCTGGTTTATGGACCACTCCCATGTCAACACAAATGGCTAAAAAAAAAAAAAAAACCAACCATCAAATCATTCTCTGTCACTCCCATCATCAAGCCACTGCTTGAATAAAACACTTCCACTTCAATAGGCCTCTAGCCACAAGGTTCTCTTGAGGGTATCTCTTTGTCTCTGCAACACTATTCTTTAGGAAGTCTTCTGTCACAATCTCATTGAAGAAATCAATGGGGGAGTGGCACCCAGCTGAGACCTGCAGGCCAGAAGAGCCAGAGAAAGGGGGCCAGTGTGTGTGTGTGTGTGTGTGTGAGGAGGGGGGGAACTTAGATCTAGTGCCAGTCATGCATAAGAAAGCCAGTAACATCTTCCCCAGACATTTCCTTCACTGGATTTGGCCCACTAACCCCTCCCCTCTCCTCATGTGCACGCCCACCCACCATCCCCCCCTCCCTCTCTCTCATACTCTAAGCTGAGTCACTGTCAGTAAGTTCTTGCTGGCAGCTTTCTTCACTGGAAACACTTTCACTGTCATCTTCTTCATATTCTTGGATGTCTGAACCTTCAGATTGAAGCACTTCCATGGCTTCAGCAACAGTAAAACGCCCGCTGTTGTGATCGGCTTTGCTCCAAATCTCGAGGCCTTTTTTTTCTTTTTCATACTAATATGCAAAATAGCAAGTCATGTGGGGTACATGAAGTGGTTCACTTGCCCAGGAGTGTACTGTTATGGAATCTCACAAAGTTACTCAGTCTGACTCTGGACACATTGGGGAAGCCCCCTGTAGACACGGTTGGTAGGCTGCATCAAATGGACGGGGGGGAGGGGAACATTTATGAATAGCCCAACCTATAACACCTTCCTTTGCCCAAAACCGAGCCTGCTCAAGTGTTCTGTCGTCCGTGGACAGTTAAAGAAACACTTTTAACACATTGTATGGTTTAAGGATTGAAGATTTTTACAGAAAATATTAAATAACTCGTATGTAAAATTACTAACAACAAAATTGGAGAAAAAAAATGCAGAAAAATTTACAAAACATGCATTAACCACTAGACTGCCCCACCCCAGAAAATTACACCCTATACACCTATAACCCAGAAAATTTCCGGGGTGTCGAAACCGAAGTAAACAAGCCAGCTTCCATAACTACAGTTAAAGGGAAGGAACTCCAAAATTAGTGGAGATCACTCTCCTGTTTCTTGGCAACATCTAGCTGCAAAAATCGTGGCAAAACCGATCGCTTTTTAGCTCGTATTTTGTGTTTTTATGCATGACTGCTTAGGCAGTTCTTGTTCAAAATGGCTGACACTTATTGTTGAAGGTATCAATAACTTTACACAGCGGAAAAAGTGGCAAATAAAACTTTAGATTTACCTGACAGTGATGAAACGATCATGTATGATTCAGGAGATTGTGCATTACAAAAAAAATGAATGAGATTTGGCCTGGACTTACGTTTGACATTATTGAGATGGGGGGTACTCAGAATGAAAGTGATGATGAGGAAAGTGTATTTTTTGTCAATATTTTACATTTTAAATATATTTTCGCATTGAAATATCATGCTAAGTTGAGCTTGCCTCGAAGTAATCTACGATATATATACTGTCATTGGGCAGACTATCAGGATTATTCATGAAGTAATTTCTGAGTAAGAGGGATATAAACATAGCAAGTGGTACATACGAATTTTATTCCCCGGCATATAGGGTGCACTTGCACTGGGCAGTTAAGAGGTTAACCCTAGTGGCACGGTTCCCGGAATATTCTGGTAAAGGCGGGTCTAGGCTGTGTGGCGGATCCCGGAATATTCCGGGATGACGTGGGTGATCATAGTTGAAAGCTTACTTTCGCTTTCAAAGGTCAGCCAATGAATGTTAAGGCCGTTGTAGGCCCGCAGAAAGGGGTGAAGGTCGTTTGACACACACAAGCAACGAAGAATCTGATTGGTTAAGAGTGTATTTTAAATTTTTTTCGGACCAGCCGAGATTGTCTTCAACAAAAATGGCGGCCAGCGTTTGCACTAGAATTTCTTCAAGCATTTTTCGAGCTTTTTTACAAAATTGACAGCGAGGAGGAGTTTTAGAGGCTGGATTTGGTTGAAATAAACAATGAGAGAGACGATGAGGTAAGGATTGTGGAATATTTTTGAAAAACTTGGTAAAAATCGAATGCGATCGGACTGAATCGAGCGGTGCTAGTTTTGCTGGATGGACTTCTTCGCTACTCGGTGATTTCGACGTCACAGATTGTTTTACTTTATTTTGACGCAACCAGGCTTCGAAATAACTGTTGTTGAGTCAAATCGCTATGCTGCTGAGTACTTTGCATCACATGAAATCAAGCGATCTTTGTATTTTTGTCATAGAAAGCCACCACTTCGCACATTCCGCCATGACGGTCGCGATGGCGTCGATCCTGTCGCTGAACTTTTCCGAGTATTTGGTGACCGATAAAGCGATACAAACTCCTTATTTTTTGAAAACTAATGTCAAGAAATAGTGTTTACCTAATCATGACATTTATGCACCGCAAGAACTTTGCTTATCGTGTTAAAATCGATCCGGGGCCCTGACAGTGGAACAGTGATTGGTAGTGCGCACACGATTTTTTTTGGGGGATTTTTTTTTACATAATCATAAACACTACACACTATTAATAAATTATACTCATTTAAAAGCATATTACCTCTTCTTTCCAGTGATTTATAGCTTAACACATTTAACTCAGTTTTATATATCAATATCAAGGGTTGTTTGAGCCCACCCTGCTCCAAAACAATGCTAGCCAATGTTAATTCAGCCAATAGAAGTGAGGCTTGTTGCCGTCTATTTAGCGCTACTAGGGTTATAAAAAAAAAAAAGCAAAGCAAAGAAGACAAATATTCCCGAAGTCAGAATGTGGCCGACTTAATGGTAGACAAAAATGGTTACATACACAAAAAACTCACCCATTCATAAACCTTGAAGCTCTAGCTGAGCAACCAAAAAAATGACAGAAAATAAAAACATGGATTGTTAAGTGTGTTAGAACTTTCATTCACAGAGTCACAATAATTCTTCCATCTGTATGCACCCTCTCCTGATGCATCGTTCTTTCTGAACTTTTATCAGAAATGGACCCAAATTTGATTGACTTCACTTTTTGAAAAATGAACAAGATGGTTGTTAAATTGGTCGGCCAATCCAGTCACAGATTTCCTCACTCTCACATTTCCTTCATATTAAAATATTCAAAACTGACTCATTTATCGTCAATTTCATTTCTAAATAAAAAAGACACTTGGACTAATAACGTAACAATGTTTTTAGGTGCCTACAGATCTGATCAGATTTAAAACAAAACCGTAAAATGCACTTTGTTAAAAATGACTTAGTTTCTCAAACAACACAAAGAATATGCACTGCGTCTACACAAAACATCACAATTCTTTGGGTCAAGGAACTTTCTGGCTACAAAAGTGGGCTGCTTGGATCATGGAAATAAAGATGCTTTTCTAAAGAGCGACTGGAGGAGAAGCCTTTCAAGTCATTAGCACTGTCCAGTCATAAATGATAGATGCGATACAACTGAGTGGATAGAGCATATACCTTCCATCCCGTGGGTCTATGAATTTGGTGGGTTCAAATCTCTGCAGCAACGCCTGGTAAATCAAGAGCAGGGATCTTTGTTATCTTCAGGGTCAACTTAAAGTGGAAAAAAATGCCAGCGTTTTCATTCCCTTCACGTATATGTGCACACGTAGATCAAACATCCACATCAAAGAGCCCATAGTTCACTGTCTTCCAAGAGACAAAAAAAAGTTTCCCGTTTACATTCTTCTTCACTTTAAGCCACCTTACAGCTATGGTTTTGTTTGAGACTGACAGAAACACAGCATGAAAGAAAATAACATCAGGATGGAAATCACTCACTTTCATCTCACTTTGTCAACTTCCACCTTTTCTGCACATGCAAACTCATCTCCAAAAATTTTAAAGTTTTAAAAAGCCATCCTTCACACAGACACACTGTTTACTATAGTTCGATGGCCATCCAAATTTTTACAAAGATTAGGTGTGGCAATGACAAACTCATTTTTCCTCGCAAGAGCTCACACTTGCGACACGGAAACAGATGGAACCATGAAACAACAGTGACAAAACAATGAAGAGACCAGACTATGTGTACACTTTGTTGGTGCAGACATGTCATGTGTGTGAGCATGCAAGACTGTAAACAGCATGCAGGCCAATGTACAGATTTTCACGCCTGTGTGCACAGAACACATGCATTACGCTGTAACTTGAAGATAAGACTTTAAAACGACAACAAGCTCCTTCATAAAACACTTCAGTCTCTCTCTCTTTTTCTTTTTTTATAACTCCTTTCCACAGGTCTCAAGATATTGTTGACGCTGACAAACTTTTCTTTCTCTGTCCAGCACAGAAAAACAAAACTAGACACCATGACACAACAGTCTGATATATAGGTCACACTGGCTATCTGTCTGAACAGGCTACACACACAACTGTCTGAACCTGTTACCACAAACAGTTTACACAACAGTCTGAACAGGCTACACACACAACTGTCTGAACATGTTGTACATTTTACACACACAACTGTCTGAACCTGTTACACACACAACTGTCTTAACCTGTTACACACACAACTGTCTGAACCTGTTGTACAAACTGTTTACACAACAGTCTGAACAGTTTACACACCCAACTGTCTGAACATGTTATACATTTTACGCAACATTCTGAACACTTTACACACACAACTGTCTGAACATGTTACACAAACTGTTTACACAACAGTCTGAACAGGTTACACACACAACTGTCTGAACCTGTTGTACAAACTGTTTACACAACAGTCTGGACAGGTTACACACACAACTGTCTGAACATGTTACACAAACTGTTTACACAACAGTCTGGACAGGTTACACACACAACTGTCTGAACCTGTTGTACAAACTGTTTATACAACAGTCTGAACAGTTTACACACACAACTGTCTGAACATGTTATACATTTTACGCAACATTCTGAACACTTTACACACACAACTGTCTGAACATGTTACACAAACGACTGTCTGAACATGTTACACAAACAGTGTTACAAACATGTCACAAACGTTTACACAACATGTCTGACAGGTTACACACACAACTGTCTGAACATGTTTACACAAACTGTTTACAACAGTCTGAACAGTTTACACACACAACTGTCTGAACATGTTATACATTTTACGCAACATTCTGAACACTTTACACACACAACTGTCTGAACATGTTATACATTTTACGCAACATTCTGAACACTTTACACACACAACTGTCTGAACATGTTACACAAACGACTGTCTGAACATGTTACACAAACAGTTTACACAACAGTCCAAACAGTTTACACAAACCATTGTCTGAACATGTTACACGAACTGTCTGAACATGTTACACAAACAGTTGACACAGCAGTCTGAACAGTTTACACACAAAAATCATCTGAACAAGTTACACAAACCGCAAAACAATCTGAAAAGGTTACAGTTTACACACACACAATCAGTCTGAACAAGTTACAATCACACTGAGAACCAGTTACACAATTGGTCTGAACAGTTTACACAGTCAGTCTGAACAGATTACACAATCAGTCTGAACAGGTTACACAGACAATCAGACTGAACAGGTTACACAATCAGACTGAACAGTTTACACAATCAAACTGAACAGTTTACACAGACAATCACTAAGAACAGATTACACAATCAGTCTGAACAGGCTACACTGACAATCAGTCTGAACAGGTTACACAATCAGACTGAACAGGCTACACTGACAATCAGTCTGAACAGGTTATGCACAGACAATCAGTCTACAACAAGTTACACGTTTGCACAATCAGTCTGAACAGGTTACACTGACAATCAGTCTGAACAGTTGCACAAGACAATCAGTCTGAAAAGTTACACAATCAGTCTGAACTACACAGACAATCAGTCTGAACAACACAAGAACAGGCATACTGACAGACAAATTCAGACTCTGACAAACAGTACACAGACAATCAGTCTGAACAAAACCACACAGACAATCAGTCTGAACAAACAAACTACACAAGACAATCAGTCTGAACAAACAAACCACACAGACAATCAGTCTGAACAAACAAACCACACAGACAATCAGTCTGAACAAACAAACCACACAGACAATCAGTCTGAACAAACAAACCACACAGACAATCAGTCTGAACAAACAAACTACACAAGACAATCAGTCTGAACAAACAAACCACACCGACAATCAGTCTGAACAAACTACACAAGACAATCAGTCTGAACACAGGCTACACACACCCTCAGCCTAAAAAAACCCAGTCGTACCAAAACACCACCACACAGTTCTCCACCATTTGGTCGTTGCTAACAAGCTTGGTAAACCCCCGAACCTCTCTCCCGAACCACAAGCAGCAGGCCAGGGGCCCGCCCCTCAGTAGCGCCGGTCATAGTCGTCGTAGCGAGGGGCGGCCCCGCGCCTGCTGTCCTCCTCATACCTGTAGTTGGACGCTCTTCTGGCCTCCGCTTCCTCGTAGCTGTACTGCTCACGGCCGCCGTAGCTGCTGCCATCACCAGGGTAGTCTCGCCTGCGTAGACCAACAAGAAGGTTTTTTTGGGTAGGGGGGGTTGTATTTTTTTTTCAATCTTCGGCTTACAGCTCCGAGGTTCACCGATGGTGAGATTTTGTGCGTGTGTGTGTGTGTGTGTGGCCGTTTTTTTGCCCACCGTGAAGGTAGCCGGCCGCATTCCGACTTTGGGGATGTGTGCCAAGTATGTTTGTGTTCCTGTAACACACTACACGCTGACGTGAATCATAGGATCTTTTTTTAAAGTGTATACTGGATCTTTTGTATGTGAGTAATACACAAAAAGGAATAAAGGCACTGGTAGGTCTGCACCTGAAGGTGACCTGGAATGTCATGAAAAGTCCCATCCTTAATTCTCCAGATGCTGCCAAGATTCAAACCCATGACTTCAATGACCCATGGGATTGAAGTCGAACGGTCCTAACCACTCCGCTATAGCGTCTGTCACACACACACACAAAGCACATATGTGAGGGCAGCAGGATCAATGATGACATACATGCAAACATGACCCACACATTGGCCCGATTCTTTTCGGTGTGTCCCATCCTGGAAATGGAAAAAGAGAGCAAAGCAATAATCCATGAATGCATTTGATCCAAAACAGAACTGGATGTTTTCTGAGTCTAAACAAACCTCTGTGTGTGTCTAAAAATGCATGTTGGTGTCTGTCGAGGTGTGTTCATATGGTTCTGTGTGTGTGTGTGAGAAAAAGAGAGAGAGAGAGAACTCAAACTCAAAAGATTTATTCACAAAAAGGCCATTGGCCCATACATGAAGGGGAGTTGCCGAACTGGCTTAGTATTTTAGTGAGAGAGAAAAAAGAAAGCACAACAACAAAAAGAAAATGTTATTGTTAACCACAACAATAAAAATCAGTTACAAAAAATATGACTTAAGAAACCAAGATAGAGAGAGAGAGAGAGAGCCAGAGAGAGAGTGTGTATGTGTGTGCACATGACTTTCAAAAATACTCAAATAACCAATCACATTCCATTCGGTTCAGCCACAATCTTTTTACCCAAATCAAAACCACGATCAATCCAACATAACATTATCCATGTACACCTCAGCACTCACAAGCTAACATCCCAAACTCTGGGCAGAACCAGAAGAGAACACCTTCACCCCGCACACTCACCGGTCCCTGTCCAAAAGAGCGGGGCGACTAGGCGGAGGCAGCGGCGGAGGAGGAAGCCTGTCATCGTGGTACATGTCCGAGTCCACGGCCTGACGCCTGCGAGCGTGTTCGTAATCATACACCTCCCTTTTCTCCGAGCCCTCGCGAATGCCACCTTGCTCTGGTGGAGCCTCCAGCAGGTATGGCCTAGGACGCCCTTGTCTGATTTAAGGGAGGAAAAAGAAAAGATTGCGGATTGCTACAAACACAAAAAAAGCCTTTTCGAGCTACCACCATGGCGCCTATTCAATGGGATATTTCCCATGAAGTTAACACCGGTACTGATTCCACTCCCTGAAAAGTGCTTCGAATGAGACTATAAACCGAGGTCCCATGTGCAAACACACGCAGGATATCGTGCGTACACGTAAAAACCTGTTCTGCCTTTCACAAGAGTAGGTCAATGTGTGCTGGTAGGAACGGATGACAATAATTTTTTTTTTAATGCATGCACACTGATGTCATCCCCGAAGTAGGAATGTGATTACTTTTAATGGTGTGTAAAGGGTCGCCTACCTAAAATCTGACTAGGCACTTAAACCGAGGAATGAAAAAGAAAAAAAAAGTCTGTCATATTTCTTTAACACTCTGTAATCATTCCAGTCTCTTTTATTTACTGGATGATGTTTGTCACTAACATGCAATCATAATGAAAAATGTTACATTACACAATGTCATACGGAAAAAAAAAAGTGATACCTACTGACCCAGGTTAAAGATGACATACTTCCCCTCTTTTCCTTAGTTTAAAGGCAATGTACTTCCTATCTGGAAGACCTACTGACCTAATTTAAAGATAAGATACCTCTCATCACTTACACCTGCTGACCTAGTTTAAAGACAACATATTTCCCCTCCCTGCTGCTGCGCTCTCTTTAGTTCCAGGCTTTACAGTCTCCTAAAAGTCACGATTGTTCTTACCTGGGGGGGGAAAAAATCAGGGCTTTCTGACCTCCTCATTTCTGCATTCTCACTTCTTTTTTTTATCTGTCTTGTCAACAGACCATGATTCCCGCATCTTTTCTTGATGTTTTTTTTTTTTTTTAAACATACCAAAGTTTTTGTGGATTTGGGGGGCAAATTTCCTGACCTCACAATCAGTTAATCTACAATCCCTGCATCATCTTTGTACTAAAAACAATGCTGAAGAGAGAAGGTGCAAGTTAAATGTCCTATAACTTATGTCCACACTACACTCTAAAGGGTTGTGGAGACACAAAAATACCCTTGCACCCATCTGAAGTTTCACTGGAGTAAGCAGTTAGATAGCTTCTGCCTGGCAGACGTCTTGGAAGCTGTGGTGCTGTACTTGAGCAGAACAGAAAACAGAAACTTCTCTTCCTTTTTCTTTCCATTTTTGTCAGTCACTCACTTGAATCTGTTAGTCACTCACTTAAATCTCTTTGTACGCTATCTCGATGTAGCAAAGTTAAGGCAGAAGGTGGCTCTCATTAGCTGAAATGATCAACAGCTTAAAGTACGGCAGTCACAGGGACTGTGTATATTCCTGGAGTCATAAACTGAGCAAAAATGACTTTTCAGATGAATAATAATAATAATAATAATAAATGGAATTTATATAGCGCTGAATCTTGTAAAAAACAAACAAATCGAAGCGCTTGCACTCAATCATTTACAGGCATGCAACTCTCCTTAAACATAATGAACAAAAGATTTCAAATCCATGCGCGCGCGCACATATGCATGCACGCACGCACACACACGCACGGAACAACACTTAAAAGGTGAAAGATGCTGTTGAAAATTAGGGACAGATATGTGGGGGAAAGTCTCAGGTAGGAAATAAGTGTGTTTTGAGGCTGGATTTGAAGGTATCACGTGAAGGCTTTTGGCGAAGTGAAAGAGGGAGGTCATTCCAGGTGGATGGACCAGAAACAGAGAAGGAGCGACAGCCAACAGTGGTTTGTTTGAATCTGGGTGTTCGAAAGCACAAAGTATCTGCGGCTGAACGAAGGGAATGGGATGGAGTGTACAGGTGAAGACAGTTACAGAGATAAGAGGGTGCAGATTTGTGGAGACATTTGAAACAGAGGGTATTGATGATGAACAGAGACACTGAGCGCTATCCAATGCTACAAGCTCAATAGTAAGCCAAATACTTGGCAATACTGTAAGTTGGTCACAAGCACTTAAAAAATCAAACAAAACTCCTAATCTTGTAGAATCAGCAGAATATCTTTACTGTTTGCATCTATAGCTATATTGGGAGGAATGCGTAGTTCCTGTCTTCTCCTAAGCTTGTAACTCTGCAGGAGGTCTGCCCGCTGGCCTCAACCGATATGTTCTCACTTCAGGGTAGTTCATCAGAAAGCTTATAAGAAACATTTTTTATACTTGCATGAAAAAAGCCAGAATGGGGCTGGGTAGGCAAATTTATTTATTTTATTTATACCACTTCAAGTCACAAGATTTCTCTGTGTGAAATTCGGGCTGCTCTTCCCGGGGAAAGCGTGTCGCCACAAGAGCAGCGCCACCCTTTTTTTTCTTTTTTTTTTTTTCTGCAACTGTATTTGTTTCCCTATCAGAGTGGCTTTTTCTAAGAATTTTGCCAGGGACAACTCTCTTGTTGCCATGGGTTTTTTTATGTGCGCTGAATAATTTTGTGTAACACACGGGACCTGGTTCATCGTCTCATCCGAAAGACTAGCGCCAAGACCACCACTCATGGTCTAATGGATGGGGGAAAAGTTTCGGGCCCAAACGGGATTCGAACCACTGCACACTTCCAACCCAGACTTTTGCTTTCTAGATTACCTCTACACCACCGATCCACTAGTCACTAGTAAGCATGAGAGTGAGAGTGAGAGAGAGAGAGAGAGAACTCAGAAATTTAATGTATCTCAGCCTTAGGCCATAATACATAGAAAGATAGAGAGAGACACAGAGAGAGAGAGAGACAGAGAGAGAGAAGGCTGTGGGGGTGGTAAGGAGAAAGTCAGAAACAAAGGGAGTCAGAGAAAAGGGAATATTTTTGGCACAGATTTTCCAAAAGATGGGGACACTATTAATTTAATATCATTTATACTGAAACCCCCTCCCCCCCCCCCCCCCCCCCCCCCCAACCCCACCCCAGGGATTCTCACGGGGGATTTCTCCACTCGGAACAATCACTTCTCACTCGACAATCTCCAGTCAGGTCTTCCCTTACCCAGAATCGGCATACGCCTCTTCCCGCCTAGGTCTGCTGTGGGCACTCCCAGATTCATAGCTGCGCGGCAGCAACCCTGGTCCCGACGATGACGACGACGACGACGGGGGCAGAGGTGGGACCGGTGGCGGTGGCATCGGCCGGCGATAGTCGTCAGCCTGTCCCAACCAGTCCTGCCTTTCTGGAAGCGGGGCCCCTTCCACAGGCAGCAGGGGCCGTCTGTAGGCATCTCTGGCTCGATCTTGCTCGTCCATGTAGTCCTAGAAACGCGCATTTCATCTTCAATCAGCTAGCTTCGCTTGTGCTTTGTAAGTTTTTGACCATTCTCTTTTCCTCAATCATGTTTTCATTTTCATGTGTGACTGCGTGACTGTCAGCTCTCAGAAGTAGTCTTGTCACGGTGAGTAAAGAAATTTCACGCAGCTCTAAGATGGGTGTATGTAGCCTGTATGGAAGTAGGTGTTATTTTGTTTTGTGTTTCTGAATTATGTCACGCAGCTCTTACTATTCATTCACCCTCAACAGCTCAGCTGCGTTTTCACAATATCAGATTTTGAACATGAGTAGAAAAAAATTTTCGGAGCAAAAAACAAAACAAAAAATCTGATCAAATTTAATCTTCACTGAGAATAGCTGTTTTCCATAGTTTTTAGTTAAATTACTGTATATTGACAAAACAAAACATTACTTAATACTTGCAAAATAATGAGCAGGAATAAGGATCTGCAATGATAAGAATACAAGCCAAAACTCTGGGTTCATACAGACTTCTTGGTCTGAAATTCAAGGAGTTTTCAAGCTGCTGTTTGAGAAAGCCAAGGCTGCAATTCATGCATTATTATGTTTGTAACATACACACATTTAGCTCTATCACTGATTGCCAGTCAAAATAAAATTGGCAATACATATGCACAGCGGCCAATCTTTGACAATTTGGGGGGAGTTTGAAGGACACAGCCCCTCAAAGCATTCAGCATTAATTTTTAATTTTTATGATTAAATTAAAGCAGCAAACTCATCTCCTGACAAGGTGATGTGGTAAGGAAAGAATAGTGTGCCACGCTATGAAACGAAATAGCCGTACATGGAAACCGAAAGCACAATTATCACTTATCATATCTGCTTTCATGTTATCACTTATCATGTCTGCTTTTATAAAGTACAAAATCAGTAGATAAAATCCTTTAGTGAGAAGCATTATGCACCAGTTGTACTGGTAATATTTGTCTTAAAGCAACTGAAGTCCAAACAAAGTGTCAAATCTGGGCCAAGACTCCATCAGCTCTTCATAGTTGGCTAAGCTTCACATCTGTCCACTGCTGCCTGCAGGCCAATGCTATTTGTCACATGCTCAGCATCAACACTTGTTATATCTGTTGCTACTTTGGTAGTCTACTCTCTAAACACTGCTTTCATCAGTTACACAACATTTAATGCACAGGTTGAGCCTTGATTTGTTGCTTTGAACTCTGATGGACACAAAGCCATTCAACTGGGGTAATCGATATACCACTACCTGTAACTTACTGCCCATACACAATATCAGGTGACCTCCCTTGAACACTTTGTTGTCTGCTACTCTTTGACCGTTCTGTCCACACACAAGCACACAATCGAACAATTTTTTTTTTGGATGGGCGGGCACAAAAATGCATCTCAAGCTTATGATCATCCTTAGAATATGAATATGCCCTAATTTTCAAGGCTTTTTGAAGGCTCTTTGTAACAGGTTGACATTTTGGTCATTTTCAAGAGGATTCAAGGCCTTGAAAAGTGGGTCTCAAAATTCAAGCTGTTTGAGGAGCGCGCGAACCCGGTAAACCGAGAGTAACCAAAGTGGAAAAACTTCCATTCCTGGCTTCATACATTGTATTAATGTTGGCTTACAGCATAATATTTTAAAAACTACATGGGTTTACCAAGCTAGGACCTGAAACGAAAACTTGATTCATGAACCTACCATAGGTCTTCGAGGCTTAGGAGGTAGTCCTGCCATGTACGCCTGATCCAGCTTGGACAGCTGGGTCTCCAGCTGAGCGCGGGTTTCCAACACTCGGCTCTCCAACTCGTGCTGAATCTCCTTAAGCTCCATGGAACGGAAGTCTGGGTCTGCAGGTCCCAACATCTCTCCCTCAATCACTGAAAAACCAGCCTAACGTTTCAAGGACACAACGGTTACATGTCGTCAGATTACAATATCCTGACATTTCAAGGACATAAAGTGTACATAATTATCATCAAATTATAATACCCTGATATTTCAAGGGCATAAAGTTTAGAAGCCTTCAAATTATAATCACTAAATATGATTATTTGGGGAGGGAAAACATCTGGATACTTGTATTTTAGAGATATATATATAATCTGCTCAAGATTTTTCTTATCACATTCAATTTGAGTATGGCAGCTTAACTAGTAGGCATAATACTCATTTTGTGTGCATGTGTGTGTGCATGCACACGTACACGTACACATGTGTGTGTGTGATGCGAAAAACTATTTCACACTAAAACAGGTAACAGAATGGCAGGTACAAACTCTCATTCTCAGTTTTTCTTCATTCCTGGGCTAGACCTCCCAGGTTTACCAATGGTGAAATTTTGCATGTACATGCGACCATTTACCTACTGTTCAGGCAATCCTTCTGAATTTGGACATCATTTGCTTTACTCAACCCTTTAATCTAACTACACTGATAACTACTCAATTTCTTCACACCAGAGGCACTGTAAGTTAGTTGAGAACTAAAGCAAGCAACAGGTATTTAAAAACAAAAATAATATTATCACAACTTCCTGAGAAGAGGTTATAATGGGATGATTTTCTGGAAGATTCCTAAAATTCAAAAGTTAAAAAAAAAACAACCACACATACAAATTGAACAATTTCAGGTATGAAAGAAACATACAAACAACTCCCCTAAAGTCAGAATGCAGTTACATTCAATGGTCAGGAACAAATGGTCATAAACACAAAACTCTCATCATTGATGAACCTCAGCTCTAGCCAAGGAACAACAACAACAACAAAAGAATACAAACCACTATATCAAAATCACTTCCAGGGCTCATCACTTACATCCTGCCATTCCATTCCAATCCATATTGTTTAATTACAGTCCTGCCGACCACAACAGCCGTACCAGGGCTGTCGCCTCATCCAGTTTCAGTGGCTCCAGTAACTTTCACTTCAAAAGTTCTCAAAAACCAACACCACCTATACAATACCTTCAAATATGCAACAACTGTCCATGTAGAAAACCAACAAACCAACAAACTTACATCCTTTGGGCGTGGGGTTGACTGGCAGGGCCAGCAACGAAGGGGGCTGACCAGGGGGCGGAGGCATGCCGTCGGGATGGGGCAGCAAACCGTCCCCCATGCCCATCATGGAATCCGGAGGAGGAGGAGGAGGAGGGAGCGGGGGGGGACCCGGCAGGGGCAGCAGGCCCTCCCCTCCCCTCTTGGGGGTGTTGGGGTCGGGCAGCAAGGGTCGCCCCGGGTGGCGTCCCGAGGCCGGAGCCCCGCCACGCCCCCCCTCTCTCCCGCGGGACGGCCCCCCTCGCGAGGCAGCGGCTCCCCTGTCCCTGCCGGGCTCTTGCGAGCGTGGCTGGCTGGTGGAGCCTTTGCTTCGCTTGGACAGCCCTCCTCCTCCCGCCGAGCTTCCCGACTGCTGCCTGTCGCCCGTGTCGGCGGGGCGCTTTCCGCCCGCGCCTGCTGGTCGCTTGGCCGCCGTGTGTGCAGGGCGCTTTCCGCTGCCCGGGGACCTGGAGGCCCCCTCGTCGCATGGCCTGGCGCTGTCCGGCGGCTTCTTTCCTGCCCCCGCCTCCTTTCTGCTCCCTTCTTTTTCAAACTTCTCTTTGGCACCTTTTGTGAACGAAAAAGAAAGGACAACATTTATATGTTATATATGTATATATATATATATATATATATATATATATATATATATATATATATAATGTATGGAATTTACATAGCGCTGAATCTTGTAAAGCAACAAATCAAAGCGCTAAGATTTTTTTTTCTATGCGTGTGTATGCGTTTTTTTTAATTTTGTCATCTGTTCCCACCGGCACACAATGGCCTACTCTTTCGACAAGCGGAACAGGATTTAACGTGTGCGCAAGATGTTCTGCATGCGTTCGAACACGGGGCCTCGGTTTATAGTCTCATACATATGAATGAATCTAGAAAATATTCTCAGACTTGAGAAACTCAATTTACGTAAAAACAAAGACCAACAGTAAAGCAAGCAAAGAAAAAAAGAAACACAACAACAACAAGGAAACATCAGTTGCGTTTGTATATGGGTTCATTTGTTTGCTTATAAAACTTACACATCAGTGACAGATTGGTGTCACTCCTTCAGTCAAAATGGCCAATACCAAATACAGGTGTTAGCAGTCTGTGATTGGTTTTTTTCCCCAAGTCTGTATGCAGTAAGAAGCCAAGGAAGAACCTTCCTGATTTCTATGTGCAATAAAAAATAAACACTATTTGGATTTTCCATGCAATAAGAAACAATATATGTGCACTAAAAAAAAAAACAATATTCTGACTTTCCATGCAATATGAAACAATCCATTGCAACTGTCTGCCTGTGATCAATGAGAAAGAAAAAAAAGCACTAACTTTCCAAACTGTTACATGCTGCAGGAATGCAATAAGAAACAAAGGACTGATTCTCAAAATAGCTGACCTTTGTCAAAATGCGATCTTGAAAAATCAAATTCAATGAAGAAAACAATAACTCTCTCAATGACTGTACAATACAAAACAAAGCATTTAATCTGTCTGTCCATTACCCCCCCCCCCCCCCCCCCCCCCCCCCCCCCCCCCCCCCCCCCCCCCCCCCCCCCCCCCCCCCCCCCAACAAAAAAAAGAAAAAAAAAGGAAAATGCATGGACTTTTTGATATATTCTACAATAAAACAAACTAGACCTTTCAAGCAATAAAAAGCAGACTTTTTCCCCTTATTTTTTTTTTTTTTTTTTAGTACCATGCAAGTAAACAACACTCTGACTTTATCATTAACTACAAAATAATTAATCTTTAAAAAAAAAAAATTTTTTTAACCAATTTACAAAAATTTTTCACTGACAGTACAATTAGAAACAAAGCTTCCCCGTGGGGGTTGTTCAGGGCCCATCAGTAAAAATAGCATCCCCACCTTCTGGAAATTTTGTAATAGGAATTCCCTCTTTTCTATCCCTCTCTTTTTTGCCTCGTTCCGTTTCTTCCTGTCACCTCTTATTGTATGCCCTCTTGGTCCATTCTCCTGCCTTTTTTCCAGAAAGACTTAAAAGATAACAAGTTGAAAATACATTGAAGTTGGATGCACTGGGCCTGACTTGTCAAGTGCTTAACAGCAGCATAACACATTTCGCTCAGGATTATGAAAGACAACAATAGTTGCAGTCTGAGTGCTCTACAAAGAAGAAGAAGAAGCAGTTGAAGAAAAAGAAACAAAGCAAGGTACTTTTCCCACTAACTTAACACAGTCAGAAAGAAAGCGCTGACCTTAAAATTTAACCTACATGCAACTAAAAAGAAGAAACAAGAACATTGTACATACCTTTCCAATCATTCTGGACCGAGCTCAGTATCACGTCACTGTTGTTGATGCAGATTTGGTCGTAAACCACCAGGTAGTTGAAGGTTTCATCCATGCTAGACGTTTCGACGAGGGCAGAACTGAAAAAGAAACAAGAGGATGACACTAATGAACACTCCACAAAGCACCTTATAGAAGCACTGCTGTGCGTGCGTGCGTGCGTGCGTGTGTGTGCGCGTGTGTGTGTGCGTGCGCGTGCGTGCGTGTGTGCATGTGTGTGCGCGTGTGTGTGCGTGCGTGTGCGTGTGTGTGTATGTGTCTGTGCGTGCGTGCTTGTGTGTGTGTGTGCGTGCGTGCACGCTTGTGTGTGTGCATGCATGTATATGTGTGTGTGTGCAAGCCTAAGTTGCACAATCACATAACTTAATTAATGCGCACAAAAAGAATACAATTTTATCTGCAACAGTGCATGTGCACAAGCAATCTTATGTGTGTGTGACTTCAAAATAAAAAAGCTCAACTGATAACACTTATCAAAAACAAAAAAATAATAACAACAAAAGGAAATTACACAATAAGATATATCTATCAGGAATCATACTGTTAAAAACCAAAGTCAAATAGTCTAAAAACCAAACTTTACATACCATTATCGCTGAAAATGACTTCTTTAAATACCCCCCTCCCCAAAAACACCAAACAAAATACAAACCTACACTTATTTTTGATCATTCCTTGAAGTAAAGGTCTAAGAAGGAAAGTGGCAGGACGGTTAAGACGTTCAACTGCCTGACAAGTAAACCATAAGGTTCTGGGCTCCATTTCCAGCCTTGCCCTTTCTTTCCAGTTTTATAAAAAGTCAAACAGATGTGAATGCAGGCACAACATCTTACACACAGGTTAAGAACCAATTCCGCCTTTCATAAGCAAAGGCCACTTTGTGCCAGTAGGAATGGATGACATTACAAAAAAAAAAAAAAAAAGAAGATGATGCACAATCTTGTCATGTTTAACCATCACCCCCGAAGTCAGATTGCAGCTCCCTAAATGGGGGGAAGGGGGGGGAAGCAGTTGCATACATAAAAAACCTCACCACTGGTGAACCTCAGAGCTCTAGTAAAGAAATAAGGAAAAAAACAACCCAACCCTAAGGGTCTGCTTCCCATGTCACCTCAGCCTCCAGCACTGGCATGCCTGTGGTCTGTGCAGGCCTACGTTTCTGCCTTTCAGGTAACCACCCATAACGACAGGGTTTGCAGATAAACAGCACTAGTTGAAGCCGAGACACCAGGACTGATGTCTTACAAACTACAGCCAGTGACAAATCTGTATTCATTCTTCCCAGAGCAGGGTCTTTTTGTATCTGGTGACCTCTGACCTCTGCCCTACTAAGAATCTGCAACAAGATCTGGCAGACAGGAAAATGGCCAACACCATGGACACAGTCACTCATCATCACCCTCCCCAAGAAAGGAAATCTACAACAATGCCATAATTACCGCACAATCAGCCTCATATGCCACCCAAGCAAGGTCATGCTGCAGATAATATTGAATAGACTGGACCCACAAGCAGAGACCATCATTGCTGAGGAACAAGCAGGTTTCAGAGCAGGGCGCAGCACAACAGAACAGATATTCAGCCTCAGAATACTATGTGAGCGGTACCTTCAACATCAACAAGACCTTTACCACGTATTTATCGGTTTTAAGAAGGCATTTGACAGGGTGTGGCATGCAGCTTTGTGGGCAACCATGAATTTGTACAGCATCAATGCAAACCTGATCAGAGTCATCAAACAGCTGTACAGCGAGGCCACCAGTGCAGTGTACTACAACAACAACATTGGAAAATGGTTTCGAACAACAGTTGGAGTAAGGCAGGGCTGTCTACTCTCACCCACTCTTTTCAACATCTTCCTTGAGAGAATCATGGCTGATGCACTGGAACATCATGAAGGATCAGTCAGCATTGGTGGCAGAACGATCACAAACCTCCGCTTCGCAGATGACATTGATGGAATAGCAGGATCAGAAAAAGAGCTTGCCAGCCTAACAGAACACTTGAATAAGGCCTCCATAACATACGGCATGGAAATCAGTGCAGAGAAGACCAAACTGATGACTAATAACACCAACGGCATTAGCACTGATATCAGGGTTAATGACCAGAAGCTGGAAACAGTTCAAAGCTTCAAGTACCTGGGAGCCATTGTATCAGACCAGGGATCCAAGCCAGAAGTAGTATGCAGGACTGCACAGACAATAACAGCTTTGTCAAAACTAAACACCATCTGGAGAGATAAAAATATCTCACTTATCTCCAAGATCAGACTAATGCGCTCCCTTGTCATATCCATATTTCTGTATGCCTGTGAGTCATGGACCCTGACTGCAGATTTGGAGAGAAGAGTACAGGCGGTGGAGATGAGATGCTTTTGGAGACTCCTTGGCATCTCCTACAAAGACCACATAAGCAACGAAAGCGTGCATAACAGAATCCAGCAAACCATTGGACCCATGAGAACCTTCTAACGATCGTGAAAAAGCGTAAACTTAAATGGTATGGGCATGTCACAAGATCCAAAGGACTTGCAAAGACAGTTTTACAAGGCACTGTCCAAGGAGGAAGAAGAAGAGGCAGACCAAGGAAGAACTGGGAGGATAACATCAGTGAATGGACAGGCCTAGAACTCAACAAAACCCTGAGAAAGGCAGAACAGAGAGAGGAATGGAGGGAACTGGTTGTTGAGTCTTTGAGGGTGCCCCCACGGTCATCAGACTACGGGACAGATAGATAGATAGATAGACCTCTGACTGCTGTGGATTGCTGGCTGGGATATACTGGGATTGCAACATGACAATCTTGGGTATAGCCGAGTCTGACACTGTTCAGAGTGTTTTTTCATCATTCCTCAGCTAGAGCCCCGAGGTTCATCAATGGTGAGATTTTATGTATGCCAAAATGTTTGCCCACCACGAAGGTAGCCACATTCTGACTTTGGGGGATTACATTGTTTAGATGACTGGCAACACGACTGATACAACAGTGACACAGAGAAGTGACATTAATTTAAAACCATACCAACCTAACAACACCCGAATCCTTTTTTTTTAAAGAGGATGTCAAAATAAATATGAAACTTACCTCAACTTTTGGATACACCAGTTGACCCGTCTTTTGAGTCAAATAAACTGCAGAATCTGTGGCAATCAGTAGTGCTGACTTTGCTTAGTGTTTCATGTTTTTAGGAGAAATATGCGTTGACTGTGACTGAACGGTATGATGTGTTAAGTGGTTCATGTTTTTAGGAGAAATATGCTTTGACAGTTAACTGGTATAATGTGTGTCTTTAATACATAACAAGGGGCAGGACCACCTTTAGACTGCTGTTGATTTTTCTGCAAACGCTGTAAAATGGTCTAATAAAGGTAATGAACTTGGGTCAGGACTGCTTGGTTACAAGAACCATTAACCTGTATATGGGTGGGGGGAGGGAGAGGATCAGAAGAAGGACAGAAGAGATATGCAGTGATTGTGCACATACAGGTATAAATGTGCATATGTGGGCAAATTCATGCACAACGGTTCCGTTTTTAGCCTGCTACTGATTTGTCTGAAGAGGCTCAGTGGGTATTTCAATTGGGTAAAATGTTTTTAAAACATGCTGTTGTATGTTTTTAGAATACTACCATGTTCATTTGTCAATCATGATTAATGTTGAAATCTAAAGTATTTAAAGACTGTTAAATATTTCCTGAGTGACGTCCTGAAATGAAGCCAATCATGGTGATTCTTGAAGAAAAACTGTTAGAACTGCCATGGCTGTCAATGCTGAATCCAGATTTACTCCTTGTCAATTAAAAAAATGGACAGGAGCATGCATAGCTCTGGATGGTTTCAAATTTCAAATGAATTGCCAACAAGTTATAGGGCTTGACTGTCTTGTTCTGCTTGCCATCAAGAAACAATTGATTTTTTTTTAAATGTTAAATGTTAAAGAACTCTCTGGATAATACTGAGATTGGGTTAACTTGCATACTGAGCATGATAACAAAAATAAATGCAAACTGTGCCATACAGCATGTTTGACAGTGGAATTAAGACTGTAGTTTCTGCTGATCAGATTCTGTTTTACTTCTTATATTGGTGAACATGCAAGTTCATTCTGCATTCTGCCGTGATGGCAAGTGATAGATAGTTCCTGTACAGATAGACAGTTCCTATACAAAAATGTCTTGAGTACTGAACAAGAAGGGGAAAAAACCTTATGAGACCAGCTATTGCATCCATCAAGAAAGCAAGATGAGGCTTCAATGAAAATCATTGCAGCATCCATCTACAAAGACAAGAGAGTACAAATTAAGTACTGGGCATTTTTGATTGCTAGAATGGCTAGAGACACAGAAGCCATTCAGATGTGTGTGAACTGTACAAACGCACACTTCTATTTCTTGTGAATGTCATGTTTTCGCTCAATTTCATACAGAATTATTTGCCTGTAAGTGTAGCAGCAAAATGAAGTGTGATAAAAACGATACCAAATTCTCCTGAAAGCAGAATGGGTGACAGCTCTGACAACTGAACGCACAATGGCACTGTATACAGCAGCTATCCACAGCTGCATATCTGTGTGAACAGATGCTTCTTGTCTGTGTTCACCTATAAAAATGAATAAGTTTCAGGCAAGCAGAACAGCAGAATGAAGTACCATCAAGCAGAACACAGCTGCACTGAAGCAAAAAGATGGCAGCTCCAAGGTTGCTTTCAGCGACACGATGGTTTAATATATAAATTATAATTCTTCATTTGATCTTACATCTACAGCCTTGACAACATGACTAATAACCACAACTGCAGCTGACATTGATAAAGCAGTATTTGTAGCAATAATTTAGTGATGATATTAACATGTGAATGACTAAAGAAGTCGGATTCTATTTTGTGATTTCTTTGATCCACTTAAGGATGCGTTTACACTAATTACAGTTCAACATGGATAGTCGCCGAGATATGCCAAGACAGACCAAAAAAGAAAGTTTGACTCTTTATCAGCACAAAGTACTGCTCACAGAATATAATACTGTAAATGCACATCATTCTGTCTGTCTCAGCAAAGGCAACGATGTCAACAAAGTTTTTAGAAGACAGCAATACATTTGTTTCTGTCTGTCTATGTTTGATGTGAACATATTCCAAAAAATCAACTAAGTAGGAAAGTAAAAAGCCAGGAAAGTTGTTTCTTTTCATAAAAGATTGTGACCAAAACTTGGTATTAACAAGACATTGCAATAAATATCATGCTCAACAGTCACGCTACATAAATTGCATCTTGTTATAAGGGGTGACTAAAAAGTTTTGAGCCATGACCCTGTTCATTCTTTTCATTTGTGCAGAGCTTTCAGAAAAGCAGGAATCACCATTTTTACAAAAAATGCCACATGCCACAGTCAAACGCTGGGGGGCCAGAGCAAGAGCATGGTAGAAAGATGACCCAAGGTCAGGTAGACCAGCAACTGCCATCACCAAAGAAAAGCTTGACCTTGTTCTTGAAATGACTTTGGAAGAAAGCTGATCATCTCTTCAGTCAGTACCATGCAGACTTAACATCTTGAACGCTGAAAACATTCAAATGTTAAGACCCTGGACAGTCAAAGATTTTCAGCTTGGTCAGTTCTTCATCTCCTGACTTATGCTGAACAGAAGTGCGCTTGCTTGTTGGACAATATCTACCAAAACTTTGGAATTGTTTGAAGCAGATATTGATGATTTTCTTTCAAGATCTATCACTATGGATAAGCGCCGGATCATCACCACAAGCCCGAAACCAAAGAACAATCAAAGTGGTGGAAGCATCCCTTCTCACCAACTCCGAAGAAGGCCAAGGTCATGCTGTCTGCAGGGGGAAAAGGTCATGACCTCTGGTTTGGGGGGACTCAAAAGGTGCGGATTTTGTAGATTTTCTTGAGAGAGGTCATACAGTCTCTGTACAGTACTATTCTCATCTCTTGAGGCACCTGCACTGCACAGGAACATCTGTGAGAAGAGGCCAGGGATGTCAACAAGAGGTGTTTTGCTTCATCATAGCAGCAGTGAGGGCAGGATGAAAAAATGTTGTATCAACTTCATCTTTTACCCTCAATAAAGATTATTTTAACTCTGCCATTGCCGGTCCCAAGCCCGGATGAGAAAGGAGGAGGGTTGGGCGTGGGGCTAGCAACCCCACCCCATAAAAACAAAGTTTGCTACAGAAACGCCCAACAACAGACCAAGAGACTACTGCCCTGGGAGAGGAAGGTTCCTCGCCAAGAGGATGTATGACGCCATGTGGTGAAAGCCGTGAGTCTACGGAAGCCACAAGGCCGACCCCCTTTTATCGACCAGGACCATCAACGTCGGAACATGGAATGTGAGGACCATGTATGAGACGGGAAAAACAACACAAGTAGCAGCAGAGATGAAAAGCTACAACCTCACATTGCTTGGCATCAGTGAGACCCATTGGACACAGTCAGGACAAAGGAGACTGCTTACTGGAGAGATGCTGCTTTATTCTGGCCATGAAGAAGACAACGCTCCACACACAGAAGGCGTAGCGCTCATGTTGTCAAGACCTGCGCAGCAAGCCCTGATAGGATGGGAAGCACACGGATCAAGAATCATTGCGGCATCCTTCAGGACTAAGAAGAAGAAGATCAGAATGAACATCATCCAGTGTTATGCGCCAACTAATGACGGCGATGAAGAAGCTAAAGATCAATTCTACGACAGACTGCAGAACGTCATTGCCAAGTACCCAGAAAAAGATATAAACATCCTCATGGGTGATTTCAATGCCAAGATCGGACAAGACAACACGGGATGCGAGGAAGTGATGGGAAGATACAGATTAGGAGAGATGAATGAGAATGGCGAGAGATTTGCAGACTTCTGTGCTATCAACAATCTATTAATCGGTGGCAGCATTTTCCCCCACAGAAGAGTACATAAGGCCACCTGGGTATCACCAAATCATGTGACTGAGAACCAGATCGACCATATCCGCATGGCCAAGAAATTCAGGAGATCACTACAGGATGTAAGGGTGAAAAGAGGAGCAGACGTTGCATCTGACCACCACCTTTTGGTAGCCAGGCTGAAGCTAAAGCTGAAGAGGAACTGGATGAAAGTAACAACAAAGAGGCAGAAGTACAACACCAGCCTGCTGAAAGACTCAAAGATAAATGAAGAATTTAAGCTGTCCCTCACCAACAAGTACCACGTACTACAAGAACTGCTTGAAGAAGAGACTGACATCGAGAGCCAGTGGAAGAAAGTGAAAGAGACACTGACATCAACTTGTCAGGAAGTAGTGGGCCCCAAGAGACACCAACAGAAGGAATGGATATCGGCAGTCACAATGGGCAAGATTGAAAAGAGAAAGCAGAAGAAAGCAGCAGTAAACAACAGCCGGACAAGAGCAGCAAAGGCCAAGGCACAAGCAGACTTCACAGAAGCCAACAGAGAAGTCAAGAGGAGCGCAAGAGCAGACAAGTGCAAGTACATCGACAGCCTGGCAGAGGAAGCCGAGGAAGCAGCAGCCAGTAACAACATGAAGCTGCTGTATGACACCACTAAGAAACTCTCAGGGAAGTACAGCAGGCCTAAGCGACCAGTCAAAGACAAGAAAGGAAACACCATCCTGGGAACAGAGGGGCAACTGAACAGATGGGCAGAGCACTTTGAGGAACTCCTGAACAGACCCGTCCCTTCAAACCCCCCGGACATCGACCCTGCTGATAGAGACCTAGACATCAACTGTGAGCAACCAACCAGGGAGGAGATCAGAAAAGCCATCAAAATGCTGAGAAATGGCAAGGCAGCAGGACCGGACAACATCCCAGCAGAAGCACTCAAGGCAGACCTGGAGACCACGGTAGAGATGCTGTACCCTCTCTTTGGGAAGATTTGGGAAGAGGAGGAAGTACCATCAGACTGGAAGGAGGGCTACCTCATCAAGCTACCCAAGAAAGGAGACCTCAGTAACTCTGCCAACTATAGAGGGATAATGCTTCTGTCGGTGCCAGGAAAAGTCTTTAACAGGATCCTCCTCGAGAGAATGAAAAATGCAGTCGACCCTCTCCTCCGGGACCAACAGGCCGGCTTCCGCCAGAACAGATCATGCATAGATCAGATTGCCACCTTGCGCATCATCGTTGAGCAATCTTTAGAGTGGAACTCATCTTTATACATCAACTTTGTTGATTATGAGAAAGCCTTTGACAGTGTGGACCGCAACACCCTCTGGAAATTGCTTCACCACCATGGAGTGCCAACCAAACTGGTCAACTTGATCAAGAACTCCTATGAAAGAATGACCTCCCGGGTGGTCCATGGAGGACAACTCACAAACAGCTTTGAGGTGAAGACCGGAGTCAGACAAGGCTGTCTCCTGTCACCTTTCCTCTTCCTCCTGGCGATCGATTGGACCATGAAGACTTCAACGGCATACAGAAGAAATGGAATCCAGTGGACACTGTGGGACCAGCTGGATGATCTTGACTTTGCAGACGACCTGGCCCTGCTTTCCCACAGCCGCCAACAGATGCAGGACAAGACTACAGAACTAGCAGCCACCTCATTACAAGTTGGTCTCAAGATCCATGAAGGCAAAACCAAGATTCTCAAGATCAACGCAGTGAGTGAGGACCCAGTCACACTAAATGGGAAGGAGCTGGAAGAAGTGGAGACATTCACGTACCTGGGTAGCATCATTAACATGCAGGGCGGCACAGACGCAGACGTCAGAGCAAGAATTGGCAAGGCGAGGGCAGCGTACTTGCAGCTGAAGAACATCTGGAGCTCCAAGGTTGTGTCGACCCGCACAAAGATCAGGCTGTTCAACTCCAACGTCAAGTCAGTCCTACTATATGGAGCAGAGACATGGAGGACAACAAAGACCACCATCAAGAAAGTGCAGACCTTCATCAACAGCTGCCTGAGACGAATCCTCCAGATCCACTGGCCCGACACCATCAGCAATGCAGACCTGTGGCAACGTACCAACCAGCTGCCAGCCGAAAATGAAATCCGGCGCAGGAGATGGGGATGGATTGGGCACACCCTGAGAAAGCCAGCCAGCAACATCACAAGGCAGGCACTATCATGGAACCCCCAGGGAAAACAAAAAAGAGGAAGGCCAAGAAACACCTGGCGACGCGACCTTGAGGCAGAAACCAGAAAGATGGGATATACCTGGAGACAGCTGGAGAGAATAGCCCAGGACAGAAGACACTGGCGGACTGTTGTCGGCGGCCTATGCTCCAGGGGGAGTGATGGGCCTAAGTAAGTAAGTAAGTAAAGATTATTTTGACTTGGCTTGTCTTGATTTGATTCCAACACACGTCAGTGACTGCCAAGGCAACCATCCATCACTGTGGTTTCAAACAGTGCGCATCCACCGTACTTGCCAGGTCTCGCCCTGTAAGACTTCCATCTGTTCCCCCAACATGAAGAACTCCTTGGCTGGCTGCCATTTGGCCACATTGAGGTCATAGAGGCTGTCGAAGAGTAGCCTACTTAGAAGGCCCTGGAGAGTTCTTCACTACAAGGATAAACTTGCTGCTGCACCAGTGGAGCAAATGTGGTGAAAAATTAAAGTATTGAAAAAACGTGAATGAAAAGTGCTATGTTTCTTTGAAGCTCAAAAACTTTTCAGTCACCCCTTGTATCTTTAGTCATGTCTTCATTTTTATTCTGACATGTGCGATTCTTTTGTTTTTGTTTGATTTGGTAAGATTTTTCTGATTCATTTCATTGTGTTTTACGTCCGATCTACTCAGTTTTCACATGGGTTTTATTCATGTCTCTTTTGATAGGATTATAGTTGTCGCTGTAAATGTTAAGTTTTGGTTTCCATTTTAATAAATATATAGATGTATAATTGAAACTTGACACACAAAGCCCGGTATGCTTCTTAAAGCCAACGCAAAGATCTGCAAGTAAGGCACCCAGTCTGAAATATGTTGCCTACCTTGAAAAAGTTAAGTGTGAAAAGTTTTGTTTGAAATTTGGTGTTCTGCACAATGGTGAGTCACTAATGTGGACTGTAGTGTCACAGTCACTTGGGTTTCCAAAGTAAGCTACCTAACCCAACTGCTGTGATGAATATTGCATATTATGGCAACGATATGTATGCAAGTTTTGCGGGTAGCGCAGGACAAAGCAGAGACAAAGATGAACACAAGTCGTGGTGAAAAGGCGTCACACCTACCTCGTTTCCGCCGTCGAACGTGCCACACTGATCTTGGAGGAGCAGGGAAAGACAGCTTTCAGCAGGCTGGCTGCTTTGCCTGAGTTAATATTGTTTACATACACTGATCTGTCTGTAACTTCCCCTGAAACAAATGGCATGGGTTCCATAGGCACAGGTCAAATCCCTGGGCAAGTGTAGGGTAAAAGAGGGAATCCAAGCAATAGTCCTGGATCTAAGGAAAGAACAGTGGTGACGTTTTTTTGTCTGTGTGAAAGCCACTGAGTGTGTGACACAGCGGTAAAACGTTGCTTAACAAAAGGTGTAGGTATCAAGTGAGTTTATGTTCCTTTTCATGCTCAGAAGGAATATATAATGCATGTGAAACGATGTGTGTATAACAAACTGTTTCATGGTATATCATGCAGTTTCAATGACAGAGAGCAGAGAGTACAAGATTTGTCAGCTGCAATCTGGACATGAATGATAGACGGTCTTTATTAGCCAGAGGAGCCAACACATTTCTCTTGTAGCCCTTTGCACATGTTCATAAATTGTGGCTGTTAAGAAAATACATGGTTTTTCTGCTTTCAAAGTCAGTGTTGCACTTTTGAATGCCAAAAGTTTGTTTCAAGTAGTGAGAATGTTCACAATGTGAACAGAGAAATATCTTTCACGAGCAATATCAGAGTCCATGTTACAAAATGAAATATTCTGCTTATGAAGCAGAAAGTCTCCTGTGGTGTGTGTGTGTTTGAAGAGCGCAATATACAGTGCTACAGGACTGGATTATATTATGTAGTGTTACGGTATGATATAATAGAAGTGGAATGGCCAGTATGGTGTTAAGATTACTGGAGAGCACAACACAGTAATAAAGAAATGGAATGTCCAATTGAGGGTAGAGGTACGTCAACATGAAAATGTTATGCAAGTGAAAAAGGTTCTGACTGAAACATACTTGTTTCTTATGATTTGAAACAAAGCATTATGCACAACTCATTTTAGAAAATAGTATATATTAATGTTTTTGATGTCAGGGGATTTACTGCTGATGTTCACCAGCAGTATCCCACATACCTGGGACATGGGAATGTATGGGGATGTTTATTCTAGCCAGTTTTCAGGTTTCTAAAAACGACGGATTTTTCCAATGAAATCGAAAAACTGAGTGCTGGACATGAAAGAATTCAATGGTACGTCTTCGAGAAATGCACGCATAATCCTCTTCATCTGGTGATTTTAACTACATGTTGAGGGGTGTCGACTGACCTATGAACTCTGCAGAACTGATAAAGAAAGTGCTTGATAAGGCATTTCCAAAGCTGGCAAGAAAATTATTGAAGTAGATTCAGTTTGTTTACAAAGAAAGATAATGGATTAAGACTGACCCAGGTACGAGCAATCAAAATGAGAACAGTCTTGTCAGGATTGAAGCTGCTCAAGAATTGAGCATCACGTACGCATAGCCTATATACCCTAAAATTTTCTTAATGGATTTAAACTGATCTACAAATTAAGAGTCTACCAAATGCTTCAGCTTAAAAGAGTATGCCTTTTGTAAACAAATCATGGGTTTTGAAATGAAGCACACACACAAAAACCAAAAAAAAACTTTTTCTCACAAATTATAAGAAATGCGGACGCTGATTTCACTTTCAGCAATGCAAAAGCCTCAGTATAGGATAAGCACCAGGAGTCGATTCCAAGAGAAAAAGTTGGGATTCATAATCCTTGAATTATAGTACACTTTATGCAAATAGATATGTAAGTCAAAGTCTGAAATGTGAAAAGTATGCTACTAAAGAGGAGTTACAGCTCAGTCTACATCAATAAAGCCTGCTGAGTAAAAATATGTAAAGACTTTTTAAAATCTGCACAAATCAGATTTCATAACAAATTTACCTGCCCATTTTGGTGACAGTTCTGCATGTTCGTGTTTCCATTCACAGGCAGTTTAGAAAAATTTTGCCAATGACGATGTCACAAAGTGGAAAAGGAAATGGTGCCAAATAGAAGTAAAGAAATAATAGAAAATATTACACTGGTTCATTGATCGAAACAGGAGATTTGTGCAGACTATAAAACATATAATTTGTATTTCCTCTAGAAAGCTTGCACTTCTAAAAGGAGACACTGTTAAATGATTGTTTTGTCATTGTCTGTTGACAAGATGTGTACTGTCAGACTTGAAACAAGTCTATCGATGTACAGAAAATACAATTAGATCTGTTATGTGGTCTGAAGAGAAAGCAATAGAGGACACAAAATAATTTAGTTGATATCAGGTTAGTACAGATAGGAAAAGAAACTTTACAGAAGTGCACAATATGATAGGCATCTCTTAACATACAGTCAACTTTTCGCTCACATGTAACTAGATAGGCAAATGACAAGGGTTGTGTTTCTAGCATCACTTTTTTGGTCAACATTTGCACAGAAATGTGAACCTAACTTCAAGTCTGAATCAATCATTTACCACACGTGATGGCTGTTGTGACATCCACCTAACAGAACACTACTGAACAAATTATACAAAACAAAGGGAATGTGTTAAAAACCATTTTCGCCAAATGTGGAACAAAGCGCATTGACATGACCATACAATCTGACAGATAGGAAAGTGGGATGCTTTTATAGAAATCATGTAGATGACTTAATGTAACTCTGCACAAATATTGACAAAATTTATATCGGTCCTGAAATCTGGTACTGTAAAGGTTGTCGTATAATGATATTTTCTTTTTTCTTCCAGATATCTGTATTACAGTAAAACATATTGGTGAGATAGACATAAAATCTGGAAGGATGTGTAAGAGACAGAAAGTATAAAGGACTTTGTAAAACTGTGTGTGAACAATGTGATGTAACAGATGAAGACTGTGACAGGCAAAGTTGATACACAGTAGAACTCAAGAATCTGCATTGCTGATACTTTAAGTAGTCATGCAATCATTACTTAATATCTATTGTGCTACTATATAGTAGTATTTCTGTATTTTAAAAGCAAAATATATTAATTCACAAATATTTTTAAACTTCAAGATTCGGTCTCAGACAAAGTTGATCCTACAGCAGATTTTTCCTCAAGAGAAAATGCTGCTTCAAACTCAATATGGCACAAGCATTCGCCCTACTGCAGATAACAGATAACGTGTATTTGATTTTTTAAAATTTTCCTGTTAAGACTTGAAGGATTTTTTGTTGTCAGGTTTGTTTTTTGTCTTGCTTTCGGAGGGATGGGAGGTTGCTGCCTCATCTTCTGGGACATCCCTAGCCTTCTGTTCCTTCACTGCTCATTCTATTTTCTTCACCTAGCCACATTGTGGCTCATCATGTCACATCCAGAATCCATGTCAGGAATCCCTGGGAAGCTTATCAATGTTAGGCCGTCACAAGACCATCCACAAGAAGGACCCTGCACTACTGCTTCATTCTGGTGGTGTTCAGCAGAGCCTGCTCTGAGCCAACATATGCAAGACATCACCCACTAAGCCCCCTGCTGAGTTAGTCACAGAGCCAGACTGAAGGAGACACACACACCCAAGCTGGCAACCACAACCAACTTCCTCCAATGACCGCACGCAGACCGAACGCAAACAGAACATCTTGCGCACACGAAAAATTCTGTTCCGCTTTTCGTAAGAGTAGGTCATTGTGCGCCAGTGGGAACAGATGACAGAATTTACAAAACCACATACACACGGGGACTGGATGTAAAAAAGCACGAGAGCTTATTCCATTATCCTGGATATAAAAGGATATAAAAAAAACCTTCTCCCATGAACCTCTGATTCTGAAGGCTCTGACACCAACTCACAGCAGGTACAGCAGTGCATGAAAAACTTGACACTGAGATCACCATGAGACCAGAGCAACAGAGGCCAGGAAATTAGAGAAACTTCCTCTTGCTGCATGACAGTCAAGGGTGCTGTGGATGAAGACGATGCTATGGAAAAGCACCAGATTTGAGACTGTAACGAGGGTAATGTTCAACTGTGTGGTCCCAGTCATCCCAAAGAGCCCTGGGTATCGTGAGCTAACCAAAAAAAATCCCTACTCTTATGGGACTTAAATCTGCAACTTTCCAGCCAAGAACTTAATGCACTTACCACTGCACCACAACAGCTGGTCAACAATACTTATTATTTAAACACAACAGTGACTGACAAAATGTATTGCAAAGCCTCTGCTCATTACTCTGAAACAGAGAAAGACTACAAGCTCAAATGAATGTGTCAAAGAAGGCACAGACTGATTTCTTTGCACCGATACTGCTTTCGTTGCATGCGTCACAGGTTTGAGTAAGGTTTTTAGAGCTAAAATGCTCCCGCGTTTGTTTTAGAGCATGGATGAGCTCTAAAGAATAAGTATTTGCCTCTGAGTCAGTGACCAGTATTTGTAATCCTCCTCAATAGATGATTTAAATGAATCCTCTGTTATGTTTCTGAAATGTGTATTTGATATTAGAACTTTAGTTTCCCAAACATATTTTTCAGCAAGTGAGCACTTTTGTTTGTACTCCTGTCAAAATACAACACTTTACTGTGCTGCTTCACAACTGTTCAAGATAGCAAGATTTTGTAGAAAAAGCTGTAGTTCACAAAGAAAGTTGTATCATGTGTTCCAATTCATTTGAAAATGTACAATACTTTTGAGCAATACCGTAACCTGGAATGCAGAGTACATCCCTCGATTCTCAGTAGACTGAGACACTGGATGTGGCCCAGCCCATAGGAGCTCCAGGAGAAACTGGGTGGACCAGCAGAGTTCTTTTCCTGCAGCATTCCCTGGGTTTCAGCTTCACACCGACGACAAGGGTAAAAATGACAAAACTGATCGTGGTTATCAGTCCTTCTCTGGTACTCCAAAGCTTTTCCCTCGATGCTGTCTTCCATGGCAAGAAATGGGCTCTCTCACTTTGATGCAGGGGAAATAACTGTAGAAATGCCCTGGTGTCTCTCCGCAAGGCTGACCCACAAAGGTAATGTGCAGTGTGTGACAGATGAGATCCCCTGTGGTACAAATGTGAGTGCAGTCAACAACATCCAGTGATTTTGAAGAAGGCACGATGGGTCAGTCCCTGCTGAAATTGGCAGTTACCACAACTCTGCTTTGTTTTGCTTCCTGGTCAAAGACAGCGTTTGACTTGTTTCCCTCTGACAATCTCCATGAAAACAAAAGTACTCTCCACGCAAATGGTAGTTTGGATTCGATGCCAAGGGTCAACAATGCTGTGTCAGCGAAGATCTACAGATGGCGTCCAAAGGTGTGCACTGTGGTGCACTAGTCTGTAATTTGCAATGTGAAGCAACAGGTGATCACTTTACACAATGATAATATACACTTATATCTGGTGTGTGTGTGAAACAGTATCAAGGTATACATGCAGTCATGGTCATATACTTTTAGTTTACAGGTATTGCATGAATATAGAATGATAACAGTCATTGTATGAATTCCCTTTCACAGGCGTGTAGATTTAAACATATATTCATCCTCTCAATGTTTGAGGTGCTGCTTCAATACCTGTACAAAAAAACCAACACTTCAGGAGCTGAGAAGTGATGCATACCGGACACGCTTTGGTTGCTTGCGGCAGTTTTTCACTTCTGCAATGGCCGGCTTCTGGCTGTAACGCATTGCTATTTCGATAGCTTGTCCTGTAGTTTTCCTGCACACTGCTGACAATAACATGACCGAATACGGCACGGGGGAGCGCAACAGCGGACGATTTAATAAGAAGCTTACATTTACAGAATGAATAAACAGAATGTAGCTTCGTACTCTGGAAAACTGGGTTAGGCCTATTTGTGTTTAACGTTCACTGGCAACCTCTCTGGGTGACAGCTTCAAATGCAATACTGATACAAATGATACTGAGCATGACATGTAAATGAAAGTTACACTACAAGAAATGCAGGACTTTTTGCAGTTCCCTATGGTAAACGAAGGTGGAACCAGAGAGTGAAAAAACGGAAGAATCAATGTGGAGACCAATGAACTGGGCCAAGAAGAGATCATAAATCTGCTGGCTCAATCACATCTGATGAAACAGGAGCAGTTTTCCCAGATGGTGAAATAAATTCAAGTACGCGGCAAAACTAAGATTTTGAGAACCAGCAGTTTTCAGCATGCTCTTGCAATGCTATCAACTATTTATGCGGCTTGTTTTCAATTTTGGTGCAAATGCATGAACATGCACACCAACTTTTGGTGATGCCTTATTGTCTGATGTGATTTGGTTCCGATATTCGTGCTGATTTGAATCCTGTCCGTGACGAAAACACTGAAAGAATCTCACACGGCTTACAAAGGATGACAAATCAGCATCTTGGAAGTGTTAACCTGTAATAGATTACGATCATTATCTACATTTTCTTAGGTCTGTTTTGTTGGCTTTGTGCTGTGTTGCTTTTGCATTTTTTTTTCTTAGGTGGACGTCAGAGTATTTCATTTCACTATCGGTCTGAATATACTAACCACTGGGAAAAACAGGGCTGTCATGTAGCACTTCACAGTATAGCAGATCAAAATACGACATGTTCCTTCATCTGGGAATGATTGCATAAGCATGAAGAAACCCATGGAAATACAATCTTCGGCTGAAGTCGATCTGCCAACCACCATGGTAAATGGTCCCTTTCAATGGATTTATTTCAGTTTCTTCTTTAGGTGTTCTTCAAATCTTTTTTGCTTTTAAGTTTATGGATTTGGTTTTGTTTTAATGGATGTAGAGAAAAATGATCAAATGCTCCTCCATTTGCTGGGCAGTCCTCTTTGCTTTCAATGTTGATCTCTTCATCCTTGTTATCCAGGCTCAACATGTTGTGTGTTTCGGTTCCGCACGCTTTCGCAAATACTGAACAAATATTATTCAGGCACCTTCTCTTTCTTTACCATGTTTTGTTCTCATACACTCGTTATTACAGCTTTCTAAGCGATCTTGTCGGTGTTCGCCTTGCTTTCTTTCCTTTTCATCCAATATTTACTGGAAGGTTTTCTTGCACTTACCTTGGGGTGTCGGGTAGAAGGTTTTGATCATCTGCCTAGCCCTGGTGTTGTTGAACTTGAACATCACTGAAAGCATACAAATGAATGAATAAACTTGAACATCACTGAAAGCTGAGGAAAACAATAAACAAAAGATCTTGAATGTCACTGAAAGGAGACACACACACACACACATTTTTAGAGGTTCTAATTTTTTTTTTTTTAAAGCCCATTTAAAACCTCACTAAGTACAATGTCAAGATGCTTACCATCATCCCTTTGAAAGCATATACTCTAAAAACAAATGAGCTGATTTTGTAAAAAAAATATTTTTAAAATGCTTTGAGCCATCAAATTAGTACCAAGCTATTCTAAAGCAAACAAAATACAGCTTTCAATAACTGATTCAGTCTAGAAGACTCTTGGTAAAAGAGAAGGGAAAAAAACAGAACTACAAATGTTTACTTGTAAAAAATCACATAAAAATAAAGCACAGTCAAATCAAAGAATCTAAGACATGCAAAAAAAAAGTTTCTTTATCACATCAAAGAATATTGAAACAAAAAAGTTTCAAACAATATCTTCAATGACAACTTCTGACATTATTTTTTTCACATGGTTTCAAATTTTGGTAACAGCACTCTAAATACATGGCAAGAACAGCATTACAGTAGTACAAATCTGTCTACAAACATTTCTTGCTTACTCTTTAACCACTGAAAAAGGAGCAGTACTGCAACTTTATAATTATTATCATCACTGTCAAAGCTTCCGATGCACAAGTTGAAAGCTACCACTAACTATGAAGTTTGAAAACTTATCAACAAGCAAGTTCATAAGAATCCCATATGTGATGCGCTACAACAGCACATCCCAAAAGTCAGAGGGAGAGTTTTCGCCTGCAGGCCGAAAAGGCTGCATGACCTTTTTTTTTATAGTGATTTTCATGTTTTTGCAGTTTCGGTTTCTTCAAATATCTAAAAATCATATTCCAAAGTGTCAGACTCCAATTCAGTTTATAAAGTAGTTTAATTTATTATTTTATAGACATACTGTACCAAAATCCGACTCTTAAACGTTGAAATTAGACAGATATTGCGGCCTTTGTTTCGTGGCGAAACCCGCTGTTCCACCTACAACATGACACATCGTTGGAAAGCTCCGTTTCCCGCCTTAAAGATCGTGGAAATTTCCGCCATTCTACCGTAGTCCCATAGCGTAATCTGCTTCTAAATTTAGTACACAAACTCAAGCGAAATGACCAATGAGAAGGCAGAATGTCCTCAATGAACATAGCAACAGGCATCTGGTTCGTCGCGTTAAATCAAGGGAAGTAAATCCAACAGGTAATTTCACATCAACAAGACCGGCAGCGATCGGCAATCAAGAAACCATGGAAGCTGAAAAGAAGGCAGATCGTATAAAAGACCTTTAAAATGAAAGCATAGTTGCTGGTATGCCACCAAGGGACGAAATAAAAGATTTAATCACCGAGTATTTCTCCAGTGAAGGCGAAGAAATTGACATAGACAGCAGTGATGACAAGGAGATGGACGACGAGCTGGGAACTTTTGAAAAATTACTAGGCCTACCGAAAGTGTCTGATGAAACTCTTGACAAAGACGAAATAATTTTGAAAGCTTTTTCTATACATTTTTTGTGATATTAACTGTCAGACATTCAATAGTTGTACTGAAAATAAGGCTTTCCTTAGCCTTCTCAGCTCAAACAAAATACAACTTGTAATTGGGGCGTTTTGTTTCATTTTTCATGTTAACACGATTTGGCCTACTTTCACTTGAAATTAATGTCATAAAAAATATAAAATCAAGGAAAATTGGAAACATTCTTTCCAACTTATGTTTGGAGATCATAGAAGAGTGCCAGCTTAATCTTTTCTCCAAGTTTCATTTAATTTAAAGCCCTGTTGCTAAGGCCTTTCTATCAAAACACATGTACAGAGTTGAAGAAACTTCAGATGCCATTTTCTCAAAATGGCTGCCTGACCACCCTGTCACTTTAAACTAATATAACTTTGCTTTTAGTCAACCTACAACAAAAACAAATACATCATTATAAAGCTTAATGATTGAAGTTTCTCACTGTATCAAAATCTGAAAAATGTTAAAAAGGCACTTAATGTACCTTTTGTGGGAGTGCATCACATATATTAAAGGCAATTTTAAAACAACAAAAACAAAACAAAGCAACAACAAAAACAAAACATCCCACAAAAACAAACCAAACAACAACAAAAAGGAAAATGGTCTGTATTTCATACTTTTGTTGGCAATAGTGTCAAAAGCATTTGTGGCATCCTGTTCGCTGAAGTCAGACTTCTCTCGCTCTGTGACCTCCACGGTCAGAACATCCGAGACGTAATTATGCCACATGATCTTGCGCATGAACTTCTGAATGCTGTTATAGTCTTTCAGCAGAAATTCAGCCACTCTGAAAAAAATGAAGAAAAAAATTCATCACATCACTATCATACATCTACTGTTGTACTGTCATCACATCACTATCATCATATATCTACTGTTGTACTGTAACTACAACATCATCATCAAGCTTTGTGCTATTTTAGAGTCATACCATGTTGACATTATTTTTCTTTAAATTAAAGACAAACCAGGTAGGCCTAAATCAGTAATAACACAAGGGCAGGATTGTTTTTAAAAATAATTCCAAGGAATTTTGGGAAATGAATGAGGCAAAACCATTCATTTGGGGGGACATCATAATATATGCCAACCAAATCTCTTATTTCTCTGCAATAGTTTGTTCATTTAGCTTTCATGAGGTCTTGCTTCATCACTACTTATACCCTCTAACATTCCTGAAGTGAAGGGCAGACCAGCTCAATGGTTGGATCATCACTCAAGGCAGTGTCAAAGCTCAGCTGGCCAGTTGAGAAAAAAGAAAAGGGAGGGGGGAAGGTTCTCTCAAATAGCTCTCAGTCACACAGTAGCTGGAACAAAGGGAGAATGCTGTACTGTATAAGATTCCAAAACATACTGACCCGCCGAAGTCTTTGTGGGTGCTCCAGACGATAGAAGAGGAGTCAGCCATGCTCCATATCTGGGCAAAATCTGAACGGGCCATGTCAGCTTTGCAGACGGGGTGCACACGAACCTGCCAGCTATGGTAGTCTGCATTTCACACAAAAAGAAAAACCATCTTTTCTCATTCAAAATCAAACAGATACATTACAAAGTACTGAAGCAATCTAGATCTACAACATATTACAACTGACTTTGTTACAGCACTAATTTTATTTCTGCATGAGAGACAATACATAGTGTGGAGGAAGAGGATCACACCTGGAGGGGTTCTGGGTCTGGTGTCATATCTCACAGTCCACATTACAGATAATGCTTGGAATATCACATCTACTTTTTATTTCCAAAGCTTCTTATTGTTTTCCACCCTGACCCAGGAACTACTAGAGCTTCAGTGATTCAAGAGTTCTACAAGATCTTCCAAAGAGATTTAAGGTTCAGAATATCTGTAATGTAAATGTTCCCCTGAAGTTGTTGGGAAGATATTTTGTTTTTTCTCAACATCTATGAAGTAATGCTTGTAACAATATCATCTTCAACACCAGACAGACCGATAAAAGTGAAGATGATGTGGGCTACTCCCAACACACGGCATAATGAAAATCCTGGGACTGGTCACTAGGATCAAAAGTTGTTAGTGACTACAGCTAAAAAGCTGTGACACCACCAGACACATTTTATTGTCATTCTTACAGCAGTGACTGGCATTTTCGTGGCAACAATTTCTCTTCACTGTTGAAAAAATGGGAAATAAAAGTGCCAATACAATTTTCCATAAACAGATAATACATATTCTTGTCTATAATACTTATTAAAAAAACAACCCAAGAGACATTACAGCAAAAATGAACAATACACAAAATAAATCATAAATCAATGCAAAATGGCTTACATATCAACTGAATGCCAGTGGTTTCAAGATCAGTTCACTTTATCCTTTATTCACAAAAGAAAAGCTAAACCGCAATCAGTGCAATGAAAGCTTGACTGGCTAAGTAATGACCAATCTGAGCAAACAACTTGAACTAAGACTATCCTGATTCTGGATCAACCAAGGAAATGTATAGTCGCAGAAGCAGCAGAGTAGGCTGAAACTAACCCATAGCTGTCCACCTCAGGTCATAACCAACACTTACTGCCAATACAATTCTAAGAATCCAATAAACATCAAGTCTAGATACAAACAGCATTCTTGACTTGAAACACATCAACAGCTGACCACCTGTAATTCACCAGGTGCCCCCGTTGAAATTCAAACCCACCACTTCATGGACCCACAGGATTCCAGCTTCACTGCAGCTCATTTTATTGTACAGGCAGCATGCTGGGTTATGTTCATATTTCCATAACCCACCAAACACTGACATGCATTTTTTTATCTTCTCCATGATGCGTATACGTGAAGGGAATTTAAGCACTGGTAGCTCTGCACTTGGAAGTTGATGGGTTTTTCCCCCCACGCTTCCTTCCGACCTCCTCCAAAAGTGACAGAATAATCAGCTTGTTGATTGTGGTCACTCCCCTAGAAGAAGAAGAAGAAGAAGAAGAAGAAGGACAATGACAACAACGACAACAACAAGAAGTTGACCTGGGAGATTGTAAAAATTCCCACCCTTACTTAACCAGATGCCAAGGCCGAGATATGAACCCATGACTTCACAGACCTACGGGATTGAAATCAAAATAGTCTTAACCTCTCTGACTCGGCCACAGCATCCACCGAATTAAGTAACAAACAAAAAAACCACAAAGATACATCAACAGGACTAGTGTGGGCTGCTAAGTACTAGTTATTTTGAAGATCCAAGCTTCAATACTCACCTCTGACAAACACCAGGCTGTCTCTTCCCAAGGGAATCATGAGGACCGCACTCATTTCTCACGACAAACTAGAGTTTTCCTGGTGCATTGGTCCCCCTTTCACTTCTGCAGCACATTACCACTATTATGCATGGTGATTAATCTGATCAAACCTTGCTGGGCAAAAGTTTCAAAGAGATAAAAAACCCATCCCACCAACTTTGGGTGATAGTCGATGACCCATTCCACAGACTCTCTTTGTCAAAACAGGCACCTTCCCTATCCCCGGACCTGCTCTCTCTCTCTCTGCCTAGTGTCTTCTTTGCCATCTTTTCCCCCTGCACTGAATCTTCTCATGCCTGAATTATCTGTCATCCTTGCCTGAATTCTTGTCCTCCCTGCCGAACTCTGTCTCCCTTCCCCTCACTCTCTGTCGCGGTCCTTGATCTGTGTCCCTTCACTCCTGCGCCATTCCACGCTTCACTTCCTCTCCGCTGCTACCGCTCTTGTCGTACGGTCTCCTGCCTGGTCGCTTTACTTTGGGCATTACAAACTCTTTTCCCATCGCCTCTTTCTCTAGATCCATCCCTGCTGACATTCACTTTTACTTCATCGATAACTTGAACATCCCAACCATGCTCTGCTTCTAAATCCGCTGCGTTTCAGCTTTCGCATCTACCATCATGATCCCCCACATCGCATCTGCTTCAAATGCTGCGTTCAGGTCTTCGTCATCTACCAGCATGGATCCCCCATCAAAATCGCAATCTGCTTCAATGTCACCTGACAGGTCAGCTCCAACCCAGTCACTGTAGCGAGAACTATGACTAGAGGACTGATGAGAGGAACGCGGAGAGCGTCTGTCATCTCGACGAGACATACTGGAACACTTCAGATTCTTTCAGCGCTCTTCCTGGGAACACAGAAGTAAAGGACACGATTATTTCACAATCTATACAAACAGTTAAAGAATAAAGATTTTGAATAAACTAAAAATGAAGGTTTTAAATGAACCAAAAATACATGCTGCCAAACACTTGGGTGTTGCACTTTTACTTGTTTGCTCTTATGAATAATGAAAGAATGTGACAGAAAAACCAGTAAGACATTGTCATCCTAACTTTACATGATTTTATTAAGGTACATGCCATGAGCTACTCAACTCAAAATTTGAAAGTATGCTTTCAAACTACACATACACCATATTAATGAATGGCTAGCAATTGTTTTCTCTGGTTATTTCTCTACCTAGAATTCATTCATGGATTTTAAAAAATAATTATGGCGTTTGTCTGCTGACAGTAGAAAAAAATCTCCGAACCCAATATAGTGATATATCTTATGATAAGTGATCACAGTACGGGCAGAGAGGAAAACTGGCAAGGTAGTGTGGAATGGACAGGAGTGGAGAGACAATCAACAACATTCAACACACACACACACACAAAATTTGTTTTATAATGATGAATGTAACTGTAAGCTTTCAGTGTTCATCTTTTCTTTTACTTTTTCCAAAGAAAAATTGAAATATCCCCTTTTGGTGCTGCAATTTAAAAAGAAATGTTTGTGCTGGTCAGTATAAAATTTTGCTGCTAAATAAGGGGATGGGATAGCTCTGTGGTCAGAGCACTCGCTCTCCCCACACTAAGGTTAAGCAAATTTGAGCATGGTTACCTAGTGAATGGGTGACCGACCGTGCGCTTTGGCTTCAGACGTTCAGTACAGTTCTCAAGTTCACACAGCTATGAATAGGTACCTGTCATCTTTAGGGGCATGGAGAAGATACTACCCTTAGTGTGCTGGTCCCTAGAGAAGCTCAGGTCTCTGACCAATTCCTTTAGTGGGCTTTACCTGTTTTTTCTTGCTAATGCCCCCTTCTCTGACCAATTCCTTTAGTGGGCTTTACCTGGTTTTGTTGTTTTTTTGCTAATGCCCCCTTCTTCCCTCTTTTCTCATCGTCTAATAATTACACAAAAGTAAAAATGCATTATTTTATAGCTAAACTGAAGAAAGAAAACTTAAGACACACACAATATATACTTGTAAACCTAAAGCAGTTACTCATTTCTAAAGCATTTCTTCTCTTCTCGTGTAGATAATTAATGCACGTGTGTGTGTGTATGTGTGTGTGTGTGTGTGTGTGTGTGTGTGTGTGTGTGTGGTGTGTGGTGAGAGAGAGAGAGAGAGAGAGAGAGAGAGAGAGAGTCAGAGAGAGAGCAAGCAAGAGAGAGACTAATGAGACTGAGATGGAGACCAGTGAGAGAGTCTGTGACTCACTGTGTGCGTGTGACTATTAAACAATCGGCATTATCTTCCAGGGTTCTTTTCTATTTATAATAGATTTTCTCCTTCATCATCAAAGGCTCAAACAGCAACCACGTTTATCTGTCATGAATAGGACTATGACCATGAGCGTAAATGGTGCGTCGCACTGCTGTTCAGCGGCGGACATTGTGACAAGTCTGGCCCAGGGCATCTGACATCAGTGTGTTTCTAAATCTGATAGATCTATGACGAATAGTTATGTTTTGTTTGATTAACATATATATGTACAATGATGCAGAATATATTGCGCACATGCTAAATCCTGTTCCGCTTTTTCGAAAGAATAGGCCACAGATGACAAAACCTCAAAACACACTTAAGTTATTTGCTGAGACTTTCCCCTTACATCTGTCCCTAATTTTCAACAGCATCCTTCATCTCCTAAGTGTGTTCACGTGTGTGTGTGTGTGTGTGTGTGTGTAAGTGTGTGTGTGTGTGTGACTGTGTGTGTGTGTGTGTGTGTGTGTGTGTGGGGTGTTCATGCGTGCATGCGCATGGATTTGAAATCTGTTGTTACGTTTAAGGAGAGTTGCATGCATGTAAATAATCTGAGTGCAAGCGCTTCGATTTGTTTATTTTTACAAGATTCAGCGCTATATAAATTCCATTTATTATTATCATTATTAAAAATAAAATTGACAAAACCACATAAACATGGGACAGGATGCTTAAAAAAAATAAAAGCACATGCCTGCTTATTCCATTATCCTAAATATAAAATAAATAAACTGATAAATAAATATTATTTAATGTAGCTCTTGATACTGTTGTAGTTGTAGGTCTATTGGTTGGGTGTTATTTTCTCTTGTCTCATTATGATTATTATCATTTTACACCTTTTTTCATATCACCAAATAAATCCTACTATGGGTCAAGGTGTAAAATAAAATGTTTAAAGCACATTGAGTGCTTGAATATCATATCTTTAGTTGTGCATGCGTGTTTACTAGAAGCACTATTAGTATTAGTATTACTATTATTATTATACTGAGCATTATCACTAAGCCTATCTGGCAATTTTTACTCCCAATAATATGCCTATGGTCTTATGGATGATGATTGAACTAAAAGCCATGCAGTCTGCACTAATAGGGTAGTCTGAATGAAGCCTATGAACGCATAACACTAACAGCAAAAGGAATGGGAAGAAAATAACGGCTAAAGCGCTCGGCACCTAGCCTATAGGAACACTGCAAACCGGCCACAAAATGTTCTAGGCCGGTCAAACCTGCATTCTACCGTGTATTCGACCACATTTTCCACACAAAACTGGCTCAGTAAATGAAATTCGTATCAAAAACAGTGTAGACTCATTGGTTTCTTGAAATTAATTGGTGTGAAGTGGCTTTCGTAATAGCTAGTCACAAAAATAATCAACTTCTTACTTTTTAGACGCTTGGCACTCTTCAATGCGGGGGTCAAGGTTGAAATAGACTTTAAAATGTCTTATTACCGACGTAAAGTCAGAATCAAATCGAAAGTCTGGAGCTCACAGACAAAAAATTAATGGGTTCCAAGAAGATGTATGTGGACATACTAACTGAGAAGAATGCTGGAAAAGTTTGCGGGGGGGGGTTCACATCCAGACAATTATGTTTGGGTTTTTTTCACCGTCCAGACAATTATGAGACCACTCATCTCCTGATGCCAAGTGTCTTTCTCTTTCTCTATCAAATCACTCTCTTTCCCACCTGTTAAACGAACCAACACACAGATCAGGTCACATTTTAGACTGCTTATTACCGATGTTTCACAAGGTCTAGTCACGTCTCAGGTCTGTATCTGTCACTGACGAACTGCTCTCCGATCATTCCGCCATCCTTTTCTTTCTCAACATTGCAAAGCCTATCAGAAATAAGAAGTGCATTACCGGTCGCAACTTCAAGGCCATAGATATTCAAACTTTCCTTTCCCAAGCTGCTGAACGCCTATCACAAACCCCTGACCATACTGATCCTTCTAAGCACTACAATACCATCCTCAGTCAACTCCTTGATGAGCATGCTCCTCCTACTGACCATCTCCTGCCTGATAGGCCCTGTGCACCATGGTACAACCGTGACATCCTGGTCGCAAAACGCAAACGCCGACAACTAGAGCAGCAATGGCGAAAAACAAAAACCGAAATAAACGAACAGCCTCTTCCTAAACAAATCAACAAAGTTAAAACCTTAATTCATCCAGCAAAAACAACGTACTACTCTTCTCAAGTTCTTGATGCCACATCTATGAAATCTCTCTTCTCCCTCACATCCACTTTTCTTGGATCTGAGGAGGCTACTCCTCTGCCTTCTATTCACGACCACTCTGAACTTCCTTCTATATTTTCTGCATTCTTCTCTGACAAAGTCCGCAACATTCGCTCCAGTTTGGATCAGACTCCTTTCCAGCCTGCAACTTCTGATTCCCAATTCTCTGGCACTCCTCTCCTTTCCTTTCATCCAGCAAGCAAGAAAGAAATCGAAACAATTCTGAAAGGAATGACTATAAAACCATGTGATCTTGACCTATACCTGCTTTTCTTTTCGCACAGTGCCTGCCACAACTTATTCCCACTATCACGAAAATAGTAAACTTGTCTCTTGTCTCTGGAAATGTTCCTTCAACTCTAAAAACTGCTATAGTCACACTTCTACTCAACAAACATGACCTTGACCCCAACATTCTGAAGAACTATAGACCTGTTTCCAATTTACCTTTTATCTCTAAAGTCCTTGAAAAAGTAGTTCTAAAACAGCTCAACCATCACCTTCTCTCCAACAGTCTCCTTCCTGCATTTCAGTCTGCCTATTGCGTCAACCACAGCACTGAAACAACCCTTGTCCACACCTTAAACACACTTCTACTCGCTTCTGACTCAGGGGAAAATCTCTCTTCTTACTCTACTCAACTTATCTGCAGCCTTTGACACTATTGACCACTCTATTCTTCTCTCCCGTCTTCAAAAAACATTTGGTGTTACTCGTACAGCCCTTACCTGGTTTAGTTCATACCTTACTGACCGATTCCAGACAGTCGCAGTAAACAAGATTCAGTCAGTACCTGCCAGACTGGAATGTGCGTGTGTGTGTGTGTGTGTGTGTGTGTGTGCCTGCTTGCACATTAATTTTGGACTTGGTGGAACTATTAATTGTTACTGGTTGTTGAATGTGTAAGAATGAGTTGAGTGCAAGCCCTTTGATTTGTCTCTGGAAGATATAGCGCTATATAAATTCCATTTATTATTATTATGTTCAAAGATCGACATCACCTGCTGAATCAAAATCCTGAATTAGGTCTATGTCTTCTGGGAATTCCCAGTGGTCAGCCCCGGGCGAAACAGTATAGCTTGTATAACGCATGGCTATCACAATGATTGAGGTAGGGTCCTATTGCCCCAATATCAACTTCAAGGCAAACACAACTTTTGTCAACTATGCCCGACCCCAATGCAACAACTACAAACAAAACTCTCTCAGGTTTCGTCAGACATAGCAGTATTGTTTTGTATTGTATTGTTGTATTTGGTTGTGTTGCGTTGTAGTGTAGTGTAGTGTAGTGTAGTGTAGTGTAGTGTCAGCCAGGACAGATTTCTCTGCATGAAATTCGGAAGCTCTTCCCAGGAAGAGCTAGTTTCTAAAAGAGTGGCACAGCCCCCCCCCCCCCCCCCCCTTTTTTTTAAAATCCAAATCCTGCCACCATGTATTTTTGTCCTTTTTATTTATTTATTCTTTTATTTCGAGGATAATGGAATAAGCACGCATGTGCTTTATTACATGCAGTGCTCGTGTGTCTGTAGTTATGTCAATATATTTTGTCACCCATTCCCACAGGCACACAATAGCCTACTCTTCCGAAAAGCAAGATGTTCTGTGTGCGTTCGCACACGGGACCGCGGTTTATAGTCTCATCCAAAGGACTTTTAGTTTGGGGGGGGGGGGGGGGGGGGGGGGAGTCGGCACTGATGTTAACTCCAGAGGAAACAATCCTCTTGAACGGGAATCGAACAGGGGTCAGCAGATCACGAGCGCATCACCGCTAACCACCAAGCTATCCCGTCCCCCTATTGGAGAGGCTTTTTCTTTTCTACAGAACTTTGCCAGTGACCACTCTCTTTAGTAACAGGCGACAGATTTTCTCGTTTGTTCAAGAGAAACCAGAGCACCACTCTCTTGTTGCCTGGGGTTCTTTTACGTGCACTGAGTGCGTGTTGCACACAAGACCTCAGTTGATCGTTTTCTTCGAAAGACAAGTACCTAGAGGACTACTCATGGTCTAGTGGATTGGAGGGAAACTCTGGGTGCAAACAGGGGATCAAACCTACACTTCTCACTTTCTAGTTAGGAGCATTGCCTCTAGACCACCCATCCATCAACACCAACATGATAATTATTTTTCATCATCAATCCCTTGACCAAGTTGTTCTGTAGGGGCTATACGTAGGACGCGTTGGTTGGTCGACAGTTGTCTCCAGGCTGTTCTCTCTCTCTCTCTCTCTCTCTCTCTCTCTCTCTCTCCAGCCTTTTGCAGCAACATAGCTATGTCAAGTCCGGTCCAGTCTTTGATGTTCTTCATCCAGTTCTTATCGGTTTGTCCCTGCAATCCCCCCCCCCCCCTCACCCCCACCCCACCGAATCCCCCTGTTGGCGTCTTTGCAGGGAGAGCTGTGACATGTGATGTGATCTAACCACGCCAGTTTCCTAGCTTCTTCCTCTTTACAACAGCCAGAAAGGGCTCTTGTGGCCCAGTACTACCGCACTGACTTGGTGGTTTAGTGGTGGTCCTACCAGGACATGTAGGGAAGCCTTCTGGATGATTATTTAAAAGGCTTGAATTTTCTTTTCCAGTTCCGTAGTCAAGGTCCATCGTTTTCACACCCGTACAGAAGGACAGGTGCATTACACAGCATAGATGCAACAGGAAGAAGAGCAGGTCTCGAGCTCAAAGCCAAAAGGACAAAAGTGTTGCATGTTACCAGAACCAGCTGCCAAACAGAACATTAAATAAAGATTTACAAAACTCCTCTAGAAATGTCAAAGACTTTAAATATCTTGGTTCAGTCAAATGACCGATCATGTAGGCTACCAAGGGCATAAAGACAAGAATAAGCATGGCTAAAGGTAGAATGATCCAACTAAATAAAACCTGGAAAGTTTCCACCATTCCTTGTCAGCCCAAAATGAAAATAACCAAATGCCAAGTTTGGCCTGTCATGCTATATGGCTGTGAATCCTATACACAAAGAAAAAATGACAAGGAAAAAATTGAAGTAACATGTGTTTTTGTTGGTGGTGGTGGTTGTTTGTTTGGGTTTTTTATTTTTATTTTAAAGAAGGCTGCTTAGAGTCACTTGTGCAGATAAAAGAACAAATGAAAGCATATTGCATAAACTAGGAACAACAAAAACGAACTTCTCACTTTAATAAATGAAAGGACAGTAGACCATGTGCTACAAAACCAAGATAGGGACCTCATGAAGACTGTCTTTCAAGGCTAGAAAAGGGCAAAAAGAAAGAAAAAAACCCAGGCAAACTACCAGCTTCTCTCATTTTCAAGATCCGAAAACTCCTGTGGCATGAGAATCCATGAAGTGAAGTCAGCAGAGCCAGAGAAGACCAGAGCAAATGGAGGAGGGTCATATCATTGTCAAAGGATGGGCAGCTAACACCAATCGGTGATGCTGACACATGAGACAGAAGGATGGAAATGATGAGTGCTCTAAACAACTTCAGTTTTGTGGGGAAGGATTGGTGCAAATCATTCAAGTAATCTATAAAACAATGCTTTGTTGCTTTTGTAATGGTGTTGAATGCTTCGGTCTTCATTGGTGAATAAACCCAGGAAGTGAAGGAGATGCCCAAAATTCTTCGAGAATTCTCGGCAACATGGGCACTGCAAATTGAGAATCATGTACATACAATGAACATCAACTAGGGCAGTCAGACATCACAGAGAGAAGGGTAGCTTACTCAAAGCAGATGGTGTATTGTGCAACTGAGCCTGCCCAAACTCGCTAGCACAGCAGGCACCATGATAACACCGACTCTGTTGTATGTTTGCCCAATATCAAAGACGTGCATTAAATGTATGTTGCACCATGGACTTTAGGTTTTTTTTTGGGTCTCAACTAAAAGACCAGCACCAACACTCATAATCCAGTGGACGGGGACAAGATTGGGCTCCGATGGGAATTGAACCCACAATTTATCGCATGGTATGCTTGGAATGTTCACCTTTGACCTCTCTTCACACGCGTTGGTAGGAATAATAATTTATGGTTGAGTAAGTACTGTTGGTACATATGTGGGATGTTGGTATAGTGTGTTCAAAGCTCAATTTAGGTGAAGCCCGCCAAGTGCCGTAAATGTTCCTTTCGAGTTATAGTACTTAATCCGGTAATTCTTTGTCAACGTTCATGGATAATGAAACCACAACATTTTTAATGATGCTCTAGCAGCATTCATGTACCCCAGTGGGTATAATGGTTAAGGGTTTAGATGTGTGAAAAAGGCATGCTATCCTTTCCATAGGCAGGATCTCCGTATCCAAGTTTAACCCACATATTTGTACTTCTGCGTTTATATCGGGTACCAAATTAATTAGGAGCCCTGCACTGTTGGAGACTTTTTGTCTTTTGTGTGTGGGGTGTGTGTGTGTTTGTGTGTGGAGAGAGAGAGAGAGAGGATGAAGAGGATGAGAAAAGAAAGGGATGAAGTGGAAAAGGAGAGGGGGAGGGAGAGGAAGAGGAGAGAGTTATAACTATTAGCAGCTTCAACGTTATAGGACTTCGATTTGGGGATTACTTAGAATGATTAATATATACATAATACTCCTGCAATGTACTGTGTGTTTGATTTTTTAATTAAAAAAAAATTGTGGTCCTACATTACAGTATATGTACGTTTTTGGTAAAGAGTTCTTTACACACTGGGTGTCAAAAGGTTACACACCACGGTTAGCCTCTGGCACTTTTCCTTCTATTTTCATATAATTATACCACTCTTGCATTCATACTGCACATACTAAGGTATCCACATATATAAAAACCACATTTTGTGAAAGACCATCCCCTGACTCAAAACTAGGGACATAACTAACAAATTTGGTATATTTGAACTGAAATTTCCCCCCCCCCCCCAGCAAATGCTACCCTCTCAGTCCTTTGACGTCTGCTAGCTGCCTGGCCACAATAAAATTATGCGTGCGCGGGGTCAACGCTGTAGAAACGCAAGCAGTCCTCATCTGATGATCATTTCTCACTTTCCCATCATTACATGGTGTTAATCTATGGCTTCAAGCCCCAAAACAGGTACACAGTGCATTTTTTCACACTTTCAAGAATCTGTGAAAACCAGCAAACACTTTCCTGACTGGCACTCTACATCTAGGCCTACATTACCCGGAAGCTAACCCTCATGTGTCACCCTCGACCCTAAGCCACCAACGGAGAACACAGATTGTTTGAGGACCTAGGCTAGTCTAGTAGCCTATCAAGTGCTGGGGAATCTGAACTCCAGAGGTGGAAATTCATCACAAGTGGTCATTTGCATGTCAGTAGGGTAAGTGTACTATCATTTGTTATGTAGGCCTGGTCCAAGGAGACCTGAAGGGGAACGTAAATTTCGGTTGTTCAGGCCAAGGCCAACAGTGGTAGGCCTACCATGTTCTTTGCCTCTCTTCACTATCTATGTATCTGTCCCGTAGTCTGACGACCGTGGGGGCACCCTCAAAGACTCAACAACCAGTTCCCTCCATTCCTCTCTTTGTTCTTCCTTTCTCAGGGTTTTGTTGAGTTCTAGGCCTGTCCATTCGCTGATGTTATCCTCCCAGCTCTTCCTTGGTCTGCCTCTTCTTCTTCCTCCTTGGACAGTGCCTTGTAAAACTGTCTTTGCAAGTCCTTTGGATCTTGTGATATGCCCATACCATTTAAGTTTACGCTTTTTCACGATCGTTAGAAGGTTCTCATGGGGTCCAATGGTTTGCTGGATTCTGTTATGCACGCTTTCGTTGCTTATGTGGTCTTTGTAGGAGATGCCAAGGAGTCTCCGAAAGCATCTCATCTCCACTGCCTGTACTCTTCTCTCCAAATCTGCAGTCAGGGTCCATGATTCACAGGCATACAGAAATATGGATATGACAAGGGATGTGACAAGGGAGCGCATTAGTCTGATCTTGGAGATAAGTGAGATATTTTTATCTCTCCAGATGGTGTTTAGTTTTGACAAAGCTGTTATTGTCTGTGCAGTCCTGCATACTACTTCTGGCTTGGATCCCTGGTCTGATACAATGGCTCCCAGGTACTTGAAGCTTTGAACTGTTTCCAGCTTCTGGTCCTTAACCCTGATATCAGTGCTAATGCCGTTGGTGTTATTAGTCATCAGTTTGGTCTTCTCTGCACTGATTTCCATGCCCTATGTTTTGGAGGCCTTATTCAAGTGTTCTGTTAGGCTGGCAAGCTCTTTTTCTGATCCTGCTATTCCATCAATGTCATCTGCGAAGCGGAGGTTTGTGATCGTTCTGCCACCAATGCTGACTGATCCTTCATGATGTTCCAGTGCATCAGCCATGATTCTCTCAAGGAAGATGTTGAAAAGAGTGGGTGAGAGTAGACAGCCCTGCCTTACTCCAACTGTTGTTCGAAACCATTCTCCAATGTTGTTGTTGTAGTACACTGCGCTGGTGGCCTCGCTGTACAGCTGTTTGATGACTGATCAGGTTTGCATTGATGCTGTACAAATTCATGGTTGCCCACAAAGCTGCATGCCACACCTTGTCAAATGCCTTCTTAAAATCGATAAATACGTGGTAAAGGTCTTGTTGATGTTGAAGGTACCGCTCACATAGTATTCTGAGGTTGAATATCTGTTCTGTTGTGCTGCGCCCTGCTCTGAAACCTGCTTGTTCCTCAGCAATGATGGTCTCTGCTTCTAGATAACTTTTTAAAGACCAATGTGTAAAATAAATGTTAATTTAGAACTGTCGATTGATTGCAAATAATATAATATTATGTAAACTATTGTCATATATGTATGAGAACACTGAGATTGGCCTGAGTGCTATTATTATGACGTGATACTGATAGTGGAACTGGAACACCCTGAAGTTGAACCAGTAGTCTAGACTTGTACTAAGTTGTAGGCCTAGTGGACAGTGTACTCAGACACTGTAGACTTGAAGGATAAATCAGGGGGAGGGGGGGGGGGGGGGGGGGGGCAAAAGCCACCCCAAATACACAGAGAAACAGACTTGTAAACAAACATGAATTCATATCATTTGTAATGATTTGTTTGCAAACCTGAAGTATTTGTTTTTGACTGTGTGTGTACTTTTACTAGAATTTGTAGAAAAGGTTACCAGAACTCTTTATCAACATTGAGTTTGCCACACACCACAACACATCACATCTCATCACATCACATCATAGTGATCACTCCACTGTCTGTCTGTCTGTCTGTCTGTCTCTCTCACACACGCACACACACTCACACATATGATATACACACTAACACAGTCACACACACACAGTCACACACATACAGTGTCACACAGTCACACATACACACAGTCACACACACACACACACACACGAAGTGACACACAATCACACATCTAAAGTCAGTAAAGATACTTCCAAAAAATTTCATTGATAGTCACACAGACACACACTCACATATTATGTGCATACACAAGCTTACACTATACCAAGTTAGTGTCTTGACACAGTTTTGCAACATTTTTCACCCCCCCCCCCCCCAAAAAAAAAAAAAAAATCAAAAAAAAAAATCATGCTTTATTGTTTATTTAATCACGGAAGTTGCTGTAGTGTAGACATGTGGAAAATGTCATTCAGATGTTCTGAGTAAAACTGAAAGTCAGTTTGAGGAAAAAATTCAAGTATAGCTCATGAGCTGTTGATGGTGCTGTGAATCGGATTCTGGCACAGATCCTTGCCAACAACTCTCTTGCCACACTCCGTCATTAGCTTTCTTGACTAGATTGATGTCAATGAAGGTTATAGCATATTTTGTTTGTTTTTTGTTTTAATGATATTTAATATAATTATATGATAGTTGTTGAATATTGTTAGTACTTATCACACATATTGTATATTATAATGATATATATTGACATAGTCATAAACATACCCACCATATGTTTGTAAAACACTCAGACACTCAAGCACTCACATGTATCTAATGATGTAATAATAAATTGCATACTCATACAGTATACACACACTGGCTTAGCCTCATTCACCCACTATCTTAGTATCTGTATTACAAACACTTTATTACATGCATGGATGCAATCTTTACCAGAGAGCTAGTTTTATCTGCTGCATTAAGCTATGGAAAAAGCAAATATATGACATTTATTCTTCAACCTTAACTATATAAATCTGTCCTGTGTCCATCTTGTCTTTATTAATTAAAATATAATTTGATTTCTTTTGGGAATGACTCAAGGGGATAACATAGTTCATTTACTAATGTATTAATTAATCAACTAATCTGTGTTTTATGTCTCATTGTTTCAGAAACCTAACCTCTGAAGACCTGTCAGCATGGCAGATACTGGTGAACCATCAGAAAATCCAGAATGTGTAGGGGTTGAAATGGGGGAGATCTTTGAAGAAAAAGCTCATGAGAATGCTGGCATGGAAGAAGATCTGACAGGAGAAGGCACATTCAGTACTGAAGATAATGCTGACGATGAGGAATTGGTAGGTGATGGTGCTGATGATGATGATGACCAAGATGGTGATGAAATCAATTACATTGGGTGGGTTGAAGACCTGTGGAACAAGAAAAAGGCAGAGGAAGCTGCTAGTGTCAGTAAAGATAACAAAAAGAAAGGGGAGGAGGAGGAGCCAACAGCTGGTGATGATTATGAAATGAAGGATGAATCTGAAGAGATGGTGGATTCATCTTTGACAGAACAGACTTTGCCAGAAAAGGAAAAGCCATCAGGGGATCTGAAATCGAGCAGTGAGAGTGAAACTGCGACAGGAGCAGAGGAAAAGAAGGCCTTGCCTGGTTTAGAAACCTGGAAGGAGGATCCTGAAAGTGGAAGCCCCGAAGCCCTGGCAAAAGACAGCTTATGCATTCCTAGCGCGTACTTTGGACCATCTTTTGATAAAAGTAAGTGCGTTGTTTTCAAGAGCATGTTCTGAGCTGGGGAAATTATGTGATTTATAAGGAATTTATTTTCAAAATCATGGAGGGGAATAAACAGTTTACAGATATTCATTTTAGGGTTAGTGTAATTTTTAGATTAATTAATAACATTGGATTTTGCAAAATTCATCTTCATGAAATTTGAATGAAAAGTTGAAAACGCAAAGTTTTAAGTTTAATGAGTATTCATCTGGGGAAGTCAAGAGTTTGAGTAATTAATTCCGTGAAGGTAATTGACAGAGGTAGTAATTATAATATCCTGTCAGATGCATGCCTAGAAGAAGAGATGATGTATACATTTATGTTTATAATTGTCTTTTTATCAACAAACTGATGGATGCTATAGCCCAGTGGTTAAGACTGTTCAGTTTCAATCCCATGGGTCCATGAAGTTGTGGGTTCGAATATCAATGGCGTCTGGTGAATTAAGGGTGGGAATTTTTACAATCTCCCAGGTTAACTTCAGGTACTGACCTGCCATTGCTGGAATTCCCTTCGTGTATACTTAACCCTTTCAGTATGGCAAGCCGGTTTTCCGGCTCAGCCTCCTGCTACCCTTCAGTCCTGAAATGAGGAAAACCGGCCTAATCGAATTTGCCTTCAACTCCTGAGGTGCAGAAGAGTGCAAAACGGGTACCTGGGTAAATCTTAAATATAGAATTTTGCATGAAAGCATAAAATAGTAAGTGTTATATACTGTTGTGTGCAGAATTGAATGTAGATTTTCTCTTAGACAAGAACTTTGCACATGTGTGTGTAATGTATGAATGTGACAGGTGTCAACAAATGTGACATTTCCTATACAAACAATTGATGATAAATGCATACAAACGAACAATTGATAAAATATGAGCATACCAAAAATGAAGTAACTTACAGTTTGATGTCCTCAATATCTCCGTCACTTGCACAGAACGAGGTATCCAGTCACACTGATTGTCACAGTACTCATTGTCGCCTCAACTGTTATGTCGGTTTCATTCAAGAAAACAGCCATGCAGTAGAGAAATGTTTATGTCCGTTTTGAATCAGTTATGGTTATCACGACCAAAAACACAAACACTATATTGCTTTTTTTTTTCCAGGGGTCTACTGCTATACACTTATTTACATGTCACTTGTCTGCATCCTCTGTCACATGTCATACATAGGGAAAATCTTGAAACAGTGCCAGTGAAAAATAAGTGGACAATTCTCATCGTCTAGTTCATCACCACTATCACTGTCACGATTTATAGCAGCATTAATCTATACTCTTTCCTCTTCATTCAACTCAAACAGGTCAAAATCGTCAAAATTTTGATAAATTTCATCATCAGAAAATTGGTCAGAGTCTTCTTCCTCCATTTTGCACAGGACAAGTGGCAGAGAAAAACAATGCAAGTTACAGATATTCCTTCTACTAAAAACTAGGAACCCAGGAAGCTTATAAACGTTCTCATGGGAAAGGAGAAGCAGTGTTTGCCTTAAAAAAACTGTTTACCAGAGTCCTGTTAATGCCAGTTAGCCGCATGACTGATCACTATAAACAACCCCTCCTCTGCAACTGTTATCACCGGATAAACATTATCGCGGGAAAACCGGCTGACAGGACTGAAGGGTAGAGAGCCAGGGCGGAAATTCAGGACAGGGGAAGTAATTGTTAGCAGATATCCAGTGCATGCAGCAGATCAAATATGTCTGTTAAAGATCTTGTAAAATTTCATGTCAGCACTCGAGGGTTATGAAAACACATGTTTATATAATATATATCCAGCATCCCCATTGTGGCCCTACCTTCATACTCATAGTGGGCAAAAACAGTTGCAGAAGCAACCTGGGAACTCAAGCCAATGAACAACAAAAATGAGAAAAAATATGTAAAGTTAATATTTTTGTTTACAGACTGCTTCAAGTTCTGCATACAAGCTTCTCCAATTTTGTACAGCTTTCTCGTTCATAGTCGACTTCGGCGTGTGCTCAAGGCTGCTGATACTGTTGTAGCCAAATGTGGTCCCAAGGGAAGTTCAAGGTAAAGTATACATGTAGAGGTGATGAATTCTTTAACTAAGCACAGTTTTATTCTTATGTAAAGTTATAAGAATTATTGACAAATCATTTACTTGAAATTTGTACTGTAGAACTACCGAATTTCCTGTGAGGAAAAAAATCGAGAAGGAACAGTTTCTTGAAATAGCCTCTTATTTTTATGTACCTTGTGGTCCCCCCAAGAGGATGCTGGGGTCTCTTTCAGTACAAACAGCATTCCATTTTCTATCACTCCTTTTGTTTCAGCCTTTTACCTTATTGGTTATTTTCTGCCAGTCCAGCCCATTCTTCTGCCTTTTCTTAAAAATTCAAGAAAATAATTTTTGTTGTTGTTGAACTTCTTAATGAAGTGCCCTGAAGTTGGAACATGTCAGCTGATGAGGCCACTGGGCAGACCTCCTGCAGAGTAAGCGCAGGAGAAGACCAGGCACTATGCATTGTACTCAATATGAGGGAATACAGAAGAAAAAGAAGTGTCTTGTGGTGCTTGGAATGTTGTTATTTTATTGTCCTGGACTTTTTCCTGTAAATGATCCACCAACAATAAGTTTGTGCTTGGTGGCTTAAGGTAGCTACATTTTTGTTTTGTTTTTGTAGTTATGTGAATGTTCTGATCAATCTTCCAGACATACACTTCACATATTTTGAGCAGTATTTGGTACAGGTACTTTTTTTTTTCCATATTTGATCTGTTTGGGGTTTATTTAGGAAGTGAAAAATTTAAATGATTAAAATCCCGTAATTGTATCTGTTTAAAAAAAAAAAAAAGAGGAGCTTTTTTTCATGGTTAGTTTCAGCTCCCTAGTATCCTTGGGTAATACTGACAATATAGTTGGGAAATAATGTTCCAGTTAGTGACAGTTTAAGTGCCCAGGTTATGTTTGAAAATGTTGAGGCATTGGTCTGAACTTATAGGGCTTTTGTAGTCTGTTTTGTGGAGCTGGCTACTGAAGTTGTCAGCAGAGTCTTAATCTGTTCTTCTTCAAATGCTCAGACAGCATCTTATGTTGTTAATTGTCATATGAGCGAAAATGCATTGCGCAGCCGTTAAGCGCCTGACAAGACAGGCCCAGCACATCCGACTTTGGCATGGGAGAGAACTATTATCTTTTGAATCTTTCTGGAAAAAAGACAGGAGAATGGATCAAGAAGGCAGATAATAGACAGAGAGGCAACAGGAAGAAAAGGGAACAGGCAGAAACAAAGAGAGGGGTAGAAAAGATGACATTCTAAGAACAGAATTTCCAAATGGTGGAAATGCTATTTGTACTGACAGGCCCCTGGGGGGGGGTGGTGGGGGGGGGGGGGGGTGGGGGGTGTCTTTTGCTGTTGACTGCTTAAATCATTAAATTGCATACACATACATGTATGTCTTTTGATTATCATATGGCAGACATATAGACAGTATCAGAGTATGTGGATACTTTGTCTGCTGCAACATTTAAGGGAAAACAACTTTGTAAACTGGTCCAGTGTCTTCTAGAGATGTCAAAGCAGTTGTTTTTGATCCTCTTTTCAATTCAATGTTTACCCTGCTGTGGAAGTGGAAGATGAGATTATGAATGATACTGAAAGTAGTGAGGATGACTGGTTAACTAGAGCAAGAGGACAGTGATTTAGATGAAGAAGAGCCACAGCATGATCATATTCACCCTCATTTGTCAGGGCTACCTAGTGCATGAAAAGTATGACAATGCAGACTTTGTCCTCTAAGCCTGGACTGTGCTGCCCTCAATATTTTGTTGACTGCCACTCAGAATGCAATTTTACTGGAGGAAGTGTGAGTACCAGATGTTCGTTTTGATGGTCAGCACACATCAGTAGCATATTTTGAAGTATTTTGTGTGATTTTGTTTGCTGTATATATATATACTGTTTTTACACGCATTTATTTTCCAAAACTTGCTCTTTTTGGTTTTAAAGTGCTCATGATATTAATTATTTCAAAAGTAATCACAAATAAAATCAAAATAGTTCTTTTTCATCGAATGCTCAGACAGCAACTATTGTTGTCTGTCACATGAGCAAAAATGTGTTGCCGTTAAGCGCCTGACAAGTCAGGCCTAGTGCATCAGACTTTGGCATGGGAGATATTGTTATCTTTTAAGTCTTTCTGGGGGAAAAGGCTGGAGAATGGACCAAGAAGATAGAAAATAGACAAGAGGGAAGTGACAGGAAGAAAAGGAACAAGGCAGAACAAAGAGAGGGTTAGAAAAGAGGGATATCCTAGCACAGAATTTCCAGTAGGTGGGGATGTTGTTAATACTGACAGGGCCCCAGCATCCCAATGGAGGAAAACAGTTCTATAGTTATGTCATGGCTAAAAAAAACCATACCAAGAATCTTTAACATAATTATATTAATTGGAAATACATAAGCAGTAAACAGTTTAGTGAACCCACTGAAGAAATCAAAATTTTGCGCAAACATCTGGACAGAACTTCAAAAGTAGGTATTTTGCAAGGCAGTCAAGGGGTAAAAATGCAAGTTGCTCCTCAGTTTCTTTTTCTACAACATATGCAATGTACAGATCTATCTATCTATCTATCTGTCCCGTAGTCTGACGACCGTGGGGGCACCCTCAAAGACTCAGCAACCAGTTCCCTCCATTCCTCTCTCTGTTCTGCCTTTCTCAGGGTTTTGTTGAGTTCTAGGCCTGTCCATTCACTGATGTTATCCTCCCAGCTCTTCCTTGGTCTGCCTCTTCTTCTTCCTCCTTGGACAGTGCCTTGCAAAAATGTCTTTGTAATCCTTGGGATCTTGTGACATGCCCATACCACTTAAGTTTACGCTTTTCACGATCGTTAGAAGGTTCTCATAGGGGCCAATGGTTTGCTGATTCTGTTTTTGCACGCTTTCGTTGCTTATTGGTCTTTGTAGGAGATGCCAAGGAGTCTCCGAAAGCATCTCATCTCCACTGCCTGTACTCTTCTCTCCAAATCTGCAGTCAGGGTCCATGATTCACAGGCATACAGAAATATGGATATGACAAGGGGGCGCATTAGTCTGATCTTGGAGATAAGTGAGATATTCTTATCTCTCCAGATGGTGTTTAGTTTTGACAAAGCTGTTATTGTCTGTGCAGTCCTGCATACTACTTCGGCTTGGATCCCTGGTCGGATACAATGGCTCCCGGACTTAAACTTTGAACTGTTTCCAGCTTCG
>CM054135.1:22785580-22818080 GCA_028751875.1 Rapana venosa
TGAAACACCGCACAACAGGTAAGAGATTTCCATTTCAGCTTAGAGGCCTAGTCCGTCATTTTATTGCTCGTCTTCTTTAAAGTTTCATGGCTGCAGTTTTTTTCTTTGTTTGGTTTGAACTTTCTTTGTTTCTGATTTGTAAAAACATGGATAAATTAATCTGTTTTAAAACAGCTCCTCCCAAATGTCATCAACAACAATGATCATTAAAAAAAAAAAAGAGAGAAAAGCACAGTATGAGTTTAGAAGGAGCAGCAGAATAATTTCAGCTTTAACCTCTTTATTATTATTTTTCATTTTTATTTTTTATTTATTCTTTTATATCGAGGATAATGGAATAAGCACTTATGTGCTTTTTTACATCCAGTCCTCGTGTGTATGCGGTTTTGTAAATTTTGTCATCCGTTCCCACCAGCACACAATGGCCTACTCTTACGAAAAGCAGAACAGGATTTAACATGTGCGCAAGATGTTCTGCATGCGTTCGCACATGGGGCCTCGGTTTATAGTCTCATCCGAAAGACTTTTGGGGAGATTGGAGTCAGCACTGTGTGCCATGATGACTTTTGCTCAATGCTGTCGTGTTTTTAAACCTGGCTACAGCTTCTGATCTCGTCAGGGATCAGGTCCATGCGGCAAGTGTGTGGGTGGGAGGGGGGGAGAGGTGGGAGGTGGCTTGTCTGTGTGTACAAACATTAGCTCCTTTTTAAAAAAAAAAATCTGAATAACAACATCATCAGAGAGAGAGAGAGAGAGAGAGAGAGAGAGAGAGAGAGAAACTTTGTAAACTGTTTGTTACAAAGTTCTGTACAAGTTGTTTCTTAAGTTCTATTACTGGAACCTTTCACCAGTTTCCATCCTTGCTTGAAATAGCTTGTGGCCGTTAAGAGTGGTTGGTGTCACATCAGTGAGTCCAGTCAGATGCAGCTGACCATGTAACCACCCCTCCCCCCTCCTGTCCCACTCCAGACCTGAGAGAGAGAGAGAGAGAGAGAGAGAGAGAGAGAGAGAGAGAGAGAGAGAGAGAGAGAGCATGCATATGATGCACAATGAAAATAAACATGGAATGTAAAAAACATCCAAATAGTGTTGAAATCAGAACCACAAAATAACAAAACGAAACAAAAACACAAATAGGAAGAGAGACGAGAGAAGATGAGAATGTGAATCTTAGCTTAATCATGAATTAAAAGTGTGTGCAAGTTTAGAAGAGCGAAGGAGTGAGAGAATGTTTACAGCCCAACAGACACTGGTCCAGAGGCAAAGGGAGCATTGCAGAATCAAGAGGTGCTGCTACTATGCAAGTGGCCATCATCTTTGGTCACTGTGCAGTGGCCAAGCACAGATCCAGCCACACAGCATGACCAGTGTGCCAGGATTAGGCCTATAGGCCAGACGCCCATGCCAGACTGGCATACTGGAGTGCAGACAAAGACACGGGAGGGATCATGCATTGGCAGCCCTGAAGACCCAACACACCATCTGCAGGCTTACAGCAAATGATGGACGGAAAGCGATGAAGGTGGAACACGAAAGAACTACCAACAACGACAGCCACAATAAAGTCCAGAAGAAGGGGAACAACAAGGAAAAGACAGAAGACTACCAAACAAAAGAGAGAGAGAGAGAGAGAGAGAGAGAGAGAGAGAGAGAGAGAGAGAGAGAGAGAGAGAGTAATGCATGCTTATTTCATGTCCATCACAATAGCAACAGGAAAGCAAAGATTCCCACTTCAGTACTCCTTAGCCTACAGATGTGGTTTTATCACTTTGTAGCTGCACAATGGAAAAACTGACAATCTGAGTCCAGTCAGATGAAAGAGAAGTATAATGTATCTTCCAAGATCATGAAACTTCCCACCTCAAGTCTGTCAGAGGATGCCAAGAAACAGGGTCTGTTAGGGCGACAGCTAAACGCAAGGCTGATGATTAGTTATAAATCTCTTTTGGGAATCAAACCCAGTGCATGGACGCAAGTCTGTTAAGATTTATACTTCCATGTATTTTGGATGCTTTTATTTTATTGGGTTATTTTCCTCGAATTAGGAATGCAGCTACCTTAGTCATGGGCAAATGGTCACATACACAAAATCTCATCGTTGGTGAGTATCAAGAGTTGTAACTGAGTAAAAATTAAAAAAAAACCCAAACAAACAAAACACCCAAACTTATTTATCTATCTTATTTATTTATTTTTCAGTGAAATTCTCATTGCATCAGCCCTACTTCCGAAAGCATCTGGGCAAACCTGGGATGTTCTGTAATTGTAAGTAAACTTTTGTTCTGAGTTGATGTTCTGGTCTTGATGCATTTGTGTGTGTGTGTGTGTGCACGCACACGTGCTTGCGTGCAAGTTTGCATGCGAGGTCTGTGTGTGTGTGTGCACGTGCACACGCGTGCATGCATGCGAGTTTGCATGCAAGATCTCTGTGTGTGTGTGTGTGTGCCAATGTGTGTGCCATTATGTGTGTGCCTTTGTGTGTGCGTGTGCGCGTGTGTGTCTGTGTGTGTGTGTGTTTGAAAGAGAGAGAGACATACAGACAGAGACAGAGAGTGTGTGTGTGTGTTACTGTGTCTATTATTACTCTGGATGTCACTGAATATTTGGAATATATGACGTGTCATTGTGTGAATGTGTGTGTGTGTCGAGAGAGAAATTGTCCCTGCTGAAAACTCTTTTTACTCTTGCCATATATATGTACACCAAGATACCATCAGTAATCATGTCCATGACTTTGATAGATAATATGGTATGTTTCAAATGGAAAAAAAAAGCACAGAGGGGAGCAAAGATTGAATATGAGGAGGTGAAAAAGAGGTGTTTTTTAAAAAAAACACTTGTTTTTGAAGGGATTGGAAGGGTAGGAAAATCAATTAAAATTGGCGGGATGGGGTGGGTGAGGGGGTGATAGGCTAGTGGTTAGAGTAGTGAGCTATGCATCTTCCAGCCCTGGTCTGAGCCATCACAATTCCTGGGGGATTTTTCTCCTGGAGTTATCATCAGTACTGACTGCACTCCCCCTGACTTATCCTTCAGATGAAACTGTAGTGTAATCCGGAGCTCTTGTGTACAAACTCATGATGTAGAACGTCTTGCACACACGTTAAAATCCGTTCCGCCATGTGGAAGCTTAGGCCCTTGCATATCGGTAGGAACATATGACAGCATTTAACAAGAAAAACACTTGGGCACTGGTGTCATGTTTAGACGTCACCCCTGAAGGTGGAATGTGGCTGCCTAGTTTATGGTGCGCAAGGGATCACATGCAGAATCTCACCATTGGTAAACTTTGGAGCTGTCACTGAGGAATGAACAAACCAAAAGAAACCCTCTGGGCTTTCCAGTCTTGTTGACTATAAATCATCAGCTGTTGCTATTGATTTTTTTCCATTTTTTTCTTTTTTTAAGTACGAATTTATGCCAGACAAATAAAGAATATATTCAAATTAAAGAAATTATGAAATGTGTGTGTATGTACGTAATTCACTAATTGTAGATGTAGTTCAAGGATTTAGGGCATCAGCTTGCTAGCTAGGTCTTGGACCTTCATGTCCTGATGACATTGAAAAGTAGGTACAGACAGAGCTTGCAGCTGGGCATCGTGGAGTCGTGAAGTTAGTGTACCACAGGCTCATAACATCATTCAGTGTTCACAGGACTTGATGTCATGCTTGCAGCAAAGGGAACATATGCTGCCTTGTCTACTGTGACGTTCCTGTCTTGCTGTTCCCATGCCGCTCTTTTCAATCTCTCTGCTCCAGCCAATACCCAGATTCGTTATGATGCGTTCTCAGGGTTGAAAGTCTGCAGGAAGCCCATCTATGTCAAGCTGCTGTGGGGTGCCAGCTGCTGCTGCTGGGTCATTTTGGTGTTCAGTGGTGCCTGTTCTGAGCTAACAAACGCAGGACTCTACCTACCAAGCCCTCTTCTGACAACAGTTATAGCTCAGTCGCAGGGCCAGAGTGAGTGGGACACCCACCCAGGGTGGTGACCACCACAACATCACTCCGATGACTTTCTCCCGTGAACCCCCAAGCGTGAAGGTTTTGACATCAACTCATTACAGGCGCTGAAGTGTACTGAGGTCACCATGAGGCCAGCGCAGCTGGAACTAACAACTCTAGAAAGTTTTCTTTAATCAGCTTATGGCATGATGATCAGTGATGATGAAGATGATGTAACAATGCTGCTATGGAGGTGCGTGTGCTTTGAGACTTCATGACAGGGCTGTACTCTTTGCTTCTTATCATAATGTATCCTGGTGACAACCAAGTTCAAGAGATAGACACTTGCAGTGTTGGTCAAGTAAATTAAGCAACACTCGCAAACTTGTGTCCCTAAAGTGGAGTAAGCTCAACTGTGTGATCCCGGTCTTCCCAATGATCCCATAGCAAATGCATTCTTGGTGGGAGCCGGCCAGAGTCAGAAAAATTCCTGACTCTTATAGGATTCAGTCCTGTAACCCAAGGCGCTAACCACTACGCCAAGGGTGCTGGTCAAGAGAGACATCAGTTTCATGATGAGCAGTTGAACAAAATCAACCCCCATGCTTGGGCAACTTGGTCAAGTCATGTGATTTTGTGATCCTATCTTGGACGGGACAAGTTGTTTGAAGGCACTGTCTTGCTAATTTTCACTAAAGAAGAGTTCACCAGTAAATGAAGATTGTCAGATCACACCCCAAGTCGTCGGGGACTGTCAGGTTTTTAATTGCTTAAAAAATGTGGAATGCACAGAAGTGCTTTCACTGGATGTGCTGCTCGAAACTGCAGGGAGTACAGCAAAAAATCCAGGCCTCCCAGTAAAGTTTAGTATGCATATGGCCTAGCGACGCACCAGCCGAAATGGCAGTGTGAAAGACAGGAATTCTGTGTGTCCGAGACATGCGTATGTGCATTAGAATTGTCACCAAGTTTGCAGCACTGATGCATGCTTTCTCCCTGTCTAGGGCCCCAATTACGTGTTCATTCATAAGGTGAACATAGGAAAGTCATTAATTTTCTGGTTTCTTACCTTGTGTCTCATCTTTTTGCAAGCACCCACCCCTTTTACAAAACATGCAGTTTTGAAAACTTCCAAGGGTGACGGCGCAGAATTGTTTTCGGCAGCTATTGGTCGATATATGTGGAATTATTTATTTTGGAGAGGTGTAAACTCTCTGATACTGGACAGATGTCCTGACAAACGTTATAATGAAGCATGCACAGAGTGGATGGTGGTTTCAGTTTATAAATAGGGACCCCTTCATTTACAAAATTTACATTTTGAGAAGGAAGGTGGCAGGACGGTTCAGATGTTCACCTGCCTCACAAATAAACTCTGAGGTTCTGGGTTTGATTCGGACCTTGCCCTTTTTTCCCAGGTCAACTGGAAGATCAAACTGACAGTCAAGTCTTTCAGAGGAGACTCTAGGCCAGTCAGACCCATGAGCTTACAGAACTGTGCACATCAAAAGAATCCACAACAGTTGAAAATTGGAAAGAGCAGGGAGGTACCTCCCAGCTGCCTGACAAAATTGGTAGATTCAGTTCTCAACTGTATCCCCGAAGTCGAAATGGAGCTTCCTCAGTGGTGGGGGGAAAAACTGGTTGCATACGCAGCTGTAGCCAAGGAATGAAAAAAAATATTGATGTTGCTAATGATAACATGAAATTTATTCCATTTTCAGATCAGGATGTGAAGGATAGGTCACTCTTTCTAAGTAATCTTCCTACAAGTTCAGATATTGGATGGACATTGAAGGCTTTGTTTCCCCTAGCCCTGAACATTGATGTGGTTAAAGTGTCGGAAAACCAGAGGTAAGTGTGCAGCCCACCAGTTGAACATTCCTTTGAACTGCATGTGGATGTTTCACTCAGTTCCCAGGTCTTTTCATTGTCAAATCACTTCATCAGAAAGCTGCGCTTCTGATTTGCTTGTTTCAAAGGCCAAAGTTTGCTTTGTCAAGTTGGACATTGTAAGACTTGTTGTCACAATGATAACATGCCATTGTGCTGGCATTTCATTTGATGCCTGGCTTCTCTTGCCATTCATGACAATCTGGGGTACTGACTTATGTTTTTTATCCTCAATGAATTTGAGGGTTAAAAGAACATGGAGCTTTACAAAGACAAGGAAAAGCATGAAGCGTGTGTACCTGAATCCAGGTTTCTTACCATTGGAATCCTGGTAAGGTAACCCAGACCCCCCTTGCCTTTTACACACGTCATCAGGGGTTGTCACATTTCAGACTCCCCAGAGTCATAAACTTGGGCTTGGTCAGCCGACTCTCGACATGCCCATGTTTACATGAAAGAGCTGGAAAATAGTTCGTAGCCTGATTGCAAAGGAGTTTAACCATTTGTGTGAATTTTCTGTTTGAATGCAGTCCACAGAGGAATTTTTTGATCCACTTTCCTTTTCATCTCATTTTTAAGATATCAAAATCATTGAGCTACACAATGTGGCAAAAATTGGAGAAACATCTGTCATAAAGTACATGTCTGTCTTCTTTTTCCCGAAGAGCTTACAGGAAAAAATCCTAAAATGTGTTTTTGGGAAGATTCTTAAAAAAACCCCCACCTGTTCACCTTTGTCTCCATTGCTGTTGTTGACAGTAGGAGCTTCACATGATGCCACCAGGGTTCACCATCTTTCTCTGTCTCTGCTGAGTTCTACGAGCAGAAACAAAGGGGAAATAAGAACCTAAGGAACATCAGTGAGGATGGTGCACTCTTAGCAAGCCTATCATTTAATCCAGGAAAACTGATGAGTCACTGCTTCACCTTCACCTTTACCTGTCCCATAGTCTGTTGGGGCACCACTGAAGATTTTGCAACCAGCTTCCTCCATTCTTCGCTGCTGTCAGCTTTCTGTAGCAAGTCATTCCGCTCCACTCTCTGACTGCTAGTCCTGTGAAAAGACCGTTTGAGACCAGAGATATTTGTGACAGACTGTTGCAATTGACGCTTTCGTCCTAGCATTGAAAGCATGCTGCTTTGAGGAGGCAACACCTTAAAGGCTTTTTACTTTATGAGATCCATGAAACATGCAAACAGCAACGATCTTTACATTTATGGGGTCAAAAAATCATCATTTGGACAGTTCAGTTGCTGCAGTGAAGGCAGCAGTACATGTCAGGTACACCCAGTCTCCATAGAGCTTCTTGACCTCTGGGGTGGTATGGGTCAGGCCAGATCCTCTTTCAGAGTGCTACCTCATGTAGCAGGCAGGACTGCAGCAGATGTTTTGTTGTCTGGCTTTCAGTCTTGCAATTGCACTTTTCTGTATTGCCTATGTAGACTTTTATGAACATATGGTAGTGATAGGTGGTTGTGGCCTGAATATACAGACCTGCTCCCTTCATGTCAGCATGTAACAGGGGTCTGACCTGTTGTAGAGAGGATGTTGCTGTATCCACTTGCTTTGCTGCTTGGCCTTGATGACAGTCTTAGCTTCAGAATAACTGATAGACCTGTCAACCTGCCCTTGCTGTGATAGACCAATCGCAGCATCAGCCTGCCTTTTCCTTGTGCCTTCCTTTGCAAGGGGATCAGCAGTCTCATTGTCAAGCACGTAGTAATGGGAGGAAATCCTCTGCATGAGAACTGTATGAGTCATGTAGAGGGAGGCCGAAGTGTAATATAGGCCATTCAGGTCGGTATTTTGTGTTCAGTTTGGAATGAGTGAAAGGGAATATTGAGGACTGTGGTCATGTTTTTGTCTGACCCATCACTTTGCATGTGTGGAAAATTGTTCACAGATGCAGCAACTTGTCACAGCTGCCTCACTTGGCTACAGATCACTGTTTCTTCCAAAGAGCAGCGATGACTTGATGTCATAGCGGCCATGTCAAAAGGACAATTGTTTGATTACGCATTGAAGTGACATGATTCAAGAAAGCCAGTGCTGGAGTGCCACTTTCCACAGTGGTAGGAGACAACAGAAGTCATGCACGTGATGTCGGTAATTTATTTGTCGCTAACTGGATTAAGATGTTCATCTGCACTAACCTGGTCAAAAAGAAACTGGAAATTATTATCACCATTGAGCCTGTCCAATTTTTGACAACATTCACTTAATGACACTCTACATGTGGCTTGCAAGTGAGCAGGGTGGTAAACGTCATGAGCTGCTTTCCGCACAAGAGTGTATGCTACATTGGCTCAGGAACAGATTGGTACAAATGATCGCATAGGTAAAATCTCACCATCAGTGAACCTCGGAGCCTCAAACCAAGGAATGAAAATCAAAATCAAGGATCATTTCAGAACATGGACCATTCTGTTGTTTGTTCATCAGATCTGACAGATTTTATGATGATCTGATTGCACACATGAGAACATAGGATCATACTCGCGACCAAGACTTTGTCAAAAAGAATGGTGCACAGGAGTATTTCTGAAATGGACAAAACAGACTTCCTCCAGTGTTGCGTCAGTGTAAAAGTCAGGTGCTGTCTGTGTCTGAGGATGGTATCAGAGTTGAGTGTTCTGTTGGACCTAACGAAGAACAGTACACTTTAGTACAACAACGAGTCATGTAAGAAAGCTCCTTTTCGCTGTCTCAGGCTACGAACTTTTTCCTGACTTCTCTCCAGCTAAGTCAAAATTCTTCTTTTTGATACCAACAGGAGTTTGCCTTATGGCATGAAAAGGCAGTAAACAGTTAATCCACAACTGCTTGCAGCATACAGATTGAAAATATCACATAAGTTGTGGAGAAACTCTTGCCTGTTTCTTGTTTGTTCGTGAGGTTTTGTTTGGTTGAGTCTTTTAGTCAGCATCTCTGTAAAGTCTAGGCCTATGTCTAGATCTTTGGTGCTTGCTTGTGAGAGTACTCAAGGCCTGTATTCAGGCAGTTGTGTGATGATTCAGCCAGTGACTTTGTCAGAATGGTGTGCTTTACAAAAACAAAGTCAATGTTGACATGTGCATGCCTTAATAGTTTACTCCAGGTCATGTCACTCTGGAAAAAGATCTGCGAGCTATGATTTCAGGCCTTACATGCACTAATGGTAAAGCTATTACACTTACTGTGCAATTCAGCCTGAAAAACCCTCAGGCAGAAGTTTTGGGCCACCCATAAAGCCCCCACAGCAGGTTGTGGTGACAAACAGCTCTCAACTTTAGTCACTGGTAGTTTTTGTCTCTCCCAGAAGGAAGAGACAAAGCATGAACATTTTCACATGTTCGTGATCCAGATGGCTTCTGAATGAAAATGAAGGGAAGGTACGAAACAAAAATCCTTCCCTGATAACTGTGATTTTTCAGTTCTCACAGGTGATGCATGCCATCTTTTTTTTTCACCCTTCATTTATGCACCTACCTGAGAACCAGAGTGCAGCACTGACAGATGGACTGACTGACAGATGCAGGTCCTGGACAATAGGGTAGAGTGGGAAAAAGGAAGGGGAAGAAGGTATTGTGGGAGCTAGTAAGCAGACTGCAGGACTGTCTGTCCACCAGCACCACAGAGGTTTTTAAATGACCTTCACAACCAGAAAAGGACTGAAGGAAGAGAGATGCTCTCTGCCTGTACCAGGTTGCCCGAGGCATTGTGATTTTTGTGGCGGTCAGCCAGACCTCTGGAGTTGCTCAAGACATCTCATACCAATTGCTGGATGGAGGTCAGCCAGACCTCTGGAGTTGTTCAAAACATCACATACAACTAGCTGGATGGAGGTCAGCCAGACCTCTGCAGTTGTTCAAGATATTACCATGCCGCTAGCTGGATGACATGCCACACTGATAAAAAGATACACATATTGCATGCAATGTTCGGTTGTTTGCATCTGGTGTGCAGGGTTTTCCAGCAGCAACGTTTGTTAATTGCTTGCTTGCAGTAAAGTAACAAAACCTTGGCAGCAAGCGTGGAGTTTAACAACAACAACTACAACAAAAAGTTTCCTTTGCAATGTGTCATGGGTGCACTGCAAGTGACAAACAGATTGAAGCATTCTTAGAGCTCTGCTCTCATGGTGTCACTTTGCAGATCTCCACCTAGTGTCATGAGGTCTGATGCCAGTGGAGTCTTGCAGATCTCCACCTAGTGTCATGAGGTCTGATGCCAGTGGAGTCTTCCTTCTGTTTGAATGAAAATGTATGCTGTCATATTCTTAATTCTTACAGAGAGTGTGTGTGTGCAGGACAAATGGTGTTTTGAATTTTTTTTTCAAAGAATACATTTAGCTTGTAAATCCAGTGTTAATTGTTTTTTATCAAGATGAAATGGTTTTGGTTCTTGTCATACCCAGAGTGAAGCAAATTTAGCGCTCTAGTGACTCAAAATGTGAACACTTGTTTGCAAGGACCCTGATGCCTACAACAAGCAGTGCAGCCTTTTTTCCAGTGTGAGACTAAGGGTCACCATCCACCGCTTCAGGCAGTGATTGTCACTAGTATACGACAGAGCTGATGCATCAGAGAGGAAGTCTTATTTTCAGCAGTAGTGTCACCAAACTTATTTTCAGGTGGTGACAAGAGCTAGTGACTATGGAACAGAAACTGAATGTGGAAAGTACCTCAAACTATTCTGTCCTTGTTGCAGATGTTCCACAAATCTTTCATCTGAGTGATCTGGATAAGGGGAAAAAAAGCATGCTTGTCTTATAGCCTTTTGCAAAGGAATTCCTATGGCTGTTGTTTTTTTCCCTATCAATTTGCAGTCTAGAATGTCCTGTCAGTACTGTGATTTGTCAAAGTCAAATGCTTTGGTGCAGTAGGACTTTTTCACCTCTTGATGCTCAAGTTACATGTATAAATGTGTGAAAAATAGCCGTCCATAAACTGACATGTTAGTGGGAGATTTGCAGCTTCCAGTAATGTCAGTCTGAAGGAAAAATCAACCTGACAGACAGTACTTTGTAATTAGGTTATAAATGGGAACAGTTTGGCAGTCTGCTTCAACATCATCGTTTCAGCGTGTGTGTGTGTGTGTGTGTGTGTGTGTGTTTTTCTCAACTTCCCCACCGTAACAATAGCTACAATCATCGAGATCAAGATACACGTCATACGCGATTCTTTATAAACTGTGTCAGATGAGTATTCTGATATCGATTACAGGGCCCAACATTGTTTTTTCAAATTTGTCTGTCTGCATGGTTTGGTGAAAGCGGCAGTGCCAGAACACAAAACGCTTGGGCAGAGTTTCATTAAGAATGGTTTTTTGCCGGGCCAGGACATTGTTTTTAATCATATTTGACTCTCTGCATGGTTTGGTGAGGGCTGTAGTGCCAAAACACAAAACATGTGGGCAGTGTTTCATTAATAGTGGGTTGTTTTTTTTGCCTGGCCAGGACTTTGTTTTTAATCATATTTGACTCTCTGCATGGTTTGGTGAAGGCTGTAGTGCCAAAACACAAAACATTTGGGCAGTGTTTCATTAATAGTGGGTTGTTTTTTTTGCCTGGCCAGGACTTTGTTTTTAATCATATTTGTCTGTCTACTGATTTGGTGAAGGCCGCAGTGCCAAAACCTGAAACACACGGGCAGTGTTTGCTTGATAATTTTTTTTTGCCTGGCAAGGACATTGTTTTTCATTTTGGTCTGTCTGCTGGTTTGGTGAAGGCGGCTGTGCCAAAACACAAAATGCTTGGGCAGTGTTTCATTAAGAAGTTTTCTTTTTCCTGGCCAGGATATTTTTGTGCAAATTTGTCTTGTCAACTGGTTTGATGAAAGCTGCACTGCCAAAACACTTAGGCTGTGTTTCATTAACAATGTTTTTGCTTTGCCGGTATCTATCCATTTTGTATGGTACTTTGTTCTGTGCTGATCAGAAGACTCTTGTGATGGTGATAGGTCTGCTGTGCTGACCATGATGAGTCGCCAGGCAGTGGTTGACCATCTGATCTCCATCCAGAACCTGTGTATTTGTGGACGCAAGGTGGAACTGGGGTCGACCAATATGACCCAACAGGGTAAGGAAAGGGAGGTGGTGCGTGTGTGAGGGTGTGTGTGTGCTGTGTGTGTGTGTGTGTGGGGGGGGGTGGGGGGGGGGGGGGGGGGGTTGTTGTGTGCATGAGTGTGTGCACTTGTGTTTTTGTGCTTATCATTATTATGATTTTCTTGTTGTTGTGAATATCATGTTTAGAATGTGAAGCATTTCTTGCACTAGGTTTTACAGAAAATGTGAAAAGCTTGTATAATCCTGGGGTGGGTTTCTTTCTTTTGAAGAAAAAACCAAACTTTTAGTGAAATCTCAATACCTAGATTTATGAGTGCTAATAGCGCAAAACTGTTTGATATATGTCCAAGTATGAAATCAGAACATTGATGCTGAACTAATTCGTGTGCCTTTTACATCCAGTCACTGTGTGTTCCGGTAATCTGGTGTGTGTGTGTGTGCATGCGTGTCTGTGCGTGTACGCATGTGCGCACAAGATTGGTTGTGTGTGTGTGTGTGTGTGCGTGCGTGCATGCGTGTGTGTGCGCGTGCACAAGTGCGCACAAGATTGGTTATGAGAATTAATAGTCTATTTTTGAATACATTTCATTTACAGATGCAATAAACAAGTTTCTTCCTCGCCAGTCCCCCAAAAAACAGACTTCTTCACAAACAGGCAAATCAGGAGAGGCTGATGGCGGTGACAAAACAGGAGCAAAACAGGGCAAGAAAGCAACTTCAGAAGAGGAGGAGGAGAAGAAAAGAGGAAGAGAACAGAGAGAAAGAAATCAGCAGAAGGAGAGAGGGCCCAAACCACAGAGGGATAGGTCCAGGCTGCGGGCTGGAGACAACCGGCCCCAGATGAGGAGACCAGACCAGGGCCCAGCTGGAATGAGGGGTGCCAGAACAGGCTTCCAGAAACCCCGAAGACCGGAAAGGTGGGCAGGTCGGGGCCGGATGTTGCAGGACCCCATGATGCAGCCACCGGCCCTGTTCCCAGACCCCAGCGTGGAGATGGAGATAATGATGCAGCATGGAATGCAGCTAGAGCGTGAGCTGGCCCTGCGGCGAGAGATGGAAGTGCAGAGGGACATGGAGAGGCACAGAGAAACACTACTACAGAGAGAGAGGGACCTGCAGAGAAAAAGGGAGCGGGAGGAAGAAGAGCGGTATGGGAGAAGGGACTGGCAAGAGCGGGACCGGTGGGAGTGGGAGGGCGCCAACAGGCAGAGAAGGGAAGCCAACAGGCAGAGGGGAGATGCCAACAGGCAGAGGGGAGATGCCAACAGGCAGAGGGGAGATGCCAACAGGCAGAGGGAGGCAGCGAAGAGGCAGAGGGAGGCAGCGAACAGGCAGAGGGAGGAGGCCCGAGCGAGGGAAGAGCAGCAGGAGCTGGAGCTGCAGCAGCGGGAGGAGCTGATGCGAGAAAAGGAGCGGCTGGAGCAGCTGCACCAAGACGCCCTGCGCAAGCTGAAGATGGTGGAGGAGCAGCAGCAACGCGACCGCCAGGAGCTGCAGCGCCAGGAGCAGCGGCACCAGCGCGACCGCCAGGAGCTGCAGCGAAAGCAGCGCAGCGCGGAACTGGAGAAGAAGCGCGTGCAGCAGCAGCTGGAGGCGGAGCGCCGCCGGCAGGAGTGGCAGCGCAAGAAGGAGTGGCAGCGCAAGCCCGGGCAGCAGGACCGGTTTCAGAACGCGCAGCGCGGTGGGCGCAGGAACCAACAGCAGCACGGCTCCCTGGGCAGGATGGGAAGGCGAGGAGAGGAACTGGGGGACACATTTTACGGCGATGACGGAAGGCAGGAGGATGACTGCAGGCAGGAGGGACAAGGCCAGAGGCCCAAGAGCTTTTCACCAGGAGGGGGTTCGGTGAGTTGAAACCCCTGCTGCATCTTTGTGTCTGTGTTTTTCTCTTGGGTTATTCGTTTGAGGAAGGTGGGGACGGGATAGCTCAGTGGTCGGAGCACTCGCTTTCCCCCAGCCAAGTTAAGCAGCGTCGAGCGTGGTTACCAGTTGGATGGGTGACCGTTTGCGCGCCTTGGCTTCAGTACAGTTTCCCCCAGTTCACCCAGCTGTAAATGGGTACCTGCCCTCTTTAGGGTCAGGGAAGGTAAAGCAGCGAGGGAGAGGAGATGGGAGCCGCCCTCAATATGCTGGCCCTAGAGAAGTGAGGCCTCTGACGCCTCGCTCCCCTACGACCTTACAGGTTATGGGACTCCTTTACTCCTTTACCTTATTCGTTTGGGAGTTTTGGGAGGGGCTTGTTGTGCTTTTTCATTTTAAAAAAAAAAAGAATTTGTGTCTCTGCTGCCTTGTTTTTGTTTTTTCTTGTGTTTTCTTCATTTTACAAAAACTAAAATCATGAATGAATTAATGTTGCTTTGTGAAAACTATGTGAGAGAACTTTACTTTTTTCTACGGCTCTCTTTATTTGATCTTTTTCCATATCTTTCAGTCCTCTCTCTCTCTCTCTCTCTCGTTTGTTTTTTGCCTTCTCTGTTCATCCTGATGCCTTTTTTCAAGCAAGTCTAAATTTTTTTATTTTTATCAAAAGACATTTTTGTCAGTACTTTTCTGTTCTGGCAGCTAGGTAGTCTCATTGTACACACTGGGTTAGACGCAGGTTATTCATTTGTGACAGTATTTGCCTATGTGGCATTTCCTATGTTTTTGCTCATTTCTTTGAAGCATTTGTTGTTTTTGTGCTTTTTGGTAATCTGGGATGATAAACTACGCAGAATGTCTGGTGTCTTCTATATGCCCAGGTTTTATTTTCTGTAAAAGAACAGACATATTAAGTTAAACGCTGTTTAAAGAGTGGGGTGTTTTTTTTCCAGATTGATGTTGTTTGATAGTTGATAGATTTGGTGTCAGTTTTGTTTGAACAGAAAGTGAATGTTGATGCTAGTTTTGGCATTGAATGAGGTAATATGATATGGCCTTCATGGTTGGCTGGACTGTACACAAAATGATATAATTTAACTTACTCAGAAGAAGATTTATTTTTGCCCTGGCTTTTCTCCACAGCCGGTCCAACGACAGTGGTTAGGCAAACAATAATAACATGTGAAAATATAACAATCAAAGACAGAATATTACTTTTTCAGGCTTTACGATTGGTGTACTGGATTAGTTCATATGAAAAGATCATCGCTCTTATTGTAAAATTTGCGCTTTAGCTGCTGTATAGAAAACAAAATTTGTCAAATTTTGCCGCCAGTCAGTTGCTTACCAGCAATCTTCAACTAATGGAAACACCCCACAAAACTTTGCATGCGACCTTGGAGAGACTCACAAAGCCATGTAAAGTGTGTTTCGGTGCAGTTGCTATTAAGTCATACAGCTGCCATGTAACTAATTTTTATTTTATTTTAAAGGAAACTCTCTTTATATATAATATATATGTGACCCTTTTTTACAAAAGGAGTCTTAAGGTATAATTGGGTCAAATTGAGTTGTTATATTTTCTGAAATCTACAGATCATTATCTTTCTTTTGATGTATGATACATTATTCTATCTATAAAACTGACAAAGTTATGGGTGTTTGAAATGGGTGACCCAGCGATTTCACATTCTGAGAAAATCGGCTTTAAAGTTTTTCACCACTCTAGCTAACTAACACCTTAGCAACGGTACTTCTATTCAACTGATGATGGCCAAATTTGATTTGGTGTTAAACATACTATTTCACAGCATCAGACAAAAAATACTGTACATATTGACTGTCATCATGTGATATTTAGCTCATAGCGCCCCCCCCCTCCCCCCCCCCCCCCCACACACACACACCTGAAAAAGGCATGAAGTGGAAGAACCTTGGACAGGGGTTAATGAGGAGACTTGGTAGTATCTCACTAGCATATATCCAATAGAATGAACTCAGTCAGCTGAAAACATGTAGAATCTGATAAATGATACTTGGTTACATATGAATTAAAATGTTATAATAGATTAATTGAAATAATAATAACTACATACCTGTTTTTTTTCTGTTATTCATTTCGCATACACATTTTCAATTTGATTTTGTTGTTACTTTATTAATTTTTAGATGGATGACTTTATAAAAGGCAACAATAATGTTATGCATTGCTTATTCAATGTTGTCATCTGGAAATAAAATGTTGACTTTAATTTTCCTTGCTCTCTCTCTCTCTCTCTCTCTCTCTCTCTCTCTCTCTCTCTCTCTCTCTCATCTCTCCTCTCTCTCTCTCTCTCTCTCTCTCTCTCTCTCCCTCCCTCCTTCATACACACACATGCACACATACACACACACCCATGCACAAATACATGCAAGTGAAAGCAGAGACAATCAGACTCAATAGCATTTGATTGCTCAGAAAAAAAGAAAACAGATTATCAGTATGACACTATCCAGAAGGAACAGATGACAAAATACTGCATGCACACAGAGACTGCATGTAGAAAAAAATCAATAGAGTACTCATTCATTTCCTTGAATCAAAACATTCAAGGCAACACACACACACACACACACACACACAACACACACACACACACACACACACACACACACACACACACACACACACACACAGAGATTACTTATCATTACCCTTGAAAGAAAATGATCTTTCAAAATAGAGAAGAAAAACACCACACACACACACACACACACACACACACACACACACACACACACACACACACACACACACACACACACACAGAATGGATGACATATTTAAAAAAGCTCCATGCACATGGGGACTGAATTGAAGCTCATGGCTGCTTATTCACTGTTGTCAAACAAAAAGTATTGAATCTAAAACACACACACACACACACACACACACACACACACAACACACACACACACACACACACACACACACACACAGAGTCTGTTTCTGCAGACTTTCATCATGAGCTATTATTAAAACAGGTTGCTTTGAGATGTTAGCCAGCAGTGTTCTGTCAAAAGATCAAACACTAAGTGAAAAATCTCAATTTTCACAATACCTCATGCACTGCTTGCTTCTTCACAATAACAATTGGCTAAACCTTGAAATCTACATTAAACTTATAAGATGTGGATGTTGCACTTTGGTAATACCAACAAAAATTGGTACTAAAAAGGGATATTGCAAAGATATACTCTTTGATAGTATATAATGTGCCAGGTATGATCAGAAGATGTATTTTTAACTGATAAAAGGCCTGGATACATGATAAATACTTCAACTGAAACAAAGTGACAGTTGTGATATAAAGAACTCATTCACTTTGTTGTAATGATGTAAGTATTAAATATGTAAAACATTTTACTTTGAACTAAGCACAAAAAGGTACTGTTTGGAATAGTACTTAGTGTAATAATTGCACACACACCACACACACACACACACACTACACACACACACACACACACACACACACACACACACACAGAGGCAGGATGAAAAGAAAGTTGTGTGAACTTAATCTTTTACCCTCAATTTTGACTTGATAATTTTCACACACACCACACACACACACACATTTATTCAGTTTAACAACAACAGCACACACACACACACACACACACACACACACACACACACACACACACACACACACACATGAATCAAGTAAGTTTAAAACAGTTGATTTTCTCATGTCATGCACTGACAGGTGAAATGCTAAAAGTCTCCCCAGAATTCTAGACTGTTCAAGTCTTAGATCTGCAGCTTTGATCTGTATGCATACCCATGTTTATTAACATTGCATACAGATACCAGCGCCTCGTGCATCTCACTTGAACCCTAATACATAGATCACTGTTCATTTCATTCAAGTTTCTCGGGCCTTCGTCCCGATCGTTTGATTTTTTGTCTTCACAATAAGAGGCATCACAGTATTTGGTAAAAAATACATGTCGTTTTTACTGATCTGCTATTCGAAGAGTGGAAGATCAGCAAGAAATGAGCGAAATGCCCATTATTCTTTGCAAATTGTGAATTTTCCCGGCCATGCTGTTCTTAAAATAGAACAGAAACGTCGTCAGCCATCTCCCTCCCAACCAATCACAGCAAGCTGCCTGTTCGTTACTACAGGCGGTATGCTTCCTCAACTCTCATTGGTCGATCTTCTTGAGCTTTCACTTTTTGTTTACGCCTAAATAACTCGAAACAGTATTTCTGATTGGTTAGATTTCAAGTAAAGAATGTGTGGAATTGAAAATACAGGTCACAACCTTTCGAATGGTATACTACATGTGTGGGGCCCAGTCAGGGGTAATGATTAAGGGATGACTGAAATCAGGGTGGTAACAATGATGAAACTGGAAAACTGCAGAAGGGTAGGTCGATAAAAACGGTTTAAAAACACATTTTTAAATCATATCTAACCTGTTCAAGTACATAGATAGGAAATTTAATGACTACAGATTCCATTTTTGATGAAAAGTCAAAATTGGTTAAATGGACCCCACCTTCCCTTTTTTGGGCCTCTCTCCTTTTCACTATTTCGTAAAAACGGGTCACATATAATAATGTTCCATCATCTGAATGTATGGCTTGATAACAGAATGCTGTAAATAGTGTTCTGTTGTGACAAGAAAGTTAAACATTCAGAATCATGGGCAATGCAGCCTTTTAATTCACAGCACGCCAATCCAACATAACTCAGTCAAGGGTCCAGAGCTTAGCTCTGCTAAAATTAGCCCCTTCCTTATTACAAAGTCCACATGCGGTCAGTTTTTCTGCTATCATTAGCACCGGCTGGGGTGGAATGGATAGCAGCTGAGAGGAGCTGAAAACGGGGGGAAACTGACAGAGCTCTGTGTTTTTACATATTCAAAAACATTCATTCACCTCCGTGATAGCTGTTGCTTTACTTTTTGGCCTTTCTCAACCACTTTTTAGTTGTTGTTGCTGTTGTCACTGACCTTTTGACACAATGCTTGCATATATATATATATATCATCTTTCCTTGACTCAGTTTCAGTCGGAAGCCTCAACCAAACGCACACTGGAGATGGAAGTTGCTCGGCATGCGCAGGAGTTGCAAAAAAGCCTGGATTTGCTGGAGAAAATCAAGACAGACCCTGCACAAGTTTCCGCCGACTTGAGCGAAATGCGCAGAATGTCGAACGTAGACAGGCCTAATGAGTTTGCTCCTTCTACTTCCTTCAACAGACAGCAGGAGGTGTGTGTTTGTGCTGGGATTTCATGTGGAAGCAGGAAGATAGGCTGTATTGATGTGTGTGTGTGTGTGTGTGTGTGTGTGTGAGTCAAGTCAGGTCAAAATGGTCTTTATTGAAGGTAAAAGTTTAAGTTTACACAACTTTTTTTTTGGTTATCCTGTCCCCCCCCCCCTTCCCCCCAAAAAACCCCAAACAACCCAAAAAAGACCCCCCCCATGAAAAATGACTTATACAAGAATTTAAAAGACAGTGTTAATCTATGTTAAAAATAACAAAAATAAATGAATGTGTGTGCATGCATGCGCGCTTGTGTGTATATACAGTTTTTCTGATTTTTTTCCTTTTTTTTTTATAGTAAGAGTCCATTTCTGGTCATGGGTGGTAAACTTTGTTGTATGAGCTGTAATTGATTCTGAGAGTTTTGGGTTTAAAATGAATTAGTACATTACAGTATTCTGGGATTTTTCACTGTTTTTTTTGTTTTTTTTGGTACCTCGTTTAGAGCTCTGAGGTTCACCAATGGAAAGATATTTGTGCATGTGACCATTTCCCCCCCCACCCCCCACCCCTTCCCCCCATTCCGTTTTAGGGGATGGTTTGTACTATTAAAAAAAAGTGTTTTGCAGCATAATCTGATTCATTATTCCCTGTTTTAATCTCTTGTTTAATGAGTTTGGCATTTTTAAACAACTGTTGACAAATGTCCACCATCCTGGATTGAAAGCTGACCAGACTGTTTAACTTCCTTCGTAAAGTTTTGGAAAGCACACACACACATGCATGCTCACGTGCACACACATGCATGCATGTGTGCAAACACGCGTGTGTGTGCATGCGCGCACACACACAGAGAAGGATACACATGCTTCCATGATCTCCAATGCTTCTGTTTGTTTTTTTCTTCCTTCTGTACACCCTGGGGGACGGGATAGCTCAGTTTTCGGAGCACTCGCTTTCCCCCAGCCAAGTTAAGCAGCGTCAAGCGTGGTTACCAGTTGGATGGGTGACCGTTTGCGCGCCTTGGCTTCAGTACAGTTCACCCAGCTGTAATTGGGTACCTGCCCTCTTTAGGGTCAGGGAAGGTAAAGCAGCGAGGGAGAGGAGATGGGCGCCGCCCTCAATATGCTGGCCCTAGAGAAGTGAGGTCTCTGACGCCTCGCTCCCCTACGACCTTATAGGTTATGGGACACCTTTACCTTTACCTTTACACCCTGGAAAGTTTCTCCCGAAGCAGACAATAGTTCCATCAATTTGCAAATACTTGAATGGCTGAGTCAGGAATGATCCCATTTTTGCATATGTATTTGTTTCCAGTTTTACATATGTATTTGTTTCTATGCTTACGCAAGTGTATGTTTCCACTTTTACATATGTGTTTGTTTCCAGTTGTACATATGTATTTGTTTCCATGTTTACACAGGTGTATGTTTCCATTTTTACATATACATATTTCCATTTTTACATATACATATTTCCATTTTTACATATACATATTTCCATTTTTTACTAGGTATTTGTTTCACGTTGTGTATGTGTGTGTGTGTGTGTGTGTGTGTGTGTTTATCAGCCTGCTTCAGGGTACTGGACTCAACAGCCTGAGCTATACGACAGGGACGTCAACATCGATCCTTCATACAATAGTAATCAGGACTACAACAACCGGGGCCAGTACTTTGACTATGGACATGAGAAGCCACAGTTCGAGCACTCACAGAGAGGTAAGTTTAAGTTAAGAAACATCAGTAGAGTTGGTTTTTAACCCCCGTTTTAATCTGTATGTAGTTGCAACATTTTAATCTGATATCTAAAAGAATTGACTAGGTGACAGAGCCCCAATATGGCCTCTGTGGTTGGCAAGGGCTATAAACCACAAGATTGGATTGGATTGAAGAAATAGACAGTGAGTTATGAAAAGTGTGAGGCAAGAGCAGTGAGGAGATCTTCAAAGGTGGATGATAGTTGTCTCAATGTTGATATAAACAAAACAAAAAACACAACAAAGCATACCAAGATTCAAAAAAGCTATGTCAAAAATCTACTCCCAAGGTTTTGCAGATAGGTTAATTATGAATTTATGCACTTTCTCAGTGTCTGTCTGTCTCTGTATGTATATGTGTGTGTGTGTCTGTCTGTTTCTCTCTGTCTGTCTCTCTCTCTCTCAGAAAGGCCATGTGACATGGGTAACCCCACTTAAAGAATGTTCTTTATGATAATGGGTTTGAACAAGTCTGGCTCTTTGGATGTGGCTATGAAAAGACTTTTATGAAAGAGCTTAAAGAAAGGCTACATAGCAGTTTCTGTTACCATTGGCGAAACCACATGGATTCAAACCCACGATTTTCCATATATGGTAGAATTAAACACGTATTTGTGATAGAACGTTATGTTGATATTCTATACGTTGAAGGTTACAGAAATATCCTGGCACAATTCAGGATGGGTGTATCACAGTTGAATGTACACAAATATCGCTTTTCACCTACAAATGAGAATACTGCATGCCCTGCATGTCTAGACAGGAAAGAAGATGAAGGACACTTTGTATTTAGATGTCCCCTATACCAGGACATTAGACAGCAGTACAAACTTAACGTTGATGTTGGTGTTAACCTAGACAAAGCGCTTGTCAGTGTACTAGCTTGCAATTCACAAGCATCTCTAGTAAATCTCGCCAAATTCCTTTTAGCTGCATTTAAACTCAGACAGAACTTTATTGAAAATATGAGTAATTAAAAGTGAATCACCTCCAGGATTAAGATTGTTTCCATCTGCACTCAGCAGTTGTTTGTTTTGTTTGATTTTTTCTTTCAGTGAACATGTTCATGTAGTACCAGTATTGTGTTTCTTGATCATGTTATATATTATGTCAGAATAATGTTTATGTTTCCCCCCATGAAAGGGGCTGTTGGCCTGTATTCATTAAATTTCAGAGTTCAGAGTTCTCTCTCTCTCAATGTATGTGTACATGGTATTGTAAATTGTATATTTTGTCCTACAAAACAAAAACAACTCCCCTTACAAAACAAAACCCCAAAACCATTAAAAAAAAATCCTTTCACATTTTGTGATCTGTTTCCAGACGATCAGACTCACACAGCTGCAGGCGGCTACAGCTCAGGGAACTGGACCCAAAACTCAGCAGCTGGACATCAGAGCAGCATAGCGTGGGGAGCAGGAGCAACAAACACAGACAACTGGCAAGGATCTGGTGGCTACAACCAGCCACAGGCACAGACGTACAATCAGACAGACGACTACAATATGGGAAGACAGCAGACAGAAGACAGCTACGGGCAGGATAGACGGCATGAGGGATATGGCAGTCATACGTACGATCAAGGTGGAAGTCAAGGAAGAGACAGCTATGACCAGAGAGAAGGGCACAGGGGCGGTCAAGCCAGAGGTGAAGGCAGCAGCAGTGGACATAGGAATGACGGATGGTAAGTTTGGCCTTGTCTGGGGTTAAGTTGTCTGGTCTGCCAGCATCATCTATCCACTCCCTTCAACGTATTCAAAACTCTGCAGCTCGACTAGTCCTCAGAAAGAAAAAATCTGAGCACATTACCCCTCTCTTGCGATCTCTCCACTGGCTGCCTGTGCCACAAAGAATAAACTATAAGATCAGTACTCTCTGTTACAAATGTCTCCACAAAACAGCACCTTCCTACCTCTGTGAATGTCTCCACCTGTACACCCCTTCTCGTTCCCTTCGCTCTGCTGCAGATTCCTTGTGCTTACAAACACCTAGATTCAACCAGTCCACTGTTGGCTGTCGCTCTTTCTCTGTTTCTGGTCCATCGATTTGGAATGGCCTCCCTATCTCTCTTCGCCAAAGGCCTTCTTGTGACTCTTTTAAATCTGGCCTCAAGACATATTTGTTTTCAAACCTAAGAATTTCCTCTCCTGTTTCATTTCATAGCTATCCCTGCTTTTCAACACCTAAAAATTCCATCACCCTGCCAAAGTGTATAACGTGTGTGTGTGTGTGTGTGCATTTGGACTTGTTAGAACTATTACTTGCTATTGGTTGCATGACTGTGTAAAAATGAGTTGAGTGCAAGCACTTTGATTTGTCTGTGCAAGATACAGCGCTATATAAATTCCATTTATTATTATTATTATTATTAAGTTTGTTGTGTGTGTGTGGTGTACAATCATGTCAAGAGTTGAATGGAAAGAGGACAAGTGTTGACTGTAGGATGTCTCTTCTGGCTTGAAAGTTCAAGGAAAATGGAAGTTGGGACATTGTGTAAAGATGTATGGCAAAACAAAGGGACAAGGTGTTGTGATTTGCATGTTCTCTCTTTCAACACAAAAGGATGATGAAACTTTGTTGGTGAGCATACGAGGGGTAAAAGAGATCATAGAACACAGTGTGTCTTGTAGGAGTGTACAAGGAAATGCAGACTGGAAAGATTACGAGGCATGCAGGGTTTTGACCCACTACATAGGGATAATGGGGATCGGTATGCTTTTTTTTCTTTTTTGTTTTGTTTTTTTAGTCATAAAGTATAACACCTGGTTCTATAAGAACCAGAAGGAAGAACTATAGTGTGTCTAAGAACAGCAATTATTTATTCCTTCCCTTCAGCCATGAGCGAAAGTGAATGAAACTGGCAGGAATTATTATAAAGTTGGGCTTCAATTAAAGAACATGTAAAATGTCAAGTCATTCTGACTAAAAACTTCTTTTTTGGATAAGAAAAATGACATGTCGGGCCCATAAAAAGTGAGGGCTAAAAAATGGGGGAAATCTCATCCAGGTTGTAGATCAAAAGTTTTGACAATGTATGGTAAAAGGTACAAATTGATTTCTTGTAATAGACTTAAACAAAAAATACTGAAACTAACACCAGTGCTGGGTTAGCAGTTGAAACTAACACCAGTGCTAAGTTAGCAGTTGAAACTAACACCAGTGCTAAGTTAGCAGTTGAAACTAACACCAGCACTGGGTTAGCAGTTGAAACTAACACCAGCACTGGGTTAGCAGTTGAAACTTACACCAGAATATGGGTTAGCAGTTGAAACTAACACCAGAATATGGGTTAGCAGTTGAAACTAACACCAAAATATGGGTTAGCAGTTGAAACTAACACCAGCACTGGGTTAGCAGTTGAAACTTACACCAGTGCTGGGTTAGCAGTTGAAACTTACACCAGAATATGGGTTAGCGGTTGAAACTAACACCAGAATATGGGTTAGCAGTTGAAACTAACACCAGCACTGGGTTAGCAGTTGAACTTACACCAGTACTGGGTTAGCAGTTGAAACTAACACCAGCACTGGGTTAGCAGTTGAACTTACACCAGTGCTGGGTTAGCAGTTGAAACTTACATCAGAATATGGGTTAGCAGTTGAAACTAACACCAGAATATGGGTTAGCAGTTGAAACTAACACCAGAATATGGGTTAGCAGTTGAAACTAACACCAGTGCTGGGTTAGCTGTTGAAACTAACACCAGAATATGGGTTAGCAGTTGAAACTAACACCAGAATATGGGTTAGCAGTTGAAACTAACACCAGTGATGGGTTAGCAGTTGAAACTAACACCAATGCTGGGTTAGCAGTTGAAACTAACACCAGAATATGGGTTAGCAGTTGAAACTAACACCAGAATATGGGTTAGCAGTTGAAACTAACATCAGCACTGGGTTAGCAGTTGAAACTAACACCAGAATATGGGTTAGCAGTTGAAACTAACACCAGCACTGGGTTAGCAGTTGATGAATTTCCAGCTGGTGGTCAGAACAACTCATCCCAGGGCAACAAAAAAGAAAAAAGCTAGAACCAAATCTAAAACTCACAGCAAGAATATGGCATTTCTGGGTTGGTAAGAACTGAGATAAGTTGCCTACCTGCCTGAGTGAGTGTTCATGCTGACCAGGCTGGCAGTAGCACAGAGAAAGAAAGTGGTATGTTTTGTGTCAGACCGGAGTTGCTTACAGATGGGAAAAATGGACAGTTTTCCTCATGCCAGTCATTCTACCTTTTGGGATGAGAGTTGCTTTTGTCCTTGTCTTTGACATGAAAGTGGTAAAGGTAAAGGTGTCCCATAACCTATAAGGTCGTAGGGGAGTGAGGCGCCAGAGACCTCACTTCTCTAGGGCCAGCATATTGAGGGCGGCGCCCATCTCCTCTCCCTCGCTGCTTTACCTTCCCTGACCCTAAAGAGGACAGGTACCCATTTACAGCTGGGTGAACTGGGGGAACTGTACTGAAGCCAAGGCGCGCAAACGGTCACCCATCCAACTGGTAACCACACTCGATGCTGCTTAACTTGGCTGTGGGAAAGCGAGTGCTCCGACCACTGAGCTATCCCGTCCCCATGAAAGTGGAGCATACCTTAAATCAGCAAATCCTCTACTGATGTAACAACCAGTGCAATAAAAACTATCAAGTGCATTTGGGAAAATTGTTTTTTCCGTTATAGTTGTACACTCGAGTCTTGTCAGGTTAAACGTTGATCATTATTTTAAGAGAATTGTTTTTGCATTTCTCTTCTGTAGTTCTGATTTATCTAGGCATGTTAGTGTGTATGCTTGTGTTCCTTTAGCTATTTTTTAAAAGATTTTTTTAGGATCTACGATTTGGTGGTTGTTTTTTTTTCTCTTTTTGGGGGGTGGGGGTTGTTTTGTTTTGTTTGTTTTTGTTTTTTTGGGTTACCAAGTTTTGTTTTGTGACTTTTGCAGGTTCAGAAACAATCGTGACTATCGTCGTTGAGCCCTTGGCTACCAGTACCACGAAGACATTGTAAAAAAACCCCAAAACCTCCATCGTTGAGGCCTGTGGTTGTATGTTGTTGATCGCGCATTCATAGTGTGCATTAAGATGATAGCTAGTGTGTTTCACATTATAAGAATGTCTTTCTGTCATATTTTAAGAAAATGAACAGTCTGGAAAGGCAGAACAGTTAAAAAAAATGAGTCAGTTTTGTGTTCATGTTTTAATTGGTGAAGCTAGAAGCTGCCATTTTTCACTTGGGAGCTGATGTTTAAAGCTTGTTCAAATGATTTTCACAGTTATCGTTGGTTACATTTTGTGATATGTTTTCATTGTGCGTACAGTGTCATCATGTAACTTGTTGGTTAGTAATTTGGGGTGGGGGTGGGGGGGTGGGGGGGGATTGTGTGGGATAGTTTTGCTATGTTACTCTCTTATTTAATTTTTAAAAAATCTGTTGTGGAAAAACATTCTTCATACTGCAGAGATTGGACCCAAGCTGCTTATTTCATCTCTTTTGATAGCTGTAAATGCATTAAAAACATTCCTAGTTATAATAGAATTTAGAAGAGCTTTAATTGTTAACATGAAACATCTTTACCTAAAACAGTCTATTTCAGTTTGCTGCCGAGGGTGTCACTGCCAGTAATGTCTGTTAGGTAAGCTATTTGTAAACAGGTTAAAAACATTCCATATTAACAGAGTTAAGAAGAACTTTTGTTAGTTTTTTTGTCTAGAACTTCTTCTTCGTTGAATGCTCAGGCAGCAACTATTGAAGTCTGTCATTTGAGCGAAAATGCATTGCGCTGCTATGTGCCCGACAAGTCAGGCCCAGTGCATATGACTTGTAGGGTGAAAGAGAATTGTTATCTTTTTAGACTTTCATGAAAAAAAGGCTGGAGAATGGACCAAGAAGGCAGAAAATAGACAAGAAAGAGGTGACAGGGGAAAAAAGGAGCAAGGCAGAAACAAAGAGAGGGAATTCCTTTCACAGAATTCCCGGAAGGTGGGGATGCTGTTTGTACAGACAGGTCCCCGGCATCCCCATAGTGGATGCCTAAAACAGATTTTCCTATATTCATTTTGCTGATAAATCTCTGCATGCAGAATATTCTAGATAGGCTGTTAAACATTTGCTAAAGAAAGTCATTAACAAGTGCTTGGGTAGCTGTAATTGCTCTGCTCAGTTCTCGTTTGATTCAGTTGTGTAAATAAAAGCGTGTATGTTCACTTTCATTTGGCTGTATTAGTGTCTCTGTGGGTATTGGGTTTGTATTGGTGTTTATGCATCTCCTCCCCTCTCTTCCCACTCTTCCCATCCCATCACCAAATAGCACAACCATCATTTGTCTCCTGGTCATTCTTTTCCTTCTGTTTTCTTTCTTGTTAATTTCTGATTCTTCCTGTATGGTGCTAACTCATCTTGAGGAATGTGATTTTTGTTGTTGGTTTTTGTTCTTCCTTTGTTTTGTTTCAAAATAATGGTTTGTCATAAATCTTCTTTTTTTTCCCAATCTGAAAAAATACCACCCCCTTTCCCCAATTCAGTGTCTCACAAATTGACAATATTGAGGACAATGGTATGTGTATGTGATAATTGTAATCATGGATATATAGTCATCCTGGTTTAGAATTATCCCAGATTCAGCTATCATATTCCTGTTAAACTTTCTGTATGTCTCTATTAAAGATTGATGAAGACTTGAACTCTTGTCATGAGAAATAAGCTCAGTGTACTATTCAGTGTACTATTTTACTATTCACAGTATGAAAATAGATTTTCTGTTGTTGAAGTTTATCATACTTCAAACTTTCATTTTCTAGCCCCTTATCATTTTTGGTATCTTCCTTCCAGAGTTAAAAAGAGATATTTTCTCCCCAAATAAACGTGGATTACATTCTTGGTGAAGAAAGGGAAAACAACTCTCTCTTGAAATGAATTATTGTAACTCTATAAGTAGTGTAAGTGTGTGTGTTGGGGAGGAGGGAGCAGGGGGCAACAAGGGAGTCATGTCATATATATATAACCGTGACTCTATTTATTTATTTTAATTTTATTCTTTTATATCGAGGATAATGGAATAAGCACTTATGTGCTTTTTTACATCCAGTCCCCGTGTGTATGCGGATTTGTGAATTCTGTCATCTATTCCCACCGGCACACAATGGCCTACTCTTACGAAAAGCGGAACAGGATTTAACGTGTGCGCAAGATGTTCTGCGTGCGTTCGCACACGGACCTTGGTTTATAGTCTCATCCGAAGGACGAGACTATAAACTCTAGTTTCCCTATCCACTGTTCAGTCTTGCTTGTCACAGTGAGCACAATATTTCATTCACTACATAGGCTGGAACATTTCCTACACCAGATCACTGGCTATACAGCAGCTAAGCAGATGCTGAATGTCGCTATATGTTATATACGTAGCAGCTGCTGCATGTTGCTTTATTTTATAACTTGCTGTTTTAATGAAGCCTCAGACTGAGGATAACATTCATATCATCTATACCACCAGCCATTCAAGTTACTTTTCTGTGAAAGAAGGATGGGATTGTACAAAAACAGTAATGTGTATAATAATGTAAGATATCAATGGGTATGACACCTCCATCTCAGGGGTGGGGGGCTGGGGGTGGGAACTGACATTAGGCCTTAAAGTTGTTTGACAGCCCTGATGGTGATTGTAAGGTTTAAGCCCTGTGACATTTTGTGTACATTTGTGGATCAATTTTAAGAGAGAAAAGATTTTCCTGTCCATCCATGTCTGACCATTGTTTGGAACCAAATTGCTGTTTCAGTTTGCATGATGTTAGTTGGAGGAAACTAAAATAAATGCGTCACTTGGCCTAACAAATGTATGCGTTGTTTGTTTTTGTGGTAGTTGTGTGTGTGTGTGTAGGTTTGTGTGTGTGTGTGTGTGTGTGTGTGTGTGTATCTGTGTGTGAGAGAGAAAGAGAGAGAGAGTGTGTGTGTGTGTGTGTGTGTGTGGTTATTCACTATTGAAACAAGTAAGGTGACAGATCTGTTTGTTGTGAATGTTGTGCATTCCCAATCTTCACCCCTGGGGGGGGGGGGGGGGTGACATCTCCAGAATGTACACTCTCTATCTCACTCATCCTACCTGGGAATCATTGTGAGATTGAAATAGCACACTGCATGAGAAATATGCATGTAAAAGAACAAAAAAAAAGAAGTTTGCATGTATGGCTGTTTTTAAAAACCTCGCCATATAGGCAGCTATACTTTGACTTCAGAGGATTGTTTGTTTGAAAAAGGTATCTATTTGTCTTTCAAAGTGCTTTACAGTGCTGCTTTTCTAATGGCCTTGATACTCTCTCCGTTTGAGGATAGATTTTGTTTGTTTTTGTTTCTTGGCTAGAGCATCGGGGTTTACCACAGGGTGAAATTTTGCGTATGCAACAGTTTTTACTCGCCATTAAGGTAGCTGCATTCCGACCTCAGGGATGAGGTTCGTTTAAACCTGTGTGATTGGACTTGCCAGTGTGAAATGAATGAACTGTCACAGAATAGTTTTGAAGCATATGTGAGGTGAAGATCATTCCAAGGAAATCTGTCACTCTTCCACATATACACATATGTGTGCGCACACTCTTGCACAAGCTCGAACATTCTCTCTCTCTTGTAAAGGCAATAATTCGATTACCTCAATTCTGACAAAAAATATCCCCCTTTGCCCCCCTCCCCACCATGTTTTCTAAAAACAAAATTAATTCTTTTCTTTTACAGGAAGCTTATCACAATATAAAAGAAAAGAAAAAACAGCACTAACCTCCCCTCCCCCCTGAACAAAACCTTCCAGCTCTTTTCAGGGTTTAATTAAAGTATTTGAATCACAAAATGCTTTGACCCTACTGTTACAGTATCACACATTCAGTGTCACTGGGACATTAGTATGCTGGTAAATTAGTATTTTTGATTTGGAACTTTGTGAAAGGCAGTAAAAAAACCCACCCCAAAAAACATATTACTCAAATGTGTTACCTCACAGATTTAGATGCAAACATGAAGACTACTGGCTCTGGGACAGCATAACATTAACATGCAGATGACCAAGAGGGAACAATTGTTACAAAACAGTTTCAATCTCAGTGACGTTACATCATATTTCTATTCTCCTTGTCAGTCTCACACTGGCCTTGTGACATCAGTCATGTGTTTAATTTTAAAAAAACACCACAACAACTCAAATAGAAAAATCTCCAATTTTCCTAAGTGTTATATTTTGATTGATTGGTAATGAGTAATTAGTAATGATTCAGTTAAACAACATTTTGAAAAGAAAGACAGAGGCATACCTAAATGCCTCAAAATTAGAAATGCTGAAACTGTAATGTGGCCCATATTGCTGTATGGGTCAGAAGCCTGGACACTAAGAAAATTGGAAAGAGACAAAGTAAATACAGCCAAAATGTGGTTCTAAGGTAAAGGAAAAAAAGGTAAAGGAGTCCCATAACTTATAAGGTCGTAGGGGAGCGAGGCGTCAGAGACCTCACTTCTCTAGGGCCAGCATATTGAGGGCGGCGCCCATCTCCTCTCCCTCGCTGCTTTACCTTCCCTGACCCTAAAGAGGGCAGGTACCCATTTACAGCTGGGTGAACTGGGGGAATTGTACTGAAGCCAAGGCGCGCAAACGGTCACCCATCCAAGTGGTAACCACGCTCGACGCTGCTTAACTTGGCTGGGGGGAAAGCGAGTGCTCCGACCACTGAGCTATCCCGTCCCCATGGTTCTAAGGGCAACTTCTAATTGTCAAATGGTCAGACAGAAGAACAAATGAAAGCATTCTTGATGAAACCTTCTGTGCAAAGACAAAATTAATGTTGGCTGAAATTAATAAATGAAGGCCAAGATAAATATGGTTGGTCATGCAAACACATAAACAAGTCTGGAGACGACAGTTCTTCAAGGTAAGGTTGAGGGCAGAAAGAAAAGAGGCAGACCACCAACCTTCTACATTACCAACATCACTGAGATCTGTGGTCAAGGGAGGGGGAGTGGGTGGGTGGGGTGGGGGTTGGCTACAGAAGATTGTACAACTCAGCAGAGACAAGAGAGAGATGTCGAACCCTGGTGGCATTTTGAGGAGCTCCTACTGACGACAGCAGCGATGGAGACAGTTGATTCAAGTAGAGACCTCAGACATGCATATTATGGCCATGAGGCTAGCAGACGACTAAAGACTGAAGGAGCACAAGTGTTTGCTGAAGAAAATAAATCAAAACCTACCAAACTACCAGTCGCCATGGCACAGTGGTTAGCACTTTGGATTACAGACTGGAAGGTGGCAGGTTCGAATCCCGTAAGCGGCATAGGGACTTTTTGGACTGTGGCTGGATCCTACCTAGAGAGAGAGTTTGCTGTGGCTCATGGAGAAGACTGGGACCGTACAGTTGAGCTTCATCCACTTTACATACAGATGCTATTTTGAGAGTGTTTCTCATGTAACCTGAACAACACTGCAGGTGTCTGTATCTCTCGGGGCCCAGTTGATGAGGGGATCAGGGGATCAATAATCCCTTTCCTTTCCTCCAGTGGAAACTTGGCAGACCCTGGACCCTGGTCCTTATTTCATGTGTGTGTGTGTGTGTGTATAAGTAAAGTAAGTGTGTCTGTACACTTTTTTTTTACTTTATTTTTTTTATCCTGTCCTGCAGCACTATTTCCATGGTGCTCATTACAGTTTCTCCACCCTGGTCATAACATCAGGGTCAGAAGTCGATGTGGAACTTACCAATGTTAGGCTTCTGTGAAGCCACCAATCAGAAGGGCCCCGCACTGTTGCTGGGTCACTTTGTTGGTTTTCGGGGGGTAGGGGTAGGGGTGCCTGTTCTGAGGTAACATGTGCAGGAAACCACATGTGAGATGAGCACTGTACATAACTGGAGATCCATATTTCATGCCCATTTGTGATCCATTATGAAGAGAGGGAAATAGGGAATTGTTAATGTTTGTGTTTCATCATCTTCCACTTTTTGCTATGTTCGTATGTTTATATTTTTTTCTTTTGAAGAAAATGTCAATAAATGTTATGAGACATTTCTACTATGCACGAATAAGTTTGACTTTTTATGCATCTCTGTCTCTGTCTCTGTATCTCTCTGTCTCTGTCTCTCTCTCTTTCTCTTGGTACTTGGTGTGTTCATTTACCTTTTGAAATACACCACTCTGTAGGTTCATTCAGAGTTTTAAAATGGACCAAGTCTGGTTTCTCAAAAGCCAGGTAATAGTGTGCAAACAGGACATCAAAAAAGGTCCTGCAACAGGGAAACTGTGTCTGTCTCTGATTCTGTCTGTTTGTCTGTCTGTCTGTCTCTGTCTCTCTCTTTCTCTATCTCTCGTTCACACACACATACATACAGTGATACCACCCACCCTCACACACAAACACAACACAACATCCGCCCCCCCCCCCCCCCCCCACCATCACCACACACATCACACACACACACACACACACACACACACATACATACACACACACACACACACACACACACACATACACACACACACACCACCACCACCACCACCACACCAGACAGACGCACGCACACGTAAACACACCACACACACACACACACACACACGCACACACACACCACACACACCACACACACACACATGCACACACACACACCACACACGCAAACCACACACACACACACACACACACACACACACACACACTCACTCACTCACTCACCCACTCACTCAAAGCACAGCCACACACACACATCATGGGTATCTTG
>CM054135.1:22838080-22843080 GCA_028751875.1 Rapana venosa
CGTTAACACCGGCACACATGACCTACTCTTCCGAAAAGCATAACAGGTTTTAACGTGTGCGCAAGATGTTCTAGGTGCGTTCACACACGGAATCTCGGTTTATAGCCTCATCCGAAATATTTTAAAGGGAGTCGAGTCGGCGCTGATGTTAACTCCAGGGGAAAATATCCCTTGAAGGGGATTCGAACTTGGGTCAGCAGATCACGAGCGCAACGCACAACACTCTAACTACCAGGCTATCCCGTCCCCCAGGATGAGCCTACCAGCTACGTCCAATGACGTAGATAGCACAAGCATACCCAGTATGCAGTCTGCAACACGAAGAGAAGTGGGCTTCACCAGGTTCAGCCTTGTCCAAGACACTCAAACCTGGCATTTTCATCGCAGTGCCCCAAATACTAGTTAGAGAGTTACAAGGGAAGTTGAGTCTGTCACCGTTTATTGTGAATACTTTTGGCTTTGCAAACAGTGATGGAAAAACAACAGCAACATAAACTAAGCCAAACCAAACAAAGCCAAACCAAACCAAACAAGTCTAAAATCAATATGAGCCCAGCCCTACCCGAAGCAACCCAAACCCAACATCAAATCAAACCAAACCAGACCCAACCCAACCCAAACCAACACCGAACACCAAAACACAACCCAACATGAAACACAACATAATCCCCGCCCAAACCCAACTCCAAAACAAACCCAACCCAAACATAAACCCAACCCAAACCCAACATCAACACCCAAACCAACACCAAACCCAACCCAACACCAAACCCAAACTAGACCAGACCAAACCAAACACCAAACCAAACCAACCCAACCCAAACTCAACCCCTAACCAAACCCAAACCCAACCCCAAACTAGACCAGACCAAACCAAACACCAAACCAAAGGCTACACACCGGTATTAATTTGGGGGTCAAGTAGTATCTTCTATAGAGTGCGAGTGGAAAAAACTGTTGGTGATTTTCACAGATTTGTTAAAGCATGAAATGATGCACTGTGCACTTGTTTTTTGGATTGAGGACATAGAGCAATACCAGGTAGTCACGAGAAAGTTGGAAATAACCATCAAATGAGGTTTGCCTGTATTCCTACAGCGTTGACCTCGCGCATGCATATTGCGGTAAGGAAGCTAGCAGACAACAAAGGACTGAGGGGGTACAGTGTTTGCTGAAAAATAAAAAAAAATTTCAAACCTACCAAATTTGTTCAAAATCACATGAGTTTTGAGTCAGAGGCTAGTCTTTCACAAAAAGTGGTTTTTATTTCTGTGGATGCCTTAGTACGTGCAGTATGAATATAAAAGCTACATAGAAAAACAGAAGGAAAAGAGTGATTTTTTAATACCGGTGTGTAGCCCAAACCAACCCGAACTCAACCCCTAGCCAAACGAAACCCAAACCCAACCCCACCCAACACTAAGCCAAAACCATACCAAACCAAACCAAACACCAAACCAACCCAACCCAACCCAACCCAAAACCCATCCCCTAAACAAACCCAACACCAAACCCAACCCAAACACCAAACCAACCCAACCCCAGCTCAACCCCAACCCATCCCCAACCTCAAACCCAACCAAATCAAACCCTAATTCCTGACCTAGCATCGGCACAATGATTACAATACAGTACAGGAACTAGTTTCAGACAGCAAGGGCACCAAGAATCCTATCGACCAGTGACTGCACATGACCACAAACTATGATACTCTTTCTTCTTCATACTCTCCCTTTCTGTGGCCAGAGTCAGTTGGTATTTTTAACCACAGTAACAAGGTTTCCTGGGCTTTATCACAGCTCTTGATTAAACCATTGGCGCTGGGGGCAACAGCAAAGTGAGAGGCTGTATGATCAGTGGCTTTCTTTCCCGCTCATGGAATTTCACTTTACAGCTCAGTCTTTAGTGATCGACTATGACTCTCTGACTAGGAGGCTTGACTGGCACAGTCCTTATGTGCTGCAGCCCCGGGGGCTGGTTGGCCTTTGGAGAACATCTCCAACGCTGACGGACAAACAAAACAAGGTTTCATATATCTCGTGTCAAGATGATAGATATTATTATTTTAAGGTAATAGTCAGTCTGATGTTGCTTGTAGAGGTAAAGCAAAAATAATGGCGTTTTGATGTCTGTTAGGCTTCCATCCTCTCTTTTCATGCATATCGCGCGCGCAAACGCGTGTGCGCACGCGCACGGACACGCGTGCGCACATATACATACACGCACACACAGGTATGCGCGCGCACGGACACACGCACGCATGCGCGCGCGCGCACACACACACATGATATCAATTGAGGCGTCACACAAACAAACATGATATCGGTTGAGGCTTCTCTCCCTCTCTCTCTCTCTCTTCACACACACACACACACACACACACACACACACACACACACACACACACACACACACACACACACACACACACACACACACACACACACACACACACACACACACCACGATAAATACCCGCTAAGGCTTCTTTGAAAGCTATTGTTGACAGATAACATCAGCAACAGAAGTGAGAAAAATCTGATTTTAACCTTCTTTACGACTAGATAGACAGACCAGGCAGACACTGTGAATATGAAATGATTCCTCAGGCTATTGACTTTACCGCTTTACGTTACAAAGAAACCCTGCAGAGTTGAATATATGTGTACAGCGTTGGGACCGGATTGCTAACTAGAAAGGATAGCCTGGTGGTTAGAGTGATGCACTCGTGATCTGCTGACCCGGGTTCGATTCTCGTTCAAGAGGATTTGTTTCCTCTGGAGTTAACGTCAGTGCTGACTCCACTCTTCCCCAAAAGTCCTTCGGATGAGACTATAAACCGAGGCCCCGTGTGCGAACGCACGCAGAACATCTCGCGCACACGTTAAATCCTGTTCCGCTTTTTGGAAGAGTAGGCCATTGTGAGCCAGTGGGAACGGATGTCAACATTTACAAAACTGCATGCACACAGTGACTGGATGTAAAAAAGCACGTGAGTGCTTATTTCATTATCCTCGATATAAAAGAGTAAATAAATATATTATTAGTGAAAATATAAACTCCTTTTATTACCCCTTTATGTGTGTGTACGCAGGCAAGCTCCGATTTTCGTTGTCATGTATTTCTATACTTTTTCTCCATTTTATTTCTTACCTTGCCATTACACAATATCTGTGCAGTGACATGACTTTTGAAGGGATGATATAAAGTAATATATATCTATATTGCCGTCAGCGCCTGGGCTTTATCACAGTTCTTGATTAAACCATTGACGCTGGGGGCAACAGCAAAGTGAGAGGCCGTATGACCAGTGGCTTTCTTTCCCACTCATGGAATTCCACTTTACAGCTTAGTCTTTAGCGATCGACTATGACTCTCTGACTAGGAGGCTTGACTCGCACAGTCCTTATGTGCTGCATCCCTGGGGCCTAGCTGGCCTTTAGAGAACATCTCCAACGCTGACTGTCCTTATGCCCACTTGGCCGAGAGAGTGGGGATGTACTGTGGGCAAGGCATCTCCACTATAATCAAATTTCTGCCCAATTTCCGAAACAGCAGCTGCCTCCTCTGCTGTTTTGGAGGTGATCGTCGAACACGACGGACAAACATATATATATCTCTTATTAAAGGTGTTTGAAAAATCCACATTTATAGTTTGAAGAAATTGCTGCCTACCAGCTGCCATATGTTAAACTGAACTTGTCATTAATGTTGAGCACATTATCAGCTTTTTGCTTGTTGCTGTTCTGTTGTAAGTGTGTACATGTACGATTTTGTTTGTATAAAATCTTGTTTAAACCAATGTGGGTGGGTGGGTGGGTGGGGGGTGGGTGGATGAGGGTAACATATTACGTTTATACGTACCCGTTTCAGTGTGAGTTTTAGAGTGCGGGTGTATTGATGCTAGTGTGGGTAGATTAAGTTTTAGCGCTGGAAAAAAATGACAGAAGGAAGAAAAATAAAACACCACCAAATATTTGAATGTGACAAGACCAGAAAGTGATGTTTGAAGAGTAAAAGAAAACGAAAAAAAAGTGATTGAAATAAGGGCGTCAGAAGTATATGAAATAAATCCAGATATAAAATAAACACAAACAGAAGCAAAACACACACACACACACACACACACACACACACACACACACACACACACACACACACACACACACACACACACACACACACAGCACGCACGCACTCGCGCGCACAAACCAAGAGAAAGAAAGAAAAGAAGGAAAGCAGAAAGAAGGTAAGAAAGAAAAAAAAGAAAAGATACAGTTCGTTTATCGAATGAAATTCTAGATACAGAGCGGTGTATTACACTCTTGCACACATACAGTCTCTCTGTCTACCTGTCTGTCTGTCTGCCTGCCTGCCTGTCTGTATATCCGTCTGTCCGTCTGCCTGTCTGTCCGTATGTCTGTCTTTCTATCTGTACATCTATCTATTTGTCTATCTATCTATTTGCTCGCCTGTCTGTCTGTCTGTCTGTCTGCCAGTCCGTCTGTCTGTCTATATTTCTCTCTGTCCGTCTGTTTATCTATCTATCTATCTATCTATCTATCTATCTATCTATCTATCTATCTATCTATCTATCTATCTATCTATCTATCTATCTATCTATCTATCTATCTATCTATCTATCTGTCTGTCTGTCTGTCTGTCTGTCTGTCTGTCTGTTTTGTCTGTCTGTTTTGTCTGTCTATCTTTCTATCTGTCTGTCTCTCTATCTTTCTGTCTGTCTGTCCATCTCTCTGTCTGTCTGTTTGTCTGTCTATTTGTCTGTCGGTCTCCCTCTTGCTCTGTCCGACTATAACATCTCTATGTGCCTGTCTCTGTCAAATTGTCTGTCTGTCTGTCTGTCTGTATGTTTATCTGTATGTCTGTCTGTCTGAATAGCAATCATGTTGGTTATAAGCTTACAATGTCAACTAGAGGCTGACAGATGAAGCCTACAAACACTTTTTAATGGCCCTGAAAAGCTTTTCATAGAAATAGAT
>CM054135.1:22845580-22848080 GCA_028751875.1 Rapana venosa
CGCAGTTTTGTAACATTAATTTTGTCATCCGTTCCCACCGGCACACAATGGCCTACTCTTCCGAAAGCGGGACGGGTTGTAACGTGTGCGCAAGATGTTCTCTGTGTGTGTGTTGTGTGTGTGTGTGTGTGTGTGTGTGTGTGTTGTGTGTGTGTGTGTGTGTGTGTTGTTGTTGTTGTTGTTGTTGTTGTTGTTGTTTGTGGTGGTGGTGGTGGTGGTGGTGGTGATTCATTTTACGTCTCTTCACATAAACGAATCAACACAACAACGTGCGTGCGTGCGTGCATACGAGCGCGTAGTTTGTGTGTGTACGTGAGTGTGTATGTGTGTATATGTGTGTATATGTGTGTGTGTATGTATCTGTGTATGTATGTGTGTATGTGTGTATGTATATTATATTATGTGTGTGTGTGTGTGTTGGTTGGTGGTGGGTGGTGGGGATGGTGGGGGGAGGGGGGGGGGGGTAGGGGATAGGAGGGGGAGGAGGGAGGAGGGAGGTGCTTCATTACCAAGAGCATCTGGATGCATGGGAGCATTGGCTATGAGTAATCTCCCCGTTCCTGGCAGAAAGATTAACCGATAAATAACCCGCCAGACACGAGGATAAATAAAGATATGTATAACCCTTTCCCCCTTACCTACTCCACAGAACAACACACAGATATAGACACAGATACAGACAGACAGATAGACAGACAGTCACATACAGATAGACAGACACACACACAGACAGACAGACTAGGCAGATAGACAGACACACACGCACACACACACACACAAACTGACAGACAGACAGACCACACGCACTCACAAACAGACAGACAGATAGACACACCACGCACGCTCGCACAGACATACACACACCTACACACATACACCCGCAGCACACACACATACACACACACACCACACCACACAACACACACACACACCACACATACACACACACGCACACGCACACAGACACGCGCACAAACATACGCGCGCGCGCACAAACATACACACACACACACACACACACCACCCCGCGCGCGCACGCACAGAGAGAGAGAGAGAGAGAGAGAGAGAGAGAGAGAGAGAGAGAGAGAGAGAGAGAGAGAGAGAGAGAGAGAGAGAGAGAGAGAGAGAGAGAGAGATGGAGAACATTTTAACGAGTTTTTTAAGATTGTTTGCTTGCCGTGTTCATGAGTACTTTCTTTTCAACAAACAAACAAACATGTCAAAATACTTTGGCACAGTCTCTCTCTCTCTCTCTCTCTCTCTCTCTCTCTCTCTCTCTCTCTTCTCCTCTCTCTCTCTCTGTCTCTCTCTCTGTGTGTTTTGTTTTCGATTTTTGGGGTTGGTATTTGTTTTGGGGGTTTTGTTTTGTTTTTTGTTTGTTTGTTTTTTGTTTGTTAATTTTGTTGTTGTTGGTTTTTTCCTTTTTTGGTTTTTACTGTAGTGTGATTGTATGAGTATTAGATTTATCATTATGATGTATCCCTACGGGCGGGGACTGGATGTAAAAAACCCCACATGGGTGCTTATTCATTATCATCGAAATAAAAGAATTGGTCATTGTCATTCTCTTTCTCTATCTTAGGCCCTCTTCTCTCTCTCCTCTCTCTCTCTCTCTCTCTCTCTCTCGTTTGGTTATTTTTCTTGGTTTTGTTGTTGTTGTTGTTTGTTTTTCTCTGTTTTTCTTTTCGTTGGTTTGCTTTTTCTTTTTCTTTTGTTTGTTCGTTTGTTTGGTTGGTTGGGTTTTTTGGGGTTGGGGTTGTGCTTTTAGGGTTTTCTTTTATTTGTTTGTTTGTTTTTGCTTTTTGTAAAGGGTTATTTCCCTTCGTTTCTACTGTGTGAGAGTATAAGTATTGGGCTATTATTAAGATGTATCCTTACGCGCGGAGACTGGATGTAAAAAAGCACATGAGGTCTTATTCATTATCCTCGAAATAAAAGAATTTGTCATTTGTCTCTCTTTCTGTCTGTCTTTCTCTCTCTCTGTCTTTCTCTGTCTGCTGTCTGTCTCTGTTTCTCTGTCTCATCCCCCCACCCCTCCCGCCACCATCACCGAATTAGAATTAAGCATGGGAAACAGGGGCGGGACAGCCTAGTGGTTAGAACGTTGCGCTCGTGATCTGACGGCCCGGGATCGAGCCACCACGGAGGCAGGGGATTTTTTCCCCCCTGGACTTAACATTAGTATTGACTCCACTCCCCCCCTAAGACAAGACAAGAAGACAGCTCTTTCCACAGAGTTTCCAGTTTATAACTAGCTTGATAACGATTTTCAGATGTCCTTTGGATGAGACTATAAACGAAGGTGCCGTTGTACAAACACACACGCAGAACATCTTGCTGCGCACGTTAAAAAACTCGTTCCACCTTTCGGAAGAGTAGGTCATTTCGTGCTGGTAGGAACGGATGATAAAATTTTTAAAAAAGAAAAAAAAACCCGGCATGCACACTGGTGTCGTGTTTAGACGCCATCTCCGAAGTCGGAATGCGGGTACGTTAATGG
>CM054135.1:22853080-22873080 GCA_028751875.1 Rapana venosa
ATATTATATATATAAATTATAAATATATTAATATAAAAATTTATATATATATAAATTATATATATATTATTATAAATATATAAAAAACAAAAATTAGTGAGGAAAAACAAGTGCAGGTAACCATTCCCAACTTCATCCCTCCCATCATCAAAAAGATTTTGTCTAAGATTCGAAAGCAAAAAAGAAAATTCACACAATATGAAACTTTGAAGGCAGCTTTGGGGGAATAATTGAGAAAGGACCACGCCTTTGGCCTGATCTGACCCCGAGTTTAATATAACTTGTAGGAACTGAAGAAAATAAAATGAAATAAAAGTGAAAAGTAAAAAGCGTGGGTGAGGGTGCGAGAGGGTTTGGGGGGTGGGGTGTGATGTGTGAGAAATGGAGGTTGGGGGGGTGGTTGGGTTGGAGAAGGAGGCATGGAGAGGGGTAGGGGAGTGGTGGTGGCTGCTCTTTTGAGTCTACAGTTGTAGATGTAGCCCCCCCCAAAAAAAAAACAAAACCACCAACCCCAACCCAACCCAAACCAAAACAACAACAAACAACAAAACCCTCCCCAAAAACCCCAAACATACTAACAAAACCAACACCCCATTCCACCGCCAAACCAACCAAAAAACCCTTTGCGAAACAGCAAACAAACAACAGAAACTAAACAAAGTCACCCCACCCCCCCCCCCACAACAAAACAACAAAAAACAACACACCAACAAAAAACCCAACCAACAAGAAAACAACAAAACCTAAAACAAACCCAATCCACCCACCCCCAAACCCAAAAAGGCAACAGCCCCTATACATAGACGCAATTTTTTGCCCCAAGCCCCACCACTTCCCCCCCCCCCCCCCCCCCCAAAAAAAAAAAGACCCCACAAAAAAAAACAACAAACCAAAGAAAACAAACAAAAACAACAAAACAACCCCAACAACAACAACAAAACAAACCTCTGGAGAATCTGACAGCAAAGAGCGCATAAAAAGGAAACAAACAACAAATCCATGACAGCATAAACAACAGATAGACAGACAGATAGATAGACACACAGACAGACACACAGACAGACACAGAAAGACAGAGAGAGACACACACACAGACAGACAAACAGACATAGATAGACACACAGACAGACAGATAGACTCAGAAAGACAGATTCACAGACACGCAACAGACACAGATAGACAGACAAAAACAGACAGTGTTTGTGTCTAGACAGAGACAGACAGACGCAGAAAGGACAGACACAGACAGACAAAAGACAAAACAGATAACAGACACAGACAGATACAGACAGAGACAACAGAAAACAGAAAGAAAAACAGATAGTCATACAGACAGGCAAATAGACAAAGACAAAGACACAGACAGACACAGACACAGGTAGACAGCAGACAGACAAATAACAGACAGGCAGACACCTACAAAGAATATACCCAAAACAATATTATAAGACACCTAATCAAATGGTTAGAGAAAGGATAATCCCCCCCCCCCCCCAATTTTTTAAAAAACCCAACCACCAACCACACAACAACAACAAAAGGTAAAAGAAAGTGAAATTAGATACGATAAAATAGCATCCAAAGTTAAAAGCAAATTAGGTGAAGGACTGAGAGTGACATGAAGAGAGAGGAGGAACGAGTGCACACACACCTGTGTTTCATCATTTCCAACAGGTGTGTTCAGATTATATGTAAAAAATAAAAAATCTAATGTTGACTGCTCTGGAATGGATGTTGTTGTTGCTCTTTGGAATTAGAATTTTTCATCATTCATAAACGCACGCACACACATACATACACGCACGCACGCACGCACACACACATACACACACGCTCACACACATGTATGTATGTATGTATGTATGTATGTATGTATGTATGTATGTATGTTTTATATGTAAAATATGTATGTATGTATGTATGTATCTCTATCGATCTATCGATCTATCTATCTATCTATAAAGAGAGAAAAGAGAGAGAGAGAGAGAGAGAGAGAAAAGAGAGAGAGAGAGAGAGAAGAGAGAGAGAAGAGAGAGAGAGAGAGAGAGAGAGAGAGAGAGCGAGCGAGAGAGAGAGAGAGAGAGAGAGAGAGAGAAGAGAGAGAGGAGAGAGAGAGAGAAGAGAGAGAGAGATCCCACCTTTAAACGTTTATAAACGCTTTCTAAACAATTTTTTGTCATGCCCCAACTAGGCCTTTCGACAAGGGAGCATCACACTATCTTTTGTAAAATCTCAAGCAGGCATCGCCAAAGATCGAATCAAACGCGACGCAAAAAAAGGTTTTTTGACAGGAAACCCAAATAACAAACAGGGTTTTTTTTTCTCTCTTTTGGTATAGCATTTCTTCAGTACATTGGCCCCCATAACTAAAAACCACATTTTTTGTCAAGATGAAAAAATAAAATCCTGGATAACCCCCATCCTCCCTACTCCCCACCCCTCCAAAAAAAGTGAACAACAACAGCAGCAGCAACAACAACAACAACAACAACAACAACAACAACAAGCAGTAACAAACGCTGCTAACGACCTTTAAACAACCGTCTCTCATCTGTCACTTCAAAGCAGTTGGAAAGGGTAGGGATGAAATGTGTTAGCCTATACCCTTAGAAGATTGGAAGGAAGGAGGGAGGTAGGGATTTTTCTGAGGTGTGTGTGTGTGTGTGTGTGTGTGTGTGTTTTGTGTGTGTGTGTGTGGTGTGAGACCAGTGTGTGTGTGTGGTGTGTGTGTGTGTGTGTGTGTGTTGTGTGTGTGTGGTGTGTGTGTGTGTGACCATGAGTGTGTTTTGTGATTGAGTGAGTGAGTGAGAGAGAGAGTGTGTGTGTGGTGTGTGTGTACGTGTGTGTTGTGTGTGTGGGGTGTGTGTGGTGTGTGTGCGCGCGCCCCGCGCGCGTGTGTGTGTGAGAGAGAGAGAGACCGTGAGTGAGTGAGTGAGTGTGTGTATGTTAAGTTACACACTATCTACATCCGCTTACCATCTTATCTGCAAGTTTATGAACACATTTGTTTGGGAGATGGTTTCGTTTGGGCTGCTCTATTCTTTAAAAAAAAAATCAAGCAAAATCGTCGAAGTCGGAATAGGGCTACCCAAACCAAACCAAACCAAAAATCCCAAAACAAATCAACCAAATAAACCAACAATAAAACTTTAAAAAATTTATATATATAAACACAATAAAACAAAAAAACCCAAACCCAGTTGACTGTATTCTTGATTAATAAGAAACTGCATAACATTTGAAAATCGAAATAAAAGAAAAAAAAATCATAATCGCGTTTATCATTTAGATCTTAAAAAAAAGTCATCTGAGCGCTTTGATTTGTTGCTTTACAAGATTCAGCGCTATATAAATTCCATACATTATTATTATTATTATTATTATTATTATTATTATTATTATTATTATTATTATTATTATTATTATTTATCTACAGCCTAAACTCTCTCTCCTCTCAAAAATTCACCACAACTACCACTACCTTTTCCACTACCACTAACCAAGCAATCCCCCATCCCACCTGTCAACCACCACCACCACCACCAACCCACCACCAATAACTACAAAAGCTCTAGACGAAACTTACAAAACAAACTAAAAAGAAAAAAAAGAAAGAAAAAAAAGCAAAAGACATAAAACCCCGAAATTCATTGGGAGTTGGTATCAGCGGCCATGACGCGAACTATATTTAGACAGGCGCGTGTCTGGTCTGCCAATCATCTTGCCAGTTAAGTGTGACGTCGTTTCCTTTCCACTGTCACTGCTATGGGGGCACAATACAGGCTTCTGATTTTGACTCAGCATCATGGAGCCGGAGGGAGGGAGAAGAGGGAGGAGGAAGAGGGGGGACGAAGTAGAACTTGTCGTTTTTAGGCCGTTGCACTTGCGATTTTTGAGGGTTCGGGATTTATTTTATTTTATTTTATATTTTTATTTTTATTTTATACCACTTTCAGTCACGTCTAATGTCTCTGTGTAAGATTCGAGCTGTTCTACCCGAGGGAGAGCGCGTCGCCACAAGAGGAGCGCCACCCATAATTTTTTTTTCCTTTCCTGTCTTCAACTGTATTTGTTTCCCTATCAGAGTGGCTTTTTTTTCCCTACAGAATTTTGCCAAGGACAACTCTCTTGTTGCCGTCGGTTCTTTTACGTGCGCTAAATAATTTTTGTTTAAACATAACCGGACATCGGTTTTATCGTCTCACCGAAAGAACTAGCAACCAGACCACCGCTCATGGTCTAAAGGATGGGAAATTTTGGGGGACCTTTAAAGGGGATCAAATCATCACACACTTCCGAACCCAGACTTTTCGCTTTCTAAGGCAGGCGCGTGACCTCTAAAACCAGCGACCCCACCCGGATAGAGCCACAATGGAGACCCCCTTCAAGGGATTTTTTCCCCATGGAGCTTGCAAACATAGAAAACCCACTTTCCCCCGAAAAGTCCTTTCCGATGAGGGGTAATAAAAAGTCTTGCGTACGTATTAAAACCCGCTCCGCCTTTGGGAAGAGTCGATCATTCGTGCCTTAAAAAAACGGAAAATAAAAAATATATTAAGAAAAAACAACAACAACAACAACACCTACATGCACACTGGTGTTTCTCTTTTTTTTTTTCTCCTTCTGTTTAAAAAAAAAAGATTTTTTATCACTTTAAAAATTTTTTTTATAGTCCTGGCCATCTGCTTGTTTTTTGTTTGTTTGTTTTTTGCTTGTTTTTTTCCCCTCTCGTTCATTGCCTAGAGCTCTGAGGTTCACTAATGGTGAGATTGATGCATATGCAATCGGTTCCCCCCCCCCTCCCCCCCTCCCCCCCAAAACCATAATTATAGGAAGCCGAATTCCGACTTCGGGGATGGCGTCTAAACACGACACCAGTGTGCATACGTTTGTTCAATTTTGTCATCCGTTCCTTACGGCACGATCTGGACTACTCTTGCAAAAGGTGAAACGGGTTTTCAACGTATGCGCAAGATGTTCTGCGTGTACAGAGGGTCTCGATTTATAGTCTCCTTCAAACAACTTTGACATCCAGTTCGATTTTTTTTTTTTTTAGCAAACTGGGAAGAAAAGGGAAAGGCTGGTGGGAATCGAACCCAGAACCTCACGGTTGACTTGTTGGCAGGTGAATGTCTTATAACCATCCTGCTACCTTCCTTCCTCATCTGCTTGTAACACAGCTTGTTTAAACGAAACAGAAATATACGAAGGATGCTTTACAATGAAGAAATACTAGAAGCTGTAAAATGAACAGACAAAATACTTTTTTTGTTTGTTTGTAAAAGCATGAAGCATTCGAGTGTGTATACTGTCAATTTCGTAAGAAAAACAACCCGGGAGTATAAGTTTGTAAAAAACAGATGACAATTTCATCTGCATTTTTTTTTACAACTTTTTTTTCTTTTTTTTTCTTTTCTTTTCTTTTTCTAACGATGCTGTGTTTGCTCAGCGAAGACAATATCGTCTACAAAACCGGAAATAATGTAGACTACAACATCAGTCGTAGTTATCAGGAGTGTTATATATATATATATATATATATATATATATATATATAATATTATATAATAAGAAAATATAATGATTCAGCCTGACGAAGCTTCAGGATAGAAGCGAAAATTTGCTGATGTTAATAAAATAAAAAGAAATGAAGCTGAACACAATTGTTTGTACACTGTCAGGTCCCGTTTGGACCCGAAACTTTTCCCCCATCCATAAGATCATGAGTGGTGGTCTGGGCGCTAGTCTTTCGGATGAAACGATAAACCGAGGTCCCTGTGTTGCACATAATTATTTAGCGCACGTAAAAGAACCCACGGCAACAAGAGAGTTGTCCCTGGCAAAATTCTGTAGCAAAAAGCCACTCTGATAGGAAACAAATACTGTTGCAGACAGAAAAAAAGAAAAAAAAGGGTGGCGCTGCTCTTGTGGCGACGTGCTCTCCCCAGGGAGAGCAGCCCGAATTTCACGCAGAGAAATCTGCCATGACTTAAAGTGGTATAAATAAATAAATCAAATAAAATAAATAAATAAAAATAAATAAATAAATAAATGAATAAATAATATATATACATATTCCTCGTTCCTTAGCAGTTCGGAAGTTTACAGATTTTTGCGTATGCGACGGTCAAACTGGGGAAGAAAGGGCAAGGTCTTGAATCGAACCTAGAGCATCACGGTTTACTTGTTAGGCAGGTGAGCGTCTTGACTGTCCTGCTATATCTTCCTTTTTAGGAGTCATAATATTATCCTAACATACGGAATGTCTCACACTACGTCTCTTCTTCCATACCGTTTTGTGTGTGAGCTCACTTTAGTATCGACATAACATTAATTTTCCAGTTTACACTGATGATCAATTTTTAACCAACAAAAAAAATTGACGATAAAAGAAAGTAATAACACGAACAAGGAGAATGTATGATATGTACATGTAATTTGTTTTACTCTTGTTTTTTTGTCCGATGTCTTCTTCCCCAGAACATGTAATTCAAGATTATTAGCTCATGAAGTTTGTTCATGATTGAAAAGGTAAAAGTGTCCCATAGCCTATAAGGTCGCAGTGGAAGCGAGGCGTCAGAGACCTCAACTTCTCAAGGGGCCAGAATATTGAGGGCGGCGCCCATCTTCTCTCCCTCGCTGTTTTACCTTCCATGAACCTTAAGAGGCAGGTACCCATTTACAGCTGAGTGAGCTGGGGGACTGTACTAAAGCCAAGACACGCAAACGGTCACACATCTAACTGGTAACTACGCTCGATGCTGCTTAACCTTAGCTGGGGGAAAGCAAATGCTCCGACCGACCACTGAGCTATCTCGTCCCCATATAGATAAATCTATATCCCTACAAATATTCAGCAGATGTTATTCTTTCTTTCTTTTTTTCGTTCTTCAGCTAGATCTCCGAGGTTCACCAATGGTGAGATATTTTTGTTTGCGACCGTTTTTGCCCACCACGAAGGTAGCCGCATTCCAACGCTGGGGATGTCATTCTCTCGTGTAATCGAAATATAGTATCTTTAACCGAGACTCAATTCATGGAAAACAAAATATCTTCAAAAGCTATGTATATGCAACAATGTATTTTCTACCCAATATTTTGGGGTTATTGTTTTTTTTTTTTGAGTGTCATAGATTACTCACTAAGTATGAGGGAACATTGTTGGGTTTTCATCGAAAAATTCAATAAAACTAAGACATTTTGAACAACAAAGATGCCTGTCTTGGTGATATATTCTAAAACACTAAGTATGAGGGAACATTGTTGGGTTTCATCGAAAAATTCAATAACACTAAGGACATTTTGAACAACAAAGATTCCTGTCTTGGTGATATATTCTAAAACTAATAATAGCATCACCGATCGCTAGACTTTTGTAGCTTGGTAAATTGTGAATCATAGTTGCTTCCATTTTTGTTTATTAATTATTTTTCCCGTCGGATTTTACCTCCGTGAAAAGACGTCAAATTGCAGATTTATTCATAACTTCGGGGGTAGGTATAGCCTAGTGGTTAGAGCGTTGCGCTCGTAATCTGACGGCCTGGGATCGAGCCCCCACGGAGGCGCCTGTGTTAGGGATTTTTACCCTGGAGACTCCACTCCCCCAAAAGTCCTCCGGATAAGACTATAAACCGAGGCCCCGAGTGCGAACGCACGCAGAGCATCATGCGCATACGTTAAAAACTCGTTCGGTCTTTTGTGGAAAAGTAAATATATTTTTTTGCAGAAAGTTTGTTTTTCTGTCTCTTTTGTTGCATATCATTTGTTGATTTGAATGTCTCAGACTCTAGAAAAGGTCAGTGTTATACCAAGTTTTTTAGTTTGCTGCTGCAATAGTTGGCATCAGACAGTTTCAAAAACGCTTAGTCAAAATCGATATTATGAGAACTCCAATGTGTTTTTGTCTAACCGTTACAGTCTGAATTACGTCGTGAAAGTTTTTAGGTTTTGTTTTGAAATTCATTTCAGAAAAATAAAGAGACAAGACAACAACCTATATAACCCCACTCTCCGCGCCCTCGAAAAAAAAAGAATAAAACCCCCAACCCAACAAAGAAACGCAACCTAAAATATAAAAAAAGCAAGAGGAAGAAGAAAGAAAGAAAGGAAAGAATATAGATAGAATGAATGAAAGATAGAAAACTACAAGAATGACAACAAAAGGCATGTTGAAAAAGCAAAAACAAAACACTGTAACAAGTTTACAACACACACACACACACACACACACACACACACACACACACACACACACACACACACACACCACACACACACGCACACACACACACACACACACGTGTACACACACACACACACACACACAACACACACACACACACAACCACACACACACACACACACACACACACACACACACACACACTACACCACCAGAACAGACCAGGAAAAGAGGAGAGAGAGAGAGAGAGAGAGAGAGAGAGAGAGAAGAGAGAGAGTGAAGAGAGAGGAGAGAGAGAGCAGAGAGAGAGAGAGAGAGAGAGAGAGAGATTCCTACAACGAGAAACTTAAGCTAGAAGACAGAATGAAATATAATATGATTATAAGATAGAATTGAGAAGAAAATAGACTCGGATCAGAAGGCATACTGCAACAGTGGATAAAAGGAAACATGAAGTAAAAAAAGGTAAAGGAGTCCATAACCTATAAGGTCGTAGGGAGCGAGGCGTCAGAGACTCACTTCTTAGGGGCCACAATTGAGGGCGCGCCACTCCTCTCCCTCGCTGCTTTACCTTCCCTGACCCTAAAGAGGACAGGTACCCATTTACAGCTGGGTGAACTGGGGGAACTGTACTGAAGCCAAGGCGCGCAAACGGTCACCCATCCAATGGTAACCACGCTCGAACGCTGCTTAACTTGGCTGGGGAAAGCGAGTGCTCGACCACTGAACTATCCCGTCCCCAGAATGAAAGAACAAACACAATTATAGAGATCGAAAGAGCAAGTAAACAAAACAGAGAGAAAAGAGAATGTGTGTGTGTGTGTGTGTGTGTGTGTGTGTGTGTGTGATGTGGTGGAGATGAGTGTGAGGTGTGGATGGAGGAGTGGAGAGAGAGAGAGAGAGAGAGAGAGAGAGAGAGAGTGCGTACGTGAGGTGTGTGAGAGAGAGAAGATGACGAGAAGTGTGTGTGTGAGTGTGTGTTGGTGCGTGTGAGGTAGAGAGACAACACAGCACACACACAACAGACAGACACAACACACAGCAGACACACAGACAGACAGACAGAAGGAGAACGAGAGTCAGAAACAGAAACAGAGACATTTTCTTAAATTCTTAACTGAAAGAAAAATCGAGTTGATAACATGAAACGGCAAAGGTCAAATTTTAGAACAGAAAAACCCCTCACAGAAAAAGCAATTAACATATTCAAAAGACTAGTTCATGAAACTGGTTATCTCCCCCCCCCCCTCCACGGCAAGAATACTAAAGAAACACACACACACACACACACACACACACGCACACATAACATAACAAACAACCCCACACCACATAACAACACAAACAACAACAACAACACCACACACACAATAACTAAAATACCAAAAGTTTACAGACAACATACATATCCCTCAACCGTGGTTTACAAAATACCCTAGGGTTGAGGCCTTTTTCTGTTTTATGAAACCTTATCAGTTGGTTTCGAAACAGCTTTGACATTTCCATCTTTACCCCCGAGCTCTTCCCCCCTTAGTTTGAAAAGGACAGTTAAAAACCCACTTAAAACTCCTTCCCTGCCCTCTCCTCAGAAAATAATATAGCAAACGTTGTTGTTAACGTCAAGAAAAGAACTCCACTTTTTTCAGGGGAAGTTACTTTTTTCCTAGACAAGTCAGTTCAAGGATTATCCATCGTCGCACGCACAGGGGGCGCCCCATGCTACTCTTTAAAGATGTCGGCAAGAGACTGTCGAGATCGATTTAGGGTGTGTGTGTGTGTGTGTGTGTGTGTGTGTGTGTTTAAACTGAGAATTGCTCTTGGCAGAAGATAATTATTATCGAGGACAGCAGAGAGGAGGTTATTATTACTGAACTTTACCAAAAGCAGAGTGGTGTTTTTTGTAAATTCACTTTCAGATGATGCCGGTTCAAAATTCTCAAAAAGAAATGCCACGGTGTGTACAATAGTTCCACACATACTAAAAGTTTACAGAAACTAAGAAAACAACATGGGTGGCATGATTATTTAAAAAAATGAAAAAAAAAATCCAGAAGGAAGGTGGCAGGACGGTTAAGACGTTTTACCTGCCTAACAAGTAAACGGTGAGGTTCTGGGTTCGATTCTTAGCTTTTGCCCTTTATTCCCAGTTTGATGGGAAAATGTCAAAGTCTTTTGGAGGGGATTCTAAACCTGTGTTACCCGTGTGCTTACAGACTTGTGCACGTCTAAAAAATCCACGAAAGTTGAAAATCGGAAAGAGTAGGGAGGTACAGCACAGCGCTTGAAACATGCATGTTTGTCAGTGTGAGTTTGTGTGTGAGTGTCAAGTCAAGTCAAGTCAAAGTTTATTTCCAGATGGTACATTGAATAAGCATTGCATTTCTTTTTCCATCAAGCCATCTATCTAGGATCAAAAACAACTTGATCAATAATATATAACTACATTACTACTATAACCAATAATAATAAAACTGACTCCAAAAGAAAAATAGAAGCAGAGAAAAAAATGTGTGTGTGTGTGTGTGAGGGAGAAAGAGAGCGCGCGCCAGCGCGCGCGCGCGCGCGAGAGAGAGAGAGAGAGAGAGAGAGAGAGAGAGAGAGAGCGAGAGAACGAGAGAGAGAGAGAGAGAGAGAGAGCCAACCAGAGAGACAGACAGACAGATCAGCACAGAATTCATTTGGCAGATTGGCAAGCAAAAACACAAGAATAAACAAGCGGACAAAGACATAAACAGGCAGGCTGAGAAAAGAAAAACCCCCTAAAATAATCAGCAGTAAGAAAAAAAAAATCTCCAGAGATTCAAAAAGATAAACAATCAAGGAAGAAAAGAAAAAAGATACAGACAGAAATAGACACAGACGGAGACATACAGATAAAACAAACAGGTAGACAGACAATCAGAGAGACAGATAGTTTTAAAAACAAACAAACCCCAACACCAGGCAAACAAGACAGACAAATATGCTTATCATGCAGACAGGCAAAGAGACAGTACAGACAGAGAAGAAGACAGACATGAAGACAGACAGACAGACAGACAGAAGCAAACAATCTGGAAAAATATAGAAGTGTCATGGCATACACTTATTATGCAGACAAGCAGACAGACAGATAACAGAAACAGACAAATAGACTGACAAAACATGGAAGTGCTATGAGAAACCGCTCATCATGCAGACAGACACACAGACAGGCAGACAGACAGACAAAAGAAACAGATTGAAAAAAAATCTAGAAGTGTCATGGGAAACGCTTATCATGCAGACAGGCAGGCAGGCAGGCAGGCAGGCAGACAGAAAGACAGACAGGAAGACAGACAGACAGACAGACAGAAAGACAGATAGAAAGACAGACAGAAAGACAGACAGGAAGACAGACATGAAGACAGACAGGAAGACAGACAGGAAGACAGACAGGAAGACAGACAGACAGGAAGACAGACAGAAAGATAGACAGACAGGAAGATAGACAGAAAGACAGACAGAAAGACAGGCAGGAAGACAGACAGGAAGACAGACAGAAAGACAGGCAGGAAGACAGACAGGAAGACAGACAGGAAGACAGATAAAAGAAGGAAACAGTCTGGAAAAATATAAAAGTGTCATGGGAAAAAATTATCATGCAGACCAGCAGACAGACAGATAAAAGAAACAAACAGACAGACAAAATATGAAAGTACCCTAGAAAACCGCTGATCATGCAGACAGACATACATAGGTAAAAGGTAAAGGTAAAGGAGTCCCATAACCTATAAGGTCGTAGGGGAGCGAGGCGTCAGAGACCTCACTTCTCTAGGGCCAGCATATTGAGGGCGGCGCCCATCTCCTCTCCATCGCTGCTTTACCTTCCCTGACCCTAAAGAGGGCAGGTACCCATTTACAGCTGGGTGAACTGGGGGAACTGTACTGAAGCCAAGGAACGCAAACGGTCACCCATCCAAGTGGTAACCACGCTCGACGCTGCTTAACTTGGCTGGGGGAAAGCGCGAGTGCTCCGACCACTGAGCTATCCCGTCCCCTACAGACAGAAAAAACCCAGACAACCAGACAGTCAAGTAAAGACCTACCATGAGAAAACGCTTATCGTGCAGACAAGCAGACAGACAGACAGACAGACAGGAAGACAGACAGACAGAAATCCCCCTCCTACCCTCACCCCCACTCCAAGACAAACAAACAGAAAAATATGGAAGTGCCATCAGCATCGCTTATCATGCAGACAAGCAGACAGACAAGCAGACAGACAAGCAGACAGACAAGCAGACAGACAGACAGGCAGACAGACAAGCAGACAGACAGACAGACAGACAGACAAGCAGACAGACAGACAGGCAGACAGACAAGCAGACAGACAGACAGACAGACAAGCAGACAGACAAGCAGACAGACAAGCAGACAGATAGACAGAGAGACAAGAAGACAGACATACAGACAAGAAGGCAGACATAGAGGCAGACAGATATAAAGACAAAGACGCACAGACAGACAGACAGACAGATAAAAGAAACAGACAAAATAGACTGAAAAAATATGGAAATGCCATAACAAACGCTTATTTTGTTTTACTTTTATTTATTCATTTTACTCTTTTCTTTCGAGGATAATGGAATAAGCACTTATGTGCTTTTTTTTTTTACATCTAGTCCCCGTGTGTATGCAGTTTTGTAAATTCTGTCATCTGTTCCCACCGGCACACAATGGCCTACTCTTACGAAAAGCGGAACAGGATTTAACGTGTGCGCAAGATGTTCTGCGTGCGTTCGCACACGGGTCCTCGGTTTATAGTCTCATCCGAAGGACATACAGACAGGCAGACAGACAGACAGATAAAAGAAACAGACAAAATGGACTGAAAAAATATGGAAATGCCATAAGAAATGCTTATCACGCAGGCAAGAAGACAGAGAGGCACAGACAGACAGATAAAGCGAAACAAAACACACACACACACACACACACACACACACACACACACACACACACACACACACACACACACACACACACACACACACACACACACACACACACACACACACACACACACACCAGACAAAGAAAAACACAGAGATACAACCAGAAACCGCTCGCGCACGTACAGACAAGAAAGACAAAAGACAGACAGACAGATACAAGAAACAGACAAAATAGACTGAAAAAATATGTGTGTGTGTTTGTGTGTGAAGGGGGATGTGTGTGTGTGTGAAGGGGAATGTGTGTGTGTGTGTATGTGGGGGGGGATGTGTGTGTGTGCTGTATTGTGTTGTGATATATATATATATATATATATATAATATATTTTATACACATACACACACACGCACACGTAACACCCCCCACCCTACACAAACACACACACATACACACACACACACACACACACACACACACACACACACACACACACACACACACACACACACACACACACATATATATATATATAAAATATATATATATATATATATATATATATATATAATATATATATATATATATATATATATATATATATATATATCACCCACACAACCAAGTGCAGTCTATTCTTAGCTCTCCGATCAGTACAGGCAGAACCCCCCCCCCCCCCCCCCCCCCCCCCCCAAACCCAAAACAAAGCCCCCCAGCAAACAGTGATAAAACACCCAACAGCAAGAAGCAAGAAAGCTAACAAACAGTACTAGCAGCAGCAAAACAGCGGAAAGATGCATTTTTTCCCCCAAGTGCAGGCACACAAGTTACTACTAACTTGTTATCTCAGATATTCCACTGATACACTGAAGTCTGTGGCTACACTGCTGGCTTTGCTTGGCTTTGCTTTGTTTTGCTTTGCTTGGCTTGGCTTTGCTTGGCTTGGCTTTGCTTTTGTTTTGCTTTGCTTTGCTTTGCTTTGCTTGACTTGGCTTTGGTTTTGCTTTGCTTTGCTTGGCTTTTGTTGGCTTTGTTTTGCTTTGCTTTGCTTGGCTTGGTTTTGCTTTGCTTTGGTTGGCTTTGCTTTGCTTGGCTTGGCTTTGGTTGGCTTTGGTTGCTTTGCTTGGCTTTGCTTTGCTTGGTTTGTCTTGGCTTTGGTTGGCTTTGCTTTGCTTGGCTTTGCTTTGTTTGGCTTTGCTTGGCTTGGCTTTGCTTTGCTTTGTTTGGCTTTGGTTGGCTTTGCTTGCTTTGCTTTGCTTTGCTTGGTTTGGTTGGCTTTGCTTGCTTTGTTTTGCTTGGCTTGGATTTGGTTGGTTTTGCTTTGCTTTGCTTGGCTCGGCTTTGCTTGGCTTGGCTTTGGTTGGCTTGGCTTTGGTTGGCTTTGCTTTGCTTTGCTTGGCTCGGCTTTGCTTGGCTTGGCTTTGGTTGGCTTGGCTTTGCTTTGCTTGGCTTGGCTTGGTTTTGCTTTGCTTTGGTTGGCTTTGCTTTGCTTTGCTTGGCTTTGGTTGGCTTTGGTTGGCTTTGGTTGGCTTTGCTTTGCTTTGCTTGGCTTTGCTTCGCTTGGCTTGGCTTTTCTTTGCTTTGCTTTGCTTTGCTTGGCTTGGCTTGGCGTGGCTTGGCTTGGCTTTGCTTTGCTTGGCTTTGCTTTGTTTTTGACTTTGCCTTGGTTTGTTGGCACAAACTGTAACTGTCTGTCGCCATGGTTTTTTGTTTAAAAAAGAAAATGGTTTTTGTTATTTAGCTGTGAGTTTCGTGTGTGTGTGTGTGTGTGTGTGTGTGTGTGTGTGTGTGTGTGTGTGTGTGTGTGTGTGTGTGTGTGTGTGTGTGTGTGTGTGTGTGGGTGGGTGGGGTGGGTGGGTGGGGGGTGGAGGGGGGTGGATGGATGGGTGGGTGGGGGATGTGTGTGTATTGTGTTGTGTTGTGTTGTGTGTGTGTGTGTGTGTGTGTGTGTGTGTGTGTGTGTGTGAAGGGTGTGTGTGTGTGTGTGAGGGGGGGGGGGAGGGCGTGTGTGAGGGGGAGGGCGTGTGTGTGTGTGTGTGTGTGGAGGGTAGGGGTGTGTGTGTTGTGTTGTGTGTGTGTGTTTTTGTGTTGTGTTGTGGTGTATGTGTGTTTGTTGTGTTGTAGTGTATGTGTGTTTGTTGTGTTGCGGTGTGGTGTGTGTGTTGTGTTGTGGTGTGTGTGTGTGTGTGTTGTGGTGTGTTGTGATGTGTGTGAGTGTGTGCTAGTGTTTGTGTGTCTGTACGTGCGCGTACGCGCATGCTTGTGTGTGTGTGTGTGTGTGCGTGTGTGTGTGTGTGTGTGTGTACTACAAGCTGGATATTTCATGTACGCCAAGCTAGACTCTGCAGGCCAAAAGCTGTGTCAGTTAATGACGTAAGTTAAGTGCCAAGACCTACAGTAAAATGTTGTTATGTTGTAAAATGTTGTGTTGAGATTGCCTTCAGCCATGACAAGCTCTACTAGCTGCCAAGACCTACACTAAATTGTTGTTATGTTGTAAAATGTTGTGTTGAGATTGCCTTCAGCTATGCCAAGCTCTAATAACTGCCAAGTCCTACACTACATTGTTGTTATGTTGTAAAATGTTGTGTTGAGATTGCCTTCAGCTATGCCAAGCTCTAATAACTGCCAAGTCCTACACTACATTGTTGTTATGTTGTAAAATGTTGTGTTGAGATTGCCTTCAGCTATGCCAAGCTCTAATAACTGCCAAGTCCTACACTACATTGTTGTTATGTTGTAAAATGTTATGTTGTAAAATGTTGTGTTGAGATTGCCTTCAGCCATGACAAGCTCTAATAACTGCCAAGACCTACACTAAATTGTTGTTATGTTGTAAAATGTTATGTTGAGATTGCCTTCAGCTATGCCAAGCTCTAATAACTGCCAAGTCCTACACTACATTGTTGTTATGTTGTAAAATGTTGTGTTGAGATTGCCTTCAGCTATGCCAAGCTCTAATAACTGCCAAGTCCTACACTAAATTGTTGTTATGTTGTAAAATGTTATGTTGAGATTGCCTTCAGCTATGCCAAGCTCTAATAACTGCCAAGTTCTACACTAAATTGTTGTTATGTTGTAAAATGTTGTGTTGAGATTGCCTTCAGCCATGACAAGCTCTTCTAACTGCCAAGACCTACACTAAATTGTTGTTATGTTGTAAAATGTTGTGTTGAGATTGCCTTCAGCCATGACAAGCTTTTAGCATAACAGCCTTCATTCTCCTTTTAAAAGGAGTTTTTTTTTAAAAAGCCATCTGAAGTCCAAGTATGGTTGCCTACACGACAAAGTACCCCTAAAACAGTCATACCCACAAAACTTCTCATTTAGTGTGTAAGCCTAACTTTCAATCTCTCACAGGGATTCCCAGGTAGGTTAAGTGAGTCAGGGTGCATATTTTTGCTATTGTATTTATTGTGTTATGTTGTATTGTGTTGTATTGTATTGTATTATACTGCAATGCATTGAATTGCATTGTGTTGTGTTGTACCGTATTGTATTGTACTGTATTGTATTGCATTGCATTGTATGGTATTGTATTGCATTACATTGCATTGTGTTGTATTGCGTAGTATTGTGTTGCGTTGCGGTATGTTGTGTTGTGTCGTGTCGTATTGTGTTGTATGGTGTCGTGTTGTATTGCATTGCATTGTTTTGTATTGTATTGCATTGCATTGAACTGCATTGCATTGTATTGTATTTATTGTCTTGTCTTGTATACCGCTTTAAGTCACGGCATATTTCCCAGCGTAAGAAATTCAGGCTGCTCTCTCCACAAGAGCAGCGCTACCCATTGGTCGTGTTTCTTTTTCCTGTCTGCAACTGTATCTGTTTCCCTATCAGAGTAGCTTCTTTTTTTTTTTCTTTTTTTTTTTTACGGAATTTTGCCAGGAACAACTCCCTTGTTGCCGTGAGATCCTTAACGTGCGCTAAAAAAATATATGTAACGTATGGGACCTCGGTTTCTCGTCTCATCCCAAAAGACTAGCACCCAGACCACCACTCACGGTCTTAGTGGATGAGGGAGAAACGTTTTGCGCCCTAACGGGGATCGAACCACCATACGCTTCGAACCCGGACATTTCGCTTTCTAGGCAGGTGCGCTACCTCTAGACCACCGACCTACTTGTGATGAACCCAGGGTGTTGCTATTTAAAATTCATTTTTTAAATTATCTATTTTAAATCCTTTATTTCGAAGGGGTATTTATTTATTCTTTTATATCGTGGATAATGGAATAAGCACTCATGTGCTTTTTTTTTTTTACATCCAGTCCCCGTGTGTATGCAGTTTTGTCCATTTTGTCATCTGTTTCCACCGGCACACAATGGCCTACTCTTCCGTAAAGCGGAACAGGATTTAACGTGTGCGCAAGATGTTCTGCGTGCGTTCGAACACGGGGCCCCTCGGTTTATAGTCTCATCCGAAGGGGATGGGGAGAGGGTTATAAGAAAATAAAAGGGAGAATTTGTAGAAATTCAGTTTGGTAGTAGGCTGACAAAAGTTATAAATCAGTAGACTGGTCAAGTTTGGGCGTGTTTAATAAAGTTAATGTTTGTTTATAACGCTTCTGCGAGACTTTGTGTATGGGTGTGGGCGTTGTTGTTGCTGTTATTGTCTTCAAATTAACTTCTGTTCACAGTCTGTAATATTAGACGAGTGTGGGTGGGTTTTATTTGTGTTGATATAATAATAATAATAACAACAACAACAACAATAATAATAATAATAATAATAATAATAATAATCATATATGGAATTTATATAGCGATGAATCTTATAAAACAAACAAATCGAAGCGTGCATGTGTGTGTGTGTGTGTGAAATAGAGAGATAGAAAGAGAGAGGAAGGGGAGAGGAGAGAAGAGAGAAGAGAGAGAGAGAGAGAGAGAGAGAGAGAGAGAGAGAGAGAGAGAGAGAGAGAGAGAGAGAGAGAGAGAGGATGGAGAGAAAAAGATGTCCTACAATATTCCCATCCCCACCCACCCAACCCCCCCAAAAAAAATCAAAACAAAACAGCCAACCAGCCAACCAACCAAACACCCTCCCTAAACACACACAGACACACACAGACACAGACACACAAGACACACCGACACAAACACAACACACACACAACACACACACACACAGACACACACACACACACACACACACACACACACACACACACACACACACACACACACACACACACACACACAGCGCGCGCGTTTTTTGTTGTTGTTGTTGCTGGTTGGATTTTTGTTTTTGTTTTAGTTTTATTTTTATATAAATTTCGAATAACTGAGAACATTTGCACCAAGAGTGTGTGAAGGAGGCACACAAATATAGGCTATCTATCTTTCACACGCAGAAACACCCGAAATAAACTTAGCTTCGATTTCACTGTTTTATTTGTTTGTTCACCTTATTCACCATGGTTTCAGTTTTCTACGTTTCCTCTCTACAGGTCCACATGTGTAAAATAATATCGAATAAAAATGGTGGTGATTCGCTCTCTCCTTCTCTCACACCATTCCACACACACACACACACACACACACACACACACACACACACACACACACACACAACACACACACACACACACACACACACACACACACACACACACACACACACAAAACACACACACACACACAATCAATACTCATGCATGAATAACATGTACCAACTTAGAGACACTCCTTCCTACACACACACACACACACACACACACACACACACACACACACACACACACACACACACACACACACACACACACACACCACTACACACACACTAAATTAACAAGAAACCAAACAAATCAAAATAAACAAACAAACAAACAAAGAATAAACTAAATCAACAGAAAAATGTTAACATTATAAAGCAGCAATTCAACAAAAATGGTTTCAGTTATAAAAATGATTGAAAGCACTGCAGTGAATAATCTTTAAACAAAATGTATGTATCGGAAATATTGTCGTCTCAATTTATCCAGTTAATATTAGCCATGTTAATAGCCATTTCTTCGCAAGTTTGAAAGTGAGCTACTCTGGAAACTCTCTTTTCCACAAAAAGGAGTTAAACTCTTTTTTCCACAAAACCCAGGTAAACTCTTTCTTCCACAACAAACCAGGTAAACTCTTTCTTCCACAAAAATCAGGCAAACTCTTCCTTCTACAAAACCAGGTAAACTCTTTCTTCCACAAAAACCAGGTAAACTCTTTCCTCCACAAAACCCAGGTAAACTTTTCTTCCACAAAACCAGGTAAACTCTTTCTTCCACAAAAACCAGGTAAACTCTTTCTTCCACAAAAAACCAAGTAAACTCTTTCTTCTACAAGACCTTACTTTCACAAAACCAGATAAACACTTTAAAAAAAAAAAAAAACTTTTCTTCAGCAGAACCTGAATAATGGTTCTTCCACAAAACCACGTTTACTTTTTCTTTCCCCAAAACCAGGTTTACTCTTTCTTCCGCAAAAACAAGGTTTACTCTTTCTTCCGCAAAAACAAGGTTTACTCTTTCTTCCGCAAAACAAGGTTTACTCTTTCTTCCGCAAAAAAACAGGTTTACTATTTCTTCACCTAAAACCAGGTTTACTCTTTCTTGCGCAAAACCAGGTTTACACTTTCTTGCCCAAACCAGGTTTACTCTTACGTAAAAAAACCCAGGTTTACTCTTACTTCCGCAAAACCATGTCTACTCTAACTTCCGCAAAGTCATGTTTACTCTTACTTCCGCACTGCAAAACCAGGTTTACTCTTTCTTCTGCAAAACCTTTCTTGCACAAAAGCAGGTTGACTCTTACTTCCGCAAAACCTAATTTCCACAAAACAAGGTAAACACTTTCTTCAACAAAAACCTTTCTTAAAAAAACCCAGCTGAACTCTTCTGCCTAACTGTTCTTGGCAA
>CM054135.1:22878080-22880580 GCA_028751875.1 Rapana venosa
CCTCTTTGTCTGTCTGTCTGTCTGTCTCTGTCTCTGCCTCCGTCTCTTCCTCTCTCTCTCTCTCCGCCCCCAACCCTATCTCCTTCCCCAGTTTACATGGCTTTTTCCATTGCGTGTACATAAATCTTTAAAAAAACACCTCTTGTCATTGCCTTGCTACACACGTTCAACTTAGTTTATTATGCTTGAACATGACTTGAGTGTGTGAGTGCGCGTGGGATAACTGTTGTTTGGTTAGAGTTGAATCACCACCTTCAAATATATTTTATGATATTATATTTCAGAAAGATTTGCGTGGAAACGTGTGTGATGTATTATTATTATTATTATTTGTCTTTCTCAGAGTGCGTGTAAAGGCGTCGTGTGGAAAACATGTGTTGATGTTGCTTTATTTTCAAATAACATTTATCGCTGTGTAAGTTTGATAGTATTATCATCGCTGTTGTTGTTGTTGTCGTCGTCGTCGTCGTCACGATGATGATGATGATGATGATGATGATGATGATGATGGTGATGATGGTGTAGATGATGATGATGACGATGACGATGATGGTGATGGTGTAGATAATGCTGTTGTTGATAATGACGATGACGAGATGGTGATGATGATGATGGGGGTGATGATGATGATGGTAGTGACGATGAAGAAGGTGATGATGATGACAACGATGACGATAATGATGATAACGACGACGACGATGATGACGAAAATGAGGTGGTTGTTGTTAATGCATATCAGGTTGGACACCCGGCTGACCATGGTATTGATCCTATCTTGGAACTCTCTTCCTCCTCTAAAATCCATTTTCTCTAGGTTACCTTCTCTCCATCCCTTCCTCCCTCCCTCCCTCTCTCTCCCTCCCTAGCTATCTCTCTCTGTCTCCCTCTCCATCTCTCTGTCTGTCTATCTCTCTCTCCCCACCTTTCTCTCTGTCTCTCTCTCCCCACCTTTCTCTCTGTCTCTCTCTCCATCTCTCTCTCTCCCCACCTTTCTCTCTGTCTCTGTCTCCCTCTCCATCTCTCTGTCTGTCTATCTCTCTCTCCCCACCTTTCTGTCTCTGTCTCCATCTCTCTCTCTCCCCACCTTTCTGTCTCTGTCTCTGTCTCCATCTCTCTCTCTCCCCACCTTTCTCTCTGTCTCTGTCTCTCTCTCCATATCTCTCTCTCCATCTCTTTCTCTGTGTGTCTTTCTCAACACTTTCTCTCTGTCTCTGTCTCCATCTCTCTCTCTCCCCACCTTTCTCTCTGTCTCTATCTCTCTCTCCATCTCTCTGTCTCTCTCTCCCTACTTTCTGTCTCTGTCTCTGTCTCCATCTCTCTCTCTCCCCACCTTTCTCTCTGTCTCTCTTCTCTCCATCTCTCTGTCTCTCTCTCCCTACTTTCTGTCTTTGTCTCTGTCTCCATCTCTCTCTCCCCACCTTTCTCTCTCCCTCTCTCTCTCTCTCCATCTCTCTCTCTCCCCACCTTTCTCCTCTCTCTCTCTTCTCCTCCTCTCTCTGTCTCTCTCTCCCACCTTTCTCTCTTCTCTCTTCTCCATCTCTCTCTCCCCACCTTTCTCTCTGTCTCTCTCTCCATCTCTCTCTCTCTCCCCACCTTCTCTCTCTCTATCTCTCTCTCCATCTCTCTGTCTCTCTCTCCCCTACTTTCTTCTCCCTCTCTCTCTCTCCCTCTCCCCACCTTTCTCTCTCTCTCTCTCCTCCACCTCTCTCTCTCTCTCTCCCTACTTTCGTCTTTCTCTCCCATCTCTCTTCCTCTCCCACCTTCTCTCTCTCTCTCTCTCTCCTCTCTCTCTCTCCTCCCACCTTCTCTCTCTCTCTCCATCTCTCTCCTCCACTCCCTCTCTCTGTCTCTCTACTCTCTCCTCTCTCCTCCTCTACTCCCATCTCTCCTCCTCTCTCTCCTCTCTCCACCCTCCTCTCCTCCACTCTCTCTCCTCACTCTCCCTCACCTCTCCTCTCTCTCTCTCCTCTCTCCCCTCTCTCTCCTCTCTGTCCCGTCTGTGCTCTCATTCCCATGGCATTGGTACCACCACCCAGGCCATGTACTAATCACGGCCTTGTGGAAAATGACCAGGAGTTAGTGATGGTCGATGCAAGGCAGGGGGGGGGGGGTGGTGTGTGGTGTGATGTGGTGTGGTGTGATGTGGTGTGGTGTAGTGTGGTATGGTGAAGTGTGATGTTGTGTGATGTGTGGTGTTGTGTGTGGTGTTGTGTGTGTGGTATTGTGGTGGTGTGAAGTGTGGTGTGGTGTGGGTGTGGTGTATTGTGGTGTGTGTTGTGTGATGTGGTGTAGTGTGATGTGTGGTTGATGTGATGTGGTGTATTGTGGTGTGTGTGTGATGTGGTGTATTGTGGTGGTGTGTGGTGTGATGTGGTGTAGTGTGATGTGTGGTGTGGTATGTGGTGTGGTGTGATGTGGTGAATTGTGGTGGTGTGGTATGTAGTGTGGTGTGATGTGATGTGGTGAATTGTGGTGGTGTGTGTGTGGTGTGATGTGGTGT
>CM054135.1:22885580-22890580 GCA_028751875.1 Rapana venosa
ACAGCTGAGTGGACTGGGTGACTGTATTGAAGCCAAGGCATGCAGTCCCCCATCCACTTGGTAACCATGCTCCATGCTGCTTAACATTGGTTGGGGGGAAAGCCAGTGCTCTGACCGCTGAGCTATCCCGGTACTTGACGGGAAAAAAAAAGAGGATAATTATGTACTTGATAAAAACAAATTGGATGTTCACTTCGAAAAAGCAAACTTGATCTGCACTTGAAGAAAACACACTTAATTCATACTTCCACCCTTACAACAACAACAAAAAAGCCTAAGCCTACGCAAATATCAGGGTTTTTCTTCCCTATTTATACTTAAAACAATAAAGTTTAAATATTTACAGTTATCTTTTCTCATTGTTCATCTATTTGATGCAAATTTGTTCAGCTGCAGCCCATTCTTGCACATGTAACGATGTTAGAGTACTGAAATAAGCATTGCTTGTTGTATATACTCATTTCATGTATTAGCGCTTATGTTGTTTCTGAACTAAGACATTTTGATTAAACCAAACAATAAAGTTGTGTTGAATTTTTCATGACTGAAACTAAAACTTTTGACTGAAATCCGGTTGAAGAAATAGGCTGCACATTAAAAAAAAAAAAAGTATCATTTTCAAAGGCGGCATCACTTTATATTATCATAGACTGTTCGTTTTGAAGAGTGAAAACTAACCTACAAAAATATTTCTTTCCCTTAAAAGGATCAGAGAATTAAGAGCGACAGGATGCAGTTATTAGACAGTAATATTATTTGAAATCAACCCATCCCAGACAATTCTCCTTATCATACAACTTCAGTCACGAAGCTCACATTCTGCTTTTCAATCTCTCCACATAGGAAACTTGAAAGGGAGAAAAACGCTGAATACAATTTAAATCGAAAATGTTAAATGACAACACTATTTCGTTAATGAATAGTTTTATATATTGAGTTACTCCCCCCCCCCCCCAATCACCCTTTGATTTTTTTTAAACAAATATTTAGTTTTTGATTTATTTAGTTTTTCATTTTTAAAAAAAAACCTCCGGAGTGATTTAATTCTTAGCTAAATTTTAAAATCTCAGAATCGTTCAGACTGTTGTTGTTGTTGTTATTATGATATTAAATTTTCCTGTTATCCAGCAATGTCCTTGGACTCTTAAAGAATGAACAGCGAATGGAAAAACAGCTAACAGATAGATAGAAAAAAAAAGTGTGATAAAGTGTTTGATTGTTTCTTTCAACTTCCGCTTCTGAATCGTTACATTTATAAACGAGACAAAAGGGAAGGAGTGGGTGGGTGGGTGGGGTGGGGGGGGAGGGGCAGGGAGGGGGGGGGGGGGGGGGGTGGGGGTCGTATGCGGGAGAGCTCTTGTGGTTAGAGCATTGGGCTCGTGATCAGACGGCTCGGGTTCGAACCACCATCGAGACACCCCTTCAAGAGGATTTACCAGTCGGAATGCAGCTTCCTGAATTTGGGCAAAAAACGTTCGCACCCCCCCCCCCCCCCCCCCCCCGTCCCCCTCCTCCCCCAAATCTCATCATTGGTGAACCTTGAAGCTCAAGCTCAGGAGGGAAAAATATCTACCCCCCCCAACCCCCCTTGAGGCACCGTGGTCGAGTGGTTTAGGCGGTCAACTCGTGATCCAGAGGTCGCGGGTTCGATCCCCGCTCGGCTCGGTGTTGTGTCCTTGGGAAAGACACTTTACTCCTATTTTCCTCACTCCACCCAGGTGTACAAGTGGGTACCAGCTCTGCTGGGGAAGTATCTAGCGACAGACTAGCGTCCTGTCACAGGGGTGGTGAAAAACCATCAGTTCGCTTAACGCTACAGAAACCGGGATAAGCTCCGGCTCTATTGGGCCTTCTGGCTCGAAAGAACATACTACTACTACTACTACTACTACTACTACTACTACTACTACCCAACCCCCCTCCCCCACCACCAAAAAAACAACAAAAAACCCCAACACCCCCTCCCCCCCAAATAAAACAACCAAAAACAACAACAACACCCTACCCCCCTCCTCCCCCCCGCGAAAGAAATCTGTCTCTCTTTCTTCCCATCTTGCTGCTCATAATAGTCTCAATTTTTTTTTTTGCTGATGAATTCTTTAGACTACATTATAACGCATTTCTGTCAAGCTTCGATTTAAGTTTGATCGTGTCTGCCACCATCGTGATGCACATACACACACACACACACACACACACACACACACACACACACACCACACACACACACACACACACACACACACACACACACACACACACATACACACACACACACACACACACACACACACACACACACACACACACACACACACACACACACACACACACACAAATAATACGAACACGAGACAAGAAATAACCAAAAAGAAAAAAAAGAAAAACAGAAGGAAAAAAGAAGGAGGACAGAAAAGAAAAAAAAAAAAAGAACGAAAGAAAAAAGAAAGAAAGAAAGATGAATGAAAGAAAAAGAAAGAAAGAAAAAAATGGAAGAATACGTTGAAAACAAAGGAAGAAGGAAGGAAGGGAGGACAGAAGAAAGAAAGAAATGAAGAAAGAAGAAAGAAAAGAAAAGAAAGAAAGAAAGAAGAAAGCAAGCCAGGAAACGAAGAAAGAAGGCTAAAAAAAAGAAAGAAGGAAGGAAGAAAGAAAGAAGAAAGGAAAGGAAAGACAGAAAGCAGAGAAAGAAAGGAAGAAAGAATGAAAGAAAAGAAAGATAGAAAGACAGACAGAAAAAGGAAGAAAGTAAGTTAAAAAGAAAGGAAGGAAATGAAGGAAGAAAGAAAGAAAGAAAGAAAAAGATATGCAGAACAAGGAGGAAAGTAAGTTAAAAAAAGGAAGGAAGAAGAAAGAAAGAAAAAAGAAGTAGTTTAAAAAGAAAGAAGAAAGACAGACAGATAAAAGGAAAAAAGTAGGTTAAAAAGAAAGGAAGGAGGAAGGACGGAAAGAAAGAAAGAAAGAAAGAAAGAAAAAGAAAGAAGGAAAGAAAAAAAAAGAAGGAAAGAAAGAAAGAAGGAAAAAAAAAGAAAATAAACAAACAAAGAAAGAAGGAAAGAAAGAAAGTAGGTTAAAAAAGAAAGACAGTAGAAAGGAAAAGAAGGAAAAAAAAAAAGAAAGTAAGCTAAAAAAGAAAGGAAGGAAGGAAGAAAGAAAGAAAGGAAAAAAACAAAAACAAAAGAAAGAAGAACAAATATCGATCTTTTGCAAAGTACACCACAGCTGGAACATTTTAGCACGTGACAACATAATTGTGCGATGATTATTTACGATGTCATGTTCTGTCTGTCTGTCTGTCTGTCTGTCTGTCTGTCCGTGGGTGTGTCTGTCTCTGTCTCTATGTGTCTTGTATCTTGTGTCTCGTGTGTGTGCGTGCGTGCGAGTCTCTCTTTCTCTCTGCCTGTGTCTGTTTGTGTGTATGTGGTGTGTGTTGTGTGGTGTGTGTGTGTGTGTGTGTGTGTGTGTGTGTGTGTGTGTGTGTGTGTGTGTGTGTGTGTGTCTCTCTTCTCTCTCTGTTCTGCTCAGTCTTTCTGTATCCTTTATCCTAGATCCTATCTGTTATCTATGAGTGTGTGTGTGTGTGTGTGTGTGTGTGTGTGGTGTGTGGTGTGTGTGTGTGTGTGTGTGTGTGTGTGTGTGTGGGGTTTGTGCTCCCTCTGTAAGTCTGTCTCTGCATCTGCTTGTATCTGTCTGTCTCTCTGTCTGTCTGTCTGTCTGTCTGTCTGTCTGCCTGTCTGTCTCTCTCTCTCTATAGAGAGATATATATCCCATCTCTCTCCCTCCTCCTCTCTCTCTCTACCACCCCCTCCTTCCCTCCCCCTCTCTTCCTCCCTCTCTTTCCCTCCCACCACCTCTTCCCCCCTCTCCCTCCCTCCCCTTCAAAAAAAAACAACAACAACAACCACCACAACAACAAAACCCACCCACCATCACATCACTCACCTTTCCGTACGTCCCACGGCCAAGTTCTCTCTCCACCTCGTAGTGATCTCTGAGATTCAGCAGCTGCAAGTCGTGAGACCCCACCCCAACACCCCCACCCCCACCCCACCTCTACCACCCCCACCACCACCCCTACCACCACCACCACCACCACCACACCACACGACCCCTTGCCTCCAGGTGCTGTACTTCGATTCTCCTTGCTGTCTCCCATCACTGCTCCTGTTTTGTCTTCAAGCAATTCCTCTTCCTCCCCTCTTCCTCTTCCTTCCTTCTCCTCCTCCTTTTCTTCGTCTTCCTCTTCCTCTCCTTCTCCTTCTTCTCCTCTTTCTCTTCTCGTCTCTCTTTGCCCCACTTCCCTTCCCAAACGTCTTTTCTTGACAGCGAGGTCCGTGTGAAGAACGTTGTGAACGATCCTGGGAGACCTCACCTGGACGTTTCCCGTGTGTTCTCGAGATGGAGGCGGAGGGTTAGACGGGTTGAGGCTTTCTTCCTGGGGAAGGTGGTCAAGGATTTGCGGTTGCGGGGACGGTTTAGGCGAAGATGGCGATGGCGATGGCGATGGGGATGAAGGAGAAGGGATGGATGTTGGTGCTGGGGAAGATCTTGGAAGGTGGCGATTTTGGGGGCTGGGTTTGAGAGGGTGTGGGGAGGAGGGGTGAGGAGAGAGTTGAGAGCGCGAGCTAGGGGAGAGAGGCGGGTGGTGGTGGTTGTGTTGATGTAGGTGGTGGAGGTGGTGGTGGTGGTGGTGGTGGTAGTGGCGTGATGGGGACTGGGTGGTGGCGGAAGTGAAGGTGACGTCAGCGTAGCCGAAGTCTGCGCTGACTGGCGTGGCGAAATGTGATTGGTTGAAAACGAAAGTCTGGAAGGAAAAAACCAGAAAAGGCAAGACTGGTTACATACAACATAAGAGGGAGCGCGCGCGCGTGTGTGTGTATGTGTGTGTGTTGTATGTGTGTGTGTGTGTGTTGTGTGTGTTTGTTGTGTGTGTGTGTGTGTGTGTGTGTGTGTGTGTGTGTGTGTGTGTGTGTGTGTGTGTTGTGTGTGAGTGTGTTTGT
>CM054135.1:22900580-22910580 GCA_028751875.1 Rapana venosa
TAAAAACCAAATACATTACTCATTTTTATGCACTGTTGCCATAGAAACAATCCAAAATGGCTGCCAAAACTAAATGTTTCCAACTCCTAAGTGGTTTTTTTTTTATCTATAAGAGGTACAAGAAACCATTCTCTCTAAATGCTGAAGTCGGATGTGCTGGAACCTGACTTGGCATTTTTGCTCATATAACAGACAACAATAGTTGCTGCGAGCGTCGACAAGCAGAAGAAGAAGAAGAAGAAGAAGAAAGAAGACGAAGAAGAAGAGAGAAGAAGAAAGAGAGAAGAAGACGGAAGAAGAAGAAAGAAGAAGAAGAAGACGAGAAGACGAACGAACGAAGACGAACGACGAAGAAGAAGAAGAAGAAGAAGAAGAGAAGAAGAAGAAGAAGAAAAGAAAGAAGAAGACTGAGAAGAAAAGTAAGACAAGAAGAGAAGAAGAAGAAGAAGAAGAAGAAGAGAGAAGAAGAAGAAAGAAGAAGACGACGACGAAGAAGAAGAAAGAGAAGAAGAGAGAAGAAGAAGGAGTAGACATCATCCCCGAAGTCAGAATGCAGTTACCTAAATGGGGGGGGGGGGGGGGGGGGGGGGGGGGGGGGGGGGGGGGGGGGTACCGGTCGCACACGAAAAATCTCACCAGTGGGGAATCTCGGAGCTCTAGCTGAGGAACAAACAATATAATAACAGCAATGAAAAAAGTTTACCAGCCTTGGCAACAACAACAAAAATCAATGGGGATTTTGACCTGTGTGAGTGAGCTTCTTCTTGTTCTTGTTCTTGTTCTTGTTCTTGTTCTTCTTCTTCTTCTTCTTCTTCTTCTTCTTTCGTGGAACGCTCAGACAGCAACTATTGTTGTCCGTTATATGAGCGAAAATGCGTCACGCTGCCGTTAAGCGCCTGACAAGTCAGGCCCAGGATATCCGACTTCAGCATAAGAGAGAATTGTTATTTTTTTAAAAAGTGTTTCTGGGAAAAAAAATGCAGGAGAATGGACCAAGAAGGCAGAATATAGACAAAGAAGGAGGTGACAGGAAGAAAAGGAATAAAGAGAGTGATAGAAAAGAGGTAATTTCTGGCACAGAATTTCTAGAAGGTGGGGATGCTATTTATACGGACAGGTTCCCCTCGGCATCCCCACGGAGGATTATGAGTGAGATTGATGTGATGATATGTATAATATAACCGGCAGTGCAGTGAAACAAGGTTTAACCAGCAATGGAAATAAAAATCTATGAGGATTTTGCCTTGTATGAGTAAGACAATATATACTAAAATGATAATATTTTTAACAGCAACGCAGTGAAAAAAGTTTACCAGCCTAATATGATGATAAATATACTAACATAAGGAGACTAATATGAGGATATTTATAACGTCAGTGAAATTAAGGTTGTCCAGCCCCTGGCAACAAAAATCAATGGCGATTTATATATAACGTCAGTGAAAATAAGGTTTACCAGACCCTAGAAACATAAATCATTGGGGATTGATAACGTCAGTGAAAATAAGGTTTACCAGCCACTAGAAACATAAATTAATGGGGATTTATAACGTCAGTGAAAATACGGTTGACCAGCCCCTAGAAACAAAAATCAATGAGGATTTTGGCCTGTATGAGTGAGACTGAGGACTATTATGGCAATAATATTTATTACCGGCAATACAGTGGAAATAAAGTTGACCAGCCTTGCATGCGAACCAAAAAAAAACCCACCAAAAACCCCCAGAATCAATGGCTGTGTGATTGCTGCTGTCTGGAGTTGTGTGGTTTGAGATAGCAGTGTGTTGTTCCGTGTGCTCTGTCTCTGTGTGCGTCTGTCTTTGTGTCTGTTTGCTTGTGTGCGTGCGTGCGTGTGTAGAAGTGCGTGCGTGCGTGCGAGATGTGTGTGTGTGTGCTGTTGTATGTGGTGTGTGTGTGTGTGTGTGTGTGCGTGCGAGTGTGTGTGTGTGTGTGTGTGCGTGTGTTGTGCGTGTGTGCGTGCGTTTGTGTGTTGTTGTGTGTGTGTTGTGTGTGTGTGTGTGTGTGTGTGTGTGTGTGTGTGCGTGTGTTAGTTAGTCTTCAGTTTAACGTCTTCACAAAAAGTGATTCAGACGAGTGTGTGTGTGTGTGTGTGTGTGTGCGCGCGCGCAGCGTGATGTGTGTGTGTGTGCGTGTGCGTGCTGTGTTGAGTGTGAGTGGTGTGTGTATGAGAGTGTGTATACGTCCGTGCATGTATGAGTGTGTGTGTATGTGCGTGCTGCATGCGTGTGTTGTGTGTGTGTACCTTTTTTAAATTTATAAATTCATTTTATTCTTTTATTTCGAGGATAATGGAATACGCATTCATGTGCTTTTTGCATCCAGGCCCTGTGTGTATGCAGTTTTGTCAACTTTGTCACCCGTTCCCACCGGCACACAATGGCCTACTCTTCTGAAAAGCGGAACGGGTTTTAACGTGTGCGCAAGGTAATCTGCGTGCGTTTACTGTGTGTGTGTGTGTGTGTGTGTGTGTGTGTCTGTTGTTGTCTTCGATTTTATATGTTTACTCTAAGTGATATTTGGCAATGGGAATGGGGGGAAAAGGATTAATTTGATGTATGTGTGCAATAATATATGTACGTTCAACAAGATAATTCACACAATACACAGAAAAGGGCTCAACAGCACAACAACAACAAGAAAAGCAGAAAAGCAAGACAAAACAAAAAATAATGAAGCAAATCACGGCATAACGGTAACAAGTATCGAATAAAGTAAAAGGTATAGGTGTCTCATAACCTATAAGGTTGTTGGAGAGCGAGACATCAGAGACCTCACTTTTCTAGGGGCCAGCATATTGAGGGCGGCGCCCATCTCCTCTCCCTTGCTGCTTTACTTTCCTGACCCTAAAGAGGGCAGGTACCCATTTACAGCTGGGTAAACTGGGGGACTGTGCTGAAGCCAAGGTGCACACACGGTCACCCATCCACTTGGTAACCTCGCTCGATGCTGCTTAACATTGGCTTGGGGGAAAGCGAGTGCTCCGACCACTGAGCTGTCCCGTCCCGTATCATATAAGACTGTTCAATAAAGGTTTTGAAATAGCAAATGCCAGCTTTTATCTTTTGAATATCTTACCCAAGGATCATTCAGGAGGGTAAAGAAAGGTTTTTAGACTCTTACATTCAAATATGCATGGATGCCACCACATAAACATTTGATAGCTTGGCTTTTATTTGTGATTAATGCATTCAGTTTTGTTCCAAGAAATGAAACACTATTTTTGCAGTAACAAAATGTGTACAGGTCTCAGAGTAATCAATATATCTTTAAAATGGACATTGATTAAAGATCTCTCTCTGTCTCTGCCTGTCCACCTGTGTGTGTGTGTGTGTGTGTGTGTGTGTGTGTGTGTGTGTGTGTGTGTGTGTACAACCCTATTAACACGCTTTCCATTCCAAATGTGTTTTCCAAATGAAGTGGTAAGATTATTGTCAATTGTCGTTGCACATACGTATTTAAGTATGTATGATAATACATTTTTGGCATACATGCGCACCACTGCAAGTAAAAAAATGGTTACAACAATAATAATATTTCTATGGTCAAATCTAAACTGAAACGAAAAAAACAGCACAAAAAACGGAAACAAATACTAACAAAGAAAAAAAAGAAAGAATCCAAACATGAAAAGAAACAAAACAAAAATCGCAAAAATCCATTAAAAAAATAGACCAGAAGAGAATAAGATTTTATTTTTAACTTGCTATTATCATACTAATGCTGACGATAATAGTTTCAGCACAACAGCACTATCTTCTCTTTTTGAGCTTTAATTTCCAAAAAATAAATATTGAGGAAAACAGTAAAACAATGCAGTGACTGAGTAAATCAATAGATCCATCAATAAGTGGTCTACGAATCAATAGATTACGAACAAGCGAAAGAACGAATGATAAATAAATCAATTAATAAATAAATGGATTCACGCATACTAAATCCTCACGCTCTTAGGTATACACACAACAATTGTCGTCACTCTAGATGTCAACATTAAGAGAAAAACCCAGAATCTGGAGACTTGCAAATACTCACTTGATTCATGCACTCCATCACCGATTTGCACTGGTGGAGGCAAGGCCCGGAAAGGTTGCAATGTATCAACGAACAACAACAGCGCTGTCTGTATGAACCCTAGACAGCCTTAGGAGCTGGACAGCAGCAGAATGCGCTTTGGATGACAAACCTACATTCGCTATCGATCCTGAGACAGCATGATGTTGTTATTCCCAATTATGGTGCTGCTTCTTTTAATGAGGTTACACAAATTTCAATCACGAGATGAATGTTTTTGTGTGTTTTTTAAAAAAAATGTTAGTGTTCATTCCGCCAACGTTGAGATGAATTTATTTCTTAAATTATTATTATTATTGTTGTTTATATATATATTACTGTTTATTCTGTAAACAAGGTTTGTTTTTTTTAGAACACAACTTGCTGTTTAATCATTTCAGTCCAGCTCAAAATATTCCACGTGAAAAAACCCAAACTCAAACAATAACAAAGAAAAGAACACCTGACGTTATTGAAGCGGTTCTCTGTTAAAATAAAGAGCTTCAGGAAAATTGTCCTTCACTTATCTATCTTACAGCCTCTTCATATTCTTTACGCTGCAGGATGCTAATTTCAATGCTGCCGACAGAATCATCTCATTGGGAAGAAAAATCCGACAGTGTTCTGTTCCGACTTCAGCACTATCCGCATCTATCTGCATCCATCTCAAATTATTTTTTGTTGTTGCTTCTTCGTCTTCGCAGACAAGAACACACACACACACACACACACTACACACACGCCGCTGCTTCTGCTGTTTCAGACAATTCTCTCACACACGTGTAGGCTTCACGAATCCACCACACCGGGATTTTCCGTCTTCCTTTCCTTATTTTTGGGGGTTAGTATTTCAATACCCTTGCTGCAACGCTCAAAAACGAGGAGGCTTTTCCAAACAGTGTTGGTGCAAACAAAAAAACATCTCTCAGCATCGGTGCTGTGCCATTGTAGGAAGCTTGTATAGGGATGCAGTGGCTAGATCAATGATGCTTGTCTGGGTATAAAGCGCCGGCTGCCGGTTTGGTGGCGGTAGTGTCTGCTGTCGTTTCCAACGGCTGGCCTCACGCAGGCTACACTACACCTGTGCTGTGTTGGCGCTAAGGGAAGAAAGAAGCTGGCCTAGCCTAGCCCAGCCCAGCCCAGCTTGCTAGCTGAACAGCGTAAGGCTTTGGTTGTTGTGTTCGTTTTCCCGTTCTTCCTTCCCCCCTCCAACGTTTGCTGTCTGTCTCTTCGCTGTCTCTGTATGTTGTGTGTGTTTTAGCCTGCTACCAGGCTGTAGTATGTATGTATAGCTGGCTGGCATTTTGATGTCTTGTGTGTTAACGTACGCTGTCCTTAGTGTCCTTTTTGAGGGGTTGGTTTATGCTGTTGTTTTTGTTGTTGTGGTGTGTGTGTGTGTGTGCGATATGAATATATATGGGGTGCGAATAAAGTTACACGACAGAGAAAAAAACCCCAAAAAAACATAAGCACAATGCAAGCACACTTGCAAAACAAAGAAAGCATCGTTTCAGAGAATGGGAGATAACAATTCTTAACCATGTGAAATCAATAACTTAATAAGTTTCAAATCATGGGAGATAATTCTTAACCATGAAAAAGGAATAACTGTGTTTCTAAGATGATTTTATAATATGCACAGCATCTGTAGAAGCTGGTCTCTTTGACAGGTTGCTTGTTACACAAGAACTGTAATAAATTATGATGGGAAGTGAAAGTGATATCTGGCAACCACTTTTCTTTTCCACAAAGAGTAACATAGTTGGGAAAGGCCAACATGAAGTAGCAAAAATCTTTAACATATTGTTTGTCACGTTGTTTACAGATTACGTAATCGCCTAGTGTCAATAACAAGAGAAAAAACGTTAAACAAAAAACCAAAAGCAACACCAGTATTTTACAACAGGAACAAAAGTATCTATACAGACAGGAAACATTGCCACATTCTTCAAGAACAACACTGTTTTGAACATCACTTTCCACTCCCAGACACAGTTCGCGGGGTGTGATGTGTACTAGCATCAGACCTACTCTGAAATCCCCAGATCCTCTTATCCATAAATACAGACTGCTTTTATTTTAGTGTGAAATATTTTACACATGACGGACGCTATAGCCAAGTGGTCAAGACTGATCGACTTCAATCCTATAGGTCCATGAAGTCGAGGGTTCGAATCATGCCGACGTCTGGTGGATTAAAGGTGGGGGATGTTATTATTATCATTATTTTAAAAAAACCAACATTAGCCCAGGTCAACTTCAAGTGCAGATTTGCCAGTGGCTCAATTTCCATTGCATACATACTCATGCAGAAGATCAAATATACACGTTAAAGATCCTATGATTATTTCAGGTTAGCGCTCAGTGGGTTATGAAAACAAGAAGTCGGAATGCGGCTACTCTCATGGTGGGCAAAAACGGTCGCATAGGCAAAATCTCACCATTGGTGAACCTCGGAGCTCTAGCTGATGAACGAAAAACCCAACATTACACACCACACCACACACACACACACACACCACACACACACACACACACACACACACACACACACACACACTTATGCACATGCAAGCATATGTGAACATACATGGGAAAACACACGGACATACTTAAGTATAACCAACTGTGAATAAAAAAAAAGTATATATGATTCAAGAAATTATCCAGTGCAGCCAGGTCTCTATGTGCTATTGATCAAGTCTGGAGATTTCCAGCGTTTATGTCCTTTCCATAGAAACGGCTCATCATTGTGGAACGCAGAGCTGTCCTCTCTCTCTCTCTCTCTCTCTCTCTCTCTCTCTCTCTCTCTCTCTCTCTCTCTCTCTCTTTACGAAGTTCATTTTGTATTATGTTGTCCTATGTTAAATGATCTTAGAACTCAGTTGATACCGCAAAAATATGTGAGCTGTCCTTCCATGTTTAGACTTTGTATACTTATGTCATCTACTAACGAACGCATTAATAAGCGACTAGCAATTTATTTGTATAAAGCTTTTAAAATTAGAAATACTATCTGTACTTGAGGTATTATTCTTCTGTTCATATATGTTTCTTATGCAACATGTTTTGGAATGTTGATTATATACACACACCCCCTTCATGAGGGGCCAAGGCCTATAATGAATAAAACTTTCGCATTCGCATTCGCATTCTCTCTCTGGTTATTCATGTATTTAAATTCTTTTAGTTTGGTGAATAATGGATAAGCATTTATGTGGTTTTTTACATCTAGTCCCCGTAAACATGCGCCTTTATAAATTTTATCATCCGTTGCCATCGGTAAACATGGCCTAGGAGGAGGTAAAGGAGTCCCATAACCTATTCTCTAGGGCCAGCATATTGAGGGCGGCGCCCATCTCCTCTCCCTCGCTGCTTTACCTTCCCTGACCCTAAAGAGGGCAGGTACCCATTTACAGCTGGGTGAACTGGGGGAACTGTACTGAAGCCAAGGCGCGCAAACGGTCACCCATCCAACTGGTAACCACGCTCGACGCTGCTTAACTTGGCTGGGGGAAAGCGAGTGCTCCGACCACTGAGCTATCCCGTCCCCGCCTACTCGTCCGAAACGTTACGTGTGAGCAAGATGTTCTGCGAACGTTCGCACAGGGGGTCTGGGTTTATAGTCTCATCCGAAGGACTTTTTGGGGAGTGGAGTTGGTACTGATGTTAACGCCAGGGGAAAAAATCCCCTAAAACGGGCGTCTCAGGGGTGGCTCAAACCTGGGCCCTCAGATCAGGAACCCAATGTTCTAACCATTGGGCCATCCCGCCCCAATTTCTCTCTGTAACTGTAAAGAACTTGGGTTGTAAATTAGATCTGTTATAGGTTTAACCGTCCTACACCATATTGAACAACAACGAACCAAGTGGTTCGGGCACCTCACACGGATGCCGCCAAACCAGCCAGCCTTGCGTGCTTACAACTTGAGGTACTCTGGCACGAGGGCCAGAGGTAGACCCAGGCGACGCTGGAGTGATTCCTGGCAGAAATACTGAAAGTCCATGGATTGTCTCTCCTCCAAGCTACCCGCCTTGCAGCAGACAGACAGTTATATCTCCCCGCGACGCCACAGAGTACAAGCGGAAGGGAAAAGTAAAGTAAACTTTTGGTTTCGGTGGCCATATTGGAGGATTGTCTTTCAGGGCTACAATACCTCGAAAGTAGGCAAATAGTAGATTTTTAGGCTTTGTGTGGATTTTTCAGGCTTTAGAAGGTTCGTCTTTATATGTTGTGGATTTTTAGGCTTTTTAAGGTTCGTCTTTATATGTTGTGGATTTTTAGGCTTTATAAGGTTCGTCTTTATATGTTGTGGATTTATAGGCTTTATAATGTTCGTCTTTATATGTTGTGGATATTTAGGCTTTTTTTTTAATGAGGGATGTCTTTATAAGTTGTGGATTTTTAGGCTTTGTAAAGTTCGTCTTTATAAGTTGTGGATTTTTAGGCTTTTATAAGGGATGTCTTTATAAGTTGTGGATATTTTAGGGGTTTTATGAGGGATATCTTTATAAGTTGTGGATTTTTTTAAATGCTTTTATAAGGGATGTCTTTATATGTTGTGGATTTTTGCTGCTTTATAAGGAATGTTTTTGTAAGTTGTGCTGTTAAAGGGACGTCATTATTAGCTGTAGATTTTAAAGCTGTATAAGGGATGTCTTTATAAATTGTGTATTTTTTTAAGGCTTTTTAACGGACGCCTATATAAGTTGTGTGTTTTCAGGCTTTATAAGGGACGTCTTTATAAGATGTCGATTTTTAGGCACATATAAGGGATGTCTTTATAAGTTGTGGACTTTTAGGCACATATAAAGGACGTCTTTATAAGATGTCGATTTTTAGGCACATATAAGGGACGTCTTTATAAGATGTCGATTTTTAGGCACATATTAGGGATGTCTTTATAAGTTGTGGACTTTTAGGCAGTATGTAAAAAGCGTTTTTAAATTTGTTTTTTTATTTATTCTTTTATATCGAGGATATTGGAGATAAGCACTCATATGCTTTTTTTAACATCCAGTCCCCGTGTGTATGCAGTTTTGTAAATTTTGTCATATGTTCCCACCAGTACACACAATGGCCTACACTTTCGAAAAGCGGAACAGGATTTAACGTATGCGCAAGATGTTCTGCGTGCGTTCGCACACGGGGCCTCGGTTTATAGGCTCATACGAGGGACTTTTGGGGAGAAGAGTGGAGTCTGCACTGATGTTAAATCTAGGGGAAAAAATCGCCTTGAACGGGATTCGAACCCCGGGTCGTCAAATTACTAGGCTATCCCGTCTCTCAGTTGATGTATTACCATGAGCTTAAACTTGAACGAATTTTTTCTTTCATCCATTATACCCCCACCTTCTCTCCCTCTCTCTCTCCCATGACCCACTTTCCGAGCCAGTCTGAAAACTGGGTCATTGACGTGGAAACGACATTAGGGAATGAATCGATCTCTCTCTCCCCCCCCCTCTCTCTCTCGCTCTCTCTCTCTCTCTCTCTCTCTCTCTCTCTCTCTCTCTCTCTCGCTCTCGTTCTCTCTCTCTCTCGCTCTCTCTCTCACGCTCTCTCTCTCTCTCGTTCTCTCTCTCTCTCTCTCTCTCTCTCTCTCTCTCTCTCTCTCTCTCTCTCTCTCTCTTCTCTCTCTCGTTCTCTCTCTCTCTCTCTCTCGTTCTCTCTCTCTCTCTCTCTCTCTCTCTCTCTCTCTCTCTCTCTCTCTCTCTCTCTCTCGCTCTCTCGCTCTCTCTCGCTCGCGATTTTTTTAATCATAAAATATTGTCAAATATTGTCATATTGTCTCCCTCGCTCTCTCTCGCTCTCCTCGATATAAAATAATAATAATAATAATAATAATAACAATCATCATCATCATCATCATCTCTCTCTCTCTCTCTCTCTCTCTCTCTCTCTCTCTCTCGCCCCCTCTCTCACTCTCTC
>CM054135.1:22925580-22928080 GCA_028751875.1 Rapana venosa
AGGGGGGAAAAGCCAATAAAGTCATAAAAGGAACATCTACACATTGTAAGTAATAGAAACAAATTCTTTTTTTCCAGGATAATGAATAAGTATTCATGTTCTTTTTTACATCCAGTCGCCGCCCATGGGGTCACATTTAAAAATGCACTCAGTACTCATACTTTCAAGCAGAAGAAGCAAAGGGAAAAAACTTTTTTTAAAGAAAAAAGAGAAGAAAAAAAAAAAAAAAAAAAAACCAAACAAACAACCCCAGACGAGCAAAAGACAAAACATACCCCAGAACCCCCCCCCAAAAAACAACAACAACAAAACAAAAAAAAAAACAAAAAAACAAAAAAAAGCAAGCAAACAAACAAACAAAAAAAGAAAAAAGAAAAAAGAAAAAACAAAACAAGAAAAAAAACAAACCAAAAAACAACAACAACAACAACAAAAAAGCAGACATAAACACCCTTCCAAATAAACAAACAAAAAACAAGAAAAAACAAGACATCAAACAAACAAATGAGAAAAAAAGAACAACTCAAAAACAAACAAATAAACAAACAAACAAAAAACAACAATAAAAAAAAAAAAATAAAAAAAAAAAAAGCACCGTTCCCCCCTTCTCACACACACACACACTCACACACACACACACACACACACACACACACACACACACACACACACACACACACACACACACACAACACACACACACACAGAGACTGAGAGAGAGAGAGAGAGAGACAGAGAAGAGAGACAGGGAGAGAGAGAGAGAGATAGAGAGAGAGAGCGGGAGAGAGAGAGAGAGCGGGAGGGAGAGAGAGGGAGGGAGGGAGAGAGAGATGGAGAGAGAGAGAGAGAGTGAGAGAGAGAGAGAGAGAGAGAGAGAGAGAGAGAGAGAGAGAGAGAGAGAGAGAGAGAGAGAGAGAGAGAGCAAGGACTGGAGTATAGTGATTATAGAGAAAGAAACATACGAAGCCATGAAAAGAGAGAGAGAGAGAGAGAGAGAGGAGGGGAGGGGGGGGGGGGGGGGAGGAGAGAGAGGAGAGAGAGGGAGGAGGAGGAGAGAGAGGAGAGAGAGAGAGGAGAGAGGAGAGGGGAGAGAGAGATGGGAGAGAGAGAGAGTGAGAGAATGAGAGAGAGAGAGCGGGAGAGAGAGGAGAGAGAAAGGGGAGAGGGAGAGAGAGAGAGAAGAGAGAGAGAGAGGAGAGAGAGAGAGAGAGAGAGAGAGAGGAGAGAGAGAGAGAGAGAGAGAGAGAGAGAGAGAGAGCAAGGACTGGAGTATAGTGAATATAGAGAAAGAAACATACGAAGCCATGAAAGAGAGAGAGAGAGGAAGAGAGAGAGAGAGAGAGAGAGAGAGAGAAGAGAGAGAGAGAGAGAGAGAGAGAAGAGAGAGAGAGAGAGAGAGAGAGAAGAGAGAGAGAGAGAGAGAGAGAAATGAGACAGAGAGAGAGAGACAGACCGACAGAGAGAACTGGAGTATAATCCTTATGGAGAAAGACCCCCCCACCCCCCACCCCCACCCCACTCCCCTTGAAGCCATGAAGTGTTCGGTAAGAGGGTGAAGGTAAACAGCTTTGTTTTTCCTTTGAGTTCTGGATTGAAAGAGGAAAGAGAAGAAGTTGAATGACGAAGGTTGTTCCAGACAGAAGGAGGGAGTGACAGAAAAGGTGTGTTCATCTAAAGATTTATTTTTTTTAAACTCAAGGTTGCACAGTTCTTGAATCAGAGCCTGATCGATGGTGTTGCGTAGGTGTGTAGACTTGAATGAATCCTTGCTGTGCTATTTCGTGGTGATGTACTATGTGCCTGTAAAGAAGTTGGAACTAAAAAAAAAAAAAGTAGTTTTGTATTGAATGCGTGCAGAAACAGGCAGCCAGTGAAGTGAAGAAAGAGGTGGGGGAGGAGGGAGGGGGGGGGGAGGATACCTTAGTGCTGCAGTCTTTTGAACTTTTGAACAATAGTGCACGCCGTTTTAGCAGTTTAAATAAAGCTAAGAACTATTTTGTTGTTGAAAAGTTCAAGTAGAGAATGACGAACACTTTTTCCTTTTTTCTAAGATGCCCCATCTATGAAGACTTAGAAACAAATTTCTCAAAAGATTCAACAAGACTGCCTTTACACCTGATACTGAAAGCTGTAACACCCACGGGACAGATATGATCTATTGCGATTCATTTTCATATGTACTTTTCGTTGTTGGTGTTTTGTTTTCTTTTCTTAAATCCCGTTCTTTTATTTCGCGTATAATGGAATAAGTACTCATGTTCTTTTTGTTTTTGGTTTTTTATTCAATCCCTTTTCGCATAGGGTTTCGTAAACTTTGTTATCCGATCCCACCTACCTAGCTACTCTCCCAAAAGGTGGACCAGGTTTTAACGTGTGTGCAAGAGGTTTGTTTTCCAATGATGCTGGGTTGTTGTTTTTGTTTCTATAGCAGATTGCCAGGTACAGCTCTCTTGTTGCCAGGACTTTTGTTACGTGGACTTGATGCGTGTTGCGTACGGGA
>CM054135.1:22938080-22940580 GCA_028751875.1 Rapana venosa
ACCCACAAACTACACACACACACTACACACACAATACACACATACACATACACACAAACACACACTCACAGAAAAACATCCACACCCATCCACCCACCCACCCACACTGACATAGTGCATTAACTATTAATTTCCATTTTCTTAAAGCAAACAAAATCAGATCGTGCTGAGGACGCCAGCCATTCCGCTTAATCCATCAGCCCCATATTCACATAAAAACTACTAAAAAAAAAAAAAAAAAAAAAAAAAAAAAAAAAAAGCTGAAAATCACTTCAAAGTATTTTACTTTTTTTTCCCATTCTTTTATTTCGAGGATAATGGAATAAGCACTCATGTGCTTTTTCTTTTCAACCAGCCCCCGTGTGTATGCAGTTTGGTAAATTTTGTCATCCGTTCCCACCGGCACACAATGGCCTACTTTTCTTCCGAAAATCGGAACGGGTTTTAATGTGTGCGCAAGATGTTCAGCGTGCGTTTCGCACACGGGACTACGGTTTATAGTCTCATCCGAAAAGACTTTTTGGGGAGAGTGGAGTCTGCACTGATGTTAACTCCAGAGGAAAAAATCCACTTGAACGAGATTCGAACCCGGGTCGGCACATCACGAATACGTCACCCTAACCATCAGGCTATCCCGTATCCCCTAGTACAAACAGATAGAATGAAATATCATAAACATTGGCCTGTATGCACCACAACAGTATTTTTTATTTATTTATTCTTTTATATGGAGGATAATGAAATAAGCACTCATGTCCTTTTTTACATCCCGTCCCCGTGTTATGCAGTCTGGTAAATTTTGTCATCTGTTCCCACCGGCACACAATGGTCTACTTTTCTTCCGAAAAGCGGAACAGGACGTGTACGCAAGATGTTCTGCATGCGTTCGAACACGAGGCCTCGGTATGAACAGTCTGTAGCCATTTCTGCGATTACAATTTGTTTGTTTGTTTGTTTGTTTGTTTAATAATCTTGGCTAGAGCTCCTAGGTTCACCAATGGCGAGAAATTTTTACGTATGCGACACTCCCCCCCCCCCCACTACACACACACACCATTAAGATAGCCACATTCCGAACTCTGGTCTCCAGAACAAAACAAGGAAATAATTGTCATGCAAAGTGTGTAATGAAAAAAACCCAAAAAAATTGTTGTCAGGCTCTCTTTAAAGAAAACGGGGGCAGGAAAAAATGGACTGGGAAGGTTAAAAAAAAAAGTAAGCAAGAGAGAGAGAGAGAGAGAAAAGAAGAGAGAGAAGAGAGAGAGAGAGAAGAGAGAGAGAGAGAGAGAGAGACAGACAGACAGACAGACAGACAGACAGACAGACAGAGACATACAGAGACAGAGACAGACAGAGACAGACAGACAGACAGAGACAGAGAGACACAGACACAGAGAGAGAGAAACAGAAAAACAGAGATAGAGAGAGAAACAGAGAGATAGATAGAGAGGGAGAGAGAAACAGAGAGAAAGACAGAAACAGAGAAACAGAGAGACAGAGACAGAGACAGAGAGAGAGCGAGCGAGCAAGTTACAGAGAGGAGAGAAAGACAGAGACAGAGAGTGAGAGAGTGAGAGAGAGAGGATGGGGGAGAGAGAGAGATTCACACACACACGCATGCACACACGCACGCACGCACCACACACACACACACACGTGCGCGCGCGCCCACACACACACACACACCACACACACACACACACACACACAACACACACACACACACACACACACACACACACACACACACACACACACACGGTCGCATATATAAGCAAAAATCTTGCCATTAGTCAACTTCGAAGCTCTAATCGAGGAATTAAAAAGGAAAAGCCCATCCCCCCCCCCACCCCATCTACCTCCCTCCCCGTCCATCTCCCACCCCCCAACCCCCCCCCACCCCACCCCAAAACAAAAACAAACAAAACAAAAAACCCCAGATAAAACAGACCCCCCTCCCTCCCCCCCCCCCCCCCCTCACCCAGGTAAAAAAATCGATCAGTGGAAAAACCCAGCAGCAATTCTGTCATCTACCTGAAAATGGAGAAAAGCGCTTCTCCACTATCGATAATCTACAGATAACACACCTGCCTAGAAAGCGAGAAGCGCTGGGTTCGATTCCTGCTTGTGCCTGAACCCCCCCCCCCCCCCCCCCCCCCCCCATCCACTAGACTTGAGTGAGTATCTTTCAGATGAGACGATAAACCGAGATACCGTGTGCAATACACGCATAAGGGAGACAGACAGACTAAGACAGGTTTTTTGTTGATAACTTTTGGTAGAAGAGGTAAAGCCTGTGTGATAGGTTTCACATGCTCATACAGACCAAAATTTGACAAATATGATGGGTGGCGCTGTTCTTGTGGCGACGCACTCTCTCTCTGTCTCTGTGAGGGAGAGCAGCAGGAATTTTACGCGGAGAAATGTGCCGTGATTGAAACTTGTCGATAATACAATGATAAAATACAATGCAATATAAGACAAGACAAGACAATACGAT
>CM054135.1:22960580-22970580 GCA_028751875.1 Rapana venosa
CAAAAACCACTCACTCCCCACACACTTTTCACCACCACCCCACCCACACACATACACCCCAAAACCCAAAACCCCACACAAAAAACCACACACACATTAAACCCCCCCCCCCCCCCCCCCACCACACACACTAAAAAAAAAATTAATAAGTCTCTATAAGATTGCTGTCTCACGTCGGGCCATTTCATCGAGGAGGGTCTAAAAATGAAAACATCAAAAACATCATCACCACAGATGACTCTCTTAAAACCCCCATCCCCCACCCCCCCCCCCTACCCTCTTGCCCCTTTTTGACCCCCAAAAACCTTTTTTCCCCACACAACCCCACACAAACACCACAAAACACACACACACACAACACACAACACACACACACTTTTCACACACACAAAATTCAAAACAAAACCCACACTTTCACACACATACACCACACACAACTATATTTCACCATCCCAAAAAAATCCCACACAAAACAAAAAAACAAAAAAACGCACACACACAACAACTACAAGTCCCCCCCAACACACACACACACACACACACACACACCACACACCACAAAACTACCACACAAAACACACACACAACACACATACACACAATAAAAACACAAAATACACACACACACACACACACAAAACACCACAAAAACACACACACAAAACACCAACAACACACCCACCACCCCACAAAACACTTCCCACACACACACACACACACACAAAACACACACCCACCCCACACCCCCAAAACACACACAACACACACACACACACACGTACACCCCACACACACACCCACACACACACACCACACCCACTACACACACACACACACCCGACACACACACCCCCCCACAAAAAAAAAACACACCACAAAACACACGCACGAAACGCACGCACGCCCACGCACAAACCCAAAACCCCACACACACCACACACACACACTTTCTCTCTTTTTCCCTCTATTGGGACCCTTTTTAGCGGCGAAAGAAAATTAAAATAAAAATTTTTAAAGCGTGGCCCGGGCTCGGGAAATTGATCCGATATTTTGGGCACAACTTTTCAAAAACTGTGGGGTGTTTTTGTTGTTGTTGTTTTTGTTGCTATCTATCTATCAAACAAATTTTTAAACATCTATCTATTATCTATCTATCTATATCTACCCCAAATCTATCTATTTCTGCTGCCCTGCCCCTGCCCCTGTCTATCTATCTATCAACTATCTATCTATCATCAATCTACCCTCTGGAGTATGCGCGCACACCGCGAGCGAGTGAGAATCGAAAGTGTTTTTGTGGGGCCAATGCACTTTTGTCCGAAATGTCCCGTAGGGCTCGGACTGCAAGAGTGGTACGTGGGGGTGCTGCGTGCGTGCCTAGGGGCCGGCGCGCCCCAAACGTACCGCGCGCGCGCCGTGTTTTGTGTGTGTGTGTGTGTGTGTGTGTGTTTTGTGTAAATTGAGTGTGTATTTATGGGGCGCGCGTGCGCGTGTTGTACGGCCTAGGGCCCAGTTTTTTCGGGTTGCTCTCCCCCGGGGAAAAAACGCCCACCAAAAGAGAAAGCCCCACCCCCCAAAAGAAAATGGATTCTCCATTGAAAGTTTTGCCTGTGTAGTGGCTTTTTTTTTTTTACAAATTTTGTCAGGGAAACAGCCCTCGGGTTTTCCCTTTGGGTTTTTTTTGTTGTTGCGCGCTTTGAAAACAATGTGCTTTAAATTAAACCACTCAAACTCGGGGTCGGGTCTGGGGGGCTCTCTTTCTGTCCCTCCCCATCTGTCTCTCTATGAATGTAGTGTCCAATGTAGGGATTGTGTTTTATTATGTATTATGTATGTATGTATGTAGTATGTATTTTAATGTAGTATCATACCCCTTGCAGCTTGCATGCATGCATGTACGTATGAATTTTTTTTAATTCTGCTGACCAGGTTAAAATTTTCTCGTTTTTTTGGGAAAGAGATTTTTTAAAAAAACTGATTTTTCTCGAGTGCAAACGCTCACAAACACCCTTGCGCACACTTAAAAACCCCTCCTTTTTTCGAAAAAGAAACCTTTTGGGGTTTCCCGGTTAGAACAAATAAAAAAAAATTCAAAACAGCACCCCACAAAAAAAAGGCGGACTGGATGTAAAAAAAACACGGGGACCTGCTTATTCCATTATCCTCGAAATAAGGAAGCCAAATTTAAAAAAAGCTAGTAATTGTTTTTAAAAAAATAAAAGCATCAACATGTCAAAAATTTTTCATACACAGAACACACGAAGTAAAAATGAAAAGAATGAAAAAAGGGGGAGATGATTTAAAAATGAAATTTAAAATTTTTTTGAAATAAAAAAGGTTGAAAACCTGCGGCCCACTTCCCCAAACTTTTTCATAAATTTTCCTGTAATTAAAAGTTTTTGGTTTGGGCATAGTCGTTTTCAAAACATGTTTCATTTAATTTAAAAAAACGCAAAAACTTTTTTTTTGGGCCCCCAAAGCCCGATTTTTTTTCAACATTCCAAAGACACTTTTCATTAAAAAAAAACCCCCATACACACTGCCCCATATATAAAGCATACATACGCGCACGTGCACGCGCTTTCACACACACATACACATATTTTCGTCTAATATCAACTTTGAGTGAACAGACGTAAAACTGAAGCAACAACAACAACAACAACAGCAACAACAACATCAACAACAACAACAACAACGCGCGCACACACACACATACACACACACACACACACACACACACACACACACACACACCACACACACACACACACACAACACACAACACACACCACATCCACACACACACACACACACACACACACACTCTCTCTCTCCTCTCTCATCCTCTCTCTCCTCTCTCTCTCTCCTCTCATCCTTCTCTCTTTGCGTAGTGTTACGTGTGCTCTTCCCCACCGTTTGCCATACACAACACACACACACCACACACACGTACACACACACGTACGTACGCGCACGCACACACAACACATCACAGAAAACACACACAACACACACACGACACACCCCACACAAAACACACACAACACACACACACTACACACACACGTACGTACGCGCACGCACACACAAACACATCACAGAAAACACACACAACAAAACACAACACGACACACCCCACACAAAACACACACAACACACACACACGCACACCACACAAAACATCCCCCCCCCACCCCCCCCACAAAACACACAGAACATACACACCACACACACACCACAAAAACACCACACAACCCACCCACCCCCACACACACACACACACACCACACAGAACACACACACACACACACTTACGACGACACTCAGTTTAGATTTAGAAGGAGAGTCCGCGAGAGAAAGAAAGTTCAGGAATGGTCATTAGAGTTTCCTTGACTTTCGTGTCAAATCAACTTTCTATCTATCGCTGTTTGCTATTTTCTGTTGGTATCCAGTATCCTTGGGGACGGGATAGCTCAGTGGTCAGAGCACTCGCTTTCTCCAAGCTAAGGTTAAGCAGCATCGAGGGTGGTTACCAAGTGAATGAGTGACCGTTTGCGCGCCTTTGATTCAGTACAGTCCCCCCAGTTCGCCCAGCTGTAAATGGATGCCTGCCTCTTTAGGGTCAGGGAAGGCAAAGCAGCGAGGGAGAGGAGATGGGCGCCGCTTTCAATATGCTGGCCCCTGGAGAAGCTGAGGTCTCTGATGCCTCGCTCCCCCACGACCACATAGGTTATGGGAACATCTTTACCTTTTATCCCGCATCCTTAACCACAAGGAAAAAGTTGAAAGTGTTAAAAAAACCCAACCTATCCGTTTGTTTCATCACTCGGATTGTCTTCACTTTCGTATTTGTATACCCCTTTAAAGTCACGGCAAAGTTCTCTGCATACAGGCACTACTAAACACAACCAAAGTGACCCAGCAGCATTGCAGGGCCCCCTCTGGCTGGTGGCCCCACAGCGGCCTGACATTGATGAGCTCCCTGTGGACTTCCGACCCTGGGGATGAAACATAACGAATCTGGGTATATGACTGTGGCAGGGAGATTGAAATGAGCGGCGTGGGAACAGCAGGACGGGGGACGTCACGGAAGATGAGGCAGCCAAAAAAAAAAAATTCTCTGCGTGGAGCCGAGTGGTTAAGACCGTTCGACTTCAATCCCATGGGTCCATCAAGTCGTGGGTTCCAATCTCCGGCGGCGGCGTCTGATGAATGAAAAGGGTCGGGGACTTTTACTATCTCCCAGGTCAAACTTAAAGAGCAGACATGCCATTGCCTTCATCCGCTTCGCGTATACGTGTACACATGCAGAAGGAAAACAATGCAAACCGTCAAAGATCCTGTAAGTCATGACAGTGTTCGGTGGGTTACGAAAAACACGAACATACCCAGCATGCATCCCCCCGAAGTCGAACTGCGGCTACCTTCCTGCTGGGCTACAACGGTCGCATACGCAAAGTGTTACCAATGGTGAACCTGGGATCTGTAAGCGAGGAACGAATCCCACTGGTGCATGAAGTCGTGGGTTCCAATCTCGGCGGCGTCTGGTAAACTAAAGGGTGGGGATTTTTTTTTTTTTTTTACCATCTCCCAGGTCAACTTCAAAGTGCAGACCTGCCAGTGCCTTCGTTCCATTCGTGTACATACACATGCAGAAGATCACATAAAAATAATAAAATGAAGAAAGATGAGTAGCACACTTGTTTTCTCTCTCTCTCTCTCTCCTCTCTCTCTCTCTCTCTCTCTCTCTCTCTCTCTCTCTCTCTCTCTCTCTCTCTCTCTCTCTTAAGCCACCTAACTATATGTATGTCTTTTGTCTGTCTGTCTGTCTGTTTGTCTGTCTGTCTCTCTGTTGGCCTGTCTGCTCGTCTGTTTATCTTTCTGTGTGCACGTGTATTTGATTGTCTGTCTGTCTGTCTGTTTGTCCCAATCTGTCTGGCCGTCTGCTTGTGTGCATTGCTGGGTCCCTGTTTTTTGCAAGTGGCTGTCTCTGTCTCTGCCTGTCTGTCTTTCTGTCTCTGTCTGTCTGTCTGTCTCTGTCTATCTGTCTTTGTCTGTCTGTCTGTCTGTCTATCTCTCTCTCTCTCGCTCTCTGTCTCTGTCTCATTCTCATATACATACATGAATATAGACAAGTTATGCATGAACGCATACAGAACTTGGCAAGTGCGCACAATGTACAGACTGACTGAAAAACCAATTTTTATGCCTAAACACACACACACACACACACACACACACACGCGCGCGCAAGCACACACGCACACTTCATGGCTTGCGAGCGAATGTATGCGCGAAAGCACGCACGCATACATGGACGATGGGGAGAAAGGAATACATATGAACAATGACACAACAGACAGAAACAAACAGACCGACAGAAACACTGTGTGTGTGTGTGTGTGTGTGTGTGTGTGTGTGTGTGTGTGTGTGTGTGTTGCGTGCGCGTTTGTGTATGTGTGTGTGTGTGTGTGTTGTGTGAGAGAGAGAGAGAGAGAGAGAGAGAGAGAGAGACAGACAGACAGACAGACAGACAGACAGACAGAGACAGAGAGAGACACAGACTGACAGACAGACAGACAAACAGAAGACACAAAGGAACAGAGACAGACAGACAGACAGACAGAGAGAGAGAGAGAGAGAGAGAGAGAGAGAGAGAGAGAAACATACATACATCGTTACATACATACATACATACATACATACAGACAGACAGACAGACAGACGGACAGACAGACAGACGGACAGACAGACAAGACAAACAAGACAAACAGACAGACAGACAGGCAGACAGACAGACAAACACTCAGACAAAGAGAACCAGGATTGACACGGTGAACAACGATAATTTACCTTTTGTTTGAAAAATAAAAGCTTCATGAAAATGCAAGTTCACATCATGGTCATAGCAGCCCACGCACGTAAACATCACCCCCTGTCTCTCTGTGACGTTGGTGGAGTCGAAATTCACTTCAGTCGTAGAACACCCCTCCTCCTCCTCCTCTTCCTCCTCCTCCTCCTCTTCCTCCTCCTCCTCCTCCCCCTCCTCCTCTTCCTCCTCCTTCTCTTCCTCCTCCTCTTCCTCCTCCTCCTCACTTACTCCTTCCTCACTCTGTGGTCAGTTTCAGCTTCTCTCTCTCTCTCTGTCTCTCTGAGACTGACATGATTGACAGATGTCCCGGTGATGATATTGACCAATACGTTTTTGAACTCCGTTATCACTTGACAAGTTGTGTTTTAACAATTCATTGGTCAATTTTTCTGCTTGAGTTTGATTGACAGGGGTTGATAGGGGTCAGTTTCAGATTTCAGAAATTGACAAGCTGTCTCGAGGGTAGGGGGTGAGGGTGGGTGTGTGGTGTGGGTGGAGGGGGGGGGGGGTTATGGTTTGATTTTGTATTGATGTGATTGATGTGTAGTCTCGTAGTAGGCAAATTAAAAAAACCTAAAAAACAGAAGAAAAAAAAGCCTCCCGAAACCCAAACCAAACAAAAAAAGAAATCCACAAAAAAGAGAGAAAAATTAAAAATGAAATGCTTGAAGCAAGAATCCCAAAGCTGGGATAGTGTTTTATGCGTTAATCTTGGTTTCTAGCCTGCTTGATTTCACTGTTGATTTCTTAAAAAAATAAATGTTACCGTGTTTTGTGATCTAGCTATTGTTTTGGATACTTGGAAACTTCACATTTTTATGCTTTCTCTAACAACCTTCTTTCAGCGTTTTTTAGACCTAAAAACAAAAATAAGAAAACACAGAAGAAAAATCATATTGAATCTTCAAAAAGAAACCCAAATAAAACCAAAAACAAACAAAAAACAACCGAAAAAACTATATAAAAAAAAACAAACCCCAAAAGAAACAAATAAAGCCCCCTAGTCGTTGTCGCAACAACAACAAAAACCAAAAAAGAAAACAAAGAAACAAATAAAAAAAAACCTAGGAGTTGCCGTTTGAAACTAATTTGTGTTTCTTTGTAATTTCTTTCTGATCTCTTAAGTCAATGAGTTTTGAAGAAATCAGAGACCGTTTCATTTAACTTTGAACTGGCAATAAGAGACTGTTCAGAGACTGTACCTTTCCTAACAAATGATCAAAAAATGCTTACGAGAGCTATCATGATATTTTCGTCTTCAGCAGCTTTTGTCATTAGTAACGCATTTCCAAGTTTTCCTTGAATAGTCTTCAAGGTACTTATGTCTTACGTGTTGACAGAATGGTTTCAATGCTGTTAGAGAAACAAGATTGATTCTTTGACATTTTTTATGTTCTCTTCATTGAAATAAAAAAGTGACTTATGCCGTGGAATGAGTGTGTGTATAACAATCAAAAATAACTTTTAAAAAACCCAAAAATCAGTGTCTACAGTTTTGTGCGAAGTCTTAAATAGTACATTTTCCTCACTACCTGTTTTAGTAGAATTTTAAAAAATCACAATGTTTAATACTATTATTTAGAAGATTGCTTTTTCTGTTAGATGTTGATCGTTTTATGTTTAAAGTTGAATGTATTGTTTTGCGTTCAGAATTCTGCTTTGAAAGAAAATTCAATCTCAATCTTTATCATGATATTTCACGGAAGTAGTTCATTTTGAAGGGTCAAGGTAATGCTCCAGTTATTACGGTATTTGAATTGTAACAAATAAATTTCACAATAGACTCGCTGAAGAAGTATCTGACGGGAACTTAAGTCAAAATCACTGTTTGTAATCTGCTGTCCTTTGAATCAAATGCCTGCCAGTCGTTTGGTGTCGTGTGTTTGTGTTTCTCAGATTCTGTCTGCCAGTCACAGTGTCCTCTGTGTTCATTGGCTGAAGCTGATGACACTTTACCCTTTATGAATATTCATAAGCTGGTTGAGGAGCAGTGTTATCGAAAGCTTGTCACTTTACTTTTTTGTGGCGGTCGACTCACTGGGACATTACCTGTAACAAAATGACAATAAAAAGTTGTATTTAAAGAAAGCTCGGAAATATGTACAAGCTTGTTAGCATCAGTCTCTGTCTGTCCGTCCGTCTGTCTGTCTGTCTCTGTCTGTTTCTCTCTGTCTCTCTGTCTCAGTCTCTCTCTCTCTCACAAGGCCATTCACTCCAGTGCACACAAACACACACGACACACACACACACACACACACACAGAGCACGCACACATCTGATATAACTTCAGTGTAAGACGTTAATTAAAAACACAGAGTCACAACAAAGACAAACACACACACACACACACACACACACACACCACACACACACACACACACACACTCACACACACACACACACAATCACACACACACACGCACGCACGCACGCGTGCAGGTCCTCATGCACACAAGCAAATACAAGCAAGTACGCACTTATCCAAGGGCATTAAGTTTGTTTTCTGTGTGTCCTTAGCTGCTTTCATAAACTATACCTCTCTAGCTTGTTTTAATCTGCCTGTCTGCCAGCCTGCCGTCCTGTCTGTCTGTATGTCTGTCTGTCTATCTATCTATCTATCTATCTATCTATCTATCTATCTATCTATCTATCTATCTATCTATCTATCTATCTATCTATCTATTTGTCTGTCTGCCTGTCTGTCTTTCTGTCTATCAATCTGTTTGTCTGTCTGTCTATCTATCTATCTGCCCGTCTGTCTGTCAGTCTGTATATCTGTCAGTCAGTCTGCTTGTGTAACTGATTGCTTGTCGGTCTGTCTGTCTGTCTGTCTGTGAGCGTGTCTGTCAAAGCCATCTGTTAGCATCTGTTGTTTGTGTGCCATTAACTCTTGTTTTCACTTTCCCGTATCGTGTGTTTTACATCCAAATGTTTTGACACCAAAAATAGCTCGCGATGTTCGGCTTGAGCTCCCAAGTTCACCAATGGGGAAATTTTTTTCCGTTCTAGAACGTTTTAGCCCACGGTTAGGTAGCCGTATTCTGACTTCGGGGAATAATGTCTAAGCACGACACCACGATCTACATGTTATCTGTCTGTCTGTCTGTCTTGTCTGGCTGTCTGTGTGTGTGTGTGTGTGTTTCTGTGTCTCTGTCTCTATCTATGTGTCCATCTTTGTCAGTACTGATAGATAGATAGATAGATAGATAGATAGATAGATAGATAGACAGACAGATAGATAGATAGATAGATAGACATACAGATAGATCGATCGATCGATCGATCGATCGATCGATCGATCGATCGATAAATAGATATCAGTCCGTTCTTAATGCCACGAATGGCCTACTCTTCCGAAAGGCGGAACATGCAACAGGTTTTATAAGGTGTGTGCAAAATGTTTTGCATGCGTGTAATACACACGGGGGCCTCGATTGATAGACTCACCCAATGCACTGCCAGGGCATTGGAGTCAATACTGATGTTAACTCCGGGGGGGCAAATCCCCTTGAACGGGCGTATCAGGAGTAGCTCTCACGTGGACTCGATCCCAGGCCGTCAAATCGTGGACGAAAAGCTCTAACCGCCAGGCTATCCCCCCCACTGCATCGATGATATCGTGTAAAGTGGTGGCCATTTTGCTTGCGACTGACTTTGTCTAGATTTGGGCAGAGCACTATCTAGGCTATAGGTCTCGTTCCCTTATTATTGGTCGTCGAAACATGTTCAGGTTTCTCTGGCCTGATTTGTATGTTTTCTATCTGTCTATCTGTCTGTCTGCCTGTCTGTCTGTCTGCCTGTACGTATGTATGTATGTCTGTCTGTCTGTCTGTCTGTCGGTATGTCTGTGTTTCTGTGTTTCTGTATTTATCGATGTTTGTCTGACTGTCTGTCCGTCCATCCGTCCATCCGTCCACCCATCCTGCCACCCACCTATCCAGCCTGCCAGCCATCCAACCAGCCAACCAGCCAGTCCACTGGTTCTATCTATCTATCTATCTATCTATCTATCTATCTATCTATCTATCTATCTATCTATCTATCTATCTATCTATGTCTGTCTGTCTGTCTGTCTGTCTGTCGTCTGTCTATCTATCTGCCTGCATGTCTGTCTGTCTGTCTGTC
>CM054135.1:22975580-22993080 GCA_028751875.1 Rapana venosa
AATTAAGGCACTGTCGGGTCTACACTTGAAGTTGACCTTGGAGATCGTAAAATATCCCAACCCTTCATTCACCAGACTCTGTAGAGATTCGAACCCACGACTTCATGGACCCATAGGATTGAAGTCAAGGGGTCTTACTCGGCTACAACGTCCTTCCATAGGCTTCTTTTGTGTGGCTAGTGATGGTGGTGTAGAGGGACTTTTGGTTTTGTTTCTTTTGTTGGTTTGTTTGCTTTTTTGTAATCGGGAACATACTGTCCAACATTCGACAACATTCGAGAGTAGACAGACATGGAGCTGAGAGACACCCTGAGGGTGGGCGGCTGAGAGACGAGAGGACTGGAGAAAGGGGGTTGACAAAGCTTCGAAGGCGCCCCAAAGGATTTGGAATCTGAGGGATCGGTGACGGTGACTGGCGAACATACTATCCAGTTCTTTGGGGAAGGGGAGGGGTGGGGGGGGGGGGGGGGGGGAGTGGCGTGTGTGTTTTTTCTTGTTTTTTTTTCTCTTTGAGGCAGCTTTATTTATTATTATTATTGGTTATGGTAATAATGTAGCTAGATAATATTATCAAGTTGTTTTTGTTCCGAGATAGATGACTGAATCGGAAAAAAGCACAAACATTGCTTATTCAATGCACTATCTGGAAATAAAAAAATTGACCTGACTTGACTTGACTGGTAGATTTTATTGACTGTATGTTTGTCCGTCGTGTTCGACGATGACCTCCAAAACAGCAGAGGAGGCAGCTGCTGTTTCGGAAATTGGGCATAATTTTTATTATAGTGGAGGTGCCTTGCCCACAGTACATCCCCACTCTCTCAGCCAAGTGGGCATAAGGAAAGTCAGCGTTGGAAATGTTCTCCAAAGGCCAGCTAGCCCCCAGGGCTGCAGCACATAAGGACTGTGCGAGTCAAGCCTCCTAGTCAGAGAGTCATAGTCGATCACTAAACACTAAGCTGTAAATTGGAATTCCGTGAGTGGGAAAGCCACTGATCATAGTGCAGCCTCTCACTTTGTTGTTGCCCCCAGCGTCAATGGTTTAATCAAGAACTGTGATAAACCCCAGGCGCTGACGGCATTTTTATTGACTGAAGTGAAGGAAAAAGATATGAGGGCTAAAGATGTTCATCTTTCTCTCGCTACATATCTGTACTGGAGCCAAGTGGTTGCTGCCTGTTGAGTCTGTGTTTTTGATTTACTTCAAAAAACAACAACAAATTGTTGGCACCTATAGATCCACCTGCTTTTGTGTTTTGGGGATTGGGGAGGAAAAGGAGTATTGGTGGCGGTGGGGGTGTGGGTGGAGGAGGGAAGAAGGAGATTGAACACGGAGAGAAGGTCCTGGTGATGAAAACGAGAGAAACTGGTTTATATAAGGGTTGTAATTTTATTGAAAGCAGTGTGTGTGTGTGTATGTGTGTTTATCGTGTGTGTGTGTGTGTGTGTGTGTGCGTGTGTGCGGTGTGTGTGTGTGTGTGTGTGTGTGTGGTGAGTGTGTGTGTGAGAGTGTGTCTGTGTCTGTGTGTGTCTGTGTATATGCATGCACGTACCTGCCTCCGTACATTCATGCCTATATGCTTACTGCATGTTTACCTGCCTGCCTGCCTGCATTGTACAATGTACCCATGTGTGCACACAAGTGAAGTCGTGCTTTGTCTATCAGTGTGTGTGTATATGTGTGTGTATGTGTGTATGTGTGTATGTGTGTATGTGTGTGTGTGTGTGTATGTATGTGTGTGTGCGTGCACGCGCGCGCACCCACGTACTTGCACGGGGTACTTGCGCGTGTGTGTGTGTGAGATCATATAAACACAAGAGAGGGAAAGTGTTTCACCAGATACTTGTCCCTAAGGACAAGATTCGAAGAAAAGGTGTAAACCTATTGAGGCAGTAAAAAAATGTTGATGCTAAAAACACAGGTTGGCATTCAACATTCCAGAGCCTATAAAAAGAACTAGATAAAAATAACAACAATGTCAGACACGATAATAAAAACCTCACCATCTTTCTCTCTCTTTGAACGCTTCTGCCTGCATGGTTTTCGCCATGTTGTCTCCCTTTTGTTTTTGTTTGGAGCCCACTGAGCTGCCTGTAACTATTTTTGTTTTATCAGTTGGCTAACTTGGCTGTAATGCGTAAGACGGAATAGTCTCTTATTGCTTTGTGGTGTAGTGTGTTGTGTTGTGTTGTGTTGCGTTGCGTTGTGTTGCGTTGTGTTGTGTTGTAGTCCATAGTGTGGTGTTGTATTGTGTTGTGTTGCATTATGTTGTGTCCGATTGTATTGTATAGCAAAAATAACAAATAAGTATAAAACAAATAAATAGCAAAGTACTGTATTGTGTTGAGTTGTATTGGAACGTGTTGTGTTGGATTGTATTCTATTGTATTTTGATTGTATTGTATAGCAAATAACTGAGCTATGTACTGTAGTGTTTTATTGCAGTGTGTTGTATTGTCTTGTGTTGTGTTGTGTTGGTTGTATTATATTGTGTTCGATTGTATTGTATAGCAAAGTACTGTGCTGTGTTATGTGATTTTGCATTGCCTTGTGTTGTATTGTATTGTATTGTGTTGTGTTGCATTGTTTTATAATAATAATAATAATGTATGGAATTTATATAGCGCTGAATCTCGTAAAGCTACAAATCAAAGCGCTTTTTAAATTTATGCATGTGTATGCGGTTTTTTAAATTTTATATTGTGTTGTTGAGCAAAGTATTGTGTTCTGTTGTATTTTACTGAAATGCATTGATTGTATTGCAGCATGTTGTGTGTGTTGTTTTGTATTGTGTTATATTGTATTGTGTTGTCTTGTATACCGCTTTCAGACATAAAAGATTACTCTGCATGAGATTCAAGCTGGTCTCCCCAGGAAGAGCATGTCGCTGCTCTTCCATCCATATTTTTCCTGTCTGCATTTGTATTTATTTTCCCACAAAGGTAGATTTTTTCTTTAGAAATGAAGTCAATGAGAACTCCCTTGTTGCTGTGTGGGGTTCTTTCACGTACGCAAAATGCATGCTGCATGGGGGAGGGGGGGGGGGGGGGCTGCAGCTTATTGTCTCGCCAGAGAGACTAATAATAATAATAATAATAATATATGGAATTTATAGAGCGCTATATCTTGCAATTACAAACCAGAGCGCTTCCATTCAATCTGCTCCCACACAAACAACCAACAATGATTAACAATATTCTAACAAATTCAAATGTACACACACACACACAACACACACACACACACGCACGCACGCACCGCACGCACGCACGCACGCACGAACACACACACACACCCCACACACACACACAGGTTGTACATTTCAGCAGGGTGTTGGAATTTTGGCTTTCAAAGGCAGGGACAGACATGAGATGAAACAAGAGGGACAAATCTTAGACTAGCACCTAGACCACGACTCATGGTCTAGTGGATGGAGGAAAAATTCGGGTTCTGACAGCGATTGAATCTACGACTTCTTACTTTCTAGGTGAGTGCGTTATCTCTAGACCACCGTTCCATCTTTGTGTTGTATTGTACTAGATTGTATACATTGTGTTACAGTGTATTAGATTGCATTGCGTTGTTATGCACTGTGTTGTGATGTATTGTGTTGTGTTGCAAGGTATTGGATTGTATTTTGTTGTAGTGTCATTTTTTCTCTCCTTGGTTTCTTGTCTATTCACTTGATTTAGACAGGCAAACTTCCATACTAAAACAATCAGTCAAAGCAAAAAAGGAGTGTGTGTGTGTGTGTGTGTGTGCGTGTGCGTGCGTGCGTGCGTGCGCGCGCTCGCGTTTAGTCTTTTATCATTCTTTTATTTCGAGGATAATGGAATAAGCACTCGTGTGCCTTTTTTAAAATCCAGTCCCCGAGTGTATGCAGTTTTGTAAATTTAGTCGTCCATTCCCACCGGCACACAATGGCCTACTTTTCCGAAAAGCGAAACGGGTTGTTATGTGTGCGCAAGATGTTCTGCGTGCGTTCGCACAAGGGACCTCGGTTTATGGTCTCATCCGAAGGACTTTTGGGGAGAGTGGAGTCGGCACTGATGTTAACTCCAAAAGAAAAATCCTCTTTGAGTGTGTGTGTGTGTGTGTGTGTGTGTGTGTGTGTGTGCATGCATGCGCGCGTGCGTGTCTTTGTGTGTGTATGTGTGTGTATGTAGGGGGTATGCAGTAATCCAGTAAGGACTTACTCGCTTTCCCAGTGTTGAAATATAATGTTTCAGCTACTGGATTCAACATACTTTATTCATTCAATACATACTATATACAACACAAGCAAACCACAATACAGCAGGGCTAAGGCATCAAGCAACAGCTTGTTTTTATGCCCCGCCCCACCCCCACCCTCACTCCTGTCATTGATGTTACATATTGCTGAGAATCATACAATACACTCTTCATGTTCTCCTGTTTGGAGCTGTATCAGTTCCCTTCTTTGTCTTCAAGTCTTTAAGAATAAGTATTGAACAACTTAGATGGTGGATGTCATAGAATGAGAACATATGCACCTCACGTTTTTGGGAATATTTTGTGTAGGAAGTATCTAATCATAATTTATTAACTATTTTTTAAATCGATTTCTTGTGTGGGAAGAAATACTTACAACATACAACTCCCAGTGGGAGTTTCTGCAGAATTTGCTTGTTGTTGTTGTTGTTTTATGCAAAGAACTCTTTTCAAGATTGTCGAAAATTTCACGTACGTTTTTCCATGGGTTTCAAATGCATGTAGTGTATGGCACCTCCAGATGTGATTATAAATCGAGGTCCTATGTATGTACACGCGCAGTATATCTTGCAGAACACCTTGCGCGCTAATCAAAACCGTTCCACTTTTGGGAAGAGTAGGCCATTTGTGTGCCAATGGGAATGGATAACAGTTTTCAAAACTGCATACACACAAGGACTGGACGTAAAAAGAAGCAGGAATCCTTATCCGTTATTCTTGAAATAAAAGATTAAATAAATACATAAATAAAAAATCTCTTCCAGAGCTTGATACTTAGAGATCCATTCACAGTCTTGTGCAATGCAGAAAAAAAAGAATTAGGGAAGGGGTGGGGGTAGGGGGTGGGGGTAGGGGTGGGGGTAGGGTGGGTGGGGGGGGTAGGGGTGGGGGTAGGGGTGAGGGATGGGAGCAGGGAAGGGGGGGAGAGGGAAGAGGTCTGGCTGCAGACGTGATTGATCCACTGAGCAGGATCGATTTCTAGACTGGCTGAATTACATCTAAGCCTCCAATTTTTACACTCACAGTTAAAGGGACAGACAGACAAACACACACATAGAGACACACACAGACACAGACACACACACACACATTCTCACGCGTGCATGCGCACTCACATGCACGCACATGCACACACACACACACACACACATTCACACATACGTGCATCAGGTATGCATGGAAGCAAACATGCACTCACGTACACACACACACACACACACACACACACACACACACATATGTATGCACACATGCACATTCACACACAAACACAGACACACTCATACCAGCGCTTGTGCGCGGGCACATGCACACACACATATACATGGGCGTTCTGTCTGTCTGTATGTCTGCCTGTCTGTCTGTCTGTCTGCCTGTCTGTCTGCCTGTCTGTCTGTCTGTCTCTCTCTATTTCTCTCTCTCTCTCTCTCTCTCTCTCCTCTCCTCTCTCTCTCTCCTCTCTCTCTCTCTCTCGTTCTCTCTCTCTCTTCCAAGGGCCAAATGAAAAAGTATGTAAACACTTATCTGTAGATCTTGTTTCCCTATAACAGTGGCTTTCCCCCCTCCCCCCATTATTATTTTGCTAGAGACAACTTTTTGTTTGTTACCAGCCGCCATGGCGCAGTGGTTAGCGCCTTGGGTTACTGACTGGAAGGTCGCGGGTTCGATTCCCATAAGAGTCATAGGGATTTTTCGGACTCCGGCCGGCTCCTACCCAGAGTGAGTGTGCTGTGGGCTCAGTGGGAAGACTGGGACCACACAGTCGAGCTTCATCCACTTAACGGATGCGAGTTTGAGAGTGTTGCTCAAATTACCTGACCAACACTGCAGGTGTCTATCTCTCGGGCCCGGTTGACGCTGGGATATATTATGATAGTAAGCATAGAGTACAACCCTGTCAAGTAGTCTCAAAGCATATGCACTTCCACAGCAGCATAATTACATCATCCTCATTGTCATTGATCATCATGCAATTAAAAAAATTGCCTCTGATTCGGTGGTCCCAGTTTCTCTGGTCTCATGGTGACCTCAGATTCGGTTTGCCCATACACTTCTGTGCCTGTGGTGAGTTTGTGTCAAAGCCTTTGGAGTTGGAGGTTCGCGGGGGACGGTCGTTGGAGGGACGTTGTGGTGGTTGCCACCTCGGGTGGGCAACTCACTGTCTGGCTCCGCGACTGAGCTAATACTGTCGTTAGTAGGGGGCTTAGTAGGTGGTGTCCTGCGTATGTTAGCTCAGAACAGGCACCACTGAACACCGCCAAAGTGACCCAGCAGCAGTGCAGGGCCCCTCTGGCTGGTGGCCCCATGGCGGCCTGATAGTGATTGGCTCCCTGTGGACCTCCGACTCTGAGGATGAGACATAACAAATCTGGGTATGGTTGTGGCGTGGAGATTGGATTGAGCGGCGTGGGAACAGCAGAACGGGGGACGTCACAGAAGATGAGGCAGCAAAAAAAACACAAACCTTTTTGTTTGTTTGCTGTGCAGGGTTCTTTTACGTGTACAAAATTATATGTTGCATGAGGGACCTTGGCTTCTTCTCGCATAGATACACTAGCATCCAGACCACTCTTGTAAACGCAGAACTGTTCTGATACTCAGACTGGGATCAAACATACAACCAGGGAGGGGGGGGGGGGGAGGGGCAGAATAGCCTAGTGGCTAGTAGAACAATGCAGTCATAATTTGATGGTCTGGGATCGAGCCTGGGTTTGAGTCACCATCCAGATGCTCATTCAAAGGGACTTTTGCTCTTGAGTTAAACCTCAGATGAAAGAAGTATGCAAATGTTTATCTGTAGATCTGGTTTCCCTATTATAGTGGCTTTTCTTTTTATATTTTTTGCTGGTGACAACTTTTTTGTTGCTGTGCAGGGTTCTTTTCCACTCCCCCTTGAAAAGTCCTTCATACGAGACCATAGACTGAGGTCCTGTGCGTTAAATAAAACACGTTTCGCGTTTTGGAAGAGTAGACCAATTGAGCTGGTAAGAATGGACGGCAGAAAAAAAACCCTACTCTTCTTACCCCCCCCCCCCCCCCCTCCAAAATAAAGATGAATAAATGACATGCACACTGGTGATGTATTTAGACATTTCACAAGTCAGAAAACTTCTTCATTAACAGAGAGCACTAATAGCGCCGGGGGACGGGATAGCTCAGTGGTCGGAGCACTCGCTTTCCCCCAGCCAAGTTAAGCAGCGTCGAGCGTGGTTACCAGTTGGATGGGTGACCGTTTGCGCGCCTTGGCTTCAGTACAGTTCCCCCAGTTCACCCAGCTGTAAATGGGTACCTGCCCTCTTTAGGGTCAGGGAAGGTAAAGCAGCGAGGGAGAGGAGATGGGCGCCGCCCTCACTATGCTGGCCCTAGAGAAGTGAGGTCTCTGACGCCTCGCTCCCCTACGACCTTATAGGTTATGGGACTCCTTTACCTCCTTTTACTAATAGCGCACATGCAAAAATCTCACCAATGATGAATCCCAGAGCTTTAGCAGAGGAACCCCCCCTAAAAATCAACAACAAACAAACAAACAACAAACACACACACACACAATACCTAACAATATCCCCCCCCCCCCCCCCTTCCACCAAACAACCCCCCACCAAATAAACGAAAAATACCAACAAAAAACAAAACACTCCCCTCCCAGGACATCTTGTTTGTATACTGAGACAGTGATACCAGACACCTCTACACTACTCATCCACACTCCCATGTGCCTCTGTGTGTGTGTGTGTGTGGGGGGGGGGGGGTGTTTGTACATGTGCATGCATACATACATGCTTGCGCGACTGCATGTGCACACATAATTATATGTGCACCCATACATACCTATATTATGTCGGCGCACTCCCCTACATATGTACGTGCGCACAAGCATGTGTGTGTGTGTGTGTGTGTGTGTGTGTTCAATTTTACGTCTGTTCACTTTAAAGTGATATTAAACGAAAAACGTGTGTGTGATGTGTGTGTGTGTGTGTTTTGTGTGTGTGTGGTGTGTGTGTGTGTGTGTGTGTGTGAGTGTGTGTGTGTTCAATTTTACGTCTGTTCACTTAAAGTGATATTAGACGAAAAACGTGTGTGTATTATATATATGTGTGTGTGTTGTGTGTGTGGTGTGTTGTGTGTGTGTGTGTGTGTGTGAGAGAGAGAGAGAGAGAGAGAGAGAGAGAGAGAGAGAGAGAGAGAGAGAGAGAGAGAGAGAGAGAGAGGTGTGTGGGATTGATTCAGCCACATAAAGTGATCGAAGACCATTCCTTTCAGCCCAGACGGGCGAGAGGCTATGATGAGGGAAAGCAGGCCAGACAGTCAGATTATTGATTGCCGGGGCCTGGGTATGGCTGTTGACAAAACAGGACCTGACATGTTTCCTGACTGAGAGGCATAGGAGAGGTCTACTGCTACTAAGTCACTCAACTGTATGGTTAACCCCCCCCCCCCCTCCATTCCCTTTCCCAAACACAGGCACGAGAGAGTGTGCATGCACACACGTACACAAGCATGCATAGGCATGCACACACGCACGCACGCACACGCACACCCACACCCACACACATGCACACACGCACATGCACACACACACATGCATGCACGCACACACGCATGCGCACATGCGCACAGTCACACACACACACTCATGAGCGCATGTTTGCTGACATGATTGCATGTTTATACATGCTTACCTATATGAACGCATGTGTGGGCATATATATACACACACACACACACTCACAAACACACACACAAACACACACACACACACACACACACACACAGACACACACATTTTTGTATGTATATACACGGCTGTTTGTCAGATTTCCCCCCCCCCCCCCTTTAGTCTTAATGACGAGACTCTTGATCTGTTTGTCCATCTGTCTGTCTTTAAGATCTGTCTCACATTCTGCCCGCCTGTCTGTCTGTATGCTTGTCTTCCTGTTGTTCTGACTTGCTAGAAGGACAGATAGACAAGCAGACAGCAGACAGACAGACAGACAGACAGACCAACAGACAGACAGGCTGTTGATTGACTATTGGTCTATATCTCTCCATCCTTCCTGTCTATATGTAGGTTATTTCAATGTTTATTCCTGCCTCAGTATGTTGGCCTGTGGGTCTGTCCATCCATCCGACTGTCCATCTGTCTGCCTGTCTGTCCATGTATGTCTGCCTGTCTGTCTGTCTGCCTCTCTGTCTCTGTCTCTCTCTGTCTCTACACACACATTCTCTCTCTGTCTCTGTCTCTCTCTTTTATATATCCCTAAGGGCAGGGACTGGATGTAAAAAAGCACATGGGTGCTTATTCATTATCCTCGAAATAAAAGAATTTGTCATTGTCATTGTCATTGTCTCTCCCTCTGTTTGTCTGTCTGTTTGTCTTTCTGCCTCTATCTCTTTACATGTGTGTGTGTATGCATGCATGCATGCGTGTGTGCTTGCATGCATGCATGCGTGTGTGCATGTGTGTGTGTGCATGCATGTGTGTGCTTGAGTGCATGCATGTATACATGCGTTTGTGTCATCCAAGGGTTTTCTTTTCTGCCTGGGGACTGAAAATGAAAGGGGATCAACTGCTGATTACTATCACCGGCGGAAGGACAATGTGCTGGCGGAAGCATGAAGTTCGTACAGGCCACTCTTGTCTTATCCATTCTTTCCAGGCCAATGGCAAAGAATAGAAAAATCCTTTCAGGCCTGTCTGTCTATCAGCCTAGCTGCCTGGCTGTCTGCCTGCTTGCATCCCTATCTGCCTGTTTGTCTGTCTCTCTGCCCGTCTGCCTGTCTCTCTACCTGCCTGCCTGCCTGCCTGCCTGTCTGTCTGTCTGCCTGCCTGCCTGTGTGTCTGTCTGGCTGGGCTCTCTCTGTCTGTCTAATACCAGTCTATCTGTCTTGAGTGTCTCGTTCATTTATTCTTCCAGCGCCAAATCCTATCTGCTTGTCTGTCTGTCTGTCTTCTGTCTGTCTGATCTGTCTGTCTATCTATCTATCTATCTATCTATCTATCTATCTATCTATCTATCTATCTATCTATCTATCTGTCTATCTATCTTCTGTCAGTCAGTCAGTCTGTATTCTGTCTGCTGTCTGCCTTCCTGTCTGTCTGTCTGTCAGTCATCTATTATCTTCTCTGATGCTATCTAGTCTATCTCTTCATCATCTATCTATCTATCTATCTATCTATCTATCTATCTATCTATCTATCTATCTATCTATCTATCTGTCTATCTATCTATCTGTGTGTCTGTCTGTCTGTCTTCTGTTTGTCTGTCTTTGTGGCTATCAATATATTTGGCTGTCTCTCTCTGTTCCCCCCCCCCCTCTTTTTTCTGCGTCTGTCTCCTCTCAGTCAGTCTGTCTCTCTCAGTATGTCTGTCTGTCTATCTCTCTGTCTATCTCTTTCTCAGTCTGTCCGTCTCTCGGTCTGTCTGTCTATCTGTATGTCTGTCTGTCTGTCTGTCTGTTTCTCTCTTGTGATATTGATTTTCATGTTTTATGGGTTGTTTTGATGATGCATGTATGTTTACCAAGACATATTGTAAGACTAGACTTGGCCTAAAATGTTTATCCTTGGGTATTAAAGATCCAGTCAACCTTCTCTTCTCTCTCTCCTCTCTCTCTCCTTCATCTCTCTCTCTCTCTCTCTCTCTCTCTCTCTCTCTCTCTCTCTCTCTCTCTGTCTTGTCTGTGTTTATCTCTGTCTATGTCTGCTTCTTTGTCTCTGTCTCTCTCTGTCTTTTTCTCTGCCTCTGTCTGCGTCGCTCTCTTGTATTGTGACCGAGGCTGAGGTACACTACATTTCTGAATTCTCTTGTCTCTGTCTGTCTCTCTCCGTATTTCTCTCTTTCTCTCTCTCTCTGTATTTCTCTCTTTGTTTCTGTCTGTCTGTCTCTGTCTGTCTTTCTGTCTCTCTCTCTCTCTCTACATATTAACCAATCATATAGTCTGCTCAAACACATGCAAGGCCATCTGGATGCATGTCTATTTTTCTCTTAGCATAAAAAAACGGAACCAAGCATAACACACATCCCTCCACACCCCCAAAACAAACCCAAGCAACGCCCCAAATACACAGACACATGCGCACACATACATACACTGCATACACATGGGGACTGGATGTGAGAAAAACAACAACCAGGAGTGCCCATTTCAATATTCTCAAAATAAAAAAATAAAATAAAAGAAACACACAAGTACACACGCACAGAATTGAACTTAAACATACACCCACACGCACACATACACAAACACACATACACATTTCCATAGCCATCGTGATTGTCTCTGGAAACAGAAGACCAGGCAGGCAGACAGAGGCGCCTCAAATTCCAGACTCCAGAGTCTGGCTGGCACCATCAAAGGATCAGTCAGCCACAGACAGCTAACTGACTGACTAACTGACTTACTGACTGACTGACTGACTAACTGCTTTTTTCTGTGCCTCTCTGCTATCCCTCCATTCTTCTCTTCCAGACATCATTCTATCTGCTGTTGTCTGCCAGCATTCATCGATTCTGTGTCTGTCTCTGTCTCTCTATCTGTCTGTCTGTCTCTCTCTTCCTCACTCTCCTTCTATCTCTGTCCTGGTCTGTGTGTCCATTTCTCTGTCTTTTGTCTCTCTCTTTGTCTCACTCTATCTCTGTCTGTATATTATCTGTGTGTGTGTGTGTGTGTGTGTGTGTGTGTGTGTCACACACACACATTTCCATAACCATCGTGATTGTCTCTGGAAACAGAAGACCAGGCAGGCAGACGGAGGCGCCTCAAATTCCAGACTCTAGAGTCTGGCTGGCACCATCAAAAGACCAGACAGCCACAGACAGCTAACTGACTGACTGACTGACTGACTGACTGCTTCTTTCTGTGCCTTTCTGCTATCCGTCCATTCCCTATTCCAGACAGTATTCTATCTGCTGTTGTCTCCCAGCATTCATCAATTCTGTTTCTGTCTCTGTCTCTCTGTATCTCTGTCTCTCTCTCTGTCTCCCCCCTCTCTCTCTCTGGAACTGGATGTAAATAAGCGCATTAGTGCTTATCTATTATCCTCGAAATAAAATAATTTGATTTGATTTGATCTCTCTCTATCTCTCTGTCTTTATCTGTCTCTGTCTCTCTGTCTGTCTCTCTGTCTCTATCTTTAATCAAACTTCGTCTTGACTTACTTCCATTTGATGGATCAGTTTTCAGAAGAACTTTTGAGAAGAATTCTGACTACATGATTGTGTAAGCTGTGAAATGTACCGGAAGATGAGGAGCATTTTATAAACAGTTATATTCTTTATAATAATCTAAGGTATATAAATATAGACCCTCACCATCAACCACACATAAATTTGCTGAAATACGATTCTGTTTTAGCTATTCGCAATCTGAGCTTAAAATACGAAAGGGTTTTGTTGAGAATTTGTGGTGCTGACAAAGAGAATAGGACTGTTTACAGTAAGTTATTTGTTTAATATATTGAGAAGAACCCATTTCCACATTATTTGTCATGTTTTGGCAGTGCCACATGCATCATTAAGTAATGTCTCATTTTTTATTTATTTTGCTATGCTTTGTTTTGATATGGTTTGTTTGACCCCATTCTGGGAGCTGAAGGTCTGAAAGATAAACATTGCTCATTGTTCATTGTTCTTTCTGTCTCATCTGTCTGTCTGTCTGTCTGTCTGTCTGTATATCTTTCTGTCTGTCTGTCTGTCTGTCTCTCTGTCACAATCCCCCCCCCCCCCCTCACTCTCCAAATATTTTTTTCCTTATTATTTATCTTTTTTTCCGAGGGCTGGATGTAAAAAAGCATGTAATGCTTAATCTATTCACTTACTCACTCACTCAGTCCAATGTCCCAAAGGACATAGGGGGGACATGAGAGAAGACGCAACAGAGATCTTTGTCCATGCTTCACGATCCTGTGTGGCTAGCTAGTAGAAGGTGTTGCAGGAGTTGGGCGTCCTGTCTTTGATGTTGTCAACCCATGATTTCTTTTGGGGGCCTCTTCTTCACTTGCCTTCGACTGTTCCTTGCAAGATGGTTTTTGCTAAGGTGTTGTGTCTTGTGGTGTGACCAAACCACATCAGTTTTCTCCTCTTTATGGTGGAGAGCAAAGGTTCTTGGGGGCCCACACGCTTTTTTTATTTCTTCTTTCACATAGTTGTTGGTCCTAGTGTTCTTTGTATGATATTTTGAGGAGTCTTCTGTGGCACTTGTTCTCGAATGCTTGGATTCTCCTCTCTAGCTCTGCTGACAGAGTCCACAATTCACAGCCATATAGGAGGATAGATATCACGAGGGATTTGTAGAGGTGGTATTTTGTGCAGAAGCTGATGTTGTTGCTTCTGATGAGGTGGTATTTTGTGCAGAAGCTGATGTTGTTGCTTCTGATGATCCTCTCGAGTCTGGCTAGAGTATATGTTGCTGTTACAATGCGAGCTTTCACTTCATTGTTTGATGTGCCATCTTTTGTTAGGTATGGAGCCTAAGTATTTGAATTGGCTCACCTCTTCCAGTATTTCTCCATTCATCTTTATTTCCGTGCTGTCATTACTAGCGCTGTTGACCATGATCTTTGATTTCTCTGTACTGACCTCCATGCCGTATGCGCTCGCTCGATCTGATAGACTATCTGTGAGGTTTTGCAGTTCTTGTTTGCTGCCGCCCATGAGGTCAATGTCACCTGCAAATCTGAGGTTGCAAAGGGGTCTTCCACCAATGGAGATGGAAGTGTGGTGGTTTTGCAGTGTCTCTGTCATGATGTTTCGAGGAAGAGGTTGAAGAGTACAGGTGAGAGAAGGCAGCCCTGACGGACCCCAACCGTGGTCTTGAAGAACTCGCCCATGTGATTGTTCATGAAAACTGCACTTCTTGGTTCTCGTACAGTGCCTTGATGAACTTCAATGAGGCAGTTGTCAATGTTGAAGTGCCTGAGTACTTGCCAGAGGCCGTCATGCCATACCCTTAATCTATTACCCTCTGAAAAATAAAAATTGTTTAAAAATTGTTTAAATTGTTCTCTCTCTGATGTGTTATTGATTTTCATGGCTTAATTCTTTTACGAGAGAGAGAGAGAGAGAGAGAGAGAGAGAGAGAGAGCTAGAGAGAGACACACACACACAGACAGAGATAAACAGAACAAAGAGAGACAGAGACACACAGGGGCAGACAGACAGACATAGACAAAAGAAAACAGATGAACAGAGAAAACGAGAAAGATAGACAGAGCGCCAGAGCGACAAAAAAGGTCAGAGACTTTAAAACAAGAGACAAGGAGACAGACACAGAGACAGACAAACAGACAGAGACCGACAGAGACAAACAAACAAACAAATACAGAAGAGAAGGAAGGAAGGTGGGTGAATGAATCTTCACCATCACTACAATAACCAATCCCCCCCACGTACTCAGTGTAAACAACACAAACCTCCCTTTCTTACACTGACTTGTGCATCTGGTTCCTGCATTGGCTCTTCCATAGAACCACCCCACCCCCACCCACTTATGTGTATCAACTTACACTCTGGTAATGCAAGCACGCACACACGGTAATTGAAGACGCTTAGGTCTGTACTATGTCCTTCTCCGATGAGGCTATTTTCAGGCCCCGTCCAGAAAAACAAAGTGACCACACCTACACACACCTACACACACACACACACACACACACACACACACACACACACACATTTTTGTTTTGGGATCCTTACTGTTAGTATTCTTGTTGATGTCTAAAGTCAGGCGTAGGATGTGACTAAGTGTTGCTCTTTCTGTTATGTTGAAAGACAACAAAACCATCCATTGTCATACATTAATGTATTGATTGTTGGTAGTGGTTGGTGTGTGGGTTGGACGTTTTCCATAATATACCAAGGGAAGAAAGAATATGTTCAAAATGCAATATGTCTGTTTTAGGGGATGAATTTCATTTTATCATGGAATGTCCCCACTTCAAACATTTACGACAAGATTTTACTCCCCGACATTTTCTTCAACCCATGTTCAGTTATAATTTTTGTAGGCTAATGAAATGCAAATCTCGAAAAGTTCTCCTGTCGCTCTCAAAATTCATAAGATTTACAGATATTTCTTGAAATTTCAATTGTCTTTCATATGTGTAGATTATGTCTTTTAAAGAAATGTGTATACTTAAAAATAGTATTGAGTCATTAATACTGTTTGCTTATCATTATGCGATGAACTCTTGCTTTTCAGTTACTGTTAGTATTCATGTCATTTTTGGGTATATTGCTGTTAGGTTTATTATCCTGTTCAATTTGTTTATAATCCTCCATACCCCAAAAGGGTGAAAGGAATTAAATCTTGAATCTTGAATCTTGTGTAGTGAATGGACATTAATGAATAAAAGAAAAAGACGAAGAATGTTGGGCATTCCGACATCCTGGAGAATCACCCAGAATATGCACTCTTGTCAATGAAGGAAGGTGGCTGGGTGGTTAAGATGTTCACCTGCCTAACAAGAAGTAAACCGTTAGAGGTTCTGGGTTCGATCCCAGCCTTGCCCGTTCTTCCCAGCTTGACAAGAAAAATGAACTGAATGTCAAAGTCCTTCTGATGAGACCGTATTTCGAGGCCCCATTTGCGAAGGCACATAGAACGTCTTGAGCACACATTAAAACCCTGTTCCACCTTTCGGATAAGTATAGTAGGCCATTTCATGCATGAAGAAACGGTTGTCTAAATTGTTAAAATCCTGCGCCCCCCTTCCCCACCAACAAAAAAGATGCTAATAGGTATGGTATTTAGACATCATCCAGGAAGTTTGAATATGGGATACCTAAATGTTGGGGAGAGGAAGGAGGTTGCATATGCAAAAATCTCTTCAATGGTGAACCAGGGAGCTCTAACCAAGGAATTAAAATGAAAATTGCCTTCTGTCTTACTGGCACATATGAGAATGCCTGTGAGACAGTTGCTTACACACTGGGTGAGAAGTGTGTATGTGTATGACTATTTTCAAATACCTCACTATAATTATGGGCAATCATTATCCAGCTTGGCCAGAGAAGATCTCCAATGAAGACCTACTACGGAGATGCAGGCAGGAAGACATGGGAACCATCATCACCAGACGACGGTGGAAGTGGATTGGGCACATCCTCTGAAGAGACCCACAGTCAATCACAAGAACAGCATTGCACTGGACCCCAGAAGGAAGGAGAAAGAAAGGAAGACCAAAAGCAACGTGGAAGAGGACTGTAGAAAGTGAGATGAAGGCCATGCAGCACTCTTGGAGATCAGTGACTAGGTTGACCTAGGATAGACAGGAGTGGAAGCGCTTTGTTGCTGCCCTACACACCACTGGGTGTAATGGTTAATGATGATGATTCTCCAGCTTAAGAGGTGTGTTTTTTCCTTCCTGTACAAGACTACAGGATAGGTGGAAGTAGATTGTTATGCAAAAGATGTTGTCATGGATGAAGACATTCTCAACATAGAATTTCAAAGCACAACATAGTAGGCATTGGTCATCATTTCATTTAAAAAGACGAATAGGTTCTGACCAAAATAACTGTACACAAAGTGTCAATTGTCGTGCTTTAAAGAATCACTTGAATATTGGTCTACATAGGTAACTACAGTGTGTATGGATTTTAAATAATGTAACCTAATCACAGTTATCAAGTGTGATAGACAAAACGCACATGTTTTGTGTTTACTTTTGAGAAATAGACGAGAATACGTCACTTTGACACAAATTAAATGTATGCTATCTGGTAACAAAGCCATCCTCACCCAAGCAAACAGCCTATTAAACTATTTTTAGGTGTGCTAAAAATAGCACACCCTCATGGCTCACAAAGGGAGGCTAATGGGAACACTACGTCTCATTATCATGTTGGAAATTTGAAACTTAAATACCATGGAATCTAGATCAACATTCTTGTCATGAAAATGTTTACAAAGCAGATCAAAATCATTGATAAAACAAAGTGTAGTGAAATCAAGATCCAGAAACAGAAACTGGCTTAAAAATTTTTTTTCAGTCTTTCCAGCACACACACACACACACACACACACACACACACACACACACACACACACACACACACACACACACACGTGCAAAGTTGTTGGGATTTTTAAAATCTATTTTTGTTACTGCCTTAACTGCCTTGTCTTCTGTGACGTTCCTGTCTTACTGTTCCCACGCTGCTCATTTCAGTCTCTCTGCCCCAGGTATACCCAGATTTTTTTAAAATGTCGCATCCTCAAGGCTGGAAGTCTACAGGGAGCCCATCAATGTCAGGTTGCCATGAG
>CM054135.1:22998080-23005580 GCA_028751875.1 Rapana venosa
TTTGGTCTTCTCTGCACTGATTTCCATGCCGTATGTTTTGAGGCCTTATCCAAGTGTTCTGTTAGCTGGCAAGCTCTTTTTTGATCCTGCTATTCCATCAATGTCATCTGCGAAGCGGAGTTTGTGATCGTTCTGCCACCAATGCTGACTGATCCTTCATGATGTTCCAGTGCATCAGCCATGATTCTCTCAAGGAAGATGTTGAAAAGAGTGGGTGAGAGTAGACAGCCCTGCCTTACTCCAACTGTTGTTCGAAACCATTCTCCAATGTTGTTGTTGTAGTACACTGCACGGGTGGCCTCGCTGTACAGCTGTTTGATGACTCTGATCAGGTTTGCATTGATCTGTACAAGTTCATGGTTGCCCACAAAGCTGCATGCCCCCACCCTGTCAAATGCCTTCTTAAAATCGATAAATACGGGTATAGGTCTTGTTGATGTTGAAGGAAACCACTCACATAGTATTCTGAGGTTGAATATCTGTTCTGTTGTGCTGCGCCCTGCTCTGAAACCTGCTTGTTTCCTCAGCAATGATGGTCTCTGCTTGTGGCTTCAGTCTATTCAATATTATCTGCAGCATGACCTTGCTTGGGTGACATATGAGGCTGATTGTGCGGTAATTATGGCATTGTTGTAGATTTCCTTCTTGGGGAGGGTGATGATGATGACTGCGTCCATGGTGTTGGCCATTTTCCTGTCTGCCAGATCTTGTTGCAGATTCTTAGTAGGGCGCTGATCATGGCTTCCCCTCCAGCTTGGACCAACTCAGCTGGAATGTTGTCAGCCCCTGCTGACTTCCCCTTTTTCAGCGACTGACTGCTGTTTCCACTTCTTCTCGAGGATAGGGTGACTGTCTGTGTCTTTGCTTTCGGGTACATTAAGGACTTCTGATCTCCTGCGGTTCTATAGTTATACAGGTCGGAGCAGTATTCTGTCCATCTGTTCAGAATATCCTGGTCGTCAGTGAGACACTTCCCATTTTTGTCTTGGATTGTTAAAACCTTTTCTCTGTTTCGTGCTAGTCAGGTCTTTCACCAGCTGATATGCTTTCTTGCTATTGTTTTTCTTGATGTTCTCTTCAATGTCTTGGCACTGTTCACCGATCCATTTCTCTTTTGCCTCCGTCATGGACTTCCTGATTCTTTTGTTGACTGCCCTATATTGTTCTGCTCTTTCTTTTGTTTCATTTTTCTTTTCTTCAACTCTCTACGCTTGTCGCATAGTTGTAGGATGTTAGGTGTGACCCATGGTTTTTTGACTGGTCGGCGTTTGCCAAGAAGCTCGTTTGCTGTTTCAGTCACTGCTGTATTGAAACTATTCGTCAGTGTGTCTAAAGTCTGAGTCTAACACAGTGAGTGCTGCAAACTTTCCACCTATCCTTGCTTGAAAAATTTCTAATACCTCTGGGTCCTTCACTTCTCGAGGTCAAATTTGATCCTGATGTGTTCCGCTTGTGGATTTTCTTTAGACGTAGTCGGAAAGTCATCATCACAAGATCATGAATCACTCCCTATGTCTGCTCCTGGAAAACTTCGTGTCTGTGCGATGTTAACGCTAGACTGAAACCGTCTTTTCACCATGATGTAATCTATTTGGTTGTGGTGTTCTCCATTTGGGCTATGCCATGTCCATTTTCTGGATTTCTTGTGTGGGCCAAGTGTATTCACTAGCTGGAGGTGGTTGTTACTGGCAAACTCCAGGAGTCTCAAGCCTCTTTCATTTGATTGGTTATTACAATGTGGCCCACAAACGCCCTCCCAGTCTTTCCATGCATCTTCTCCTACCTTGGCGTTCCAGTCGCCTTTCACAACGAGGATGTCTTTCTTGGGTGTTTGATTCAGAACCTCTTGTAGCTGGTCATAAAATTCTCTACGGCTTCATCTGTGCATCTGATGTAGGGCGTATGCCTGTACTAAGTTATGTTAAAGGGGTTGCTCTCAGGCGGATGGTAATAAGTCTGCTGGACACAGGCTGACAGCTCATGACGGTGTTCACGGTGTCTTTGTGAACGAGAAACCCCACGCCGTGTTCATGTTTTATCCTGTTTTCCACTGTATGTATATTTGTGGTCTTCCTGGGTCGTTGTTTCTCCCATGTTTTTCCACCTGACTTCGCAGAGCCAAGGATGTGCCAATGATATCTGGACATCTCATGTGTCAGTTCTTCCACTTTGCCTGCAGCTCTTAGTGCCCGTACATTCCATGTGCCAATGATGGTGTTGTGTCTGGCACGAATTTTTGCTGCGTTTTACATCATAGCATACTTTCACATCTGTCCTGATGAGCAACAGAAGGCGCGGTCCTTGGTAACCCGGGCGACGACCGATCCGGTATGGAGATTCTGGCTGTCTTTGTCATTGGTGTATCTTGGGCAAATCAAACCTGGCGGAGCCCATCCCTCTCCAGGTCGGATTTTTTGGTTGGGTTTACTCCCCACATGTGGCAGGTGGTACTGGGTTACATGGTTACCAGTAGCAGAGGGAGTCTCTGACCTGACCTTATAATACAATACAACACGATAAAACCCAAATCAACACAATAATACAATACAACACAATAAAACCCAAACCAACACAATAATACAATACAACAATAAAAACCCAAACCAAACACAATAATACAATACAACACAATAAAACCCCAAGCAACACAATGTAACTCAATGCAAAACAATACGGTGTCACTATGGATATTTATGGCATGTGAGAGAGTATTTTTGTGAAAGTGCAAAAGTACAATTCTATCACGGTTTCTTATTATTGTCGCTTTGTCGCCCTGTCCATCTGTCTGTCTCTGTCTGTCTGTCTGTCTGTCTGTCTGTCTGTCTGTCTCTCTCTCCTCTCTCTCTCTCTCTCATCCCTTTTCACTCTCTCTCTCTCTCTCTCCTCCTCCTTTCTCTGAATGTCCCATATTTTTCCCTATCTCTCTCTCTCCCCTCCCCTCTTGCTCTCTCTCAAAATGTCCCATATTTTTCCCTATTATCCCCCCCTCTCCCTCCCCCCCCCCCCTCTCTCTCTCTCTCTCTCGCTCTCGCTCTCTCTCTCAAAATGTCCCATATTTTTCCCTATTCTCTCTCTCTCTCTCCCCCTCTCTGAATGTCCCATATTTTCTCCCATTTCTCTCTCTCTCTCTCTCTCTCTCTCCTCTCTCCTCCCCTCTCCCCCCTCTCTTCTCTTCTCCTCTCTCCTTCTCTCTCTCCCAACCATTCCTAGAAAAATCTCTGGGAAGATAATGAGTGGCACACCATACAGGCCAACCCTACCTCCTCGCCCTCTCTCCTTCTAAGCAAAACCCCCCCCCCCCCCTCCCTACCTCCCCCCCCCCCCCCCCCCCCCCCCCCCATAAACCCCCTCCCCCCAAACCCCTCTTTCCCTCCAGCCTGTCCTGTCCAAGACAGTTCCATGTTGTTGCTGCAGGCTTGCAGAGATCGAAACTGCCATTCCATCAACACTGCGCCCATACACTGTGCTGTTTTGGGGGGAAGAAAACCAGAAAGGCACGGAGACTAGTGGGCTTTATGGCTGGTAGAAAATGGGTCCATTCTGGCATATTGCAATGTTGGAAGGAGAGTCATAGCCAAGCAATTTACACACCACGCACGCACGCACAACCCACACACACACACACACACACACACACCCCACACACACACACACACACACACACACACGCACGCACGCACGCACGCGAGCGCGCGCGCACGCACGCACGCACAAACACAGGAAGAAGAAGAAGACTCGACGACGACGAAGAAGAAGGAAAAGAAACATTTTTAAAAATAGGTTTTAAACATCAGACACACACCCCACATTTGCAGTGTGGTAAATGTGTGTGTGTGTGTGTGTGTGTGTGTGGTGTGTTGTGTGTGTGTGTGTGTGTGTGTGTGTGTGCATTTGCAATGCTTGCGTACATGCAGGAACCTGCGCTGTATGTGAGCATGTCTTAGAGACTTGACTTTTGACTTTTTTTTTTTTAATCGAGGATAATGGAATAAGCACTCGTGTGCTTTTTTACATCCAGTCCCCGTGTGTATGCGGTTTTGTAAATTTTGTCATCTGTTCCAACCGGCACACAATGGCCTACTCTTACGAAAAGCAGAACAGGATTTAACGTGTGCGCAAGATGTTCTGCATGTGTTCGCACACGGGGCCTCGGTTTTTAGTCTCATCCGAAGGACTGAGAGAGAGAGAGAGAGAGACACAATTGACACAATTTTATTTAGCGATCAAGCCATATAGCGCTGCGGCGCGGTAACCACGATATCAACGCAACACGATTACAATGACATGGAAACCATGGCAGTAGTGGTATGTACATCAAGATTCGATACATTATTGTCTGTGTCTCAAGGGTCCCAATTTTCAAACCAGCCTTTCCTTTTCCAGTCTACAGCCAGCGAAGTCAGCCCATGTAAGACTGGATCAGGTCCCGAAGATGATGTAACTCCTGCCACACTCGCCACCACTGTCGCTGTGTTTTTGTGTTTTAGTACACCTGTTTCCCTTTACGAAGTCTGGCAAGCCTGACACGTTCTTCTGGCAACATGTTTTTCTCTTCTTGCTTGATGTCCCAGAACCACACTTAGATTCCTCGCCAGGATCTCCATTCCAAGAGTATTCCAGGGTGATGTCATCTGATTCACACATCACAATGTTTTGATCAACCGAACTATGTACCACCACCTTTCGAAACCGTGTGTTTCTCTTGCTGTCCCTTAATCTACGCTGCACACGTTTGTCATTAGAGTAGACACATACTGTTTCACAATCCCAGTATGAGAGTCATCCACTGTGCAGTCAACTGTTTGTTCTTCGCCACATCAGACAACTCAGGAGACACACCGATCTTACTGTCTGTTGCTGGTTCACACGGCAAATCAAGAGAATCTAGTGTGGCTGGGACATTCACTGCACTGTCAACACACAGCTCTGTGTACACACTGGCTTGTTTTGATTCAGCATCCACTCTCTCACGATGCAGGGTGCTCTTCCAAAACACTGTCCTTGTCACACTGACGACTTGCCTGTCTTTCTTGATGTTGTTTACTTCTTTGGACGTCACGACGGATTTGGGAAGGGCACTTCTTGCGAAAATACTGAACTTGCCAATTAGGATTCAGCACTGGGTCCGCCATTTTTGTTGATACTGACTTGTCAACTGGCTTCAGTCGCAAGACGAAGACAACGCAGCCGCCTCCCCCGCGACTTTCCAGCTCGATAGGACGTTGTCGATCAGCAGGGCGTTAAAGTTGTTACTACATTGCTGGAAGCCAGTAACTGACATTTTGAAGCTTAAATGCAAAAATTTTCAGCAGCTTACAACAGCAAACCCCCTTTTAGTTCTCGTCCCGTCACGCCGTCCGCGAGAGAGAGAGAAGAGAGAGAGAGAGAAGAGAGAGAAGAGAGAGAGAGAGAGAGAGAGAGAGAGAGACAGACAGTCAGACAGACAGACAGACAGTCAGACAGACAGACAGACAGGCAGACAGACAGACAGAGCACCCATGTGTGTGTGTGTGTGTGTTGCACACGCGCATGCGCACGTGTTGTTTAAAATGGGATATGTGCTTCAAAGTTCCTGCCATATCTTTTTAATGCAGTGTTGAATGTCTATGTCCAATGCGCTGCTATAATTGATTTCTTGCTTTTTGATGTTCTGTCTCTAATATCTTATGAGTAATAATTATGTGGAACTACACGTTATTTCAATAGTCTGTTCTTTGAAGCTGTGATTCGTGTTTGTTTTGCATGTTTTATTGTCTTATCATCAGTTGTGTTGCATCTTGCCAATATCTCTCTCCTTGTTATGTAATAGAGTCGTCAGGAGTCTTGAATACTCGTTTTCCAGTGGGGATGCCCGGGGGAGGGATGGGGGGGGGGGGGGGGGGGGGGGGGGGGGGGGGGTTTGGGGGGGGGGGGGGGGGCAGTGTAAGTTAAACATCCCCACCTTCTGTGCTAGGAAATTCCCTCTTTCTATCCCTCCCCTTTTGTTTCTGCCTTGTTCCTTTACTTCCTGTCACCTCTTTCTTGTCTTTATTTTCTGCCTTCTTGGTCCATTCTTCTGCCTTCCCTCCTCCCCCCCCCCTTCCCCCCCAGAAAGACTTAAAAGATAGCAATTATCTCCCACGCCGAAGTCGGCTGTGCTGGGCCTGACTTGTCAGGTGCTTAACCGCAGCGCAACGCATTTTTGCTCAGACAATAGTTGCAGTCTGAGCGTTCCACGAAGAAGAAGGAGAAGAAGAATGCGTGTGTGGGGTGCTCAGTTTATCACGGGGACTAAAAATAAGCACACGAGTGCCAAACACAAACTCTCTTCCATTACAACAGCTTCAATAGAATTCGGCAATGCACCAGTCCCTCTATCCACTGCTGCGAAGTATCTAGGGGTCATTATCGACAACACACTCTCTATGCAAACACTCATCACCCAGACCTGCCAGTTGTGCTACTATCAATTACGGCGTATTAGTGCAATTCGAACGTACCTGTCCACAGACGCAACATCCAAACTCGTGGCATCTCTCATTCTTTCACGTCTGGACTATTGCAATTCTCTTTTGTCTGGTCTGCCAGCATCATCTATCCACTCCCTTCAACGTATTCAAAACTCAGCAGCTCGACTAGTCCTCGGAAAGAAAAAATCTGAGCACATTTACCCTCTTTTTGCGATCTCTCCACTGCTGGGCCCGTGCCCACAAAGAATAAACTATAAGATCTGTACCCTCTGTTACAAATGCTCCACAAAACAGCACTCTCCTACCTCTGTGAATGTCTTCACGTGTACACTTCTTCTCGTTCCCTTCGCTCTGCTGCAGATTTCTTGTGCTTTCGAATACCTAGATTCAGCCAGTCCACCGTCGGTCGTTGCTCTTTCTCTGTTTCTGGTCCATCGATTTTGAATGACCTCCCTATCTCTCTTCGCCAAAGGCCTTCTTTTGACACTTTTAAATCCGGCCTCAAGACATATTTGTTTCAAACCTAAGAATTTCCTCTCCTGTTTCATTTCATAGCTATCCCTACTTTTCAGCAGCCAAAAACTCTATCACCCTGCCAAAGTGTATAACCTCTGTGTATGTGTGTGTGTGTGGGGGGGGGGGGGGGGGGGGGCATTTAGACTTGTTAGAACTATTACTTGCTATTGGTTGCATGACTGTGTAAGAATGAGTTGAGTGCAAGCGCTTTGATTTGTCTGTGCAACATACAGCACTATATAAATTCCATTTATTATTATTATTATTACTATTATTATTATTATTCCATTATCCTCGAAATAAAAGATTAAATAATAAACAAAAACATGTGTGTTCGTTTCCAGCGTTTGTTGCAGGTCGCACAAGGAAAGTTCGTTTCTTTTTGTTGGTCGTGTTTTGTTTGGTTTGCTTTTGGTTTTTTTCTTTTTTCTTTTTGTTCTATCTTGTTTTTGTTTTGTTTTGTTTTGGTTTGCTTGAGCTCCAAGGTCTACCAATGGTACGATATTTTTCGTGTGCCTCCGTTTTGGCCCACCAT
>CM054135.1:23010580-23033080 GCA_028751875.1 Rapana venosa
AAGACTTTCCACTTTTTTCCCTTCTAAACAGTGTGGTCTTTATTTTCTCTAGCAAAACTGTACAACTCACCAATATATACAGTAAGATGCAGACAGAACAGGATAACATCCTACTACCAAATGTTCTGCTTGGCAAAATCAATAATAATGATGCACAAACCTTCCCAGGTCAATAAACATGACCAAACTATTGATAGTTATGGGTTCCAAAATATTTATGTAACAGTTAGTAAATTGCTACAAAGACTTGCAAAGGTGTGACAATACAGGCCTACATCCATTAGAGAAAAAAAAGGGAAAGAAAGAGGAGAAAAGGGAAAGAGAAGAGAGGGATAAGAGAAGGCAAGAAAGATAGTATGAAGGAAAGAAACATCACTTAACAATCCATACAAGAAAGCAAAAGCAAATAATATGCTGTTGTTGCCATTTTGAGCGTCCCACAGTTTGAGCAGCTTGGGGGTGGGGGGGGGGGGGGGGGGGGGGGGGGGGGGTTACTCAGAATATGCATTGTCTCACTCACCACACCTGAGGATCACTGTGAGACCATTAAGTACAAATCAGATGAGAAGTTTGAGTGCATGGCCGTTTCAACAACCTTGGCAGCCTTAAATTGACTTCAGAGGATTTGTGCTCCTTTTTGTTTGCTTTTGTGTGGAATATAGGTTGTTAGGCTAGGAGCTTGTCATGAGTGAAGCATATCTTATAACATTTCAAAGTCTTAAAACACATTAGTATGGGTCTTGTCACTTTGCTTACATCACCAAATGAGATAACTTTTGATCTGGGCCATGAAGCTTCTAAAAATACTATGTATGGCTTTTTAATTTTTATTGTTTTAAAGAAATGTAGAAACAACTATCTTAAACTGACTGAGAGATTCCAATAGCCGTACAAACGTGGCTAGTTTATTATTTCAAGAATGAGAAACGTTTTTACAAACCCTCTCTTGTACTGTTACTGGAGTACCTCAATCAATATAAAAAGAAAATTATTCTTGCATTTCTCAAACTGGAATTCTTTGTGTGTGAAGCTTTTCTTAAGTACTGTCAACCTCCTAAGCAGAGGAGACAATACAAACAAACGAGAGATTATGTTCACAGAAAACACTGAAATACAGTGACAGTTTCTTGCACAGTATGTTCTGCAGATGGGCTGATCCAAAAATGCAAAAACGACTCTGATAAATACAGTTTCAAATGCCAAGGTTTTCCTTTTTCAAATGCCAAGTAAATTCATATCTTAGAGCACTGAAAAGATCATGTCACAAAAAACAAAGAGGTTCAAAAACATTTTCAAATAGTTTCTATCCATTTGCCTCAACATCTTTAGAATTTAATGTAAAGTCATTCCAAACATGTAGCTGCCACATACATCACATCAAACACTATGCTAGTCTCCATCATACTTCTCTTTATTTTACTTGCACTGTACATTTTTTTTAATTTTTAGAAGAAGCAATACCACCACAGAACTATCCATCCCTTTTCTGTTTGTTTGATATTCCATATTTGAAAATACTTTTAACATTGAGGGGAAAAAAAGACACCCCCCATTACAAATTTCATGCATTGACGACAATCTGTTCACTGCAGACAAGTCAGTATTATAAAAGCCTTTGAAATATCTTTCCCCAAGCACTGACATTTTCAGTTACACTACAGGGGAAAGATTTCATGTCAATGCATGCAATACTTTCACTTATGTTATTGTCTTCATTGTCCAACCTAAAGTAGGGTAACAATGATTATTGGGTGAGGGAAAAAAACACTAGAGAAATTCTCTCTATGAAAGCTTACTACCTTTACAGCGAAAAGACCAGATTTACACAAGTTACATGAGCCCAGATATAACAACAGTACAAGGGTTCTTTCACTCATCATTTCACATTCCTTCAATATTTTAATTTCATTTTTTCAATCCTTGGCTAGAGCTCCAAAGTTCACTATGGTGAAATTGTTTACATATGCAGCCAGTTTTTCCCCAACATGAAGGAAGCCACCATTCTGACTTCAATGATATTCATTCAGTTTGAACAGTTCAGCATAGAGCATAAATCTCTACTTAAACCAGTTTCCCATCTCAGTTAAAACTCATGTTTATTCTACTATGTTATCCATATACCCTTCTGCTGACAATAAACTTTTCAGGATTCCCACCTTTAGAGGAAAACTCTTTGGACATGTGATATATCCTCACTGTTCCAAGCTATTACACTTTAGAACAAATTACAACCAGCCCTTGAGACTTGAGCATTCAGGCTTTCCATTCCTTCCAATTCAGGTTAAATGCTCTTTCAAAGTAACTTTCAATATGTTTGGTTTTCTTTGCTTTACTGTCTTTCCTTACTTTTTAAAAATGTCCAAAAAATCTTAAATTTAGTGGTGTGGTTGTGCTTTTTCTTGTGTACTCAAGTTTGTGTGTGTGCGTGTGCGCGTGAGTGCAATGTATACTGACATTGTATGGAAACAATAGATGGATTCAGCATGAAAATGCAAATGGTGTTTTTATTAATGGTAGACAAAAACAGTTATATATGCAGAATCTCACCATTGGTGAACCTCAGAGCTCTAGCCGTGGAATGAATAAAATAAAAAAGAAATAATGCTGTAACATTTATAAACTATGTGGAAGGCACAGGAAACAGAACTCTATATCAAATAACAGCAGCCACTAGTGCTGAACAAATTCTTGGTAATATCTAGGTAATTCACAAGAGGGAGGGGGGGGGAAAGTGGAGAGACAGAGGTAGAGACAGAGAGAGAGACGATACAGACAAAACAAGATTCACACAATAATAATGATAACTATGTGGAAGGCACAAGAAACAGAACTCTATATCAAATAACAGCAACCACTAATGCTGAACAAATTCTTGGTAATATCCAGGTAATTCACAAGAGGGTGGGGGGGAGAGACAGAGGTAGAGACAGACAGAAAGAGACAATACTGACAAAACAAGATTCACACAATAATAATGATAACTATGTGGAAGGCACAAGAAACAGAACTCTATATCAAATAACAGCAACCACTAATGCTGAACAAATTCTTGGTAATATCCAGGTAATTCACAAGAGGGTGGGGGGGGGGGGGGGGGGGGGGGGGGGGGGGGGGGGGGGGGGGGGGGGGGGGGGGGGTGGGGGGGGGGGGGGGGGGGGAGAGACAGAGGTAGAGACAGACAGAAAGAGACAATACTGACAAAACAAGATTCACACAATATTAATGACACAAAACCATGTAAAGGATTTTTTTTTAAAGAGATGTACAGAAGTAAAGCTGGGTTTCATAATAACAGAACTACTATGTGGATGGTAAGACACTTCATGAAGTTTACACGGCCATCTGACGTGTTTTCGTCCTTTAGTTTAAGAACACATCACTTACTATACAACTGTACATCATTACTATGCATATACAACCATTAAGTTTAAAAGAATCCTGAACGAAATCCACAACTCAATACATAGCAAAATCTGTATATAAAAAACTTGTCCAAATCTATATTAAAAAAATGACAATACTGTACCTGTAACAATTGGGAATAAAGAATATCAATCAATCACTTTCCAATACTGCTTATCCATGTGTCGTAAGTTAAAAGATTCATGAAGAAAATCCAACAATAGAATCCAAAGAAGAGTCCCTGACACTTATTTTCTAGCTTATAAGTGAAAAGAATCATGCAGAAAATCTGCAACAGAAAAGAATCTTGGACACTTATCATCTAACTAATGAATGAAACAGAATCCAAAGCAAAGTCCCCAAAAACACACACACACACACACACACACACACACACAACACACACACACACACACACACAACACATACACACGGGGAGTCAAACAACAGCAACAACAAAAACTGCTACCACACTCCATGACAAATCACAGATACTCTTTTCCTTTTCAAAGTCAGATCCTGAACATTTATACATCACAGTGCAGACATTCAAGCCATTTGTTACATTATTTACATTCAAAATGGGAATAAAACATATTTCAGAATTCTAACAAAAACAGAAACATTTCAACAGACGCTGAAATGCAGTAATCACTAACACGTGAATGTAACATAAAAAAAATATGGTTTTAAGTACTTTTGTTCAACGAATAAAGAATTAAAAACTCAATGCTCATCTCCCTCCCCCCTTTCTGAAAGAAAAAAAAAAATCAAACAAACAAGAAAGAACAAAGCAAACAACAAAAAAGTATCTATATCCTTAAAAAAAATTCAGGACCACCACCAGTACATTATAACAATAATCACCAACATCGTCATTATCAAACTGGGTAACAATTCAACTAAGCTGAATGTAATGAAACTGGAGAATCTATAAGACATACTTTCAGATTTCAAACAACTGTTTCAGAAGTGGAGGGTAATACTGACAACTCTTCAAAGTGTGTCAAAAGTCCAAAACCGTTTTCACAGCACAACACATCACTGCGAAGAAAAATAATCAAGTTAAAGCTTATATACTATGCTAAAACTAGCAGATGTACATAGTTCAAAGTAAGTGTTCTTCAACTAATTGCAGTTCACACTACTGTTAATTCTACTGTTTACATGTGTACATTGATATCAATACCAAGCACTGCTGCTTCAATATCTTAAAACAAAAGGTGAATGTTAAATAACTGTAAAACAACAGACAACTATTGGTTGCATAAAATTGGTTTTGCATTTTTGAGGGGTTTATATTTTGCTGGAAGGGATTGTAGTAAGATTATTTATTAATTTTGATTCTTTTATCTTGAGGATAATGAGTAGGCACTCATGTGCTTACATCCAGTCCCATTGTGCATGCGGTTTTGTAAATTTTGCCATCCATTCCCAAAGGCACACATGGCCTACTCTTCTGAAAGGCAGAAAAGGCTTTCACATGGGTGTAAGATGTTCTGCATGCGTTTACACCCAGGACCTCATTTCATAGTCTCATCAGAAGGACTTTCAGGGAGTCGAATCAGCACTGATGTAAAAACCAGGACAAAAATCCCCTTGAATGGGTATCTTGGTGGTGGCTTGAACCCAGGCTATCGGATTGTGAACGCAAAGCATTACCCACTAGGCTAATCTATCCCCTGGATGTTTTCACTGAATGCTGCAGGCATTTGACGACAATTTTGCAAATGCATTTGCATGTGTTGTTGAGTTTTCCTTGAAAACAAATGGATTTGGGGTGGGGGTGGGGGATGGGAAGGCTGTGTGTGTTTATGCACACATATATGCATGTGTATTCATGACATGCATGAAAAGTCACATCTACATATACATGTACTGCTTTCTAAGCAGCAGTAAAGAGATGAAAAAAAGTTATGCGTTGGCTATACCTACACATTCAAGATATCAAATAATCAACAGCTACCATCATCTAATAAACACATGTCACCATTACAAAAAATACAATTCATTTAAAGTTAACAACTCTTTCTTGCTGATCACCTTTTCCATAATGTTCATAATTTTTCATAATGTTCATAAGTAATTTTTTTAAAAACAAACAAACTATTATCAACCATTCCAATTAAACCATGCTCCATAAACAATGTATCTATATACGTAACCCCAAACACTCAAAAGCAATTTTACATATGTACAGATAAAACAAGCATTCCTTTTGTCTCAAACCATTTCAAAAGATCACAAAGCTGTCCAAAGGAGAATGTACTGAAGCGACCTATTCTGTATCCAAGTTTGAAATCAGCAAGGCCTTAATACATATTTTCATGGGTTGATATGACAATTTTACATACCTACATCCCCTGTTCAACTGCTCCTACGATATGATGCAGCTTTGAAGCAATATGACAACTTTTAGAAGTCAACAACCCCCGTGTGCTTTGATTATGAGTTAACATGACCATTCTAACGTGTCTACACCCTGTACACACTTGTTACTGTCAGTGTGACAGTTAGTACTTTCAGGCCGGCAGTTTCTTTGCTCTGAGATGGGAAGGGTAAATAATTCAAGCCCATCCCCCGTGGGGATGCTGGGGGCCTGTCAGTATAAACAACATCCCCACCTTCTGGAAATTCTGTGCAAGGAATTCCTTCTTTTCTATGCCTCTCTCTGTTTCTGCCTTGCTCCTTTTCTTCCTGTCACCTCCCTTCTTGATCCATTCTCCTGCCTTTTTTTCAAGAAAGACTTAAAAGATAACAATTCTGTCCCACAAGGAGGGCCTGACTTGTGAGGTGCTTAACAGCAGCACAACACAGTTTTGCTCATATGGCAGACAGCACTAGTTGCTGTCTGAGTGTTCCATGAAGGAGAAGTCCAAGCCCTGACAGTGCCTAATGGGTGAAGTTTAATGAGCCTGCGGTCTTCCAAGAGCACTTCTGTATGGAGTTGTAAGTGTCACAATGCCCATCACACATGAACACAATAAAGAAAATTAAAGTGTGCGCATCTGGGAATCCATATATGCAGGTTACAGATCCTGTAATCAATGCCAGAAGTTACCTACTTTCTGTAAACTGAATATCCTTGATCCCTCCCATCCCCCCACCACCCCCCAAAATATCCATTCCCCTAAAATTGACTATACGATGTTAAAAACACACATGGGTGCACATTTTCTTTGTTCTCTTAGGAATGTTAGACATCACAGAGCATAAAATACATGTCCTTCCGCTAATTTAAAGGTTACACTATAATGCTGTTTCTATTCTTTGAGAACTGTCTGATTTTTTTTTCATTCCCTTTTGTATACTGGTGCATAAATGTGAAATAGTTGCAGAGATGCCAAGATTAAAAGTCTGTATCATTTATGTATGAAATACTACTTCTTCTGACCAGACTTTACCAACATCTAGCTACGAAATATTCCAGAGCAACAAATCTGCATAAGTAAAAACTCCTTTTCTAAGCATCAATATTCATAATATCTTTAAAGAAAGTAAACCAGATCCCCACAGGACACTGAGCAAATCTAATATTGTTTGTTGAGATAACTCATGATCCTACTCATGAATACCATGGATTACTAAAACATTGAGAAAGTGACCTTTCTTCAAAATACCAATGATTATTACACTAACTCAACTCCTTGTTCAATCCTAAAAATGTGGTAAGCCTGCAAAGAAAGATAACTCTCCTGCAAGGAAAGATTACTCTCCATTATCAGCCATGACACAACATTTCACCTAGCACAAAGATAGCACTCTAGCACCAATTCTTTCTTTCATTGTGGCCTTAAGGCTAAGAAGGAAACAGAAACAAGATAAAAGTGTTTTTAAAAAAAAATACAATTTTGGAAAATACAGCCTGAAACACAAGTGGTATGAAATTCACAAAGTACTGTTCAACTTAAATAACAAGCTACCTCGATTTGTGGACAACAACTTCCCAGGAACAATATCACTTTGCAGGAATGAGATCCTCGCAAACCTTGTTCCATTCTCTCTCTTTTAACCTCACCTTCTCCCAGTCACTTGTGCATCTCATTATTCATAACCAACCACCCCTGCCCCTCATGCTGTTATCTGCCTCCTTCCCTTATAACATATAAAAGAAAGTATACATGGAAGAAAGTTGCTACGGGTCCACTTTGACGAAGACTTTGGGACGGGAAAAGATTTTGATGGCCTCTTCCACCTCGGCCAGCTTGCCCTCCAGTTCCTTGCGCAGGTTTCGCACTCGCACTGTGTCGCAGCCGATAGGGACCGCCGACAGCTGCCGGATCAGCTCGTTCTCTTCTGCAACCACGGAAAATGCAATGCTATTTATTTATTTATTTATTTTATTTATTTATGTATTCATTCTTTCATATCGAGGATAATGGAATAAGCACTCATCATGTGCTTTTTTTTTTACATCCAGTCCCCGTGTGTATGCGGTTTTGTAAAATTTTGTCATCTGTTTCCAGAGAGAGAGAGAGAAAAGAGAGAGAGAGAGAGAGAGAGAGAGAGAGAGAGAGAGAGAGGTTGAGAGAGAGAGAGAGAAAGAGGCGTAAGGAAGGAAGGAAGGAAGGAAAGAAGGAAGACAGATGGGAAAGATGGAGAGTGCTGGTTGTCAAGTCGGCCATTGCGCCCCTCCCTGAGGTTGAGAAGACTATGGGGTTACTAGGCATGTCATAGAGTGTCACTGTACAGATAGAGAGAGTGAGTCAGTAAGTGTAGGCTACAGTTTTCATGCCTTTCCACAGTAAGTGATACCAGACAACCCTACACTAAGAAAATGTGTGAGTGTATGTGTGTGTTGTGTGTTTATTATTTTTATTCTTTATTTTTTAACTTTTTGTTTTGAGGATAATCGAATAAGTGCTCATGCGCTTTTTTTTTTTTACACCTAGTTCCTGTGTATATATGGTTTTGAAAATTTTGTCATCTGTTCCCATGGCACACAATGGCCTACTCTTTTGAAAAGTGGGAAAAATTTTAACGTATGTGCAAGATGGTGTGTGTGTGTGTGTGCACGCGCGTGTACATGAAATACGTAATATTAATAATGATAAATGACAGATTATGCTGAAAATGTTTCTGGAAAAGTATAAAAAAATAACAACAGTATACAGAGTATATCTACACGAGTAGAAAGAGTGCTGCAGAATGTTTACATTCAAGCTTTCAAGTGATGCGCTGTACACATCTGCAGATGTGTGTGTGTGTGTGTGCATGCGGGGGCTGGATGTGGAAGGGCACATGAGTGCTTATTCCATTGTCCTCGATATAAAAAAAAAAGTCATCTGAGCGCTTTGATTTGTTGCTTTACAAGATTCAGCGCTATATAAATTCCATACATTATTATAATTATTATTATTATTATTATTATGTGTGTGTGCATGCGTGTGTGCCTACACGCCTACCCATGTTTGTGCACGTGTGATACAACATACTCTTTTTCAGAAGGGACAGTGTCTCCTGACGTTCATTCTCAGGCAACGCACGATGACCTGGGGGCATAGCAGGATCTGGTGTATTGGCAATTCTGTCTTCCTCCTCTTTCCGCCACTGCTTCTTGCGATTTCTCAAACTGAAACACACAGTCATGAAAATTGATAAACACTAAACACATACCATTATATCATATTCATGCATGTTTCACAATCATTCCATAACAAGTTTTAAAATAGATTTCAAACTTGCAGAGATTCCCAAATGGTATGAGAGAGTCGGAATGTGTGATATTATGGGAGACTCCCAGAGTGTTAAGCTGGCGAATGTGCAACAACAGCATACACACAAGTAAACACACCCAAGGAAAAAAACAAATTACAGACGCAATACTACACACACAACTACATATGCCACAGTGAAACACATACATACATGCCACACACACACATACACATGCCACACCACACATACATACATACCACACACACACATACCCATGCCACACACACACATACATGCCACACATAGTTAGTTAGTTAGTTCTTCAATTTAACGTACTTCCACAAAGAGTTATATCACTCTCTCTCTCTCTCTTTTTGGAGAAGGTGAGGTTAAAAAAGTGATATGCCACACATACACACACATACATGCCACACACACACACATGCCACACACACACTAACACACTCTGCTTCCCTCAAAACCTCCTCTTACTAAATGGGCATGTAGTTCATCATGGTTTCCTCATCTTTTTTTCAACCAACACACACTCATGAAAATTTGCCACAGTGACACACACACACACCACCTACCCCCCCCCCCCCCCCCCCCCCCCCCCCCCCCCCCCCCCACACACTCCCCACTTACTAGATGGGCACATCTCCCCTAATGTAATTCATCATGGTTTCTTCATCTTTTTAAAAACAAATTTTTTATACTCTCTCTCTCTCACACACACGCACACACACGCTCTGCTTCCCTAAAAATCCCACTTACTAATTAGGCACGTCTCCCCTAATGTAATTCATCATGGTTTCCTCGTCTTTTTTCTTCAACTCATCCAAAGCAGTGGCACTGGCTGATCGCTGCATTGGCGAGCTTCTGGCATTGCGTCCGTTGACCTTGATGAAGTCAAAATTGTGCCGAATCATTTTCACCTGCGACAGAAATGATGAGTTAAAAAAACAACTGCATATGAATGTCTTGATTACCTGAGAAAGAAAGAGAGAGCGAGCAAGAGAGAGAGAGAGGGGGGGGGGAAGAGAGGGAGAGGGAGGGGAGAGAGAGTGAGAGAGACAGACACAGAGAGAGATAGACAGAGAGGGAGAGAGAGAGAGAGGGAGGGGAGGGAGAGAGGGAGGGAGAAAGAGAGGGAGAGAGAGAGGGTGAGAGAGTGAGAGAGAGGGAAGGGGAGGGAGAGAGAGAGGGTGAGAGAGACAGAGAGGAAAAAAAACAGAGAGAGAGAGACAGACAGACAGGCAGAGTGCATGTGTGTGTGTGTGTGTGGTGACAATGTATGTGTGTGTAGTGATGTTTGTTCATGTTCCATTATCCTCAATATAAAAGGATAAATAGATAAATTAATAAAAATTAACATTGATCAATGAATGTGTGATTGTGCACTATCGTTGAGTTTACCAATGTACATCCACTGAATGATGCTGGTCATCTGTGTCACTGTCTCTAAGGAGAAAAAAGAGAATAAAAGAAATACATAAGAAGAGGAAGAAATGTTTACACATGTAAGAATATATCAATACACTTCTCACTCTTACCATCAATGAAAAAGTCACCACTAGAAAGCACCACCACAATAAAACAAAATATACAAGCATATATATCTATCTATCTATATATCTATCTATCTATATATATATATATAGCTTAAAAGAAACAAACATGGGAGCTATAAAACACACACACACACAAACACAGGCACACACACACCACACACACACACAACAAATACAGACGACAAAATTTACAAAACCGCATACACACAGGGACTGGATGTAAAAAAAGGACATAAGTGCTTATTCCATTATCCTTGATATAAAAGAATAAAATAAAAATTTAAAATAAAACAAATATCATACATTATGAAACAGACAGACAAACAGACAGACACACACACATACGTGTACACAAACCCCTCACATCATTGGCAGAGGAGGCAGGAGGAACAGACAACTTCTCCGAAGGATCTGGAGTACATGGCCTTGACTCCAGTCTCACCAGGGGCCCTGACCGGGAGTGCGCTCGGAGAAATGTGGTGGAAGCGGGGCGAGGGGTTGCTGGATTCTGTCCACGGACACATAAAATGTCGATCATGCTGAATGGTATTCTCAAACGAAGAAAGCGTCATCATGATAATGTACTTTTTTATGTGTCTTTTTGAGCATGTATGAGTGTATGTGTGTGTGCGCGATCTCTGTGTGTGTGAAAGTGTGTTATGTTTTTTTCTTTTCTTTTGATGATAGAATAAGCACTCATGTGCTTTTATTTATCCAGTCCCCACGTGTGTGCAGTTTTGTAAATTTTGTCATCCGTTCCCACTGGCACACAATGTGTGTGTGTATGTGAGAAAAAGTAATTTTTAAGAGTGTGACACAAAGTGGTTCTTAAGAGAGTGAGTGGGAGAGGGAAAGACAGACACACAGAAATAGTGATATAAAAACGGACAAACAAAATCTGAGGCACATAAAGTGAAAAGAAATTGTACATGTATGTGTGTACATGCATGTGTATGCATGCATATGTGTGCAAGAGTCAACTACAGCTGTAGGCATGCAATGTATTTGACTGTAAATGATATAACAGTAATAACTACATTGCATAACAGACTTAATAGAACAAAATTTTCTGAAAATAAAAAGCTTCTTTCCATAACTAGAATATGTGCACTGCAGTATAGCAAGTGAAATCCCTTATATCAAATAAATGGTGGACTTTTTTCTACATAGCTTTGTATTCGTAGGCAGACTTTCTTCTTTAGCCATGATCATAGACATCATGCATGTTTATAGAGTCACTTTGTGTCTGTATGTTAATGTGTGAGAAAGAATGAGTGGGCATGTGCATGTGTGTGTTGTGTGTGCATGTACAAATATGTATGCTGGCAAGTGTGTTCACATACATCTGCCTAGGCATTTCACAAACAACAAAGGCAAATCAAACTCATCAGAATTTGACAGGACATACATGGATATATATATGCAAATCCTTTATTGATAGTGTCAATAGTTCTGATGTGCAACAGATACTCACCTCAAGATCTTGTTTGATTTTGGACTCTACGCCGGTGTATTTTTCCGACTTCCATAGCACCTTCACCGGCTTCACCACCTCCTTTTCCCTCTGCTTGCATTTTCTCTGGATCTGACGCATCCGTCTGACATTTTCTGCCACATGGTCTTTCATACTGAAATCTGATGCAAAAATTGTTATTAGCATGAGAAACAAATAATAGTAAGTATGACAAATACTTGAATCTGAAACATACTTTCTGGTTGCGTGTGGCAATGAGTGATGATGAACAATTTTTCTGGCACAAAACTAAAAGCAACACTACACTTAGTCAACTTTTATAGTCTAGTCTCCTCATTATTATAATTATTTTTAATTTCATAAATTATCTTTATTAACTTCTTATGTGCATTTCATAGCTTATTAATTGTATGACTCGGCATATTATATATTTTTCTTTTTTTACTAACCAAACTCCAACTAATAACAGTGATCAGCATTTTCTGAGATGTGGCTTATTAAACTAATGAATATCAGAAAACACACCATTTCATTTTACAATTCTTTTTCTTATTCAAAATGAGCAATCACTTTTTCAAATACTATGAGTTTATCTGCTTGACTCTCACACTTTGGTGAGATTTGTTTTATATAATAATCTTAATCCCCACAGTCGGAATGTGGCTACCTTCATGGTGGGCAAAAATAGTTGTAAACACACAAAATCTCACCATTGGTGACCCTCAAAGCTCTAGCCGAGGATTGGAAAAATAATTTCTTGAAGAAACTCAATTGAGTCACTGGAGTTGTTCCATAGCTACAGCTACTGCAGTTTTGGTGTCACAAAATGATGTGCCATAGCTTTAGCTACAACACATTACAGATAAAAAACAAAGGATATTAAAAGGCAATGAATCGAAGGGAAGCTGCTCATACCATAAGATCCCCTTTTCCCTTCATGTAGAGTTGCTTCCCCATAACTGCATGACTGTAGTGTAGTGTTTTATGAACTGATTACATTTTTTAACAAAGACACTACAACTCTATCAGCAAGGTTTCCAGCCTTTCTATTGTGATTTGCATTCATAATTTTAAATTCTAACTAGCAACAAAAACGATGGCTCTGAAAAATTTCCATCACACCTGGCTTTTACTTCAGTTATTTTACACATTACTAGCCAGATACTTTATACTACAATACTATACTTCCACTGCAGTAATCAAGAAGACAACATAAATGTAGCTGTTCTCTATACAAACACACATACAAATGGTTTTAAAAAGGTTCAGTGAAACTCTATGAGTCTATCTAAAGAGGGTTAAAGAACAAATTAAAAAAATAATTCAGAAAAATAAACACTCCAGTAATGCTACATACTTTGAAAACAACGTTCACTTAGCAACATTAAAACTATATTACATGCTAGCAACATTAAAACTATATTACATGCTACAGTGCAGTCTGTCACACTGCAAGTGCAACAACCAACCTGTATAATATTAATAATCAAACCAAGGTGTCACTTTTGTCAGAGACAGTGATGTTTCCTAAATAATCACCAATATATCCTTTGGCTTTATGGGTTTTTTTTGTTTTTTACCAGGTTGTGCCTTGTGGGGAATCAACAAAATACTACTCTGGCTTATCTATTGTGTTTGTGTGTGTGTGTGTGTGTGTGTGTGTGTGTTTGTGTGTGCATGCGTGCATGTGGTTGTGTGTGTCTGTGTTTTTGCTCACATGTTTTTCTAGTAGCAGTAGTAGTAGTAGTAGTAGTTGGCCTAGTACTAGTTGTAGTAGTAATAGTTGTTGTACTTGTAGTAATAGTTGTAGTAGTACTAGTAGTAGTAGTAGTAGTAGTAGTAGTATCTTGTGGCTATATAATTAAACCCTGCCCTTTCCCCCATGCCTCACCAGTCACCACCCTCTGAGATTTTCTTTCATACCAGTACTGCCATCGTGCCTACGGTGGTCAGATTTTTGTGCACAGTAACTTGATTTGACTGGAGGTAACTGGTGCAAAGTACTACTTAAAAGTTAAATGTAATGGCAAAGACGTGCAATCCGACCTTTAACCTGTCTTGATGATCCAAACCCGGTGCCTTGCAGCATCAAACCTCCCTGCATACTCAGTGTCAGTGGACCGAGTTCTCGGGGAGACTGGTTAACCACTTGATGAAACTGTCACAGATTAAAAAGGAGACAAAAAAAAGCGATAAGCATTACGCCATAAATTGGCATAAGGCTAAACTAAAGCAAGACACGCTTTTAAATCAACAATTTCCTATTAGCAAAGTATGTTATTCAGCATAAAGTCTATGCGTTGCATTATCTTGTGCATCTAAACTACGACGATTTCACATCTTTACCTTGCTTTTTTATTTCTTCATAGAATCATAGCTCACAGGAATCTCAGATCGTCGCCATGTTTCAATAAATCTGACCACGTGACCAGATTCGAATGCACTAGGACTAAGACAAAAGTATGATAAAAAGTAACGTTTGATAAGTTCTTTAGTTGCTGTAGACTAATAAAAACCGGATTTTCTAATGACTTTCCTGGATGAAGTTTCAAATACAGTCGTTCCGAACAGTTCTAGCGTGTTTGACAACAAACCGTTGTCAAGACGACATTAGCATCCGCTAAAATGGTGGCTGATAAAAATACCTCCTTTCAGTTTGGCGGTTCAACAGCCTAGTGTTACAAAAATGTTGAAAATAGGCAGTGACTTTCATGATGTTTTCGTAAACGAATATTGATATAAAAACGAAATTATTTAATTATGTAGATTATTCGTATCAGAGCAAATTTTCTAGCAATGTCTAGAGCTGGTGCCAAAACTGGCGGTAAGGACAAACAGGCAAAACCTGCCCTTGTTGTTCCTCAGCACCCTGCTTCCCCAGATATTGTTCCCGGAAGATTCAGTGAAAATGACTGGTAAGGTTACATACACAATCCTGAAAGTTATTTCCGCCTTCTATACACTTCCTCCTCATATATTTCTTGCTTATTATTATTATTTGTGTGTGTGTGTGCTACCTTTTCAATCCATTGCTTCTGTTATGTGTGTGTGTGTGTGTGTGTGTGCGCGCGCGCGCGCGCACGTGCTCTGTATAATGTTTAGGTCTGTCATTATCTAAGGTGGTTATCAATCAAATGTCCCCCATAAACTTGTGTGGGAAACTGTGTTTTAGATACCTTATGCCAGTAGAATTGTGTTTTAGATCCTTTTTGTCTGTAGACCTTAAAAATGGTGAACTGTTCTACTTCTAGGTAACAAATTGGTAAAACTTCCCATGAACCTTTACCAGCAATAACTGTGTGCAATTGCAGTTACATGCACCAGCTATAATTAGGTGGAGATCATCTGTAGAACTCCCCCCCAACCCCCCTCTCTCTCTACATTCTGAAACAATCCTAAAGCAAAGTGTGTGGGCTTCCTAAAGAGGCTATAAGTAATGCTGGCATTTCTGTCAATGTGAACACCTACTGCATAATACTTAAATTGAAAACAAACCTCTGCCTAACAAATGATGCTTACCACTGTAAAAATGCAAGCTAGAATGTTTAAGTATAGGAGAGCAACTGAGGACCTTCATCAGAGTAATTTAATTGCTTGATGACTACGAAGAAAGAAAAAAAATGTATTTTACCATGGGTGTACTATAAGCCTTGATATAAATAGTATGCATGCCAGATTTTGAGATTTTCCTTACTTTGTTACACAAGTATGTCCTATCTCAAGGTTTCTTATGCTGGAGAGGGACAGTGTCGTGGACTTTGTCCTCGACTACATTGAGGAAATCCTGGCGTTCACCATGCAGTCCATCCACAAGCTGTCCATCAGCAAACAGATGGTGCCCTTCACTGTCTACCAGGCATTGACTGAAGTGATGCACATTGTGGAGGTATGTCTAAAGCCATAAAGGGTCTGCACTTTTGCAGTGAGATTTCAGAACTGAAAGTAAATGGAATCATGTTTTGGTGTTTGTTAAATGGTAACTTATATGAAGTTGTACTTTTGTACTCCAAAAGGTACCTTTGTAACACCCCCCCCCCCCCCCCCCCCCCCCCCACCTTCCCCCCCTCTCTCGATGTCTCTCTCTCTCAATCAATCAAGGTCCCGTTGGTGAATACACGCAGAACATCTTGCTCACACATCAGGAAGAGATAAAACAGTATTAATACTATTATCATCTCAACTGACTTTTCTTGCTATCTTAAAAAAAAAGACGAGCTCAATAGCATTTACTGCTGATGTCAACATTATTATGTAATACATAACAAAGTTGGCAAAATATTCAAAGAAAAAATAATACTCCCAAGAGAAGTTCTTTTTGAAAGTACAGTGTGTTCTAGCTTTTATGGTATGTACAATTTTGTAAACTACGGAACAGATTTCTTTGACTCTTTATATCAGTATGCACGTACTTTGTATGCAATTTATTTTAAAGAAATACATACTTACATTTTAAAGATAGTTTAATGATCTCTTTTGCCTTAAACAGCACCGTAAATGTAGACCATTCTTTTAATTGTCACCTTTATCATGATTGTTTTCTACCATCCGTTGTTTGATTGGTTTTCGTTTTTTTCAACTGATCTGTTGTAGTGGAAATTTCTGCACCGTGATGATGGAGAAATAAGCATGGCTGAATCAGGCTGGGTTCAGGATGAAGGTTTGTGTGGATGTTTATTGCGATTTCTCAAAAAGTACGTGGTAAATTGACTTTTTTGAGTTGAAAAAGAATATAAAATTTGTTTGGATTTCTTTATTGCATACAAGCTTAAATTTTGTCATGTTGGTACAACAGCAGCACGTGGTGTTTAAAAAAAAAAAGCTTTAACCTGCTATTTTGATCAAAGAGACAACTTGGTATTCATCATTTAGAAAACTGAACTTCAAATTTTATCTTCACAATTTTGGAGTGTGGGTCTCTTTTGGTGTTTGTGTGTGTGTGTGTGTGTGTTTGTGTGTGTGTGTGTGTGTATGTGTGTGTGTTACACACAGGACCTCAGTTTATCATCTGATCTGAAAGACTAGCATCCAGACCACCACTGGTCTACTGGATGGAGTGTGTGTGTGTGTGTGTGTGTGCACGTACATGTGTGCGTGCGTTTGTGCATGTGTGCGTGCGTTTGTGTGTATTTGAGTGTGTCTGTGTCCGTGTGTGTTTAAGTGTGCGGGTGCATTCGTGCGTGCGTGTGTGTATTACACAGGACCTCAGTTTATCATCTGATCCGAAAGACTAGCTCCCAGACCACCACTTGTCTAGTGGATGGGAGGAAAAGTTTCGGGTATAAACAGGGATCGAACCACCACACACTTTGAACCTGGACTTTTCACTTTCTAGGCAGGTGCATTACTTCTAGACCACCGATCCATTGAGAGCATGGCTAGCATGATGTGTCTGTTCTTGTCGTGTGACACTTAGCTGATATGGAATTTCTCATATTGATGTCTCACCTGCTAGTCATTTTCTGGCAATGTCATTATGCACATCATTATGTCCTTCAGTCTTTTAGATGAAATTCTTAAACAGAGGTTCTGTAAGCAAAAACACACAGAGAACATCTTGTGCACATATTAAAACCTGTTCCACTTTTTGGAAGAGTAGGCCTTTGTGCACTAGTGGGAACCGATGGCAAAATTAACACAACTGCAAACACACAGAGACTGGATGTAAAAAACAAAAAGCGCATGCGTGCTTATTCCATTATCCTCGAAAAATGAAAGAATGAAAAAAGTCACTGGTGACTGGATTAAACAACAACCAAAAAAAAACAGCACACGAGTGCTTATTCCATTATCACACGGAGACTGGATGTAAAAAACAAAAAGCGCATGCATGCTTTTTCCGGACCATTATCCTCGAAAAATAAAAGAATAAAAAAAAGTCACTGGTGACTGGATTAAAACAACAGCAAAGCAGCACATGAGTGTTTATTCCATTATCTTCGAAACAAAAGAATAAAAAATCTATAATAAAAATAAAGAAAAAAAGAAAATGTCGCTGTTGAAGTGTGAGCCTCCTGGGTTGTGTGTGTGTGTCTGGCAGAACCTAATGCCGCAGTGCTGGACAGCTGGGCTCAGGGAGCGGTGCCCAGGACGGAGGTGATCACTTCTTACCTCGTGGAGGATGACCCGGACATTTCCTCCAAAGCGCCGAGGAAGGCTCAGAAGTAATGAATTTAACCTTTTTCCCTATGGGTGACCCGCTAGCTATAGGGTAAGGTAACCAACCAACCATCTGCTAACCCTTCCCTCCGTTACCTCCTGCTACTGGGTTATGGTAGCAAGCGAATGTGCACAGTACCCATGCACTGGGAAAGAGGGCATAGTGTTAATGCTTCCATTGCAAAGGGGAGGAAATGTTAGTGTGTGTGTGTGTGGAGGGTTGGGGGTTGAGCAGGGGGGTGGTTGGGTAGGGGATGGGGGTGGGGTGCTATATGTGTGAGAGTGGGTGGGTGGGTTGGGGGTGCTGTGTGTGAGTGTCTGTGTGTGTGTGTGGTGGGGGTACTGTTATTTTATTTTATTTCTTTTATTTTGAGGATAATGGAAAAAGCACTCATGTGCTGGTTTACAGCCAGTCCCCAAGTATGTGCAGTTTTGTAAATTTTGTCATCCATTCCCACCGGCACACAATGGTAGACTCTTCCGAAAAGCGGAACAGGTAATAACATGTGCACAAGATGTTCTGTGTGCGTCCGCACATGGGGCCTCAGTTTTTAGTCTCATTCATAGGACTTTTGGGGGAGTGGAGTCGGCACTGATGTTAACTCCAGAGGAAAAATCCTCATGAGTGAGATTCAAACTCAGGTCAGCAGATTACGAGTGCAACGCGCATCACTCTAACTACCAGGCTATCCCCAGGTTGCTGTGTGTGTGTGTGTGTGTGCAACTGTGTGTATGTAATAATAATAATAATAAATTGAATTTATATAGCGCTATATCTTACAAAAAACAAATCAAAGCTCATTCATCCTACTCATTCACATGCAGCCAAATATGTTAAAAGGTTGTTGTTTTATACAAATTCAAATGTATACCCACAGGTGTGTGTGTGTGCGTGTGTGTGTGTGCGTGTGTTCAATTTTACGTCTGTTCACTTAAAGTGATATTGGAGGATGTGTGTGTGTCACTGTGTGTGTGTGTGTGTGTGCATGCGCCTGTGTGTGTGCATGTTTGCGTGTGTGTGTATGTGTGTGTATTTCATTATTTTTGTTATTTATATTTTATTTTGTATGTGTGTGAGAGGGTGTGTGCGTGAGTGTGTTTTTATTTATTATTTTTATGTGTGTGTGTTTGTGTGTGTGTGTGTGATATGGCTAGGTACATGAAAAGACTAACAGAATGCAACCTTCTCATTCAGTGTGTACTTTCAGTCTTTTTTTTGGATTGATTTGATTTTATTCTTTTATTTCAATGATAATGGAATAAGCACTCATGTGCTTTTTTTCAACCAGTCCCCATGTGTATGCAGTTTTGTCAATTTTGTCATCTGTTCCCACGGCGCACAATGGCCTACTCTTCCGAAAAGCAGAATGGGTTTTAACGTGTGCGCAAGATGTTCTGCGTGCGTTTGCACTCGGGACCTTGGTTTATAGTCTCATCTGAAAGACTTTTGGGGAGAGTGGAGTCGGCACTGATGTTATCTCCAGAGGAAAAATCCTCTCTGGGGGAATGAGTGAGCCAGAGTGAATATTCTGGGTAACTCGCCCAGGTTGTGAAGCTGCGGAACATGCAACAACAAAAACAACAGCAAATCATAGCCATCATCATCATTATCATCATCATCATCATTATCATCATCATCATCATCATCATCACCACCACCACCGTCCATCATCATCATCGTCATCATCATCATCATCATCATCATCACTTTTTTCTGCCCCCCTCTCTCTCTGTCTCTCTCTGGCGATGAGACTAAACCGAGGCCCCGTGTGCAAACGCACGCAGAACATCTTGCGCACACATTAAATCCTGGTCTGCTTTTCCAAAGAGTAGGCCATTGTGTGCCAATGGGAACAGATGACACAAATTTACAAAATCGCATACAGATGGGGGACTGGATGTAAAATAGCACATAAGTGCTTATTCCATTATCCTTGATATAAAGAATTTTTAAAAATCTGTCTTTCTCTCTCAAGATCTTTATGAAACAAAGTGATTATGTAAATGCTTATCTGTAACTCTGAAAAAAAAAATTCATTCATTCATTCATTCACTTAGTCAGTCAGTCAGTCAGTCAGTGCTTAGTGCTGATACTGTGTGGGAAATCTTTTAACAAAGTTCTCTATCCATTTCTACAGAGAAGCCAAAGAAGTGGACACTGAAGTGATGGACACCTCTGGAAAAGGGCCAGACACTGGACCTGGTCAAGAGAAGAAGGTATAGAGATCACCATGGCCGACATTTTTTAAGCTGTTACATTTAATTGACAGCTATTATACCTTGAAGTAATTTTTAGCAAACACACTTAACTCAAAGGAGTCGCCGTGAAATGGATCATTCCATTTTATGGTGATGCGTGATTTTGGCTATATTTGAAAAATTCAGCAGATTTACCCTATTGCAGATGATCTTAGAGAAAGGGGCATAAATAAGGAGGAAGCTCAAAACAGAGAGAGATGGAGAAGGCTCATCAATGTCAAACCTCCCCTCGGAGAAACATGACAAAAAAGGAAGAAGAATAAGCAGATTTACCCTACATAATAAAGACATACAAATTATACATCATTGAAAAGTTTATTATGTCTACTTTTGAGATTGTTACACAGTTTTTTCAGTAGGTGACTGTAATTATTATTATTTTTTTAATACAAATTTTCAAAATATATCACTGAATGCTGAAAAATGAAAAGCTTTGAAAATGAGGGCTGCCTATCTTACATGGCTTGAACTGTTCATCAACTAGTCTCCTTGAAACAATGTGATGATTTTTCACCATAGTAAAGTTCCCTGAAGTTGGCTGAATCCATCTGATGTAACTGTTTGCACAATACAATTTAAAAAAAAAATCATAACATTGGAGAGCCCAAGATCCCAAAGAATATGCTTGTTGATGTGTCAAAGAAAATAAGCCAACACACACAAACTAGGCAGGCTTATGGTCAAGAAAGGCAAATGTGTTTAGAAAAATATGATTGCCCTACAGGCCAGCATACTTTCCCTTTAGTTGAATGTCACTTAGTGTATTAAAAAAATTAATAATTCTGCCAAATCTTAACCTTCGGCACATCACAGTGACGGAGAGGGGTGCCAAATCTACAACCTCATTGAGTTATCAAGGCATTCAGAGAGCGTAGTCTACACAATTATAAAGCCATTGATATTTTTGGTTGCAAGCCACTTTGGATTTTGCCACTGTGAAATATTGCTTGACTCAATCAGTCTACTGCTTAGGAAATAAGATTCAGGTAAAATATGTTTTCATAATTAAAAAAAAAATATTTGAGTAAACTGTACTTGTATAATATATATATATATATATATGTATATATATATGTGTGTGTGTGTATAGATATAGATATATATGTATGTATATAGATATAGATATAATTTGTATTCCACTGTAAGTCACGGCAACATTTTTTGCGTTAAATTGGGGCTGCTCTCCCTGGGGAGTGTGCACTGACAACAAGAGCCGCGCCACCCATTATTTCTGTCCTTTTTTTGTGTCTGCATGTGTATTTGTTTTCCTATTAGTGTGACTTTTTTCTACAGAATTTTGCCATGGACAGCTCTCTTGTTGCCATGGATTCTTTTTGGTGTGCTTAATGCACTAGGGACCTCGGTTTATCATCTCATCCAAAAGACTAGCACCCAGACCACCTCTCATGATCAGGTGGTTGGGGAAAATGTTTTGGGCACAAACAGGGAACTACTTCTTCTTCATCAATCACTCAAACAGCAACTGTTGTTATTCTTTCTGCCGCTTGGTCCAGTTGTTTGTTTCGCAGAAAGACTTGAAAGAACAAATCTCTTCCACACCGAAGTCAGATGTGCTGGGCCTGACTTGTTAGGCGCTTAACGGAAGCACGACACACTTTCGCTCAGATGAAAGATAACAGTTGTAATTGCCATTCATGGGATGATTAAAGTGTTTTGACCTGACAACAGTTGCTGTCTGAGCGTTCTACAAAGAAGAAATTAGAAGAGAAAAAAACCCCAAATCCTTTAGAATAACAAAAATAACCATCACCCCCCAAAAAAATCCAACTACAGAGAGAGATAGGCACCACAGAATGCAAAATCTTGCTGAAATCCATTCCTTTTCGTGGTATTTAATATAATTTTTTTTTTTTTTTACAGGGGATCATGACGAAGAAGAAAGCCAAGCCCAAAGGCATAGTGCCTAAGAAAAAACACAAGGTTTCGGCAGTTTTCCAGGTGACGCCGACTGAAGAGCTG
>CM054135.1:23035580-23053080 GCA_028751875.1 Rapana venosa
GAGACACACACACAAGACACACACACACACACACACACACACACACACACACACACACACACACACACACACACACACACACACACACACACACACACACACACACACACACGCACGCACACCCACACACATGCACACACACAGAGACACACACCACAGACACACACACACACACACACACCCACACACATGCACACACACAGAGACACACACACACAGACACACCACACACACACACACACACACACACACACACACACACACACACACACACACACACACACCGACAGTAGCTATTATTGTCTGTCATGTGAGTGAAAAATGTGTTGCGCTACCGTTAATAAGCACCTGACTTGTCAGGCCCAACTCTGGTGTGTGAGAGAAATGTTATATTTGAAGCCTTTCTGGAAAAAAAAGGCAGGAGAATGGACCAGGATGGCAGAAAATAGACAAGAAGGAAGTGGCAGGAAGAAAAAGAACATGGCAGAAACAAAGAGAGGGAAAGAAAAGAGGGAATTCCTAGTACAGAGTTTCCAGAAGGTGGGGATGCTGTTTGTACTGCCAGGCCCCCACCATGTCTACTGGAGATGCCAAATGATTTGATTCCAGGGGTGAAAATGTAGGTTGTGCTCAACTTCAGGGGACGGGATAGCCTAGTGGTTAGAACATTGCGCTTGCAATCTGACGACCCGGATTCAATTCTCGCTCAAGGGGGATTTTTTTCCCTGGAGTTAACATCAGTGCAGACTCCACTCTCACCAAAGTCCTTCAGATGAGAGTATAAACTGAGGTCCCGTGTGCGAACGCACGTAGAACATCTTGCGCACATGTTAAATCCTGTTTCACTTTTCGTAAGAGTAGGCCATTGTGTGCCGGTGGGAACAGATGACAAAATTTACAAATCTGCATACACAACAGGGGCTGGATGTAAAAAAGCACATAAGTGCTTATTCCATTATCCTCGATATGAAAGAATAAAAAATCTTTTTTTTTTAAATCACAGGTTAAATGAACTTCAGGAGAAAAAGTGCAGGCTTCGTTTGAATTTAGGGATAAAAAAACTTTTTCTTTTGTTTACCTTGGGAGTGAAATTAGAGGCTTTGTATGATTTCCAGGGAGAAATTACAGGTTTTGTGTTTGACTTCAGGGGTGAAATGAGAGGTTTTGTGACTTCTGGGGAGAAAATAGAGATTTTGTTTGACTTCAAGGGGGAAATTAAAGGTCTCGTTTTTAACTTCAGGGTGAGAAATTAGAGGTTTTGTTTGACCTCAAGGGTAAACATACAGGGTGATTTTTTGGTTTGGTTTGTGTTTTTGCTTTGTGTTGGTGGTAGTGTGTGTGTATGTGTGTGTGGTGTGTGTGTTGTGTGTGTGTGTGTGCGTGTTTACTTTGAGGGTGAAATTGCAAGTTTTAAATCTGTTTTCATTGTTTTTATAACATTGCACATTTGTGACACTCCACCACAAAATAAGTCGCTGTGCACCTCACCCACTTTTCTACCAGGAGCCATTTTAGGTCAAGTTGCTGATTTTGATTGATTATAAAACTGTAATCATTCTTCTGCCTTGTACTGAAGTATCAAGGCCTAATAATTATTTTTTGTTTCCTTTTGCTTTAAAAAAAACATTAAAAAAAACACCCAAGCCCTCATTCTGACCACCTATTACAGTACAAAACGTGTCAGTTCTCATTTTTGTCACTTTCTGCAGTGTACCATTTCAATTTGTAATAACTGTTCACAGAATTGTCCAATTTTCAATCTGTTTTCCGTACTGAATAGCCTTTTTATTGCAGATTAACAACAAGTTAACAACTTCAGATTGACGTCCCGTGCACTGCAACTCATTATGTGGTGGAGTATCACATATTATGTCCTAAGTCCATTTTCCGAAGCTCTTGGTAACTTTAAAATAAAAATCTCTTTGCAGTCTGAATAACATTTGCCAAATGTGTGTGTGAGTGTGCAGGGTCAGAACAACATTTGCTAAATGTGTGTGTGAGTGTGCAGGGTCAGAATAACATTTGCCAAATGTGTGAGTGTGCAGGGTCAGAATAACATGTGCCAAATGTGTGTGTGAGTGTGCAGGGTTTGAATAACATTTGCTAAATGTGTGTGTGAGTGTGCAGGGTCAGAATAACATTTGCCAAATGTGTGAGTGTGCAGGGTCAGAATAACATTTGCCAAATGTGTGTGTGAGTGTGCAGGGTCAGAATAACATTTGCCAAATGTGTGTGTGAGTGTGCAGGGTCAGAATAACATTTGCCAAATGTGTGTGTGAGTGTGCAGGGTCAGAATAACATTTGCCAAATGTGTGAGTGAGTGTGCAGGGTCAGAATAACATTTGCCAAATGTGAGTGTGCAGGGTCAGAATAACATTTGCCAAATGTGTGTGTGAGTGTGCAGGGTCAGAATAACATTTGCCAAATGTGTGTGTGAGTGTGCAGGGTCAGAATAACATGTGCTAAATGTGTGAGTGAGTGTGCAGGGTCAGAATAACATTTGCCAAATGTGTGTGTGAGTGTGCAGGGTCAGAATAACATTTGTCAAATGTGTGAGTGTGCAGGGTCAGAATAACATTTGTCAAATGTGTGAGTGTGCAGGGTCAGAATAACATTTGCCAAATGTGTGAGTGTGTGTGTGTGTGTACAGGGTGTGAATAACATTTGCCAAATGTGTGTGTGAGTGTGCAGGGTCAGAATAACATTTGCTAAATGTGTGTGTGAGTGTGCAGGGTCAGAATAACATTTGCTAAATGTGTGAGTGTGCAGGGTCAGAATAACATTTGCCAAATGTGTGAGTGTGTGTGTACAGGGTGTGAATAACATTTGCTAAATGTGTGTGTGTGTGCAGGGTTTGAATAACATTTGCTAAATGTGTGTGTGAGTGTGCAGGGTCAGAATAACATTTGCTAAATGTGTGAGTGTGCAGGGTCAGAATAACATTTGCCAAATGTGTGAGTGTGTGTGTACAGGGTGTGAATAACATTTGCTAAATGTGTGTGTGTGTGCAGGTTTGAATAACATTTGCCAAATGTTGTGTGTGATGTCATGAATGTGCTAGTGTGTGCAGGTGTGAATAACATTTGCTAAATGTGTGTGTGCAGGGTGTGAATAACATTTGCTTAATGTGTGTGTGCAGGGTGTGAATAACATTTGCTAAATGTGTGTGTGTGTGTGCAGGGTGTGAATAACATTTGCTAAATGTGTGTGTGTGTGTGTGTGCAGGGTGTGAATAACATTTGCTAAATGTGTGTGTGTGCAGGGTGTGAATAACATTTGCTAAATGTGTGTGTGTGCAGGGTGTGAATAACATTTGCTAAATGTGTGTGTGCAGGGTGTGAATAACATTTGCTTAATGTGTGTGTGCAGGGTGTGAATAACATTTGCTAAATGTGTGTGTGTGTGCAGGGTTTGAATAACATTTGCCAAATGTGTGTGTGAGTGTGCAGGGTCAGAATAACATTTGCCAAATGTGTGAGTGTGTGTGTACAGGGTGTGAATAGCATTTGCTAAATGTGTGTGTGTGTGCAGGGTTTGAATAACATTTGCCAAGTGTGTGAGTGTGCAGGGTCAGAATGACATTTGCCAAATGTGTGAGTGTGTGTGTACAGGGTGTGAATAACATTTGCTAAATGTGTGTGTGTGTGCAGGGTTTGAATAACATTTGCCAAATGTGTGTGTGTGTGCAGAGTCAGAATGACATTTGCTAAATGTGTGTGCAGGGTGTGAATAACATTTGCTTAATGTGTGTGTGCAGGGTGTGAATAACATTTGCTAAATGTGTGTGTGATATTGTGTGTGCAGGGTGTGAATAACATTTGCTAAATGTGTGTGTGCAGGGTGTGAATAACATTTCCCTAAATGTGTGTGTGTGTGCAGGGTCTGAATAACATTTGCCAAATGTGTGATGTGTGTGCAGGTGTGAATAACATTTGCTAAATGTGTGTGTGTGCAGGGTTGAATAACATTTGCCTAATGTGTGGTGTGCAGGGTGTGAATAACATTTGCTAATGTGTGTGTGTGCAGGGTGTGAATAACATTTGCTAAATGTGTGTGTGCAGGGTGTGAATAACATTTGCTAAATGTGTGTGTGCAGGGTGTGAATAACATTTGCTAAATGTGTGTGTGCAGGGTGTGAATAACATTTGCTTAATGTGTGTGTGTGTGTGCAGGTGTGAATAACATTTGCTAAATGTGTGTGTGCAGGGTGTGAATAACATTTGCTTAATGTGTGTGGTGCAGGGTGTGAATAACATTTGCTAAATGTGTGTGCAGGGTTTGAATAACATTTGCCAAATGTGTGTGTAGGCTCTGAATAACATTTTCCAAATGTGTGTGTGTGTGCAGGGTGTGGGTCAAATTCCACCTGGTTGACCCGATAGAGGAGATGGAGAAGGCAGGGCACAGCTCTCTGCATCACAGCATCACTCAACCTCATCATCAGCATCAGCATCGCAAGAGTACCAATTTAGAGTCGCTGACTGCAGGTACACTTCAAATCTCCCTCCCTCTGTCTCTTGTTTTGAGTATGTGTGTGTGTGTTGGGTGGGTGTGTTTGTGTGTGTGTGTGTGGTATTTTTTTGGTTGTTTTTTTTTTTCTTCTTTTATATCGAGGATAATGGAATAAGCACTTGTGTGCATTTTTACATCCAGTACCCGTGTGTATGCAGTTTTGTAAATTTTGTTATCCATTCCCACCGGCACACAATGGACTACTCTTACGAAAAGCAGAACAGGATTTAACATGTGCGCAAGATGTTCTGCGTGCATTTGCACACGGGGCCTCAGTTTATAGTCTCGTTCGAAGGACTTTTGGGAAGAGTGGAATTGAACCCTGGTTGTCAGATTGTGAGCGCAATGTTCTAACCACTAGGCTATCCTGTCCCGTGTGTGTTTGTATGTGCATGCTTTCATGCATGTGCATGTGCGCGCATGCTTGGTTGTGTGTGTGCTCACACGTGTGTGTGTGCTCTCACACATATGTGTGTGTGTTTCATATAGTTTGGGTACTCTTTGAAGAAAGCATGTTTTAAATATCTGTTTACATGATGACAGGGAGCACATGATTATATGAATAACTATGGAAGAGAAAACAATTCCATCAATCTATCAACACCCCTGATTTCCAAGGCTAATAGAATGCAAAGAACGCCCCATTTTTAGATGATGATGATGGTGATCATTTTATTTTTAAAGGTTGCAGATATCAAATAACAAGGTTGAGAGAGTGAGAGAGAGAGAATGAGTCTTTATTTTCCAAGGGTAACAGAATAAGCATCTGCATACTTTTTTTTCAATTGGCCCTTGCCCAGATTAGGGACTATCAACAAAACAAGGAAAAAATAAACCCCTACTACAACAACGACAACATGATTTAAGAAAAGATGTAAGTATATATTTAACAATACATAATCCCCGACTGACCTGAACATTTAATGTCAAGAGAGAGAGAGTGAGGGAAAGAGAGATGATGATGATGATGATGATGATGATTTTATCGTGTATTGTTGTGTACAAAGCGACTGTGGCATTTGGTGTTTGCAGTGAAATTCCTGACCAAGACCAGAAAATTCACTCCGTTGGAGCCACCACCCTCAGTGGTAAGCGGTATGCACATTGCTTCAGATGGGAACATAGGTTTCCTTGCAGATCTCTTACAGTCACTCTTTAGTCCATCTTGAAATCTCCTGTATGCGAACCATGTGTATGTGTGTGTGTGAGTAAGTGAGTGTATGTGTGTGGGTGAGTGTGTGTGTGTGTGTGATGTGTGGTGAGTGATGTGTGTGTGTATGTGTGAGTGAGTATGTGTGTGTGTGTGTATGTGTGAGTATGTGTGTGAGTGAGTATGTGTGTGTGTGTATGTGTGAGTGAGTATGTGTGTGTATGTGTGAGTATGTCTGTGAGTGTGTGTGTGTGTATGTGTGAGTGAGTATGTGTGTGTGTATGTGTGAGTGAGTATGTGTGTGTGTGTGTATGTTGCCACATACTTCTAAAGATGGACCCATGTTCTCAACTTGACCTTTTTGGTGTAAAATAACACTTTTTGTGAGGAGATGCAAAATGAAATAAAACGCAAACACACAGACGCACACTCTCCCTCTCTCTCTTGCTCTCTCTCTCTCTTTCTGTTTTTGTCTTTGTCTCTGTCTTAGTCTCTCACTCACTCTCTCTCTCAAACACATATCTATCTATCTATCTATCTATCTATCTATCTATCTATCTATCTATCTATCTATCTATCTATCTATCTATCTATCTATCTATCTATATAATCCATCCATCCATCCATCCATCCATCCATCCATCCATCCATCCATCCATCCATCTATCTATCTATCTATCTATCTATCTATCTATCTATTGATCGATTGATCGATCTATATAGATAGAAAGAGAGACACACACTCAAGCCCACGCTCAAGATACAAGACAATTCAAATGCTGATGTATGCTATTAATAAAGATCTGCAGGATGCTTTGATTTAGAGAATTCATCTTTTGACTTTGCAGTGGGAGAACATCAAAATTTCACCAGGCGTCTCAATCTCTGAGTGTGGCCGCTCAAAAAAATTTACTGGAAAGGTAGATTGTGTATATGTTTATTATCTGTCTGCATGTTTGTGGTGGGGGGGGGGGGTGTTTTTTTTTTTTTGGGGGGGGAGGGGGGAATTCTGTTCACTAATCTCACTGTTTTGTACTTCTCTCACCTCACCTATCCTGTAGTCCCCTGGACTGAAGGGGTACTAATGAAGGTTTTGCAACCAGCTTCCTCCTCTCCCTGTGATTGTCTGCTTTCCATAGCAGTTCGTTCCACTCAAGGCCTGTCCATTCTCTGATGTTGTCTTCAGATGTTATTGTTTTGTACTTAAGAGTTTAAATGTTTATTTAAATGTTTTGGACTGTTCAATTTTTTTTTCTCCATATCTGTTCTTGGTTGTTGGCATCCATCACTTGCAGTTCTGAAAGTGTACAAGAATCTCTGTAAGTTGGCACCAGAGCTGTTGTCTGTTGTGGTTCGGGGGAGGGGGGTGGGCGGGCAGGAGGAATGGTAATTGATGCAGGAACGTAATCCCACTACAGCAGCTGCTCTTGGTTTAAGTAAAATGAATTCAGAAACAAGCAGCTGCACTTCAATACATCGCTGCTATAGCTGAATGGTTAAGATTGTTTGACTCTAGTCCCATGGGTCCATCTAGTCCTCGATTTGAACCTCTGTAGCGTCTGGTGTATTAAGGGTGGGGATTTTTACGATCTCTCAGGTCAACTTCAAGTGCAGACCTGCCAGTGCCTGATTCCCTTTGGGAATATGTACTCGCAGAAGATCAAATATGCATGTTAAAGATCCCATAATTTTCATGTCAGCGTTCAGTGGGTTACGGAAACTTGAACGTACCTAGCATGCAACCTGACATGAGCTGCTCTGAAGTTGGAATGTGTTGCCTGTGGCCAGAGGGCAGGCCTCCTGAAAAATCACAAGCCTAGGAGAATACCAGACACTACACACTCCACCCAGTAAGGGAACACACATAGAGAGAAGGAAAGAGATAGAGAGTGAATACAGTGTCAGTGTGTAGAACTCACTGCATGTTGTAGTGTCTAGCTCTTTTCCTCATCTTGAAAGAAGAGTGCACTTTTGCGTGCTTGTAGGATTGCACAACAAGATAAAAACACACACACTCTGTTATCTAGGTTAGACATCATCTCAGAAGTTAGAATGCAGTGACCACCACCTTGGTGGGGAAAATGATTTTCATGCTTAAAGATTTCACCTAGTGAGCCTTGCAGTTTAGAAGAAGAAGAAGCTTCCATAACCCTTTGGGCTCATGGCGCAAGCTCTTTTTGATCTGTGTTTGCCAAGTATATTAATATCCACCCTGTCTTTAATCTCCACCACCACACTGCTGGGAAAAGCCTGTGCACCAAATCTGAAAGTTTGTGGAAGCAGACAAGAGCTGGACATTCACAAGTTTAAAAAAAAAAAGTTGTTATTGAGTGACAGGGGAAAAAGCCCTTCTTTTAGAGTCTGTTCTTATTCCTACAGTTCATTGTTCTGTGATGATGTACAAGCCAGAAGTGTAATGCTTTCTCAGTGGAGCAAGCAGGACTGAGTGAGAAGTTACGTGATGGTCTGGGTACTAATCCAAGGTCCCATGCGCAACATGATTCAACACTTGTAAAACAACCCTTGACAACAAGAGAGTTGTCCCTGGTAAAATTTGGTGGAACAGAAAAAAGCTATCATTACAGGCAAACAAATATACATGCAGACCAGGAAATATTTTTAAAATAAAAAAAAGTGGTGCTGCTCATGCGACAACAAACTCTCCCTGGGTGAGAGCAGCCCGAATTTCATGCAGAGAAATCTGCTTTGACTGAAAATGGTATAAATATACAACATTCAATATACACTTAAGCTAAGGGGGGTGAATCAAAGTGAACTGATTGAAAATGGGTATAGTGACAATGACAATGACAAATTGTTTTATTTCGAGGATAATGAATAAGCACCCATGTGCTTTTTTACATCCAGTCCCCGCCCTTAGGGATATATAAGAGAGAGAGAGAGAGAGAGAGAGAGTGTGTGTGTGTGTTGGGGTGGAATTGAACCTAAGACTGTTCAAGCTTTTTGTCCACCTGCCTTTTTGTCCTAGTGAATCAAGGCCGTATGATAATATGAAAATAATAGTTCATGGAGGACAATGATTCATTCTGTCGCCGCTTGCGTTTCTGACAGATATCTCGAGCAGAGAGAGCGCTGAACCTTCACCTGAAATCCCTGCAGCCCATTTCCCTGGCCCTGCGAGACAAGCCCTCTGTCTCTGTGACAGACCTGCTGGACCTGAACAGTCCTGTCATCCGCTCGCTGGATGACAGCAAGCCTCTTCCCCCGATCTCCAGGGTGGCGTCCAAAGAGGGTGAACGAACGGACGAAAAAACGTACAAAGAAACGTGTAAAAAAACGGATTTTTTTCCCATGAGGGTAACGGATTAAGCACAGGGACCCCCTTTTTTTTATTTATTTATCCAACCTGAAGAAGAATTAAAAATAAAAAAAAAGAATAAGAAGAGAATTGAAAAGTAAACAAGAGTAAACAATGTTGTTTGTATGTATATACCCGAACATATGTGTACCACTAGCTGATGCAACGAGAGAGAGAGAGAAGGGAGAGAGAAAGGGGAAAAGAGAAAGAAGACAGTCAATTTATTTGTATTTTTGTTTTTCTCAAGGATAATTGATTGAGAACTCATGCGCTTTTTTACTTCCAGTCCCTGTGTGTATGCAGTTTTGTAAATTATGTCATCTGTTCCCACCGGCACACAATGGCCTACTCTTCCAAAAAGTGGAACAGGCTTTAACATGTGCACAAGATGTTCTGCGTGTGTTCACACACAGGGCCTCAGTTTATAGTCTCATCCGAGGGACTTTTGAGGGGTGTGGAGTCGGCACTGATGTTAACTCCAGAGGAAAAAATCCTCTTTAACAGGAATCAACAATAAGAGAGAGAGATGGGGGGGGGGGAGATATATTTGATCTCATGAAATACATCAATAGTATGAAGATAGCTGAAGTGTAATACTAACACAGGTTCAAAAAAAAAGCCCAATCAAAAAAAGTAAGACACATTGTTATGTCCAGTGTGGTTAAACAGATGCTACAAATCATCTATCACTGCTACAAAAATTTTTCTCTGTAGATGTCTATAAAAAACAAACAGATAAGATAAAGCAAAAGAGAGAGTAAGAGTGAGGGTGAGGAGAGAGGAAAATATATAAAGAGAGCAACAAGATGAAAGGAGAAAACATTTTTGTTTTAATCTTTAAATCAGTTCAACATAATATTTAAACATTCAAGTTTTCCCCTTTGGTTGGAGAAAACATCAGGTTGTGGATGTTATTGATACATATTGAAAACCAGAGGTATACATCAGAGTTATTCAGCAAAATATCAGGAATCAATATTTACATTTTTAAAGATTAGATTTTTTTTAAAAAGAAGTAGATAGCATATGATCTGGTTCTTTTGGACGACCTGAAGCTGTTGTGTAGCTAATATTTTTTCTTTAAAAATTAAAAAAGAAAAAATTATTGGTGGAGTGTAGAACTTTGTTTGATATGGCCAGACAGGGTAGTGAAAATGTGAAATAATGGTGGGTTTGTTTCCCCTTCACAATGTGGGTTTTTGGTGGATTTTGAATCTTTAGTATTTTTTGGTTATCTTATGCACAAAGATTTTTTGAGTGTGTAAGAAGTGTTATTAGTAGTGAAAAAATGTCACCAACCCCAGCTTATGTTATATACAAGTAAATGTGCTTGTATCTTTTGTTTTTCTTTTTTCTCTCTCAGTTTTGCACTTTTACAATAGTATATTGTGTTCTATAATATTATGTCCAATCTGACCTCAAGTTTGCCCAGCAGTGAGTAAAAAGTGTATGGTTGAAATTTTTGCATATTATGTTTTTTTTGGTGGTTCTTATATCTAAATCTTGTCAACAGCTTATTTAAGCATTTAATTACATTTTATTAGTATTATTTTGTATAGAATAATGTCTAGATAGGAAGCAATTGCTGTTTTGGTATCACATGTGGGGGCATTTTCAAAGCCTGCACTGACCCAGTAGCTCTTAAAATAAAATTGTAAAAAATTTAAACATTTTTTTTATTAAACGACAGATCAGTTGGCAGAATTAAGATTTTATCTTTCTTTCTTTCTTTTTTTATTAAAAAAAAATTTCTTTTACCCAATCCATATTACAGAAACTCTGTGCATCAGCTGTACCAGACACAAACTCTGGTTGTTTATTTTGTTGTTTTGCAGCCACTTTGTTGAGTATTTACAGCAGCCAGCAGCTGCAGGGGTCAAAGTTAGCTCTGTCTGTTATACAGAAGTTAAAATTGTACACCTCTGTGAAAAGGAAAGAAACTGATTGTAAGTAAAAAAATGAATGTCATGATTTCACTGTAGGGTGTGGTTTATAGTAAAAGATAAGAAAAAGATTTAAGAGATTTGGAAGATGTATTTGAATAAGCGTACATAACTGTTCAGGGTTATCAGTATTTGATATTAGTGTTTATAAGAACAAAAAAAGAATGTCATGTTTTCACTGTAGTGTATGGCCTTAAAATAAAAAAGATTTTTATAAAAAATTAAAGAGATTTTCAAGATGTATTTGAATAAGATAGTGTATATAACTGTTCAGGGTTATCAGTATTTGATATTTAGTCAAGAACTTTGATAATTGATTTATATTTATAAAGTCACATTTTAAACCAGGTGCAATAGAAAACTCAACTGTGCAATGAATGCGTGTTTATGCTTTATTTGTTTCCAGATTTTTCTTTTTAAAAAAAACACACACACAAAAAACCCAACTCCCCCCCCCCCCCCCCCCCCTCCTCCACTCCAAACCCCCCCCCAAACAAACCCACTGAGACAGTTATTGAAAAGTGGACTTTTTGGGGTCGTGTAAATTGCTTTTCAAGCATGTTTGTGTGCCATAAGAAACCAAGCCTATGAGGAGAGAAAAAAAAGTCATTTTTGCGATAAGAAAAAGTTTTATTTTGCCTTTTTTGGTCTTGAATTGGAGATTTGTTGAATCTCATTTTCCTTCCTTTGGCAGCATGTCTTTTTGGAGAACTGTTTATATAATTTTTTTTGGGGTGTTGATATCTGTGATAGAATTTATTTGGATAATTATATTCCTTTGAAAAGGTTTTTTTTTCCATGAAGTTGGTCTAAGACTTAATAGTACTGATCTGAAATCACTGTGCTGGGTAGTAGCATGTAAAGTCCTTGTTTTATGTCATGGGACAAAAAAGTCTGATGTTATTTTCCCATAGATTATTCTTCCTGGAGCCACAATGTGTATATATAGATATATTTCATTTTTTTAATGTAATTTTTGTTGTTGTTGTCAAATGCACAAACTACTTTATGAACATTCCCATTTTTCAATTTTTTTCTTTATTTTCTAAAATTCTTTTAAAAAAAATCTCTCTATATATTTGTTTAATGATAAATTTGACATATTTTAAGGACATATAAAGTGGTAGGTGGGAGACTTTTAGGCACGATAATTATATCCTAAAAGTAATGATAATGATCCCCACTTCACCTCCCTCCTCCCCCTTTACTATTTTCTCTTTCCCTCGTGAATTATTTAAGCCTGAGAGTGCCTGCACTCTGTGTGTTTGTGTATTGTTGTTGTTTTTGTGCATTTTTGATTATTTATTTTTATGTTTGTTTGCTTGTTTTTGTGTACTTTTGTTCTTCATTTTTTCTGAAGACTAACCTTTTTGATCTGAGGACCGAGTACTTTCCCCTGGTACATATTTAAACACATTGTTATTGGTTTTATCGAGGAAAAAAGTAGTGAGGAAAACATGTGCAGGTAGTCACTTACTTACACTTACTTATCGTTGTTGTAGTTGTGATTATATCAACGTCCTAGCAGAGATTTTCGAATTGAGTGACAATTTGAACGCAATGTATTTGAACCAAATTCATAGCTTTCGTTTCTGGACCATGCCGAAGTCGGATGCGCTGGGCCTGACTTGTCAGGCGCTTAATGGCAGCATGATGCGTTTTTGCTCATATGAGAGACAACAGTAGTTGCTGTCTGAGTGTATGAAGAAGAAGAAGAAGTTTCTGGACCAAAAGGTTGTCAGTAATTTACTTCCACATAAATAATCTGATGGTTTTAAACTTAACATTGGATTTATTATTATTATTGTTGTTGTTGTTGTTATTGTTCTTCTTCTTCTTCTTCTTCTCATTATTGTTATTATTATCATCATTATTATATATATATTATTTGTTTTACACCTTTGCCATATTTTCAATGTTGAAAACCTGTGTAATGGTTAGATAAAGGTGCTACTCCTCCTGATTTCTAAAGATGTGGCTTATATGCTGTCTTACTCGGTTGGAAGTTTTGTGTTTTAAAAACGAAAGTTGCAGATACATTTCTTGTCAGGATGGCTTGTCTAGTTTGCTTCTATAATTATATCTTTGGATTCTTATATCTCGTTTTATCCCTGAAGGCAGAATGTGGTTACCCTAATGGAGGGGCAAAACTATCTTGTTATACAGTCCACACCTCTTTTATAGCCAGGAATGAGATTATTTATCGTAGCTTCATATGTGTGATTGCAGATTTGTTTTATTTTAGTAGAGCACAAATGTTGAAAGTGTTTGGTTTTGTTTGTTTGTTTTAAGTTTTGTGGATTTTATGGTTTGTTGGTGGTGGTAGTGCAGCTTAAGCTGATGCAGTAACTGTTGTGGGGGAGGGGGAAGGGGGGTGGGTGGGTGGTGGTGGTGAGGGGGCAGGTTAAGCTTGTGTAAGTGTGTTTATATTTTATTTTATTGTGTTTTTAAAAAAAAAAAAATTTTGAGAATAGTGAATATTCATCCATGTGCTTTTAATTTTTTTTTTTTACATCAAGCCTCTGTGTACATTCATTTAAAAAAAAAAAATCAATTTCTCATCCTCTACTGCTGGCACACAATGGTCTACTCTTCCAAAAGACAGATCAGTATGAATAGCACTGTTCTTCTTCTTCTTCCTTTTTTGTCATGTATGAATAGCATTGTTCTACAAGAGAAAACCAGGAAACTGTCTTTTACTTTCAGTTGTCTATTGTGATTGTAGCTAGTTGTTATGATGTGGCAACCTCTTGATACTATGTATTTTTTTTCATGATGGCATCGCAGTGAAGTGGTTTTGTGTTTTCCCAAGCACAGAGCAATATTTATTGTGGTGGGTTTTTTTTCAAAGTTCATCAACCGTAACTGATTTGTGAAGGGTTTGTATAAAAATCAAATCTTTGAAAAATCCTTCATCAGCTGCTTCTTTCTTAGCCGATGCTATCCTTTTGAGACCAAAATTTGTGGAACAGCCTTTGTCAATAACTCATTTTTAAGTGAGTCTATCATTTTTAAAAATGAAAAGTACAAAAACAACAACAACAACAAATCTGGAATACTGTGCTGCAGTGATCATGATCTCACATTTTGACACTCAATATGTATTCATATTGATACATTGTTAATACATTTGATGGTGGGTTTTTTGTGTTTGTTTTGTTGTTTTATTCCTTATGATATTGTCAGTTAAAACAGTTTTAAAGTGTGTAATATCACAATGTCTGTTGCCATTTTTTTGTTATTAAAAAAAAATACTCAGCAATTGTTTTTTCTACCCTATATTACTCAGCAAGTTGCAGCTAATGTGTTCTGTGATATTTATCATCTAGGAATGTTTGATATGTTTCAGTGTTTTTTGTTGATAACGTACATGAATAAAACAAATAAACATTTAAAAAAATGGTAGTATCATGCTGTCTGTGATTTTTTCAGCAAGAGAGGTAAACATTGCTCAACATGTGCATGTGTGTATGCGCATGTGTGTGTGACTGTGTGTGCGTGACTGTGTGTGTACATGTGTGCGTGACTGTGTGCTTATGTACATTTGAATTTGTGATCGCTGTTAAATTTTATTGGCTGCATGTGTAAGAATAGGTTGATATTGCATCTTTCTGTGATTCCTTTCCTCATTTCTCTCTATTCGTGTCTCTGTGTGCGTGCGTGCATGCGGGTGTGACAGAGAGAAAGAGTGAGAGTGCGTTTACTTTTTTTGGGTGCAGTGATTCCTCTTTTTCATTTCACTCTTATCATGTGTCTGAACAGGTATACTACTTTCAGTCACGGGATTTTTCTCTGGGTGACGATTGGGCCACTCTCTCTGGGGAGTGTGTCACTACAAGAGCAGCGCCACCCTTTATCTTTCAAATTTCCCTGTCTGCCTAATTATGTATTTTTTTCTTTTTCATACAAGAGTGGCTTTTTCTACAGAATTTTTTGCCAAGGATAACTCTCTTGTTGCCATATTTTATGTGCACTGAATTAGCATTGCACACGGGATTTCTGTTTTTCATCATCTGATCTGGAATACTTGCACCAAGACCACTGTGCAAGCTCTAGTGGACAGAAGAAAAGTCTGATCGCAAATAAGGATCAAACTCGCACTTTTCACTTTCTGGGAAGGTGAGTTACTTTGCTAGCTTCTAGATCACCGGTCCACTGCGCAAAATGTTCTGCATATTTTTGCATACAGGACCTCAAGTTGATATTCTCATCTTTCTTTTTTCATTCCTTGGCTAGAGCTCCAAGGTTTACCAATTGTGAGATTTGTGTGTGTGACCGTTTGCCTTCCATTAAAGTAGCTGCATTCCAACTTCGGAGATGATGTCAAAAAAACATGACACCAGTGTGCATGCGTTAAAAATTTTTGTGTGTTTTGCTTCCTCATCTTCCGTCACGTCCCCGTCCTGCTGTTCCCACGCTGCTCATTCCAATCTCCCTTCCAAAGCCACACCCAGATTTGTTATGTCTCATCCTCAGGGTTGGAAGTCCACAGGGAGCCCATCACTATCAGGCCGCCATGGGGCCACCAGCGTTTTAAAATTTTGTTAACCATACCTACCGGCTGGGATCGGGGACGGGATAGCTCAGTGGTCGGAGCACCTGCTTTCCCCAGCTAAGGTCAAGCAGCATCGAGCATGGTTACTGCTTGGATGGGTGACCATTTGTGTGCCTTAGCTTTAGTACAGTCCCCTAGTTCACCCAGCTGTAAATGGCTACCTGCCTCTTTAGGGTCAGGGAAGATAAAGCAGCGAGGGAGAGAAGATGAGTGCCACCCTCAATATGCTGGCCCCTTGAGAAGTTGAGGTCTCTGATGTTTCACTCCCCTTTGACCACATAGGTTATGGGACACCTTTACCTTTACCTACTGGCATGCAGTAGCCTACTCTTCCAAAAGTCAGAAGGGGTTTTAACATGTAAGATTTTCTCTGTGCATTTGCACACACAACCTCGGTTTATAGTCTCATCAGGACACTTGGGGAAGTGGAGTCAGTACTGATGTTAACTCCAGGGGAAAAATACCCTTTAACAAGTAGCGGGGGCTCAAACCCACACCATCAGATTGTGAGCTCAATGTTCTATCCACTAGACTATCCCGTTCCACCTGATATTTCCATCTAAAAGACTTTGCAAGATCAGAGAATGGATTCAGAACCAGCATTACTCCATGGGAGAAAAAAAAAATCAAACAGGCAGCACAGCTGTCAGTTTCCCCCAAGCTCATCTGGTATCTATTCCATCTATTCCATCCCAGCTGGTGCTAATTATAGCAGAAACTGACCCCGCTCAGACTTGGTAAAAAGAAGGGGCTGATTTTAGCACTGAGCCCTGGATCCATGACTTGAGTTATGCTGGATGTGTGTGCTGTGGCAGCTCAGCAGTAACTTGAGCTTGTGCTCTAACGTGATTTGGGAGTCATAAACCTGACTCTCTAACCTCTAGATTATCTCCTCCTTTCAGGACCGCAAAGGTATATACTCATATAAAACATGTTTAGTTGTATTGTATTGGATGTTAATGCTTTTTACAAAATATAAAACTGAGTAAGACTTTTATTTTCCCCTTTTCACTCAAGATACTGCAGTGACAGTGCTCTCAGACTCTCAAGTTATATTCATATTGACACATGCATGTGTGTTGTGTACCTGTATGTGTGCATGCGTGTGTGTGTGTGTGTGTTTCCAGACACTACCTCATAATACACACACAGACACAAAACATATGCACTCATAAATCACCTACGCACTGATTCCTGTTCCCCACTCAGTGTTACATACTTTACATATTTCGGTTTACAGTATGATCTGGAAAACACAGAGATAATTATTGTTAAGAATCATTTTTACAAAATTATATTATACAACAGACTGGGTGTGTACTTTTACTTTCTGTTTCGTATGCAAACTATCGTATACCGGATGTAAACAAACTTTACACTTCGAAACATGCGCAGTGCTCTCTCTCGTTTTGGCAGCATGGCGGGTGCGATCGTCTGCTTTAAAAGTACGCACGAAAAGATAGTACTTTTTGTATGAACGATCGCTTACTGGAAAAGTAGATGGATGAAAACTTGATACAGGTATGTACTTTGTACACTGCTCTAAATTTTGATATGAAAATTATTTTTGATTACTTGCTATGTCGTGAACTGCAACCCGGCACGATGGCAGACGACGCTGCGACGGCAATGCGTGTCGAAGCCGAAACAGCTAAGAACAATGTATGATCTGTGTGAGACTGACCTGTTTCGATCGAATTTTGTCAGGAAGGGCGTGCCCGCCTGTAAAGAAACAGTTTTGTTTCTGTAGATTTAGCAAGGTGGGGTCCTTTTTTTTTTTTTTTTTTTTTTTGAACGTTATTCAGTTTTGTTTGTTGGTTAGTTTGTTTTGTTTTGATATTTTTTGGTTTGTTGTTTGGGATTTTATGGGGGGGGGGGTACTTGTAAACTCAAGGCTTACTGGGGTAAACAGAAGCGATGATAGAATTGCTGATGCTGTTATCAGTTTGTCACTTTGGTGAGCTACAACGGTCGCATAAATAAATAATCTCACCGTAATAATAAATGGAATTTATTATAAT
>CM054135.1:23060580-23088080 GCA_028751875.1 Rapana venosa
GAAGAGTTGTTCTGATATCCTTGACCAACTTTACAGTATCTCTTGGGCCTTGCTGACGATTGGAATGCATTATGAAAGATAGTATAGAGAACCTCTATTCGGGGTTGGGATAGCTTAGTGGTCAGAATCTCACTCTCTCCAAGTTAAGCAACATTCGGTGTGGTTACCAAGTGGATGGGTGACCGTTTGCACGCCTTGGCTTCAGTACAATCCCCCTACCCCCCCCCTCAGTTAAACCCGCTATCACCCCCCTAGTTAACGGCTGTAAATGGGTACTGCCATGTGGGTCCGAAGAGAGAGGGGTGGCCTGCCTAAAAAACATGGCTCCTAGCAAACGATAGGTAGGACAGTCTGTTTCCCATCGACCACATAGGTTTTAGGATCCTTTCACCACCATTTTCTTAAGTTGTTTAAGTATCTTCGACGTTATCAGGCATTTCGGGTTTCTGTGTCTTTTCAGCCATGGTTCTCATTTTTTGACCTCGTAAGAGTTTTACTCTGCTTTGCCCTTTGAGTTCATGTCATGTCAAGCTCTACGGATCTGCGATTTAAGGGATGCGGGTTTGTGTCTAATGGAAATTTCTATTAAAGTCTTAAAATAGTTTTCTTATAACTTGCCCTTGGTGGGAGAATGCGTGATACCTCATTTTGCACATCTTGAGCTTGCTCCGTTCTCACGGCGGTTTTGCGCATGGTCAGATGCACGCTAGTAGGAAAAATTAACGCTGGTCAACCTAATCGTTCATGAAACATCATTGTTTCTTGTCAGCATAGCGCGTCAGGGAATTGGCACACAGTGGACAATGCAAAAGATAGGAGCGGCTCCGTTGCTAGTCTACGAGAGGTCGGTTAAACCTTGGTCAAACATGATTCAGATCCATGAGGAAAAAATAACCAGTTCTACCCCCCAAACCGTAGAAAGTCATTCCACGATTATGTGTCAAGAACCGTGCTGTTTTATCTTATACACGCACTCACACTTATAGATATAATGTGAAAACATGTATTGAAAGCCTCGTGGCGGCATATCTTCTTGTGGAGAAAACTACCATTACAAACACACACATACACATACACACACACGCGCGCGCGCGCGCGCGCGCGCACGCACGCACGCACACACACACACACACACACACACACACACACACACACACACACACACACACATAAAGAGCGAGCGAGAGAGAGAGAGAGAACAACAAAGAAAAGCAAACCTCTTTTCGTTACGTCTGGTCTCTGATGGGATCGATAGAGTGTGAGAACATTCCTTCAATCATCTTTTCATAAAAAAAATAAAGAAAATATCTTCCCTCACCTTTTCTTCATGCATTCAAAAGATTTATATCTTCTCAACGTTAACCCCGAAGTCGTAATGCGGGTATCTTAATGGTGGTTGTAAACGATTGCAAACGCAAAATCTCACTACTGGTGAACAATGGGGTTCTAGCCGAAGAACAGAAACAACAACAAAAATCTCATGAATGGGATAAAACGAGGAAACCATTGATTCCCTTCCTCTTATCGGCTTTTCGATATAATAGAATGAAGAAATCGTTTTCTTTACCTCTTGACCTAGGGAGACTAGAATGAGAAATCGCTTTCCTTTCTTGCTATCAGACATTGACAGTTCGGGCGGGGTGCCATAAGTAAACACACTTTACTGGAGACAAAGAGGTGAAGGAAAGGGAGGGGGTAGCGAGAAGCAGACGAAAGTGAGGGCTAAGGCGGGATAAACGTCATGTTTGATGGAACCGGTTTGGTTTGGCACCACATGTTCCCCCTTGAAAGTTTGGCATCCTCGGCAAAAAAAAGTTATAACGATTCCAAACTGACATACTGATATGTTGTGTTCTTTTTGCGGTCTCCATTCTTTCTGTGTGGAAGAGATTTAATGATCACTGAACACGAATGTGGGATGAAGCAGCTTTCAAAGGTTTCTGTTTTTTTCTGAACGCAAACAGATTATGGCGTAAAATGAATTCCAACGATTTTTTAACATTAAAAAATGCGCTTGTTCTTTTGAATATGAATGTTACCGAGAAGTAAACTGATTTTTCTGCATGCAGGTATCAAAATAAAGATTCCGGCATGGAGAGGCTTCTAATGAGTTTTCTCAATGTATACTCTTATGTAAAAAGGATTTAAATGATTTATTTTTCAATATACTTTCTGTACCGTAAAGAAAATTCAGTGTTTTATTTAAAAAAATCCTATTGTTAAATGACTTTAAAGAATTATTTTATACGCAGAGTTTGGTGTGTTACGATTTTTGATTAAATTTTATTTCTAGTGAATATCAGTGTGCTATTGCCGTTAGTCTTAAAATAAGCCGTGCTCTGAGTCTAAAAGTAAGCCATATATGTTCAGGGGTTTGTGCTCTTTCATTTTGGAGCGAATTTGTGTGTGAGTATTTTTCACACGCCCACATCCGCAAGTTGTGGTTTTGTTAAATTTCATGTACCCCTTGGGTTTTTTTCTTGAAATAAAATCTTGAATCTTGAATCTTGACTTCGCCTTCACCTATCCCTTAGTCTAGCTGGGTCACCACTGAGGATTTTGCAACCAGCTACATTACATTATATTACATTACATTGCATGGCCTGTCATAGAATAATAATAATTATAATAATAATAATAATAATAATAATAATACGTGGAATTTATACAGCGCTATATCTTGCAAAAGACAAATCAAAGCGCTTTCATTCATCCTAGTCTTTCACATGCAGCCAGTTACAATTAATAGATTTTTACAAATTCAAATGTAAACACACACGTGCACAATTAATAGTTTTTACAATTTCAAATGTAAACACAACACACACACACACACACACACGCGCGCGCGCGCGCGCGCACACGCACATACACACACACACACACACAACACACACACACACACACACACACACACACACACACACACAAAGGTTGTACACTCGGGCAGGGTGATGGGGGGGAGTTGGTTGTTGAGAGCAGGGACAGAGTGTTCTCGACCGTAGGGGCCCATGGACAACTTAGCAACTTTGGGACAGCTCTTTAAAAACAAATATCTCTAGGCTACATTCAGATAATAACAACATATAGTAACCGGTCAACATAAGCAATCGGTAATGAACAAAGTTAATAGAACATGATAAAGATCACATTGATATATTACTTTTTCAGCGACTGTGAAGATCTGCAGACAGTATAACGGTCCAAACGAAGATATGCGGAGTTCAATTAAGGACAGAAAACCACACTGGTCAGGCGCATGGCGTCGCTGTAAAGTGTTTTGCAGGGAATTGCGAAGAGGTGGGGGTACAAGGAGGTGAAGAAAAAACGGTAGAATGGACAAAGATACTATTAATTTGCAGTCTCAGGCTCTGGCATACAACCGACATAAATGGAGGTAAGTAGCAAACACGTCTTCAGCGCAGTGCTCTAGTAATTATCAAGAGTTAAGGAAAAAGCAGAAAAAAGAAACAGGTCGAGACATATAAAACTTAAACCAAACTGAAACAACAACAGCCACACAAAAGTTAAGGGAAAAGAAGAAGAGACAGACCAAATCAAAGAATTAGATCAAACAACAACAATAACAACACCAAAAACAACAGCCACGCAGAAAAACCCAGAACTCCGTATAAAATCAAAACTGTACAACCTAAATACATATCTGTGTTTATTCAAACATGTGTTTTTGCGTCCATAAGAAAATGTACTCGAAGAAACCAAACATATCACGGATCAAGTCTGTGTGATTCAAACTATGTTGGAATCAGCCAGGTGAGAACTAGAAGATAAAATCTTAGATCGCGAGCCTGATTTTTTTCTCCTTTCGTGTCCGGCAGCGATAGCTGTAAAAGAATGGACATGAGATAGAGAGAGAGAGAGAGAGAGAGAGAGAAGAGTGTTGTGTGTGTGTGTGTGTGTGTGTGTGTGTGTGTGTGTGTAAGAGCTTGTGTGTTGTACGCGCGCGCGCGTGTGTGTGTTTGTGTGTGTGAGTAAGAGAGAGAGCCCCTACAGCCAGACAGACAGGCAGACAGACAGACAGAAAGACATTCAAAGAGGGGAACAAACTTGTGAAATTTGTTTCAAGAGGGTATTAGCATAGATAAACATGCTTTTTACATAAGCACCATACTTCTTTGGGTGGGGGGAGGGGGGGGGGACTGTACAATGAAATTCTCCATAGAAAAAAAGATCTACAAATCGTTCAGAATATAAAGACCTTATCACTGCATGTATTCGTTTTCATCTGTAATCAAAAAAAGGAGAAGAGATCATGAGATTTATCATAAAAGAAAAACGAGGTAGATGAAGAGAGAGATAGAAAAGAGAGAGAGAGAGAGAAGAGAGAGATGAGAGAGGAGAGAGGGAGAGAGGAACAGACAGACAGACAGACAGACAGACAGACAGACAGACAGACAGACAGACAGACATATAGGGAGTTGTGTAAAGTTTTTTAATAGTTGATTGATCTCCCATACACCCATTCCCTTCCCTAGTCCCTTTACTTAAAACACATATGAAAACAGTATACTCGGAAAAAAAAAAGGAGTAACGTGTGATTCCTCCTTTTGAAGTTCGAGAGTGGAAGGTCCGGGGAGGGTGGAAAAATCAGGGAGGTGGGGGGGGGGGGGGGGGGGGGGGGGGGTGGAGGGGATGGAGAGCTCCAACTGTGTCGTCTACTCCGCAGTGCTGTGGTTTCCAGGCAATGTTCGTGTGTGGATGACGGGCGTGCCCTCTTATCTTTATTTGTGATGTGGACTTTGGATGACATGGGACATTGCCACCTGTCTTTCCTCCTAGCCATTCACTTTGGGAAAGATGAAATCTTCTCTCTGTCTGTCTGTTTGTCAGTCTGCTCTCTGTCTCTGTCTCTGTCTCTGTTTGTCTGTCTGTCTGTCTGTCTCTCTCTCTCTCTCTCTCTCTCTCTCTCTCTCTCTCTCTTTCTCTCTCTCTCTCTCTCTCTCTCTCTCTCCCATTTGTGTGTTCGTTTTAACGTTTTTCCACTTTAAGTGATAGTAGACCCGTGTGTGTGTGTGTGTGTGTGTGTGTGTGTGTGTGTGTGTGTGTGTGTGTGTGTTGTGTGTGTGTTGTGTGTGTGTATTGTGTTGTGTTTTGGTGTGTCAAGTCAAAATCTTTATTGAAGAGAAAAAAGTGTACACAACTTCTTTTCATCATGTGTGTGTGTGTGTGTGTGTGTGTGTGTGTGTGTGTGCGCGCGCACGCGTGCACATGCGTACATAACTATCTATGATGGCATTGTGAATCGAAATCGAAAAAGCTACCTATAAACGATCGACTGCATGGTATAAATAATGGATTTTCTCTCACAAATGTCAGACCTCTCTCTGTCTATCTGTCTCCCTGTTTCTGCCTCTGTCTGTCTGTCTGTCTGTCTGTCTGTCTCTCTGTTATGGATTTTCTCACACATTGTAAGACCTCTCTCGACCTCTCTTCCCCCCCCCCACCCCCTCTCTCTGTTTCTCTCTCTCTCTCTGTCTCTCTGTGGTGTCTATCTTAATGAATTTTCTCACACAATTGTCAGACCTCTCTCTCTCCCTCTCCCCCCTTTCTCTGTCTCTCTCTCTCTCTGTCTCTCTCTGTCTGTCTTATGGATTTTCTCACACAATTGTCAGACCTCTCTCTCTCCCTCCTCCCCTCTCTCTGTCTCTCTCTCTCTCTGTGTCTGTCTTATGGATTTTCTCACACAATTTTTAGACCTCTCCCTCTCTCTGACTCTCTCTCTCTCACTCACTCACTCACTCACTCTTTCCTCCCCCCTCTCTCTTTCTTCTTGTTATTTCTTTGTCTCATTGTGTTTCTATTTCTCAGTCTCTCTCTCTCTCTCTCTCTCAGGTCTCTCTCTCTCTCTCTCTCTCTCTCTTCTCTCTCCTCTCTCTCTCTCCTCTCTCTCTCTCTCTCTCTCTCTCTCTCTCTTCTCTCTCTCTCTCTGTCACTGCCCGGTTATCTGAGTGTATCTGTTTCTCTATCCCCCTCTCTCTTCCTCCCTCCCTACTTCCTTCCTTCTCCTCTTCTCTCTCTCTCACTATTTTTTTTTCTTCTTCAGCTTCTCCTTCCGCCCTTCATCCTTTCATCCAACGGACGCTGTAGCCAAGTGGTCAAGACCACTCGACTTCAATCCCGCGGGTTCGTGAAGTCTTGGGTTCGAATCTCGGCTGTGTCTGGAGAATTAAGGGTGGGAATTTTTACGATCTCCCAGCAGCTCAACTTGAAGCGCAGACTGGCAGTTCCTTAATTCCTTAAATGTATTATACACACATGTATATGCAGAAGATCAAATATGCACGTTAAAGATTCCGTACCGCATGTCATCGTTCGGTGGGTTACAGAGGCACGAACATACATCCCCGATGTTGGGATGCGGCTACCTTCATGGTGGGCAAAAAGCACTGTCGCATACGTACAATTTTACCATTGGCGAGCCTCGGGGGCTCTAGCTGATAAACCAAAAAAAAAAAATCCTTTCATTCATTTGTTCATTCAGTAATTCAGGACCTTTCGCTTGTCTGCTGATGGTCGCTCCTAGTGTCTGTCCCTCTGTTTCCGTCTGTCTGTCTCTGTCTCTGTCTGTCTGTCTCTCTCTCTGGCTGGCTTTCTATCTGGCTGTCTGTCTCTCTTTCTATCTCTCTGTGTCTCTGTCTGTCTGTCTCTCTATCTTGCTGTTTCTGTCTGTTGTCTCTGTTTCTCTGTCTCTCTCTCTGTCTCATTTTTTTCCTCTGTCTCTGGTTCTTTGTGTTTCTGTCTGTCTACTTGTCTTCTCCCTCTCTCTGACATGCACAAACTTTTTAAACGTAATAATAAAAAAGACGTACCCTAGTTAGTTCAAGGAATGAGACTCCGATGGGTGCAAATGGAAAAAAAAGGTCTTTCCAAACGTGTATTTTATCAGTTCATTTTTGTCATCTATGATTTTATTTTACAGATATATGATTTTTCCATAATAAATTCTGCATCGACTAGAAGAACACACAACACATTATCTCTATTATTGTCAGTGTTGTTAATATTTTAATGTAACCAGCCTCTTGACGGTATATCGCATATGACTTTTAACAAAAGTATTTTAAAGTGACTCCTTACAGGCAAAGCTTTTGAAATTATTTTTGGCTTACGGGTTTTTTTCGCCTGTTAAAGGCCCTCTTAAGGATTTGTTCTGCGAACGTTCGCGCAGATACCAATCCAATCCAAACCAATCCAATCCAATCTTGCTGCTCCTAGCCCCACCGACCACAGAGGCCGTATCGGGGATGTCACCTCGTAAAATATTAATAATGTATATCTCAGATTTAAACTGTGTAACTATATACAGATACCTATATCCAGAATTACTTTTTTTCCTTTAGCGTTTATATCCATCTCACTTTTGGCCTTACGACACAGCTCTCTCTGTCTCTCTATTGCTGCCTGTCTGAGTCTCTGTCTCTGTCTGTCTGTCTGTCTGTTGCCTGGCTGTTTGTCTGTGTGGCTGTCTGTCCGTCTGTCTGTCTGTCTGCCTGTCTCTCTCTCTCTCTCTCTCTCTCTCTCTCTCGCTCTCCTCTCTCTCTCTCTCTCTTCTCTCTCGCTTCACGCTCCTCAATTCTCTTCTCGAGTATCTCTTCATCTCACCTGCACCTTCTTGCTCTACTCTCTCTCATCTGCGCACGCTGCAATGTATCTTTCCGAAGGATAATTCTAGTCGAAGTTGCGACCTGCCTTTATAGCAATACGTTTCATCTGCCAGATTTCTTCATCAGTGACCATCAGTTACTTAACTTGATGCGTTTTGTATCGTTGAGGCTGCTGCCCTTCCTTCTTTCTCCTCGTCTCTTGTCTGTTTGTTTGTCATTCGCTCTGTCTCGTCTTCTCCTCTCCCTCTCCCCCGCTCGCTCGCTCGCTCGCTCGCTCTCGCTCTCTCTGTGTGTGAATAGTATCATGATACCAATGAGCTGGGTTTTCTTTTTACTTGTAATTTGGATCTTATAATGGATTGTAAACGCACGAGCGATAGTAAGGCTCTAAAACGTCTACAGTATATTTGATTCGCGAGATTGTATAGTACAACTATCTTCTGCTTCAGTTTGGTAGTGCTGCGTACTTTTCATTGTTTGGTGAACAGCCCTGTGTAAAACAGGGTTCTCAGTCCCACACCTTGTGTCAAATTGTGTGCCAGATTTTATGCACAGAAACGAAAAGAAATCGAAACAAATGTTTATAGTGAACAAAAAAAAAAAGCAGGAACAATGCAAATAAGCAAGCCAACATACAAGCAGTACACGCATACAGCTTCTGGTAGTCACACAGACACGCGCGCGCGCGCGCGCACGCACACACACAAACATCAGCGGGTTAATGTGTTAATGTAATCAATGACAGTGTGTTTTGTGTGTGCGTGTGTGCGCGGGCACACACGCGCACGCATGCACGATTGTGCGTCTGCATATCTATCAATAAGTTCAATGAAGATTTGATACGACTATGGACTATATCCTTTTATATTCATGAGTGTGTACATGTCAGTGTTCTCTAACCTTTACCATCAATCAATCCAATCCAATCCAATCCAATCCAATTATCACTGTTGGTACCTTGCACAAAACGAACGTAATCGCCTATTCACGATCGAACATCGATTCTAAACAAAGAACAACAGCCAAGAAAGAATAGTCCTGTATTCAACAGCACTTCCAGTCCCAAACCCTGTGCCGAATTGCGCAAGTAGCTTTTCCTCATGCAGACGTTTGACACTCCCCTTGATTACATTGGCTATGCTGAACTTTGCATAGATTGTTTCAAACATGTTTGATTCGACATGCATCATGACAAATAGAACAGATCATCGATTATTGACCTTTGTGGATCGGTGATCTAGTGATACCGCATCCATTCAGAATTATAAAAAATAAATTCTTCCGCTACTATTTCTGCATTAAAATTTTTTGTTTTCATGGGAGAAGTCACTTGTTAGTTCGATCCCCCTTTTGTAGCCGGACTTTCTTTCCTATCTAATAGACTATGTGATCATAGAATGTCTCGCGCACGTCTGTGTGTGCATGCGCACAAACACGCACGTATGCATGCACACACATGCACGCATACAGACATATCCATGGACACACATACGCGGACACACACATACATGCGCGTGTACACACGAGAACATACGCGTGTACACCCACACCCAGACCCACACACACACGCGCTCGCGCGAGTGAACATCCTCCACGCTTACCTACATACCCCCTAAACACACATTCTTACATTTATTTTTAATCAGTTTTATTTGGGTACCTTTGTGCTTTTTCTTCTTTTTTATGTATAGTTTCAGCGAGTTTTTCTGACGGTTAGTTCTGTTTCTCCTTTTATCTTCCTTTCAACTGAACAAACAAACACACTGACACTCACTTTTCAGTTCCCCCCCCCCCCCCTCCCCATTACCTGTATAATGGCAGTGCCTAGACGTTAAAACTTAGACACACATATACACGCACGCATGCGCCCCCCCCCCCCCACACACACCCCTACAACACACACACATGCACGCACGCGCGCGCTCACACACACATACACACAAGGATGGTCTCTCTCTCATTCTCTCTCTTCCTCTAATGTTCAGTCTTTTTCTCTCTCTTTCTCTCTCTCACACACATACACGCACGCACGCGCGCTCGCGTGTACGCACACACACACACACACTCACACATACATCTCTCTCTCTCATTCTCTCTCTGCCTCTAATTTTCAGTCTTTCTCACTCACACACATTCTCTCTCTCTTTTTATCACACAAAGACACAAACAAACACAAACATACGCACACACAACCACATCCACACGCACACACACACATCCACACGCACACACACAAACACACATACATACACACACACATGCACGCACACACACATACACACACACACACACACCTCTCTCTCTCTCTCTCTCTCTCTCTCTCTCTCCCTCTCCCTCTATCGCTCTCCTCTCTCGCCCCCCCCCCCCCCCCACCTCCCCCCTGTTATCGAAGACATGGTAGGTTTTGCTGATAAAGGTATGGGGGGCAGCGGACGACAGCGCTCACAGACAGGACAGGTGAAAAAGGGGGTGACCGTATTTTCATTTATTCATACCTTGACCACACACACAGTCTGTCTGACTTACCACCATCACCCCTGCCAAACTGTTGAGGAGTGGCCAAAAGACGTTTTACTGGTGTGTGTGTGTGTGTGTGTGTGCGTGTGTAGTGTGTGTGTGTGTGTGTGTAGTGTGTGTGTGAGTGTGTGTGTGAGAGAGAGAGAGAGAGAGAGAGATGAGAGAGAGGAGAGAGAGAGAGAGAGGGATAGGTTAGAGAGAGAGAGAGAGAGCAGGCGACTATGGTCATTGGCATAATTCAAGGTGTGTGTGTATACGCGCGCGCGCCAGCCCACACATACACCACACGCGCACGCACGCACACACGCTTACTTGTGCATGAGAGCCCACAAGCGTTATGTGCAAGTGTGCGTAATATGTGCACTAACTTGTATAATTATGTGTGCATGTGTGTGAGCATGCATATTGTTGAGGTATTATAATCACAGAGAAAGAAAGGGGAAAGAATCATAAAGGAAACGAAGACAGGGGCCACGAACAGAAAGAGAGAGCGAGAGAGAGAGAGAGAGAGAGGAGAGAGAGTGAGAGGAGAGAGAGAGGAGGAGAGAGAGAGAGGAGAGAGAGAGAGAGAGAACAATATGCAAATCTGTTGCACCTGAGAGACAGCTAGAGACAGCTAGAGGGAGAGGGGAAGAGAGAGAGAGAGAGAGAGACAGACAGACAGACAGACAGACAGAGAGAGAGCACCATATGAAAATCCGTTGCACCTGAGAGACAGCTAGAGACAGCTAGAGGGAGAGGGGAGAGAGAAGAGAGAGAGAGAGAGAGAGAGAGAGAGAGAGAGAGAGAGAGAGAGAGAAATATATGCAATCTGTTGCACCTTGAGAGGACAGCTAGAGAAAGGGAGAGAGAGCGCACTATGCAAATCCGATGCACCTGAGAGAGAGAGAGAGAGAGAGAGAAGAGATGAGAAGGGGAGAGTGAGAAGAGAGAGAGGGCCTCAGATGATTTATTCAGATAGGTCAAAGCCCCTTCTGAAGGGGTGAAAACATACAAAAGTGCCAGTATAGAGAGAGAGAGAGAGAGAGAGAGAGAGAGAGAGAGAGAGAGAGCACTATAATTATGCAAATCCCTCGCACCTAACTCTGTTTTTTCTCAGTCTGAGAGAGTGTAAAGAAAAGCCGCCAGTGGATTGGAATTGAGATTTTCTGCATGGTTAGAGATCTACCGTTGACTTAGGCCTTGGCATTCTACTTCTTCTCGCGTTCGCTTTACACCCTCAGATGTGTCTGGGAAAAAAGAATATGTCCTTTCTAGCTACTCTTGTGGGCCGTACAGCTTGGTTAGCAGTGTTAAGCTTAGTGGTTAGAACATTGCGCTCGCGATTTGACGACACGGGTTTGAATCCCGTTCAAGGGGATTGTTTCCCCCCCTGGAGTTAACATCAGTGCCGACTCCACTCTCCCGAAAAGTCCTTCGGATGAAACTATAAACCGAGGCCCCGTGTGTGAACACACGCAGAACATCTTGTGCACACGTTAAGTCCTGTTCCGCTTTTCGAAAGAGAAGGCCATTGTGTGCCGGTGGGAACATATGACAACATTTACAAAACTGCATACACACGGGGACTGATTGTAAAAAAACCACATGAATGCGAATTCCATTATCCTTGATATAAAGAATAACAAAAAAGAAAGGGTTATCTTTGTTGACTAATCTTCCTCAGGTCGCTGAATAGTGTGCACCTCTGAAGGATGTTCGCCAATCTGGTTTTCTTTTTTACAGGCACTCAGGGGAGAAGGAACCAGTTTCATCTTTGTAGACATGTGGTGATTTAGTCTTTTGTACCCAGTGCGGAGTCTTTGAATGATGACTTGTACTTCTTTTCTTTTGAGAAGGTGGTAGTCGTCCTTCCCCACTCTGGGTCGGGCCATTGATTTGATGATTGTTTGCTTTTCATAGAAGGTGAGGCTGCTTTCGCACTGTTTTTTAATGTGCCCCCTGTTTTGGAAGTTCATCAACCTGTTTGTTGCCAGGTATACCACAATGGGCAGGGATCCATTGCAGCGTTACACGTTTGTTTTTATGTAAAGAGCTGTAGTTCTTGCTGGATTTCTGTCTCTTTGCGGACAGGGCTTGTAGGACTGACAGGGTCTTTGCTTTGAATCAGAATATGTATGTAACAAATTGGGCTTCTTTGATGTCAGTAGCACACTGCCAGTACACAAAGATCACTTTGTGAATGTAACAGTTCTCTTTAATATCGTCGATTGGCGTAAACACGCGTGCGCAAGTGCGTGTGCTTGTAGACAGACAGACACCCCCCCCTTCCCCTCCAACTTAATTAGATATATATGCATGCGCATGTAATAATACTGGTAGAATTTAGTAATAGGCTAATTAATTTGTGCGTGCGAGCATCTTTCCCTGTCCCTCTCCCTTTCTCTCTTCTGCTTCTGCCTCCTCTTATCCCTGCTATTATTTTCTCTCTCTCTCTCTCATACACACACACCTCTCTCATGCACACACGCACACACACACGCTCTGTCTCTTTCTCACGCACTCACGCATGCACACACACACACACACACACACACACACACACCACACACACACACACACACACACACACACACACACACACACACACACATTCTCTCTCACGTACATACATACTCTCTCTCATACATACTCTCTGTGTGTCTCTGTCTGTCTGTCTGTATGTCTGTCTCTCTCTCTCTCTCTCACACACACACACAAACACACATATACACACACTTTCTCTCTCTCACACGAAAATTCGAAAATGTTTGTATACTTATGGTTTTGCATATGTTTGGGAAAACCAAGGAGTATAAAATATTACACAGTTTATGAAAAGTTTTAAAAAAAGAATCATAGACTGCAGGTGGCAGGAGTGGCATGATCATATAGAAACTAGTCATAGATTTGCAGAGTATAGGATGTTTAAGTCGAATAATAAAATTGAAATGTACATTGGAATTACAATGAATATATATGTAAAGAGTGCGTTGACAAAACTTAGGTTAGGTGTATCAGACATAGCATGTCACACGTTCAGATATAAAAAGAGGGAGACTGATAACGTGACAATGTGCCGGTTATGTCATAGTTCTGAGGAAAATGAAGTTCATTTCATGTTATGCTGCCCTGTTCTTCATGATTTGAGAACTGAATTAATTCAGCCTAAATTTTATAATAATCCATGTCGCTTTAGATTCAATTTACTTATGGCATCTCAAAATGAGAATATACTATTATAATTTGGCACTGTATACTTACAAAGCTTTGAGAATATCATATAATGTGGCAACATAATCTATAGAGGTGTAATGCATTTATATATTTTTTAAATGGAAGAACGCCTGTTAAAATGTTGTGTGATGCTTATAGAAATTCATATCCAACTTCATACTTGTATTAATATCATGTGTATCCCCTTCAGAAAGGGGCCTAGGCCTAAATCTGAATAAACGTTTCGCATTCGCATTCGCATTCTCTCTCACACATACGTACTCCTCCTCTCTTCTCTCGGTCAATATTTAATTGACATTTCTTGTCTGTTCTAGAGTCTCCTGTCAACTTCTGTCTTTATCTACAAAGGTTTGGACTTTCGCCTGCTCAATTTTAACAATCTTTTCCCAGGACCGCCCGCCCTCTGTCAATAATATTTCTGAGAGAACATGTCAAATAGCTTGAGTGGTGAAATACAGGCTGATCTGGTTTGACTTTCTTTGGTCTGGCAAATTCTTGTTCAGAGCTTACAGAGAAGAATCTGTTTATCAATAATGATGATAACGACGACGACGAACGACCATGATGATGATAGTGATGATGATGATGATGATGAAGACGATGATGACGATGATGACAATAATGATGATGATGGTGATAATAATAATAATAATAACAGCAAATATAATAATAACAAAAAATGGAACTTATATAGCGCTATATCTTGCAAAGACAAATCAAAGCGCTTATGATGATGATGGAAAATATACAAATTTCTTTTTAACTGGCAAAATTCCCTGTGTGAATAGAATTAAGATAAAAGGCAGCTTTGTTTTCTCCTTTTTTTCTTGAAAATATTGTCTGTAGTTGTTGGTGATATTGGTGGTGGAGGAATTGTTGATTTTTCCCCTATTGTGCTATCATTATTATCATAATACTATCACACGAGTTATTGAGACTTATGCTTTGACTTGCATCATGAGAAAAGAGAAAACATCTACTTGGAATGATGCAACACGTGTCAAATCCTTCACTTCAGAACATTATTTTACCTGGCTCTGCATTTGGCTGTAAGTGAGTGTATGTGTGTGTGTGTGTGTGTGTGTGTGTGTGTGTGTGTGTGTGTGTGTGTGTGTGTGTGTGTGTGTGTGTGTGTGTGTAAATAAGTAACAGTGTTTTTTAAAAATCTTTTATTTCGAGGATAATGGAATAAGCACTCGTACTTTTTTCATATAGTCCCCGTGGATATGCAGTTTTGTAAATTTTGTCATCCATTCCCACCGCCACACAGTGGCCTACTCTTCCGAAAAGCGGCACGGGTTTTTAACGTGTGCGCAAGATGTTCTGCGTTTGTTTACTCACGGAACCTCGGTTTATAGTCTCATCCGAAGGACTTTTTTGGGAGAGTGGAGCCGGCACTGATGTTAACTCCAGAGGAAAAATCCTCTTGAACGAGATTCGAACCGGGGTCAGCAGATCACGAATACATCACTCTAACCACGCGCGCGTGTGTGTATGGATAATGTGAGCGTGTATTGGTGTCCAGGTAGTTCCTTTTTTAACCTAGCAGGTGAGGTGGGTGGTAGGTGGTGGTGGAGCTGGTAGTGACGGTGGTGGTGATAGGGTGTAGGGTATGCACACAATCATATACACAGTAACCAGAGACCGGGATAATGATGTTTTTGTAGGGGGGTGGGTATGGGTGTTTATTATTTATTACACGCCGAGGTGGTGGGGTGGGTATGGTTGGGGACATTTATGTTATTAATAATAATAATAATGTATGGAATTTATATAGCGCTGAATCTTGTAAAGCAACAAATCAAAGCGCTCAGATGATTTTTTTATGCGTGTGTATGCGTTTTTTCGTTCGTTTATTCATTCCTCCCCTCCCCCCTAGCCTCTGTGTGTGTGTGTGTGTGTGTGTGTGTGTGTGTGTGTGTGTGTGTGTGTGTGTGTCTCCGTCTGTGTATGTATTTGTCTGTTTGTAAGTCTTCTTGCCTGCCTGCCTGCCTGTCTATCTGTCTCTTTATTTTTCCGTTTCTTTCTCTGCCTCACCACCTTCCTGCATTTTTTTGTGTGAGTGAGTGAGTGGGTGAGTGTTAATGAGTGAGTGAGTGAGAGGAAGAATGTGTGTGTGTGTGTGTGTGTGTGTTTGTGACACAGAGAGAGAGGGTGTGAGAGAGATAGAGTGCACCTACGCGTGTGAAATTTGTGTATATGTGCACGCGTACGCGCTCTTGTGTGTTTGTGTATATGTGCGCGGACGCGCGCTCTTGTGTGTTGTATGTATATAAATATATAATATATATATATATATATATATATATATATATATTATATATATATTATATATACGTGCCTCAGCACTCACGCACATACTACTACCGTTGTTGCAGGTGTGATGTGTTAGTGCTAAAGACGAGGAAGCTTGCAGAATGCTGAGCATGTACAACAGCTTCAGCAGGGTGGTGGACTTTGAGAAGCTGCCAGACCCTACAGAGGTGTGGGCACTGGGCCCTGTCATCGGGGAGGGTACCTATGGGGCCGTGTACAGAGGGACCCACAAGAAAACAGGTAGGGGATTCTTCGTGTGTGTGTGTGTGGGGGGGGGGGGGGGGGGGTGAGTGGGTGGGTGGTGTGTGTGTGGTGAGTGGGTGGGTGGTGTGTGTGGTAGTGGTGGTGGGTGTGTGTGTGTGGGTGGTGGTGGTGGGGGTGTGTGTCTTTGTGATGTGTGTGTGTGAGGAGAGAGAGAGTGTTTAGTTTGTGTATGTGTGTGTGTGTGTGTGTGTGTGTGGCGCGCGCGCGCGCGCGGTTTTGTTGTGTTGTGGTGTGGCGTGTGTATGTGTGTGTGTGTGCGCGTTGTATGTGTATGGGGGTGGGGTTGGGGTCTTTTGTGTGTGTGTGTGTATGTGTGTGTGTCTTCTGTCTGTGTCTGCATGTAAAGTTTGAAATTGTTAAAACTGTTCGTTATTTGTTGCATGTATGAAGAAAAAAATAACAAGATACAGCGCTACATTAATTCCATATTATATCATTATCAATCGGTCACCTCACTCACGCGTCACAACTCTCTCTTGCCCCCCAAAACACAACTATCCTGCAGAGGGGACACATGAGGGAAGAAGACGCAGCTTAGGGGCAGACAGACAGTGCAAAACAGTCAAAGATTGGTGACGGCCTGTGACATGGCTTGTGGTTGCTTCGAAGACTGGAGGACAATAGGCCAGGGGGGGGGAAAACTATCAACCAACAACGCGTCCCTTGTGTTCCCTTCTGCCCCTCTCCTCCCCTTCTCAACGACCATCTAGGTCAGAGAATTGATGATAATGATGAAGATGATGATGATATTTACATCTTTATCTACTGTTGGGGCAGGAGGGAGCTTGCGTACTGCCACAGTACTTGGTATTCAATCATGTTGTTAACAAGCATATGTTATTGCTTGATTATTTTTGTTGTTGTTGTACGTAGCTCAGGTCATAAATCGATCTGCAAGGAGAGGTGTCAAAACAAAATATCAACCTCCTCAAACAAGTTAGTGACGGATCAGCTCCAAGTATGTGTGTGTGCGTGTGTGCGCGCGTGCGTGCGTGCGCGCAATGATCTAATAACTTTTGAAACAATAGAGAGGACTTTGGTTATCATAACATCTGAAGTCTGTTGAAGTTTTTTGGTTTGTCCATTTCGTTTTGAGGGCGGGTGGGGGTGTGTGTGTGTGGTGTGTGTTTGGTGTGTGTTCGTGAGGGGGGGGGGGGGGTCGGGTCGGTCGTAGTTAGTCCCATGATGATAAGAAAACTGTGGTATCATTAAGTACTTTTGATGCACACACACACACACACACGACACACACACACACACACACACACACACCACACACACTACACACACACACACACACAACAACACACACCACACACACAGCACACCACACACACACTCACACAACACAACCCCGAATGCAAGCACGCGCCACACACACACACACACACACACACACACACACACACACACACACACACACACACACACACACACACACCACACACACACACACAACCGAACGCAAGCACGCGACACACACACACACAACATCACACACAACACACACACCACACACAACACACACACACTACACTATCCACACACTACAGTTACCACACGCAAGCACGCGCGCGCGCGCCCACACACACACCACACACACACACACACACACACACACCACACACCACACACCACACACACACCACACACACACTCACACCAAGATCAGACAATTATTCATCTACATAGTGTTTTCGTAAACAAACAATAGTTTAAAAAAATCCCCACGCTTAGTTCGCCAGACGGGGCCAGGGTTCGAACCGATGACTCCATGGACCCATGGGATTGAAGTTGAAAGGTCTTAACCACTCGGCTATGGCGTCCGTCCTCTTCCAAAGATAAATCAAAGCGCCTAAATTTGATTTTGAAAATGATTCATTTAGGTTAGGGATTTAATTATGTGATGGTATGGAGGTAACACACCAGCCTAGTAAGCAAGCGGTGTAACTTTAGCTCGATTCCCGCTTGTGCCCATGAAGTCGTGGGTTCGATTCCTGGCGGCATTTGGCGAACTAAGGGTGGGGATTTTTTTAAAACTATCTCCCAGGTCAACTTCAAGTGCAGACCTGCCAAAGCTTAATCCCTTTCGTGTATATATACACATGCAGAAAATCAAATATGCACGTTAAAGATCCAATAATTAATATCATGGTTTGGTGGGTTCCGCAAACACGCAACATACCCAGCATACATCCCTAAAGTCTGCGATGCTTCTACCTTCATGGTGGGCACCCCCCCCCCCCCCCTCCGAAAAAAAACCCAAACCACCCCACCAACAACAAAAAAACAAAACAACAACAACCGAACAACCCCCAAAACAAAAAAACCAGCAAAAACAAAAGAAACGCCCCCCAAAATAACAGAAAACAAAACAAAACACACAAAAACCGGTGGCAATCCCCAAATCTCATCATCGATGAAACATCAGAGCTCTTAGCCGAAGAACGAAAACCCCAAAAACATATCAGTCCTGAAAATGCTTTTTTTTTTTGCCTAGGGGAGGAGGTGGCTATCAAGGTCCTGGAGTCCATCCACGAGATGGTGGAGGAGATTGAGGAGGAGTTCCAGGTGCTGCGAGACCTCTCCGAGCACCCCAACATGCCCCGCTTCCATGGGATGTTCCTCAAGCGGAACAACGCCTTCAACGATCAGATCTGGCTGGTTATGGAGGTGGGTGGGGAGAGAGAATGTTGGTATTTTTTATAGTATATATTTCATTTTTTATATCGTGGATAATGGAATAAGCACTCATGTGCTTTTTTTACAACCAGTCCCCGTGTGTATGCAGTTTTGTAAATTCTGTCATCCGTTCCCACCGGCACACAATGGCCTACTCTTACGAAGGGTGTGGGTATGGGTGTGTGGGGGATGTGGTTGGGGGTGTGTGGGTGGGGTGGGGGTGAGTGGGGGTGTGAATGTGTGGTAGTGGTGGTGTGGTGTGGTGTGGTGTGTGTGTGTTGTGGTGTGTGTGTGGTGCTGTGTGTTTGTTCGTGTGTGTGTGTGTGTGTAAGGGTGGGGTTGGGGGGGGGGCGTTGGGTGTTTATGTATGTGTTCGTGTGTGTGTGTGTGTGTGTGTTTATTTGATTTATTTTATTCTTTTATATTGAGGATAATGGAATAAGCACTTATGTGCTTTTTTTTTTACATCTAGTCCCCGTTTGTATGCGGATTTGTGATTTCTGTCATCTGTTCCCATCGGCACACAATGGCCTACTCTTACGAAAAGCGGAACACGATTTAATGTGTGCGCAAGGTGTTCTGAGTGTGTTCGCACTCGGGGCCTCGGCTTATAGTCTGTATGTGTGTGTGTGTTGTGTTGTGGTGTGTGTGTGCTTGCATGCGTGTGTGTGTGTTGTGTTGTGCTGTGGTGTGTTGTGTTGTGGTGTGTGTGTGCTTGCATGTGTGTGTGTGTGTTGTGTTGTGCTGTGGTGTGTTGTTTGGAGGTGTGTGTGTACTTAGTTCTCCACGAGTTGTCTCTTTTTTCTTGCAAATTTTTTTTCAGGAGCAGCTCTCTCAGTGCTACGAGTTCTTTTATTCCCAGTTGCTGTATATTACACACCGGACCTTAGTTTATCATTTAATCTCAAGGACTCAACACACTGATCACCACCAAACATGTAGATATAGCATAAGTCCAGCTTTATAGATGGGATTCGAACGCGGAACCTCTTGCATCATACACAGGCGCATCACCGCTGGGAAAACTGATCGACAGACCCGCAGATTAGTGTGTGCGGAGGACGTGGACATGAACTATTGGGCGACTCCTGAAAATCTGTGCTTCAGTTGACCGTGCCTTGCCGTGCATTGATTTTCTGCGGAAAGCAGAGAAGAAAGTAAACATAGTTGAGGATCTTCAGTGTTGGTATTGGCAATTATCTTAGCATTCTGCTATTATTAGGCAATACATGAGAGAGAGCGAGAGCTGTGGCATATGGTTGGTTTTATGCTTAGACAGACAGGACACACACAAACACGCTCACGCTCGCACGTACGCATGCATGCACGCAAACACACGCACTTATGAACACACACATATTACCACATACAACACACACAGCTACACACACACACACACCACACACACACACACACACACACACACACACACACACACACACACACACACACACACACACACTACACTCCCAACGCACATACAAATACACATAGACACACACACACACTCTAAATTCCCCTCCCCTCCCCGTCCACATCCAAACAACACAGCACACGCACACGCACACACACACATACAACACACACACCACACACACACACACACACACACACACACACACACACACACACACACACACACACACACACACACACACACACACCACACACACACACACACACACACACACACAAACAAACACACTCTCTCTCTGTCTCTCCCTCTCCCTCTCTTTTTCTAACACAGACAGACAGACAGACAGACAGACACACACACACACACACACCACACACACACACACACACACACACACACACACACACCACACACACACCACACACACACACACCAACAAACAACACACAACATCCTCTCTCTCTCTCTCTCTCTCCTCTTTCTCTCTCTCTCTCTCTCTCTCTCTCTCTCTCTCTCTCTCTTTCTCTCTTTCTTTCTCTCTCCCTCTCTTTCTCTAACACACACACACACACGCGCGCGCACCCTCCCCCCCTCCCCCCCCACACACACTACCCCTTCCCCTCAACACACACACCTTCCCCCCACCCCTCACCCCACACACACCCTACCTCCCCCCCCCACCCCACTGTGCCTCCCACTATTTCGGGACTCACGCGACATAGTCGTCATCGCAACTTTCCGTGCCCCCAGATCTAGTCTTGCGATCTCTCACACCATCTCAACACACACACACGCCCGACGCACACCTACCCACACTCACACACACACACACACACACACCCACACCCACACCCAACACAACACACACCACACACCACCACACTCACACACACACACACCACCACCACACCACACCCACCACCCCACCCACACACACATACCACCATCACACACATCACACATGCCAACAGCAGCAGCACGCACTAGCACGATCACCGACAGCATTTAACACAACATCCACCACCCAGACAACACCACTCACACACACACACACACCACACACACACACACACACACACACACATACACACACACACACACACACACCACACACACACCTACACACAACAACACACACACACACACACACACACACCACACACACACACACCACCACCACACCACCACGCACGCACGCACGCACGCACACACGCACACACACACACACACACAAACCGCTAACAGGGCAAACTCCTGCCTTCTCTTGTCCAGGATGCACTGAGGTTTGTGGGTTTTTTTGATCGATGGGGGACCCTTGTTGTTCACGTCCCATAAGATCCGTTGGTTGTCTAGGGAACGAAAGGTGCTGCTAAACAAGTCGTCAGCCATTTCGTAAAAACGCGATTCGGCGTCGATAGATACCTACCTAGCGCTAGCGTGTAATTAACGTGAAACGTATACATTTGCGGAAAAATTGGGTGTTTTCTTCTTTCTGTCTTATTTTGTTTTCTAATTTGAAAAACAACAACAACTAAGACGGTTAGAGAATTCCTTTTTAACCTTTAAGTAAATCATTACAGTAGTCAAAAAAACAAAGCCCAACACAACTCAAAATTACCCCAAGCAAAAAAACAAAGTCAGCCCCCCCCCCCCCCAAAAAAAAAAAAAAGAATAATTTTTTTAAAAGCCAGAAAAAACCCTAGAGAGTTTTGTTGACAGTATATACAGTGACAAAAACAAGCAAATTAACAAACAAACAACAATCTATTACAGCGGAAAATTCCCCCAAATCAACAACTCTTCAAACCGCTAGTTCAAAATAAGGCATTTACAGTGTTCGTCCAAAGTTTTTGCATAATACTCTTCAGTCAGCAAACAGGATTCACAAGATACAACCATTAGGATATATTTTCGTTCCTCTGCTAGAGCTCCGAGATTGAGATTTTGCAAATGATATCGTTTTTGCTCACCATTAAGGTAGCTGCATTCTGACTTCGGGGATATTAGAAAATAGAGATAAAATTAATTGCAGTAGTCTCAAGGTGGTAAGGGCGGAATTGTCCAGTGGTTAGAGCATTGAACTCGTGATCCGACAGTATCCGAGGGCGCAGGGTAGAGTTTCCACTGAGGTTTCTGTTTGAGGGAATTATTTTTTATGAAGGCAACACAATATATTTTCTTTTGATTGGGAATTTCTTGTTGTTGTTGTGGTTGTTGTTGTTTGTTGTTGTTCTTCTTCTTCTTCTTCTTCTTCTTCTTTCTGCTTCTTCTCTTCTTCCTCTCCTCCTCCTCCTCCTCTTCCCCCTCCTCCCTCCTCTTTTCCCTCCTTCTCTTTCTCTCTCTCCTCTTCTTCTTCTTCTTCTTCTTCTTCTTCTTCTTTTCTTCTTCTTCTTCTTCTTCTTCTTCTTCTTTTTTTCTTCTTTCTTCTTTTCTTTTCTTCTTCTTCTTAACAATATTTCTTTGTACATATTCACATCTGTCACAAGACAATCTTAGGACACAACGAGTAGGAAACATTCAGTCATATTCGTTTGTTTGTTTATGCATTCATTCTGAAAATGTATCTTTGATTTGTTGGGTGGGGGTGGGTGGGTGGGTGGGTTGTGGGGGGGGGGGGGGGTGTTGGTCTGGACTATAGGCAGAAATTAATGAAGAGCCCTAGTATCACTGTATCTTAGGTGCCTGCATAACACTGACCAGTAGGTACGGTCTCCATTGAAATCTACTGTTATGAAACCAAAATACTTTATTCATCACATGTGATATTATGGAAATCAAAGCATACAGCGTCAGATACAAAGATTCAAAGACCATAGACTTGATATACACATGAAGATACCTGTTACCGAGTATTCTTTTCATACACTTCAGCACAGTCTTATACCAGCTGTTAAAACAAGCTGATATTTGTGTTTTGACGTCACTGATCAGACAAAGGAAAAGAAAGGGCCTGGAAAGGTGTGCACTTGTTCTGCACCTCTCAAATTCGTGCGAGCGGTGAATGAATGGAAAGAATAGATAGGCCCTCTTAAAAGATGAATTATCATCCACTTTGATTGATTGACATTCACTTCACCTGCAGTCTAGAAAGAGGTGCTAAAACTTTACTGGATCCTTCCCGTGATGGCAAGAGTATGGTTTAAAGGAAGATGTAAGACTACAGCCAGGTTTCAACACCGAACTGTCACCTGTCTGAATCGCCGCTGTTGACGGCAGGAGCTCCACGCAATGTCACCAGGGTTCGCCATCTTTCTCTGTCTCTGCTGAGTTTTACGATCTCCTGTAGTGCCCCAGTTCCCAGACCACTGACTTCAGAAATATTAGCAATGTAGGATGTTAGTTGTCTGCCTCTTTTCCTAAAAAACTAACGAACAAAGTGGTTACCAAGCGGATGGACGACCGTTTGCGCGCCTTGGCTTCATCTCAGTCCCCCAGTTCACTCAACTGTAAATGTGTACCTGCCCTCTTTAGGGTCAGGGAAGGTAAAGCAGCGAGGGATCGGAGATGGGCGCGTCCCTCAATATGCTGGCCCCCTTGAGAAGCTGAGGGGTCTGACATCTGACTCCCCAACGACCGCATAGCTTATGAGAACACCTTTACCTTGTCAATAATGAGTTGTTGACAATGCCTTTAGGGCTGCAAGAGTCAAAGAGATTACTGGAGAAACACAGTTGTTGTCCACCTCAAAGAGGGGTTCTTATATATAGTCTGGTACTGTGACTAAGCTGTTCCAAGGAAAATATATATAGAGAGAAAGTATACAGTGCCCTCCAAATGTTTAGCAATAACAGCTACCATACAAGAATACAAAGGTCAATTGTAGCAGTGTGGGGGTCTTCACGTGCTGGTTGCCAGAAGGCAGCCCGAGATTGATCTAGTTTGACGTTGCATGGTGAGTCGAAGGGGTAGGGGTGGGGGGATCTGCATGAAAGGAGTGGAAAGTGGAGTGATGTAAAATTGATATAGTGCAAGGAGTTACACAAACACAAGCATGCATGCATGCTCGAATATACACTTGTGCGTATATAGACACACACAATATAAGCACATAATTATGAATACAGACATGATTTTCATTTTGCACTCGCGCGCACTGTGTGTGTGTGTGTGTGTGTGTGTGTGTGTCTGTGTGTGTGTGTGCGCGCGCGCGTGTGTATGTTTGTGCGAGCGCGCGCGTATGTGTGTATGTGAGTGTGTGTACGGGTGCACACACACAGAGCACAAATGCACTGCTTATTCAATGTACCATCTGAAAATAAAAGTTGCCGAACCCAAACTTAAACCTGTTATTCAAAGAAGTAATGTGTGAAAAAAGAACTCCAATAACGCACTTAGAAAAATCTCTCTGAAAAAAACAACATTGTTTGAAAATATTCCCTGGAATAAATATATCTTTGTCTTTTTTCTTTATGTACAGATCTGCTCGGGTGGGTCTGTAACCGCCTTGTCCAAGACTATGGTGAAAACAATACATCACCTGGAAAAATCGTTGAACTCAATATCAATGTTATAAAATGTAATGTGAGGGAGTGTATGCAATGTAGGTTGAATTCTCTATACATGCTTAAAGTGTAGTTGTGTGTGTGTGTGTGGGTGGAGGGGGGTGGGGAGTGCGTGGGGAGGGGTGCGTGCGTGCGGGTGTCGTGGAGATCTGTAGTCGTTTGTTGGTGATGTGTGTGGAGAGAGGGTAGATTGTGTGTATCTTCAGTTTAACGCTATTCACATTTAGTGATTTTAGTGGGGAGGATTGAGTGTGGTGTGAGTGTGTGGGTGGGTGGTCGTGTGGTGTTTTGAGGGGATGCGTGTGTAGTGTGTGCTGTGTGTGTGAGTGGTGACGTGTTGAGTTGTCTAGCATGTGTGCGCGTGATGTATATTGTTCTTGTAGTTTTCAAGTAGAAAATCCGAGGTTTATTTGGCTCTGATTGTTACTAATTCTCTCCATCTGTCTCTTTTTCTTTCTCTCTGTCTGTCTCTGTCTGTTTGTCTGTCTGTTCTTTCTCTTATTTCCCCTCTCTCTCACTATCTTCTCTCTCACTCACTATCTCTCTCTCTTTAATTATTTCTGAGTATATTTAAGTACTCTCTCTGATGTTCTCTACATCTTGCTTGCCTTCCAGTATGTGTGTGTGTGCGTCTGTGTGTGAATTGTTTTCCATGCAATCTATGTCAATATGCATATTTTCCCTTCTTATTTCTTTCTTTATTATTTTGAGGGCTGGATGTAAAAAAGCATGTAATGCTTAATCTACTACCCTCTGAAAAATAAAAATTGTTTAAAAAAATTGTTCAAAAAACTTCTCTTCTTCTCTACACTCTTTTCTCTGTCTTCTTTCTGTTGTCAGTATTGTTGTGGCTCTGTCACTCGCTTGTCACTTTCTCTCAACTCCTCACATTGTCAACTGATTGCTTCGTAGAGCTTCCTCTCTCTTTGTGTGAGGTTTGTTGACATTTGATGGTTATAGTGGTATGTCGGTGGGCTTAGGTTCAAAGTTCTCCCCACTGGATGTAGTGTTGTTCGGTAAGAGCTTCCCTGTGTGTGTGTTGTGTGTGTGTGTGTGTGTGTGTGTGTGTGTGTGTGTGTGTGTATGTGTGTGTGTGTGTGTGGTGATTTTCATTTATGTGTCTATTTGTTCTTTTTTGAGTGCTGTGTGTCGGTGCGTTTGTTTTAATGTGTCGGTACATGATATCATCCCTGTGTGTGTGTGTGTTGTGTGTGTGTGTGTGTGTGTGTGTTGTGTGTGTTGTGTGTGTTATTTTTATTCAATTTATTTATTTGTTCTCTTGTTTCGAGGATAATGGAATAAGCACTCATGTGGGTTTATCTTTACACGCAGTCCCGTGCGCATGCTGTTTTGTAAATTTTATCATTCTTTCCCAAGTGTGTGTGTATTTTGTGTGTATGTGTGTTTTTGTGTGTGTGTGTGTGATGAGTGTGTTTGTGTGCACGTGTGTGCATGAATATGTGTGTGCAAGTGTGTGTTATATTTGTGTGGGTGTGCATAATGTGCACACAGTCATCCAGGAACGATTGCATTCATTTCTTTCATTTCATTTCCCCGCAGGATTTAGAGGAATTGAAACCTTGTTACGCCTTGTAAAACTTTTTAAACCTTTTAAAACTTTCAGCAAATAAACGCGTAAACAAACAAACGAAAATGTCAATGAGAGAAATCAGGGATGGCACAACCGTTATTTGACATGATTCCTCTCTCCACCCACCCACCCCGCCACCCCTTCCCTCCCTGTAAATCAGTTAATCAGAGGTCGGGAGATAAATTTTGCCAAGCACTAATTAAAATGTCACGAATTAGCGGACACACTCATCCTCATAGAAGTCAGTTGATGAATTGGTGTGCCAAGTTGAACAAAGAATAATCCGACAAGCAAGGAATGAGGGGGGCGAAGCAAAGCAAAGGAAACCGATTGTTAAAGGAAAACATGTACTCTGGATGGATGAATGGCTGGATGGATGGATAGGTGGGTGAACGGAAGGATTAGACGGGTGAATGAATGGATTGATGGATGGATGGATAGATGGATGGATGAATGGATTGATGGAGGGATGGATAGATGGGTGGATGAATGATTGATGGAGGGATGGATTGGTGGAGGGATAGCGGATAAATGGATGGATTGGTGGAGGAAGGGATGGTGATGGATTGGTGGATGGATGGAATGGATAGATGGACGATGGGTGAATGAATGGATTGATGGAGGGAATAGGTGGGTGAACGAAAGGATTAGATGGGTGAATAAATGGATTGATGGATGGGTGGATGAATGGATTGATGGATGGATGGATGGATTAGATGGGTGGATGAATGGATTGATGGAGGGATGGATTGGTGGAGGGATGGACGGATAAATGGATGGATTGGTGGAGGGAGGGATGGGTGGATGGATTGGTGGGATGGATGGATAGATGGGGATGGGTGGATGAATAGATTGGTGGATGGATAGATGGATGGATGGGTGGATGAATAGATTGGTGGAGGGATGGATGGATGAACGGATGGGTGGATGGCTGGATAAGTGAGTGAGTAGATGGATGATTCTTTAAGTTATTGAAATAAATCGATAGTTGACTAGATGGAAAGATTGACGGTCAGGCAATGTGATTCATTGGTTGGTTGGTTGGTTGGTTGATGGATGAATGTGTGGGTGGATGGATTGATTGATTGATGGACTGATGGATTGATGGATTGATGGAATGATTGATTGATGGCCAGGTGTCTCTGGTCACTTGGACAGTCACTCTGCCCACAGAAAGACACACGTCGGCACGCCATACTGGATGGCCCCAGAGGTAGGTGTAATGTTTTGAAATCTGAAATTTAGGTAATTATGGAGTTTGCTATAATTGTTTTGGGTTATATTCAGTGTTTGTACGATTCAAGAATCTTTTTTGTCCTTATTGTCTTCTTACGCCTGTGCTAGATGTTTATCACAACATACAAGGTAGA
>CM054135.1:23100580-23120580 GCA_028751875.1 Rapana venosa
GCAGAACGCTTCCCATATTATATTATCATGATAGGCTCTGGACATCCAGTGCACTGTGAGACGCATTGCCCGTGCCCATGTGTGTGCAGTCCGCCCCAGTGTTTGCCTTTTCTGTCACCATTAGCCACAAAGTGTCAGATCAGTTACACTTGTTTGTCCTGGTTATTGGCATTCCGGTTGTATAAACGTGTGTGTGTGAGTGTGTGTGTGTGTGTGTGTGTGTGTGTGTGTGTGTGTATGTGTGTGTGTGTGTATGTGTCTGTGTCTGTGTCTGTGTGAGAGAGATAGGGAAGGGGGAGAGAGAATGTGTGCGTGCGTGCATGAGTGTGTGTGTGTGCGTGTGTGTGTGTGTGTGTGTGTGTGTGTGTGTGTGTGTGTGTGAGAGAGAGAAGAGAGAGAGAGAGAGAGAGAGAGAGAGAGAGAGAGAGAGAGAGAGAGAGAGAGAGAGAGAGAGAGAATGTACGTATGACATTTTCTACTTTTGCCCTGGCTTGTAGTCAGAAAATAAGCCTATGTCTAGAAAAGGAAAGGAAATGCACGAGTAGGTAGGTGCGCGCATGTGCCGCGTGCCTCTTGGCGTAATTCTAGAGCCCAGGAATAAATAGCTGAAACCTGAAACCTGCAAGGCTGAAGCAAAATCACCTTCATAACCCCACTTTGTTAGAGCCTGCTGACAATGCTAGACTTTAGAATGAAAGTAGATGGTTTGATAACATCATTTGAAGAGTTATGTTTGTTCGTTCTTTTTCTTCATTTTCTCTCTTTCTGGTTAATTCTTTGTGTCCAGTTTCTGTTGTGTGTGCTTTCCTTTTTTTATCTTTTAATTGTATTTTTCTCTAACTTTTGTTTTTTCTTCACTTTGATAACTTTAAACCCTTTTTTCTTCTTCTTTTTTTTCTTTTTCTTTTTAGATCTTTGTCTCTTCTTTCTTTCTCCATTTATCCTGTCGTTCCTATTTACCGTTTCTTTCGTTCTTTAATTTGCTGAACTGGCATTTTGCAGTGTGTGCAAGTTAAGGTGCGAAAAGGGCTGCAGTACTCATCTGGCAGTCAGTTTACTTGGAAGCGCTTCCCACTTTATTTGTAATGCGGGTGTGTGTGTGTGAATTGTGTTCCATCATGATTAGAAATAAAAGCAAAAACAAAAAAGAAGAAAGGATTAAACATCAAAGAAACACCGTATTACTCTATGGGTTTAAAAAATAAAAGAATTAACCGTCAAAAATACTAACATACCATACTTTTTTTTCTTTGAAATAAAAATATATAAAAACAAACCTTAACCACCAATGATATTAGCTTAATAAACTTTCTTCTTTTTAAAAAAGATTCATCCGCAAAGACGTCCTCACACGAAATCAGCGACAGCATGGCTGGGTATTTCTGTATATATGTGCCAAAACTGCGTGTGACAAAACTTTCAAACTAAACCACCAGAGAGAAAATTGTGCCTGTGACAGTGAAAGCAGGGCGTGTCCCAGCCAACGCTATCGTGTTCATCATCATCATTATCATCATTGGTGACAGTGGCGAAATACGGTGCACGTGCATAAAGCGTCACTGTTGGTGAAGTTGGCCCCGTACCGTGTTTGTTTTTTCGGGACACCAACTGTGTGGCAGAAGGGTTCCAGGTCATCTTCGGTCTCCCCACAGGATAATTTCATTGTTTTCCCACAAGTATCAGTTGTATGTTGTGCGCTGGTGTTCCGTATAGTAATGACTATGGGCTCTACACATTATATTGTTTCCATCGAGTGTTGTTGCTGAATTTGGTTATAGACCCATATTGATGATGATCCAAGCAAATCAGTTTTGTTTTCTCATGATATCATTATGTTTGTTGCGGGAATTATGTCGGAGAGAGTATGTGGGAGAGTAGAGAATATCTCATTTGTGTTTAGATCTAGTTTAATTGACTCGTTACAGTCTGTGTTATTTGTTCCTGTCTGTCTTCTGTCTCTGTCCTCTTATATGTTTATGATGTCTCAGTGAAAGCGAGACGTGTCGAGTGTTTTAGGCGGTCAATCGTGATCCAGAGGTCGCGGGTCGATCCGCTTGGCTCGGTGTTGTGCTTGGGAAAGAACTTACTCCTATTTCTCTAATCCACCAGGTTACAAGTGGATACCAGCTTGCTGGAAGTCTGGCGACAACTACGTCTTCACAGGTGGTAAAATCCATCAGTTCGTTAACGTACAGAACGATAAGTCCGCTCTAGGCCTTCTGACTCGAAAGAACATACTTTTTTTCAGTGAGAAGCAATGCTTGGTAATATCAATATTATGTTGCATGATTATTTTTTTTAATGTGTCTGCGTTAAATACTGTCACCATGGAGAAATATAAACAGTCTTTTGAAGTCTGGAATCGCTAGTGTAAAAACAAACATGGGATACAGCAAACAGCTTACAATGTTAAGAATTCCGTTCAATAATAGATGGAAACTCCTACGGGACAAACTCGATAATGGGTTTCAGCTTGAACTAGTTCGTTGGTAAATGATAAGCAATCGAATATGCATGAGAGGATAAAGCGGCATATATCTAAGAAGAATTTGAATAATAGACACACACACATACAAACACACATACACACACACACACACACACACACACACACACACACACACACACACACACACACACACACACACACACACACACACACACACACACACACACACACACACACACAGAGGACAAAGCTGGTAACGCGTTTCAGCTTTAATACAGTAGTTCAGTGAATGCTAAGCAATGTATTCTTTGTCTGTTCCTGTCTCTGTCCCTTGACATAAACGAAGGAGAAAACAGATCCCAGGCATACATGTTGGTTTAAATAGGGTTTATTTATTTATTTAAAGAAACGAACAAAACGCTACATTAGAGCCAAACCAGGTTATTTCCAGTGCGCCTAAAGAAGGAGGTAACCTGGTTTGGCTCTTATGTAGCGAAACAAAAATGTAACATGAACATAATCAACATAGAACAAAAAGTTAGTAGCTTATATTGTGCTCAGGTACAACATCAACATACACATGGCATACATTTCAATGCAACTTTTGTACAAAAGTGCATAGAAAATAAAGGTTTTTTTAGGAGTCGTGCAACAAAAACAAAACAAAAAACCCGGTATTAATCCTGACAAATATGGGACAGTGGGTTTCTGAATTAGCCATATAGCGTTGAAATAAGGGACAATTTGAAACAGTGGATGTTACGGAAATGGAACGAGAGGATAAAACGGCATATATGTAAGGTGACTTTGCATGATAGATGTACACACACACACACGCACGCACCACACCACACACACACACACACACACACACACACACACACACACACACACACACACACACACACACACACACACAACAACCCAAATCTCACGCTTTCCAGATATCTTGATAAACAAACACAACACTGCTTATCACATGTACATCTGAAACATAAATACACACGACTGACACACACACAAAATCAAACAAATACACACAGAGGAAACATTGAAACAATGAATGTTATGCGTGGTATTATCCATATACTCGATAACGAGTTCTTTGAAACAAATACCCTGGTAGAAAAATCAAATGCCTCAGTGGAGATTAGACTTTGCCACATGTGTATCGAATTCTTTCACGGCTTTCCCTTGCCTTTTTAAAACAATTTTTTTTACGAATCTCTCTCTTTCTCTGTGTCTCTCTGTCTCTGTCTATCACTGTCTGTCTGTCTCTGTCCCTGTCGCTGTCTATCTGTCTTTCAATCTGTCTGTCTGACTGCCTGTTTGTCTGTCGCTCTCTCTGTGTCTCTCTCTAATTTACTTACAGCTTGCTTGCCTGTCTGTCTATACATGTCTACCTCTTTCTCTCTGTCTGTCTCTGCGTCTCTCTCACACTCTCCCTCCCTCCCCCCTTCTCTCTCTCGTTATCATATTAATTTTGCATCAAATAATACAAACCGTAGAGCAGGACATTTCTTTAAAGTCTCTCTGCTAACGGTCTATCTGTCTGTCTGTCTCTCTCTCTGTCTGTCGCTGTCTCTCTGTCTGTCTACACATACACACATACACTGCATACACACGGGGACTAGATGAAAAAACCACATAAATGCTTATTCCATTATCCCCGAAATAAAAGAATAAATGAATAATTAAAAAATATCTGTCTTTCAGTCTCTGTCTGTCTGTCTGTCTGCCTGCCTGTCCGTCTGTGTCGCTGTCATTAATTCTGCATCATGTTGTGCAAACCGTTTATCAGGAAGTGTCATGATTTTGACGTGTTGCAGTTTCTTTGTGTATAAGTTTTCATTCATACACCGAGCTTATTCCTTAGCTTACCGGATTGATGAGCGAGTGTGTGTTGTGTATGTGTGTGTGTGTGTGTGTGTGTGTGTGTGTGTGTGCGCGCGCGCGTGTGTGTATGTGAAATTAGGATTATCAATCTTTGGCAACTCATAAGTTGAGATGGTTATTCATAACCTTTGTGGTTGTGATATCTAATTTGGATATGCAACTTTTTGAGGGGTGTGGGTGTTTTTCTTTGCTGTTGTTTGTTTGGTTTTTTCTTTCATTCTTCACGATTTGGGAAACGTTTAGGATAGGTATAAAAATCAGCTAGAGAGCAGGAACTAAAACGGAAGAAAGGGAAGAGTCAACTACTTTAACTGGATGTAACGAAAAAGAGAAAGAAAGAAATACAGAAATAAGGAAAGAAAGAAGAAAATAGAGAACAAGAAAGAAAGAAATGAATAAACAAAGAACTATAGGCTTGCCCCTCACTCCCCAACCAAGAGAAAAACTCAACAACAACAGTAATAAAATAGAAGAAGAAACGAAAGATGCAGATGGCCAAGCCCGTCTTAAAGGCCATACACGAGCATTGGATCGTAATTCCTATCATTTGCTGATAACCGTGGCAGGATTACCTCGCCCAAGTCTTCGCGCAGGAACGACTTTAAGGGGGAAATGGCCTTCATAACCAGAATAGTGATTGCATTTGGAAACAGGGGAACCGGCTGAAGGAAGTAGAATGAGGCAGATCCACGGCTACTTTATGAGTTATGTCATCATTTTAAAAGCCTTATTGCTCAAAGCCACGTAGATACATTCTTGGTTTGATTACATACGCCATTTCAGTCATACAGCATTCACTTACACAGCATTCAATCATACTACATTCACTCATACACACATTCATACAATACCATTCACACATACCGTAATCATACATACACTAGTGACAGAAACGTCATTCGCGCATACAGCAATGACACATACACCATTCACCCATACAACATACACTCATACAGCATTCACTCACACTGCATTAACACATACTGTATTCATGCATACTATTCATTCATACAGCATTTAAACATACTGCATTCACACATACACCAGTCACTCATATAGGATTCACTCACACACATACAACCATTCACTCATATTGCATTCGCTCACGTTCACGCTCATACATCATTCACTCATACTGCATTTACTCATACAGCATTCACGCATCTGCATTCACACATACACCATTCACATATACAAAGTTAACTCATACACCATCAACACATACGCAATTTGCTGATGCGTCATTCATTAATACACCGTCCACTCAAACACGATTCACTCATACACCGTGTATACAGTTCATACACCATTCACCCACACCCACTTTATTATGCACTGTTCATTCAGAAAGACAGAATCCACATGGAAGTGTCTTCTCAGCTTGAAGGTCAACATGACCTGTGATTGATACTCCTTGTAAAGGTATGTTTTGATAACATATAGAGTTCATGTGCGAGATACTAGCTTTCAATTAAGTGTGTACTTACAAAAGCGAATATGCTCAGCAGGCAGTATGTTTTCATAAATTTGAGGCACTTTCAACCAGTATGAAATACATTTCATATAAATTTTAAAATCAAATTTATCTTTTTGCAGGATCACCATAATCTACATCGTTAGATGTTCACCTGTTAACGGCTAAGAGTCATTTCTTAGAAAATAATTGTTTTAATTCAATTTTATACCCTTTAATAGTCCATATTTCTGCAAAATATTGAATTGGATGGACCTTTGCATCAAAAACGTAAAAAAAAAATCTGCTGAGGTATTGTCACATTTATTTAAAACATTATCACATTCATGGCTGGTCATTTACCTCTACTCACAAGATATTGGCAGGCAAAGGTAAAACTAAGCTTGGTAGAAAGATTATTACCTAGATGCTTATAAGCATTCACGACTTCAATTTAATATTTTACATAAAGCCACCTGTCACGAGCAGCCAGATACCCCTCTTTACGAAAAACGATAATATTACTTTTGTCTATATTTACTTTTAGCTGAAGTCTTTGACCTGCAGAGTGCAAATTGTTCAGTTGTATTTTTAAACCAACAACAGTATCAGACAGCAAAACAACATTGACCACAAGCAAAATAATAGACCAACAAATTAGACCAACTATTATACCAAAAGCAACACCATGTCTTCCATTTTCGATAATGTTAAGTGCTAATTTGTTTGTAAATTATAAAAAAAACTGGGCTGCACACGTATTGTTTAACCCCTTTGCGTGTATTTACCTTATGTACTAAATTTAGCCCCATTTCTGATTTTAGCCTTTACATGGTTGTACAGTGATTTGAAACAGTTGTAAAGCTTTCCTTTAATACCATTTTGTGCTTAGCACCGGCTATGAAAATAGTCTTAAAATGGAATCAAAGGCTTTTTCGAAGTCAATGAAGGCAACAACGAGTCTATCATTGCTTACAAACTGTGTTTAGATGCTTGCCAGTATAGTAAGTATAATATATGATCGACTGTACTTACTATAGGTCTTCTTGAAACCAGCTTGACATTCACCTTTTATATTATTTACTTTAATCCACTTAGATAACATTGGATGATTTATTGAGCTGTATAGTTTACTTGCTATGTTACATGAAGAGACCCCTCTGTATTTGTTAGGATCATTCGTGTTACCTTTTTGAACAAGGGCACATGATAACTGATCCAGTCCAGCTCTCTGATTGAATGCCCTTATAAAATGAAAAGTAAACAACCTCAAATGTGGCATAAACCCAGTGTATATAGATCCTTTTCTTTTGACACATTTCTACATCAGAACTGTTCAGGTACAATGGTTACTATCAACAAACCAACGAGAAATGAATTGGACTGTGCATCTTTATGTAACATGTTAATGGTCTTCTGCTAAAACTGAATGATAGGTTTTTCCTCTTTTCTCTGTTTTTATTTGTCTATTGAATACCCGATGAAACCAGTAAAGTAGATCCTCCAGTTTTTTTCATCAGCAGAAACAGCTCCATGTACTTTCTCCCACGACGTGGAAACCATCCTGGGTTGACCTTTACGGTTGGCCAGGGCTTTGTTACAAGGAACGACAGTAGAGTTTGTTTTAAAGCCTGTTTTAGTCTGCACATACTCCAACAGTTTTAATCTGAGGTTCAAAACAAATGACAAGGTGACAGCCCCGATATAGCTTCTATGGTGCCCCATAGAAAAACAAGATTAGATTGGATTGGATTGAAACAGTACCAGCAGTCGACAACGGTTTCGATCTCCGATATATACACATCAGGTTTGCAGCTAGGCAGGTTATTGAGAACCGAGTTCTCAAACAATAGCTGGTTACAATTGGATGCCGCGCACCCAGCAGGAAAATTAGCCTCTAGGAGATACACATAAACGCCCACCCGTGAAGGAAAAGGATGGACTTGAAGTTAGTCGATAAAATGACCAGACTAGAAACTTTTGCTAGAAATCGATGGCGAACTTAAAAGACCCGGCATGTTGGGGTGGTAAATAGTGAGAGATAGAGATCGATGAGGTCTGAAAGAGAGTTTCCCTACAGAGAGTGGGAGCTGGAAACTCTTTGCCCCAAGTCCTAGACACTGAAGTAGAGGACGCGGGATAAGCAAAAAGGATAATTATTAGCATTGAGTCCGGTGTGTGTAGATGGTGCATTTTTCCTCCCACAAATTTTGCTTTAGTAGTGGTTCTTGTACAGAGGTAAACCGATGTGTTTTGTTTCAGTACCTGTTACGTGAAATAGTTGTGGCACAACAGTTATGTTTTCAGTGACAATCTGGCACTTAAATGGAAAAAGAGCGCTGGACCAGTTGAACATACATGCATGTGTGTGTGTGTGTGTGCGCGTGTGTGTGTGTGTGTGTGTCCACATTCAGTTTCTCCTTTTTTTTTTTTTTTAGTCCATTGAATATTCAGTGTGTGTGTGTTTTGTGTGTATGAGTGTTTTTTTGTGTGTATGTGTGTGTGTGTGCGCGCGCGCGCGCGCCGGTGTGTGTGTGTGTGTGCGCGCGCATGAATTTCTTGGTTTGTTTTTTTAGTTCATTAAATATTCTCTTTGTGTGCGCGCGCACGCATGCGTGTGCACGCTCTTTGTCTGCGAATAAACGTGTCACTGTGCGCGCGTGAGTTTTTCAATTAGTCCGCCAACGCTTGCAAATCAATTGCTTTCTCAGTGAATAGGTCAACCAGAATGGCAGACAGCATCAGTTGGGTAAATGCATTTTGCATGGCAGGGTAGTTCATTTTCCTTCAGCAAAACCCTAGTGATCTTTGATTGGCAGCCAGAATCCGTCAGCAAGAACAAAATCATGTAGCATGCCACGTAAGCTTCTTACCGAGCGAATCATTTGTGGTTTGGTGGCATCGTCTTAGATGGGAGGAACCTTAATACATAGAATGTACAAAATGCAGCTGAATAGATGATACCAATAACTGTTGTTAGAAAGTGAAGAGGAGGGTAAAAAATCGTTTTAGAAAGTAATATTTTATCTATACATACATTTCTGCATGCGCGTGCGCGCGAGCAAAATACAAACGCCCTAAAAAGCACCGTATTGGATGGATTTTCTGGGTATCTTTTGGTGTAAATCTTAAGCATCTCATCTCCATCGTGATAAGCTGAAATTAAAGTGGCATTGGAACAGATTGAATGAAAGAATGCAAAAATATTATGCTTACATTGTTTCACCTTGATAACACTCCACTCCACTCCACTCCACTCCACCACACCCCAAACCGAGAATAATTGTCTGAATGCTATACTGACGAAAACACCAGGCATTATTAGCGGTGGTCGTGTGCCAATGCCTGGTTCTCAGCAAGGCTCTTTTGGATCCATTCAGCGATGCTGCGCATCCATTTCCCTATCTTGTCTGCCTCTTCCTCTGTCTTTCCAGAATGGGCTGTGCCATATAAGATGGTCTTTGAAAAGCTGTATAGCATAGTGGCTTGACGTACTTCTTGTGTTTTCCTGTCTTGTCTGTTGTAGGGGTGAATGTGGAGTGGTCCACGCTTCTCCATTTGTAATGAAGTCCAAGAAGGAAATGTCATGTTGTTAGTAGCTGATAGATAATGCAGTACTCTAATGGAACTCGAGGGGCGACTGTTGTGCGTCTTAAAGTGCTTGTTGTCGTAAAGGGGACAGGTTCAACGAAGATAAGAACTTTATGATGTACTTAAGTACGAGACTTTTTTATCGTATAGATTCTCAGAAATGAAAGAAAACATCCGCTTTTGTCAACGAAAGTTTTCTTATATATACATAGATCTATGTCTTTCAATTGAGTCTTTTACTCTTTTTGTCCATATATCTGTCTGTCTATGTGGTTTTTTTGTTCACATGTGTGTGTGTGTTTGTGTGTATGTGTGTGTGTGTTTGTGTGTATATTGTGTGTTTGTGTGTATATGTGTGTGTGTGTGTGTGTGTGTGTGTTTTGCGTGCGCGCGATACGTTCAAAGTTTTGCAACACGAAGCCGACATAACGCGGGCTTGCTTGCTTGCGTGTAGACGCACTGAACAGTCCACAATTTCATTAACTTTATCAACTCTCCGCCCCACACTAGGTCAGTGAAACAGCAGCGAACAACTACCCACCCAGCTACACACCCGTGTCATCAAGCAGCGGCAATTTTGGGTATCATGCACGGCATTCCTGATCACGCTCTGACTCGCTATGACGCACTAAGACAACGATTTCCGTTTTACCCGCCAGGATCTTCCAGTGCCGAAAATAGGTTGACGTGTGCATATATAGAAAGTGCGCCAAGAATTGCTGCTCTGGTAATAAGCGTGGTGCGTTGAAAATGTCAAGATACAACTCTGTGTGTGTGTGTGTGTGTTTGTGTAAATCAGTTTATGGCTTTTTTTTTTTTTGGAAAGGTTTATTTTTAATCTCTCTCTCTCTCTCTCTCTCTCTCTCTCTCTCTCTCTCTCTCTCTCTCTCTCTCTCTCTCTCTCTCTCTCTCTCTCCTCTCCCGCTCTTTCTCTCTCCTGTTTTGAGCTTATTAGGGTGAACGCTCTGACTGTGGAGATAAATGTGCATTTTTTATGATGAGAATGGGGATTCAGTTGTAGATAAATGCCGTGGGCTGTTTCAGCATGAATTGTACCCTCGCCTAAAAGCTCTGTAAAAATCGTCTTTCTTTCTTTCTTCTCAGACACTTTTATTATTTTGTGTTTTTCTTTTCCTGTCACCTCTCTCTTCTATCACGCTATTCCTGATCAGTACGTTCACCTCTTTTTCTCAGCACCCCCCCCCCCCTCCCCCTACACATACCCTGTTTTCATTTTTGTTCTCATCTATGAAAATGTCATCTGCCACGCTACATTCCAGCAGATATGACACGACATTGTAAACTCAGGGATGAGCACAAGAAACCCATTCTGCTTTATCATTTGCTTACTTGGACTTTCTTCTTTACTTTTGTTTATCAAAGAACTTGGTCTCTTTTACATTTTTTTTTAGTTGTTATGGAAGCTTTTGTTTCTTTTGCGTTCGTCAGGGGGCGACCCAGTCTCCGCAATGAATGTCACTAGTAAGTAGTGCACTGCAGGTTCTCCCAGTCTCCATAGAGCTTTCTTGGCCAATGGGGCCCATGGGGTCATGCCAGATCCTCTTTCGGAGCGCCTCATATAGCAAGCAGGACTTCTTCTTCTTCCTTGTTTGTCATGTTTCTCCCAGGGGAGGTTTGGCATTGATGAGCCTTCTCCATCTCTCTTTGTTTTGAGCTTCCTCCATATTAATGCCCCTTTTCTCTAAGATCATCTGCAATACAGGCAGCCCAGGTCTTGCTAGGTCTTCCCTTTGGTCTCTTTCCATCATGTATTCTTTTTTTTTCTAGCTGCTAGTCTTGTAATGGCACTGCTCTATATTAGGCCCGTTTAGAGTTTCCATGTACATAAGGTAAACAAAAATTAGTGTAGGCGGTCCTTAGTCTGAATATAATATACATGTAGAGAGACCTGCTGCTGTCGCTAAATCTTAAATGGGATGCTGGCGCCTGTAGCATAGCGTCACCGACTTGTTTGCCTTCAAGTAACGCAAATGCTCACCTTACTGTGTGTTTGATAGTGAAGTTGTTTTTTCTTTTCTTCTTCTCAGACTGGCGGAGCTGAATGTTGTAGAATATCAATAGCAGTGACATGATTCGTTTTGAAACAGACTGGTATGTTTGCAAGCGTTTTTGGCTTTGACATGATGAAAGCCTAGATATGGTATCAGCGGTCGTTTGAGCTGTAAGCAAAAATGCTTAACTATAGATCAACTTGATTTACATTGTTTTCGTTCCTCGGCTATTTCCCCGAAGTTCACCAATGGTACTTTTTTTTGTATGCGACCGTTTTGGGCCACCACGAAGGTAGCCACATTCCGACTTCATGGATGTATGCTGGGTATAATATTCGTGTTTCCATAGCCCGCTGAACGCTGACATGAATTACAGGATTTTTAACGTGCATATTTTGATTTTTCTGCATGTGTATATACACGAAGGGAATTTAGGCACTGGCAGGTCTGCACTTGAAGTTGACCTGGGAGATCATCGAAAATAATCCCCACGAGAACGCCAGGATTCGAACCCAGAGTTCATGGACACATGGGATTGAAGTCGAGCGTTCTTAACCACTGGGATATAGCGTCCGTAAACGTTGATGTGATTAGACAGCAGTTGGGATCGTTTTATAAGCCTGTCTATCATGAAAGTGTTGCCTCAAATCATAGTCCTTTCTGCTGTGTTTAACTGAACCAGCTGCAAAGGTCGCATCGGGGATATCAGAACTAATTTAAGTGCCGACTCGGTAACTGATGAAATCGTTCATAGAGAACTTTTGAGTGCAGGCTTGTATAAAGGTTTTGTTGTTGTTGGTAGCTTTCTGTGTTTTGTTTGGGTGTTTTTTTTAACCAAACTAAGTCTTTCTTTCCTTGATGTATGAATTTTTTCTGTTGCATGTGGTCGTTTTATCAGTCTTGGGGGAAGGTTTATAGAGAACTATGGTTAGCGGAGTTATTGTTGTTGAAGATTCCAAAACCCATGTGCTAAGATAGGCATACATACAGTAATACTATACTTGCTTCAATCAGGACTTCAAAATGCGAGTGGATTGTACACAGGTCAGCTAATTATGTGAAAAGGTTGGCTCTGCTAACAGAAAAGCACCCCCACCCATAGTACACACACATGCACACACGCGCGCACGCACGCTCTCATGCACACACGCACACGCAACACACACACACACACACACACAACACACACACACACACACACACACACACCACACACACACATACACACACACACACACACCAACACAGACACACACTGTCGATTGCATGCCAGTCACATGGCAAATTTAGCCATGTCAATCACATGTCAATCATCTGGCAAGCATGATCACTCATGCCCGTGCACACACAGGTTACACACACATACACACACGTGCGCTTGCACAAACACACAACGGATGACAAAATTTGCAAAACTGCATACACACGGGGACTGGATGTAAAATAAGCACATGAGTGCTTATGCCAGTATCCTCGAAATAAAAGAATAAAGTAAAAAATAAAATTAAAAAATAACTAAAAATAAACACATACACAAGCACATACGCGCGTGCCGCACGCACACGCACGCACACACACACACCACACACACACACACACACACACACACACACACACACACACACACACACTCACTCTCTCTCTCTCTCTATTTGAGAAAAATCTGTCAAGTTTTAAAGGAAAAGTCTGTCTGTCTGTCTGTCTGTCTGTCTGTCTGTCTCTCTCTCTCTCTCTCTCTCTCTCTGTCTGTCTTCTGTCTGTCTTGTCTGTCTTCTGTCTGTCTCTCTCTCTCTCTCTCTCTCTCTCTCTCTCTCTCTCTCTCTCTCTCTCTCTCTCTCTCTCTCTCTCTCTCTTCCATCGCGTCCGTACGTCCCATCAATCGAGCTGCTTCCTCGGCAACATTCCTGATGATTTTTAAAAAAAACGAAGGAAAAAATCTCAACGAGCTTATTAAAACAAGCGGTGAGCAAGAAGACAGTTGAGTCAATTATCTGCGCGCAGGTGGGGGCCGGGGGTCAATGTTTGTTTTTTTTGACCGGTGTGTATCATCATAGCTGGTTCCCCTGTGTGAAATATCCGCGGGATAAAAAAAAAAAGTTGCGTATTCAGCATAGCTGGAAGGGGACAGAATTTGCTGCAGTGTTGAAACCTCAGAATACTGTTGGTTTTAATGTATTTCTGCATTCGATCGAAAATTGATGTAAACTGTTTAATATTTTATATTAAAAAAAAGCATCTGCATTTCGCTTTTAGTATATACTTTTAAGGGGGACGGGATAGCTCAGTGGTAGAGCACTCGCTGCCCCCCAGCTAAAGCAGCATCGAGCGTGGTTACCACTCTGGAGTTAATGTTAGTGCCTACACCTCTCTCCCCAAAAGTCTTTCGGGTGAAACTATAAACCGGGGTCCCGAGTGTGAATGCACGCAGAACATCTTTCGCGCGGCACACGATAAAACCCGTTCCGCTTTTCGGAAGAGTTGGCCATTGTGTGCCGGTGGGAACAGATGACAAAATTGACAAAACTGCTTACATACGGCCACTGGACGTAAAAAAGGACGTGAGTGCTTATTCCATTATCCTTGAAATAAACAGAATGAATAAATAAATAAATGAGAGAGAGAGAGAGTTTTGAAAAGAAAACGACTCCCAGTCGATTTTGACCCGATGGTATTTGATATGTGGATTTAAACTCGTTCCATTGCCGTCAATATTTGTGGATCCATTTGGGCAGCAATCCTATCGATTCAACAAATACCTACATCCATCACTTCAGTTTTCGTCAATGTTTGATAATATTGGCTTGATTGTTTCATATTTTAAAAAAGCAACAATTCTCAATAATTCGTGCACTGTACATGTTAGACCAGACTTTGTATTTGTTTTTTTTAGTTCCTCGGCTAGAGCTTCGTGGTTCACCAAAGAGATTTTTGCGTACGCGACCATTTCTTTAAAAAAAAAAACATTTAGGTAGCCGCATACCGACTTCGGGGATGGTGTTTAAACACGCTACCTGTGTGCATGCGTTTTTGAAATTTTGTCATTCGTTCCTACCGGCACGAAATGGTCTACTCCTCCGAAAGTGGAACGGGTTTTTAACTTTTGCGAAAGATGTCCTGGGTGCGTTTACATACGCGGCCTTGGTTTATAGTCTCATCCGAAGGACTTTGAAATTCAGTTCGATTTTCTCGTCAAACTGGGAAGAAATGGCAAGGCTGGAATCGAACCCAGAAACTCATGGCTTATTTGTTGGCAGATGAACGTCTTAACCATCCTGCCACCTTCCTTCTTAGACTGTGTATAACTGAACTCTATTGAGGTGTCCTAGCAGATAGCCTCAGGCAGTTTAACATCCTGCTTACACGTTGAAACTTGTTCTGCCTTTCGGAAGATCAGGCCATTGTGTGCCGGTGGGAACGGATGACGAAATTTTACAAAACTGCACACAAACGGGGACTGGGTGTAAAGAAAAGCACACGAGTGCTTATTCCATTATCATCGGAAGAAGAGCATTTAATGTTAGTAGTGCCTTGGAACTGCTGGTCCTGAAAATAATCCAAGCAGAGTCTGGGAAAGGCTTTGTGAAGTAGCTGAGAAAGAGATTGAGTACTGGGTGAAAAGGTTTGAAACTAGAGCATCTCAGGAGATCAAGAGGCTAATAAAACAGCAAAACAAAAACAGCTAAAGAAAAAAAATCCCTACAACAGTTGAAAATCGTCCCCATCCAACTCCTTCCTCACAAAAGTAAACTAATAAATCCCACTATTGTTCTGTGCTTCTCATCGCTAATCAGTCATCTGTTCCTCAGAGAGGGATTATCTCTCTCTGTCATCTTTGTGAAGAAATTATGCTGACAAACCGATGAGAAGTTTGTATATTCCAAGCCACTCGTGAGCGTATGGCTGCTAGAATGCACTTTTAATGTTCCTAACATTTCTTTTCCAGTTGGGGATTGCCATTTAAAAGAAAAGGTTAACATGCTTTTGTTTTTTTTTATTGCAATGTCTGCGGGATTTTCTTTTAAAACCTTGTGTATATTCAGAAGTGTTCAACTAGGTTTAAAAAAAAAAAACCCAACATAATTTTTTGCGGTTTATCCAGAAGACATCATCGATATGTTTCTAAACATTCAAAACACTTTACAGAGTTTATCTGTCGAAGCATTTCATGACAGCCGTATTTTATAAGTCACACTGAAATGTAGATATAATAAATATAGAGAGAGACTACATAGTGCCCAGCACAGGCCACTACTCTCAGCCCGGGGTTATACCTCTCACCAAATGTTTTGGAACAGGTACGCAATGGTTGAAAGCCACCAACAGACGTCAGACTCGGACCTATCAAAGCCCGATCCTGATTATCAAACGTTACTTTCTTCAGAGGGCTAAAAGAACATAGGTTTTGGGTCTGCACTAAGATTTAGTGAAAAGACAGACACAGAAACAAGCCTCTCCTCTCCAACGTTTTTCAGACAATATCCAGTGCAACATAGTCTCTTACGTGTGATTTTTCCTGTAGATTGCGAAGAGATCTTCAACTTTCAACACAAAGACTGCCTCGACCGATGGTGCTTCGGGATACTGGTAGATATTCCTGCAAGTTTTAAATGTTCAGAGATAACCTCGGGGAATCACAGAATCATGGAAGAAGTCTATGTATGACATCGTCTATCATGGTCTAAAGGTAGCAACACACTATCCTATTCGATGTTGCGATTTCTGTGGACTGTTCGAACCTGTTTGTTTGGAATTGTCAGTATGAGATGGATAAAGGGTTAAAAGATAACGGTGTTCCCTATGCAGTCGTTGGGGAGTGAGACCTCAGAGATCCCAGCCTCTCCAAGGGCCAGCATATTGATAACAGGGCCTATTCTCCTCTCTTTCGCTGCTTTACCTTCCCTGATCCTAAAAAAGGCCAGGTACCCATTTAAAGCTGGGTGAGCTGGGGGACTGTGCTGAAGATAAGACGCGCAAACGGTCACCCCTCTACTTGATAACCATGCTTAATGCTGATTAACCTTAGATTGGGGAAAGCGAGTACTCTGCCAAACAAACCGTTTAAAAAAGATAAACGTCGCCATTAGTTTCGAGGTTTCAGTCACACACGCAAGACACGTTTGCGTGTACGTGCATCATGACTATAAACTTCTAGCTGAGCGTGTACTAGCTGGAGTATGCATGCCATCCGTATTCTAAACAAGCAGGTTGAACCTGAGCTCCTAAGCTGCTTTACGGCCATAGACGATCCGTTTTGGAGTCGGTGTCGCCTTGACCGGTCGTAACTCTACAGTCTGGGAACTTGGTGTGTGACTCCCTTTAGGAAGCAAGGCAGGTGGGGTAGATACTGAACCAAAGCACGAGTTTTGAAACACCCGGGTGGGATCCAGGGGCAATAAATAAATGATTCTAGGTAAGAAGAGGCTGCACCCACCCATATCTCTCAAAATCCGCCGAATGTAAAATGTAGCTTTCTAAAATGCGGTAGGTTTACTCTGCGGGATGAGAGCATGTGCAATCGCTATTTAAACACACACGCTAAAAGTAAATGAAGCAGAAGATGAGAGGGTGGGGGTAGTGGTGGTGGAGGGATTCTGAAAGCTCAGTTTTGGACCTGCTTCTGCCAAAAACAAAATTAAAAAAAATTCACTTGATGTAGAATGGTACACATTTTGAATTAATGTACGCAGAACGGGACAGATTGAGAAAATGAATTATTACGCTTACTTTCGTTTGTATTGTGTGTGTGTATGTGTGTGCGCGCGCGCATGCGTGTGTGCACGTGCGTGCGTGCGTGCGTGTGTAAACAGCATATAAATTCAATATCGCAGCAAACCATCCATCCGAAAAAGTTATTTATGTTAATAGTCCTGGACTGTTACAATATATTTGAGAAAGAAAGAAACGGCACAATCAACAGATACCCCCTCTAAAATGTCCTCGCGGTCAATTTTCGCGAGGAAGTAATCGTGGCCTCTTGCACCGGTTCTGTCCCATGAGGTTTTTTTTCCTCGTGGCTGGTAGTATAGTCGGCTTTGTGTGGATGGGTGGGGGAGCCTCTAGCAGCACGTAAAAGCGGTCCCAGTGTAGGTCTTGTGGCATGCCAGCGGTGACAGGTGAACTAGTGACTCCGGGGGAGGAGGTTTGTCTGTTCGTGACAAGTTATCTTCTAGAGTACATCGGCAATGTTCGACTGAGCCAGGCTAGGATTAGTGCACCATTGATTTTCTTACCATTTTATTTTGCGGTGAAGTGTGGAGAAGTCACGTTCTGGTGCAGGACCCAAGGGTTGTAAGTTTTGCTGTGCTTTTTATTTATTTATTTATTTTGTGTGTTTTTTTCTCTCTCTCTTTTGTTTCGTTTTTTCCCCTTTTTTATTTGTTTGTTTCTTTCTTTTTGTTACTTTTTGTTATTTCTTTTTTTGGTTACTTTTTTGTTTGCCTGTTTGTTTGTTGTTTCTTTCTTTCTTTTTTTTTTTCTTCTTCTTTCTTTGTTTCCATTCTTCCTACCTTCCTTCCCTCCCTCTTTCCTTCCTTCTTTCCTTCCTTCCTTTCTTCTTTCCTTCTTTCTTTCTTTCTTTCTTTCTTCTTCTTCCTTTTTCTTTCTTTCTTTCTTTCTTTCTTTCTTTCTTTCTTTCTTTCTTTCTTTCTTTCTTTCTTTCTTCCTTTCTTTCTTTCGTTCTTGTCTTCCTTCCTTCTTTCCTTTTAAATTTGTTTCTGGAAAACGAATGAAGTTTTCGCTTTGGAAGCTGCAACGAGAAGATTGAACCTGACTTTTCTGAATTTGTATTTTCTTTCTACTTTAGATATTGACGTCTCTTTCCGCGGGACAGTTCTGTGCTGGAAGTGTATGTGCCCATGGTCTAAAGGAAATGAGTTGAGAGAGAAATTATTGTTTGCTTAGCCCACGGAATGCTACGCTTTAGCCAGTTATAAAATGGGTCAATACAATCGTACGGCCGTGCGTTCTGTTTTGCTCTTACTCTTTGAACTTGCTTTTATTGTTTTCCTTTGTTTTTGTTTTGTTTTGAATTTTTACTGTGTGTGTTTGCGTATGTGCACGCGCGGCGTGTTTTTTGTGTGTATGTGTGTGTGTGTGCGTGTGTGTGTGTGTATGTGTGTGTGTGTGCGTGTGCGTGTGTGTGTGACTTTATTTTTCCTCTGTGTTCTGCTTTGTTCATCGCTTTGAACTTACTTTTACAGTTTTGCTTTTTTTCTTGTTTACACAGACACACACCCACATACGCACGCACGCACACACATACACACACACACACACTCTCTCTCTCTGTGTTAGTGTCTATGTGCCCGTGTGCACGCGCGCGTATATGTATGTATGTATGTGCTTGTGTGTATGTGTTAGTGTGTGTGTGCGTGCGCGCACGCGCGCGTGTATGTGTTACATATAGTCATTAATGATGTTACGCTGAGTGGTCGGTACAACAGGTGGTTGCAGCTAAAGTATTAAAAAAACACCTCTTTGTTGTGTAGCGCTATTAGCCCTCCTTTCAATTGGGAATCTGCTGCCATAAAGAAGTGATTGATGCATAATACATTGTACGGATGTGGATGACTTACCTGGTGATTAACGAATATATGATACATCCTGCCAGCGATCGGTGTCGCTCAGTGTCGATTTGTCTGTCTGCTTGCTCGCTTTCAGGATATCTGTCGGTCTGTCTGTGTGATTGTGTCTTCCTGTCTGTGTCTGTCCGTCTAGTGTCAGTCACGTACACAGACACGCTCTAACGCACACAGACACACAGACACGCAGACACACTCGTGCACGCGCGTGTGCACGCACGCTCGCGCGCACAAACACATACACACACACGCACGCACGCACGCACACACGAATGCATACACACACACTACTGAGATTTTATTTCCAAATCGTTATTATTCCTTCCATTTGGATCATTATTGTGATTATTATAGACTCTAGTGATGCTATCTTTCGGGGGATTATATTTTCTCTTGTTTGTTACAGTTAAAAGTATTGTTTTATTGTTTACGGGTTAGATCATGTTAGAAATTGCCTGTTGTGTACTTAAGAATTACTTTCGATATACATGCTCTTACTTAGTACATTAACCCCCCCCCCCCCCCTCACCCCTGGCCTTTTTGTATGTAATATCACTTTTAGTGAAGAGATAAAAAGGAATCGAACAAAACACACACACACACACACGCACGCACGCACAGCACGCACGCACGCACGCACACGCACGCACGCACGCACGCATTATATCTATCTATCTATCTGACCCGTAGTCTGACGACCGTGGGGGCATCCTCAAATACTCAACAAGATATATATATATATATATATATATATATATATATATATATATATATATATATATATATATATATATATATATTGAGAGGGAAGAGAGAGAAGGGAGGGAGAGAGAGGAGAGAGAGAGAGAGAGAGAGGAGAGAGAGAGAGAGAGAGAGAGAGAGAGAGGATAGAGAGGCAGGCAGGCAGGCAGGCAGATAGACAGACAGACAGCAATCATGTCATTATTGTTTAAGTTTGAAAAGGAATCTTAAATCATTCATTACTACAATCAGAGAGCATGTTCTGTCTGTTTAGGATC